>CM060403.1:64078489-65278489 GCA_030545235.1 Helianthus tuberosus
GCCTACTACTGCAACTGAAGTTCGTTCTTTTCTTGGTCTTGAGGGTTATTACCGCCGCTTCATCAAAAACTTCTCCAAGATTGCAGTTCCTCTAACTGATCTAACTCAGAAGAATAAACCCTTTGAATGGGGATCCAAACAGGAAGAAGCTTTTCAGACCTTGAAACAGAAACTTTGTGATGCACCTATTCTATCTTTGCCTGTGGGCAACGATGATTTTTTCGTATAATGTGATGCATCTGAATTAGGTCTGGGCTGTGTTCTCATGCAAAGGAACAAATTCATAGCTTACGCATCGAGACAGTTGAAAGTTCACGAGAAGAACTACACGACTCATGATCTTGAGTTAGGTACAGTTGTTTTCGCTCTCAAAATCTTGAGACACTATTTGTATGGTACAAAATGCGTGGTTTTCACTGACCACAAAAGTCTTCAACATATCTTCAATCAGAAAGAACTTAACATGAGGCAACGACGTTGGGTTGAACTTCTAAATGACTATGACTGCGAGATTCGCTACCATCCTGGTAAAGAGAATGTCGTAGCTGATGCATTGAGTCGTAAAGAGCATGTCAAGCTTCATTGTGTTCGTGTTCGATCTGATATTCAAACCCGCATTTCTCAGGCTCAACATACTTGTGTTTCACAAGATTTGATGGGTAAGGAATTACCATTTCATATTAAGCCTGATCTGGAGCTGAAAGACGATGGATCGTATTATTTCATGGACCATCTGTGGGTCCCAAGTCAAGACAATCTCCGCACCTTGCTTATGGATGAAGCTCATAAGTCTCGTTATTCTATTCATCCTGGTGCAGACAAAATGTATAAGGATCTTCATACTCAGTATTGGTGGCCTGGTATGAAGAAAGACATTGCCTTATACGTATCAAAATGCCTTACTTGTCTTAAGGTTAAGGCTGAACATCAATATCCCTCTGGATTATTGGAGCAACCAGAGATTCCGGTTTGGAAATGGGAAAACATTGCTATGGATCTTATTACCAAACTTCCGCGCACAAAGAGAGGTCATGATGTTATTTGGGTAGTTGTTGATTGTCTTACTAAGTCAACACATTTCTTGCCGATCCGTGAGGATCTATCTGCTAACAAGCTTGCCAAGATTTATGTGGAAGAAATTGTATCTAGACATGGTGTTCCTTTGAACATTATTTCTGACAGAGATGCTCGATTCTCATCTCGTTTTTGGAGAACCATGCAATCTGCTATGGGAACCCAACTTAATTTGAGCACTGCTTATCATCCATAATCTGATGGTCAATCTGAAAGAACAATCCAGACTCTAGAGGATATGCTTAGAGCTTGTGTGATCGATTTTGGTGGTAGTTGGGATTCGTATCTTCCATTGATTAAATTCTCCTACAACAATAGTTATCACTCCAGCATCAACAAGGCTCTTTTCGAAGCTCTCTATGGTCGAAAATGTCATTCACCAGTCTGCTGGAATGAGATCGGTGAGGCTCAGCTTACTGGACCTGAGCTCATTCTAGAGACAACAAATAAGGTTAAGAAAGTTCGCGATAACCTTCAGACAGCTCGAAGCCGTCAAAAGAGTTACGCGGATCGACGACACAAGCCCTTGGAATTTCAAGTCGGGGATCGCGTTCTACTCAAGGTGTCACCTTGGAAAGGTGTGATCAGATTTGGAAAGACAGGAAAACTTGCACCTAGATATGTTGGACCATTTAAGATCGTCGAAAGAATCGGTAAGGTAGCCTACAGACTTGAGTTACCTCCTGAACTCGGAAATGTTCATCCGACCTTTCACGTGTCCAATCTCAAGAAGTGTTTAGCTGATGAGAACCTCCACATACCGCTTGATGAAATTCGTGTGGATAACACGATGCATTTTGTTGAGAAACCTGTGGAAATCATGGAACGTGAAGTCAAATGGCTCAAGCGCAAGCACATTCCACTTGTCAAAGTTCGATGGGAATCTAAACGTGGACCAGAATTTACTTGGGAACATGAAGATCAAATGAAGGTGAAATATCCACATCTTTTCTCACAAGTTTCCTCTAAATAAATTTCAGGACGAAATTTCCTCAAGTAGGGGAGACTGTGACATCTGTGCTTGTAATCATTGTATAAACTTTGAATAGTTCAATTTTCAATAAATCAATGTTATTTGATCCCAATATTTGTTTGTTTATGTTTGACATTTTTCATGTTTTGATTTTTGTTCAATTTCAAACTCTATATCGCTTTCTTGAGAGTTAAACGCAAACCGATGCATAAACGTAATCAGTTTAACACGAAAAACACTCCGGAAAATCAAATTATGCTTAACATACCTTAAATAACCTCTACATAACTTAGAAATAAGTTTTAAAGGCTTTGGTATGGCAAAATCAAGTTTATTCGCTTACATGGACTAATTTCGACAAACTGTGAAAGTATGCCAATTCGTACTGTAACGGACATTCCGGCACTTGATCATAAGTTAAACATACCCTAAATATCCTTTACATAGCTTAGAAATAGGCTTTGAGGGGTTCGGTGTGCTAAAATAAACTTTTTGGTCACTCAGGGACTAAAAGCGTCAAAAAGTGCATAATTTTGCATTTTCGGACATATTTGAATATATCCGGACATCCAAAAATTTTTGTAATCATTAAAATAATTTATTTTAGTGATTGGCATGATAAAATTCCATTCGTCGCGTAATTTGGATCGTTTTTCGCGTCCATTCGTGTTTCGTCGTAATTAACCGAACAACGCAACCGTACGGCCAAACGAACCGACGTCCGAGATATTTTCAAGCATGTTTCATGTCCACTATGCTTAGGCATCATTGTGGAGCCTTGAAAATGGCTTAACGGGCCTTAAACGTGTCAAAATGGGCCTAAATAACATGCAAGGACCAAAACTGCAATTTGTGAAACTGTTGCTGATATCCCCAGCTCAGGCGGGGCGCGTAAGCCAGCCTTGGCACTTACGCGGGGCGCGAGAGCCCCCCCGATCAGCAGAATCTTGATTCCAGCTTGATCCAGCTGTTCCCATGACTTGCAAATGGTTTTTATGATTCTATGGGCTTGTTTAGGGGCACCCCATGGTTTTATAAAACAGGGGGTACACATGTAGGCTCGGATTAAAGCTCGTTTATTGAGGAACGATCCTAACGGTGGCCCGAAAACTATAAATACCCCCATGTTTTTCATTTGCAACTCACACCTTGATCTGAATATTTCTCTAAGTTGGAGTTTATACACTTCATACCTGAGAATTTTCAGATCAAATCTCCATTTCTTGGACCTCTTGTAAGTATTCTTTCGTTCTTTTACGCGTTTTTTAAGCACGAAACTCAAACCATGTTGGACTTTCTACTTTGACCAGTTTATGGTCAACACGAAGTTCATTTGAACTTCGCAACGTGAGCGTAATCACGATGGTCATTGTCCTTGGTGACTATACCTACTGATTACCACGTTATTTAGGAATAGTGACGAGTCATAGTTTCAGTCAAAATACGCGTTTATGCGTATTTTGCAACCAAACTATTCTTGGGTATCAAAACCCTTTATTTCGATATCAAACTTGTTTTCAAACTTCGTTAAACATGTTTTAACATGTTTAACTCGTCACTTTAGGTTTATTGCTTATATAGGGTCGTAAGATAAGCGGTCTAAACAACCGCTTAGACTTTTGAACCCGACCCGTTTTGTCGATCTTTAGGATCCGACCAAACATATTTTTGTGACCATAGTTGTATAGGGAATAACCTTCCGAGGTTATACCTTATGGTCACTACGTTTAGTTAGTTGTATGATAGGTAGTTTATATGCCTTAGAAAAATGACCAAAATGTCCTTTTTGCACATAAATTCATTTTAAGCATATGTAACACAAATTTTGACATCTAAACTGATTAGGTAACATTATTAGACATGTTAAGGCATATAATACTTGTCATAGGACTAGTTAGGCGGTCCGAAAGCGTTTTACGCAAACGACACGTTAAAGTAGCATAAGCTACCTAAACGGGTCATGATGGGTCGTAAGCACTTAGGTTAGGTTTCGTTTTAGAATGTAGGCTTTGTTAAACCATATCATATGAGTTACAATGCTCATTTGGTTTACGAAACCTCATCCTATCCGATCTTCCGATTTAGGTCCGGTTTATTAACATAGTTACCTATATTAGGTGCCGTTTGATTCCGTGATCTTTCTAGCATTGCTTGGTTGTTATCCGAAGACTATTGAGCAATCTCAAGTGAGTACATAGTCCACTCTTTTACTGGTTTCAAACATTTTGGGGTGAAACACATGTGCCTACTTGTTACTTTCGTGCTTTTCATGCTTTCTTAACATATACTTGCTATGTTCATTAGTACGCATATAGTACATGATTTCATATTGTTTTGCTATGTATATTCACTTAGCAAGCTAGCACATTGATTTTCATAAATACTTTTGTCGCATATGTTCACTCAGCATATGGACACATCGATTTACATTGCATTTCTGTTGCATATGTTCACTCAGCATATGGACACATTGTTTTACATTTCTACCTTGTATGTTCATTTAGCATACTAGGTACATTATTTTCATAACATGCTTACAATTGGTATGACATTTGGTTTGTTTAACGAAACTAAAGTACATTCATTAACATTAGCTACGCCGCTCGGTAGTAAGTAGTGGTACCATAGGACTTGACAACTCCCATTTCTGAAATCCTGGGTTTGTTTGGATGGAAGGAATGACTGAATCCGAAAACATTTTTGATAACCTTTGATTTGTTCTAAGGTTTATCTTACAGTCTCAAGGCTTGTATGTATACGTTTAACAATACCGCATAGATGTTTGTATCAGTAGAGCATGCATTGTTTTACAAAACATAACTTTTGATTTATTTAAATACAATGTTTTGTACATTTTACATATGGTTAGAGTAGATATTTTTATACATAACATTTGATTACACATTACATGACTTACATTTGACAATAGACATTGTATATGTGACAACTGGCACCAAACCGGTAATTTCCGTACAATTTAATTGTTATTTAATGACTGCAATTATGTGCTTAGATGTCAACATTGTCTGATTACATACTAGGCAAGTGAATTCATGCACGTTGTATACTACAAAATATTGCTTTATGCATAAACGAGAGCGTTGCGTCAGAAATACTAGTAAACTCACCGGTAAGACACATTGTGTCAACAATTCTGCAGAAAGCAGTCAGACAATAAAATTGGAGCCTAGGTGTAGGTCCAACAACAAGAATACAGTAAAACACAAGAATACATACAAGGGTTTACATATATACCATCCGGAAGCTAAAATAAGCACTAAAAAGCACCCGAAACGCACTTTAAGTGCAGAATTTCACAAAATTCAGCTATAAATCAGCTTTTAACATATAATTATCATGCAGAATTTATGTTACATCATTCAGAATATTTCCCCAAGTGTTGGGAATTGAAAGGGTTACAAAAGGGCACTTAAAAGACACTAAACGGTGCAATTTAGCACTTTAATGAACCGGTATCTAACCGAACAACCGGACATTACCCGGAACACCAAAATAATGCTAGAAGCATTGTTTTTATTTTTCTAAGCTAGTTAGGGTCCCCGAACACCCTAACACACAATATATTTAATAACACACATAAACCACAAACTAGATACTTAATCTTCTAACTAAATTGTTTAACTTCCATTGCAACCCAATGAGAAACCTACCCCCCCCCCCCCCCCCCATGACCGGTTTTAGACAAGGGTGGCCCACCCTTGATTTCTTTTGTTTGTTTAATTGATTATGTTGGGTTAATTAGAACATAAGAACCATGGGGTAAAGTCTTGGAATGGATTATAAGGATGACCATAAGCACATGAGTTCATCACATTCAACACCACTTCTTCTCCTTCTCTTCTTCTTGGCTACGGCCGACCCCAACCACCACCATCACCACCATCATTTGCTCATCTTCAACCATTCTAAGGGTGTACAAAGGTGTTAGTGATCATACAACGAAGCTTGGTGTTCTCGGAAGCTCAAGAACCACCTCTGTTTGCTTTTAACCACCACTTTTCCTCTCTTGAACATCCCTAGCTTAAAAGCTAGTAGTAAGTCTCTTAGATCGTCATCCTCTTCATGTTTTTGATGGTTAATAGTTAAAGAATGATGAAATCTCAAGAAACACTAAAAACATAAACAAAGTCCTGAACATAAACTAACATAGTGATGAAGTATGGTTAAAATATGAAGAGAACTTGGTATAAATGAGTTGTTATGATTGTTGGTTATTGTTTGTTGGTAGAAATAATGTGGATAATCATGTAATCTTGCTAGATCATGATTAAAAACATAATCTAGCAAGATGAGAGGATGAACATGTTAAAGGTTATGGATCATCCTCACTAAAGTCATGAACTTGAATGAAAATAATGTTTCTTGAAAAATAATGATCAAAATATGTTGTGAATCATATAGATCTAAATATTTCAAGTATGATTATCCAAGAAACCAAGTTAAAAATACAAGTTTTACTTAATCTAGGTTCTTAAACAAATAAACCTTATTTTTGGTGGTTAATAAAGTAAAGATACACATGTGTAACAAGAAAAATACAAGAAGAAGTATTTTTAGAAAACTTGAACATAAGTTGTAAAGAATCATATTCTTTAAAAATGAAGTTTTTAAAGAAGCAATCACACTTTAAAGGGTAACAAGACTTACTAAATACACTAGTAAGTTACTACGCATTTTTATAAATTATCAAGTTCATGAAATAGAGAAATTGATGTGTATCGTTAATGATTGTTGTTGAAAATGATTGATGATGATTTTAAAAGAAAATAAACACATGTTTTGAAAACATGGGAAACCTCCATTTTTAGGGGAAACTCTGTCAAAATTTCTATAAATTTTGACACTTAGAAAAATATAAGTTTTTGAGAAACTTATCCCCTAAAAATGTATCTAAAGCATTTACCAAGGTTTCCCTAATTTTTGTGTTAAGAAACGAGGATTTCTTCAAGAATAAAAATGGGTATTAAGTATGTATATTTTTGAGAAAAAAAATATATATATTTATTGATCACCAAATTTTGTGCTAAGTGTATGTAGTATGTATTATACTTGATAGTGTATTAGGACTTGAAAATACACTAAATACTCACGAGAAGTAAAAACATAAAAATACACATACAACATACAAGATACATAATTCGGGTGCAAAATACAAAAAGCTTATATTTATTTTTGAGAAAATAATATAAGTAAGACACTTAGTTAAGAATATAAATTATTTTTAACACAAGAAAACATATACAAAAGAGAGTGACTGTACTTGTGCATCACAAGTCTAGTGACTAACGTTAAGAAAACGCGTATAGGTCACGACGTTAATTAAGCAAATCCGGTGAAGTTTACGACGCAAGGAACGCAAAGTTGTGAGTTCATGCTCCCCCCTTTTCTTTAACTGTTTTCAGTTTTTATACCTTCGGGGGTGAAATACATGTTACTGAATGTTTACAAGAAAGTTCATGTCCCCACTTTTAAATCTTTTACATACTTTTTAAACTTGGGGCGAACACATGAAAAATGATACTTGATATAATAAACGAGAATTGATACTTGAAATAATAAACAAGAATTGATACTTGAAATAATAAACGAGAATTGATACTTGATATGATGAATACATAAACAAGAAGCACTCTTGGTGATCACTAGTACCAAGTATGATGCGTTTGAGGAATGATACGAGAAATCATGTCACGAATAGGGTACCATAAGCACCATTAATCATGTACATACTTAGACCGCAGAACAAAAGGTTAGATCTAACGGGTGACCGAGCAGCCACACTCTCGGTGAACACTAGTACCGAGTAGTGCTTTTGTGTCTCCGTCGTGAATCGACAACTAGAAAAATGCCTATGGTTTGGTGACTTCCTATGTCGTGTCACATGTTAATGGCCTTGCAACCCATTAACTATACAAGAATACTTTATTTACACAAGAATACTTTATTTTCACAAGATACATATCATGTTTTGATACAAAGTATACAAACGTGTTCAATACAAAAACTGCATGAATTCACACCAACATTATGTTGACGTTTTTCCAAAACTCACATGTATTTCAGGTAACTAAGTGGATGTGCGCGCGGTCTTACTCATGCTCGTGGATGTCGTTTATGTTTGTCTTAAATAAGTTGTAAACTTTCAGACAATGTGTCGTTTCATGATGTGAACTCTTAACTATGTTTTCCGTTATGTAATGGTAATGACATTTGAAGTTATTTTATGAGCATGTAGTATGTTTACCTTTCGTATGCAATGAGAACCTTTCATGATCACACCTCGTGCTTCCACCGCAGAAAGGGGTGTGACAGATTGGTATCAGAGCCAGGTTGTAGTGAACCAGGATTCCTTCTCGAGTCTAGTCTACAATCTCTAGGATCCTTTCACGAAAATGATTTTTCAAAAGTTTTCATTGCATAAAACGTCCCGCGACATCCACTACCTGAAAATGTTTACAAAGAGTCAAGAAAAGACACTATGAGACTTAGGGTGCACTTGAGTAGCACTTGTCGTTGACTAGAAATTACTTGCAATTATGTGAGATAATTAGCATATACACATGTTAGAAGTAGAATGTCACAAGTATACGTGACTTTACCTGAAAACAATGGCCTATCTGAAGGAAGAAATACGAGGATGAAACGAACTGTGCGGACTGTGCAAGGAGTTACGTAATTATGGATGCATACATAATTATGGAATTCAGTGCACAGAAAACCACAGCAAGTCATGTCACGTGTAGATTCCCTCAGTGCAAGACTACTAAGTACTCTGCTAGAGTAATAATTGTTTGATGTCACTTATGTGGTATATACCTGTGAATATATATGCTACTACTGTCTAGTATGACGATATCAAACAAATGTTTAACCCTGTTGTGTTATGTTCTGTCAGAACATGGCACCCAGGAAAGCTGTGAATGCTCGCAATGATGATCAACCTCATCCTCCCCCACTGCCAAGAACTGCTGAAGAGCTGAATGCTCTACTGGAAGAACGGATCTCCACTGCTATCGCCCAATACGAGGCAAACCGAACTCAAGACAGTGGCGGCCCAAGCAACGCTAGACGTAATGGGAATGGAGATTCATCTGGAGGCAACGTAGCTCAAGGTAACCTTAAGACGATTTGCTAAGCATGGAGAAATTTATGAACGGTCTTTGTTTCATTATTTCTTCGATTGCTCACGTGTGAATTGGTTGAATCGATTACAGGCTGCACTTTCAAGCAGTTCCTCGACTGCAAACCAATGAACTATGACGGTACAGGAGGTGCAGTAGCGTTTGTGCGCTGGACGGAAAAGACTGAAGCCACTATCCACATGAGCAAGTGTACCGCAGATCAGCAAGTCACTTTTGCTACTGGGTTGTTTGTCGATGAAGCTCTGACTTGGTGGAACTTGCAAGTCCAAACCTTGGGCGATGATGCCGCTTATGGCCTAACTTGGGATGAACTGAAGGAAAGAATGAGAGAGAAGTATTGCTCTCGTGCTGAACTCCAAAGACTGGAAACGGAGTTCTGGCACTTGACTATGGAAGGTGCTGATATTAATGGTTATACTCGAAGGTTCCATGATCTGTCTAGAGTGCTTCCCTACATGGTGACTCCCGAATTCAAGCGTGTTGAACGCTACATTTGGGGATTGGCCTCAGAATTCCGTGGCATGGTAACTTCGGCCAAACCTCAAACAATCACCGAGGCTGTAACTCTGGCTGTCAGCCTTACTGAAGATTGTGTTCGTATGAAGAAGCTATCACTGAACCCAACTGAAAAGACCGAGACGCATGCTGAGTCGTCCGGTGACAAGAAAAGGAAACATGCAAACCTGAATCAAGCAACTCGTAACAACAAAGGTTTCAACAACAAGAAGCGTGACGCTAACCCGCCTCAAGAGGCGAAAACTCTTGCAAACATGAATGATGCTTCTACCAAGAGGTACCTGGGCACTCGGCCCGTTTGCAACAATTGCAAGCGTCATCACGAAGGGGTTTGTCGCGTTCCAAAATGCGACAAGTGCGGAAAACTGGGTCACCGCACAGAAGATTGTTGGGGGAAAAGGAAAGAACCGGAATGGGAATGGTGCTGGTAACAGGAATGGTAACGGGAATGGAAAGAATCAAGGATGCTTCAGTTGTGGAAGCAATGATCATTTCATGAAAGACTGCCCAAAGGGAAACAACGCTCAGGCTCGAGCATTTGTGATTGGAGCAAAGAACGCACGCGAGGACCCTAATGTGGTCACCGGTACGTTTCTCGTTAACAATCACTTTGCATCCATATTGTTTGACACTGGCGTCGATTATAGCTTCATGTCTGTGGAATTTAAACGCATGCTTGGAATAGAATCTAGTAGATTAGAAATTCCTTATTCCATAGAGCTAGCCAATGGTAAACTTGTTGAATCGTGCGAAGTCGTTAGAGGCTGCTCATTAGAACTTGGTGAACGAAATTTTAGCATCGACCTCTTACCTATTCAATTGGGTAGCTTCGATGTAGTAGTCGGAATGGACTGGTTATCCAAGAACAAAGCTGAAGTTATTTGTCACGAGAAAATCATTCGCATCCCGTTGGCGAATGATGAAACTCTCATCGTGCATGGAGAAAAACGAGACGCGCCTCTTCGAATCATCAGTTGTATGAAGGCACAGAAGTGCTTAAGGAAAGGATGTGTTGCCTTCCTAGCACACGTTGTAGATAAGAAGGCTGAGGAGCCGAAACTCGAAGACATTCCTGTGGTGAAGGAATTTCCTGATGTTTTTCCCGAAGATCTGCCAGGACTACCTCCACAACGACAAGTCGAATTCCGCATAGACTTGGTTCCAGGAGCCGCTCCTGTAGCCAAGGCACCCTATCTACTTGCACCATCCGAGATGCAAGAATTATCTACACAACTCCAGGAGTTGTTGGATAAAGGATTCATAAGGCCAAGCTTCTCACCCTGGGGAGCTCAAGTATTATTCGTAAAGAAGAAGGATGGAACACTGCGGATGTGTATCGATTATAGAGAACTGAACAAGCTCACAATCAAGAATCGGTACCCGTTGCCAAGGATTGATGACTTATTTGATCAATTGCAAGGATCAAGCTACTATTCCAAGATCGACCTTCGATCTGGATACCATCAGTTAAGGATACAAGAAGAAAGCGTACCAAAGACCGCATTCCGAACGCGTTATGGGCACTACGAGTTTCTTGTGATGCCATTCGGACTGACAAACACGCCAGCGGTATTTATGGATCTGATGAACCGCGTATGCAAACCATATCTCGATAAATTCGTGATTGTATTTATCGATGATATCCTGATTTACTCGCGAACGAAAGAAGAACATGAGCAACATCTCAGAACTATTCTGGAACTACTGAAGAAAGAGAAGCTTTATGCAAAGTTCTCGAAATGCGAATTCTGGATTCGCGAAGTACAATTTCTTGGTCACGTTGTGAATGAAAAGGGCATTCATGTGGACCCATCCAAGATCGAAGCAATAAAGAATTGGGAAGCCCCCAAAACCCCAAGTGAAGTTCGGCAATTTTTGGGCTTAGCGGGCTATTATCGGCGATTCATCGAGAATTTCTCAAAGATAGCTCAACCGCTAACGACCCTTACTCAAAAAGACAAGAAATACGACTGGGGTTACAAACAGGAAGAAGCCTTCCAGCTACTTAAAAACAGGCTATGCGATGCACCAATACTATCATTACCCGAAGGCACTGAAGACTTCGTGGTATACTGTGACGCCTCACGACAAGGTTTGGGTTGCGTGCTCATGCAGCGCCAAAAAGTCATCGCTTACGCTTCAAGACAATTGAAGGTTCATGAAAGAAACTATACCACTCACGACCTGGAGCTAGGCGCAGTGGTATTTGCCTTGAAGATCTGGCGACACTATCTATATGGTACTCGATGTACAATCTTCACAGATCACAAAATCCTACAGCACATATTTGATCAGAAAGAACTAAACATGCGCCAACGAGGATGGGTCGAACTGCTAAACGATTATGACTGTGAGATTAAGTACCATCCTGGAAAGGCAAACGTTGTAGCAGATGCGTTAAGCCGGAAAGAAAGGGTTAAGACCCTAAGGGTTCGAGCGTTGGAAATGACTATTCGAACGAACCTCACTGCACGCATTCGTGATGCACAACAAGAAGCTCTTAAGATAGAAAACCGTAAAGCCGAATACCTCCGGGGTATGTTGAAATATATGGTGCCAAATGAAGAGGGAGCCTTATACTTTAAGAAGCGTATTTGGGTTCCGCTCTATGGCGGTATTCGAAAAGTCATCCTTGATGAAGCACATAAATCAAGATACTCGATCCATCCAGGATCGGACAAAATGTATCAAGACTTAAAAGAATACTATTGGTGGCCGAGACTCAAGAGCGACGTTGCTGTTTATGTTGGAAAATGCATAACCTGTGCTAAGGTTAAGCCTGAATATTAGAAACCGTCCGGCCTACTACAACAACCAGAGATACCCATGTGGAAATGGGAGCAAATCTCGATGGACTTCATAACGAAACTACCCAGGACCCCGAGAGGGTATGATATGGGTGATCGTTGATCGATTGACGAAATCTACGCATTTCCTACCGATACAAGAAAAAGACAGCACTGGAAAGCTTGCTGAGATATACTTAAGCGAAATTGTGGCACGACATGGAGTGCCAATCTCAATTATTTCAGACAGAGATGGACGCTTTGTCTCAAGAATCTGGCAATCATTTCAGGAAGCCTTTGGATCTCAATTAGATCTAAGCACGGCATTCCATCCACAAACAGACGGCCAGAGTGAACGGACTATACAAACGTTAGAAGATATGCTTCGCGCATGTGTCATGGATCTAGGCGGCAGCTGGGATACTCACCTACCTTTAGTTGAGTTTTCCTACAATAACAGTTATCATACAAGCATAAAGGCCGCGCCGTTCGAAGCTCTGTATGGCCGCAAGTGCCGCTCGCCCCTATGTTGGGCAGACGCTGGAGATAAATGTATGGTTGGTCCTGAACTTGTACAAGAGACAACCGACAAGATATTGCAGATCCGAGAGCGCATTAAGGCGGCTCGAGATCGACAAAAGAGCTACGCTGATTAAAGACGAAAACCATTAGAATTCGAGGTGGGAGACAAAGTGTTGTTAAAAGTCTCACCTTGGAAGGGCGTAGTAAGATTTGGAAAGCGTGGAAAGCTGAATCCATGATACATCGGACCATTCAGAATCTTAGAAAGAATTGGTACCGTGGCATACAAGTTGGAATTACCGGAAGAACTTAATGGAGTACATGATACGTTCCATGTATCCAACCTCAAGAAGAGTCCAACACAAGAAGACGTGATCATCCCTGCGGATGAAGTACATATTGATGACGCCCTCCGATTTACAAAACAACCCGTTGAGGTTACAGACTGGAAAGTCAACAAGACCAGGAGGAGCACTGTTAAACTTGTCAAAGTACGTTGGAACTCTAAGCACGGACCCGAGTGCATGTGGGAACGTGAAGACCAGTTCAAAGAAAAGTATCCCCACCTATTCAAGAAGACTCCTGCGAGAGTTAGTTCAGCCTGAATTTCGGGACGAAATTCTTTTAACGGGGGGAGACTGTGACAACTGGCACCAAACCGGTAATTTCCGTACACTTTAATTGTTATTTAATGACTGCAATTATGTGCTTAGATGTCAACATTGTCTGATTAGATACTAAGCAAGTGAATTCATGCACGTTGTATACTACAAAATATTACTTTATGCATAAACGAGAGCGTTGCTTCAGAAATACTAGTAAATTCACCGGTAAGACACATTGTGTCAACAATTCTGCAGAAAGCAGTCAGACAATAAAATTGGAGCCTAGGTGTAGGTCCAACAACAAGAATACAGTAAACCCCAAGAATACATACAAGGGTTTACATATATACCATCCGGAAGCTAAAATAAGCACTAAAAAGCACCCGAAACGCACTTTAAGTGCAGAATTTCACAAAATTCAGCTATAAATCAGCTTTTAACATATAATTATCATGCAGAATTTATGTTACATCATTCAGAATATTTCCCTAAGTGTTGGGAATTGAAAGGGTTACAAAAGGGCACTTAAAAGACACTAAACGGTGCAATTTAGCACTTTAATGAACCGGTATCTAACCGAACAACCGGACATTACCCGGAACACCAAAATAATGCTAGAAGCATTGTTTTTATTTTTCTAAGCTAGTTAGGGTCCCCGAACACCCTAACACACAATATATTTAATAACACACATAAACCACAAACTAGATACTTAATCTTCTAACTAAATTGTTTAACTTCCATTGCAACCCAATGAGAAACCTACCCCCCCCCCCCATGACCGGTTTTAGACAAGGGTGGCCCACCCTTGATTTCTTTTATTTGTTTAATTGATTATGTTGGGTTAATTAGAACATAAGAACCATGGGGTAAAGTCTTGGAATGGATTATAAGGATGACCATAAGCACATGAGTTCATCACATTCAACACCACTTCTTCTCCTTCTCTTCTTCTTGGCTACGGCCGACCCCAACCACCACCATCACCACCATCATTTGCTCATCTTCAACCATTCTAAGGGTGTACAAAGGTGTTAGTGATCATACAACGAAGCTTGGTGTTCTCGGAAGCTCAAGGACCACCTCTGTTTGCTTTTAACCACCACTTTTCCTCTCTTGAACATCCCTAGCTTAAAAGCTAGTAGTAAGTCTCTTAGATCTTCATCCTCTTCATGTTTTTGATGGTTAATAGTTAAAGAATGATGAAATCTCAAGAAACACTAAAAACATAAACAAAGTCTTGAACATAAACTAACATAGTGATGAAGTATGGTTAAAATATGAAGAGAACTTGGTATAAATGAGTTGTTATGATTGTTGGTTATTGTTTGTTGGTAGAAATAATGTGGATAATCATGTAATCTTGCTAGATCATGATTAAAAACATAATCTAGCAAGATGAGAGGATGAACATGTTAAAGGTTATGGATCATCTTCACTAAAGTCATGAACTTGAATGAAAATAATGTTTCTTGAAAAATAATGATCAAAATATGTTGTGAATCATATAGATCTAAATATTTCAAGTATGATTATCCAAGAAACCAAGTTAAAAATACAAGTTTTACTTAATCTAGGTTCTTAAACAAATAAACCTTATTTTTGGTGGTTAATAAAGTAAAGATACACATGTGTAACAAGAAAAATACAAGAAGAAGTATTTTTAGAAAACTTGAACATAAGTTGTAAAGAATCATATTCTTTTAAAATGAAGTTTTTAAAGAAGCAATCACACTTTAAAGGGTAACAAGACTTACTAAATACACTAGTAAGTTACTACGCATTTTTATAAATTATCAAGTTCATGAAATAGAGAAATTGATGTGTATCGTTGATGATTGTTGTTGAAAATGATTGATGATGATTTTAAAAGAAAATAAACACATGTTTTGAAAACATGGGAAACCTCCATTTTTAGGGGAAACTCTGTCAAAATTTCAATAAATTTTGACACTTAGAAAAATATAAGTTTTTGAGAAACTTATCCCCTAAAAATGTATCTAAAGCATTTACCAAGGCTTACCTAATTTTTGTGTTAAGAAACGAGGATTTCTTCAAGAATAAAAATGGGTATTAAGTATGTATATTTTTGAGAAAAAAAAATATATATATTTATTGATCACCAAATTTTGTGCCAAGTGTATGTAGTATGTATTATACTTGATAGTGTATTAGGACTTGAAAATACACTAAATACTCACGAGAAGTAAAAATACACATACAACATACAAGATACATAATTCGGGTGTAAAATACAAAAAGCTTATTTTTATTTTTGAGAAAATAATATAAGTAAGACACTTAGTTAAAAATATAAATTATTTTTAACACAAGAAAACATATACAAAAGAGAGTGACTGTACTTGTGCAACACAAGTCTAGTGACTAACGTTAAGAAAACGCGTATAGGTCACGACGTTAATTAAGCAAATCCGGTGAAGTTTACGACGCAAGGAACGCAAAGTTGTGAGTTCATGCTCCCCCCTTTTCTTTAACTGTTTTCAGTTTTTATACCTTCGGGGGTGAAATACATGTTACTGAATGTTTACAAGAAAGTTCGTGTCCCCACTTTTAAATCTTTTACATACTTTTTAAACTTGGGGCGAACACATTAAAATTGATACTTGATATAATAAACGAGAATTGATACTTGAAATAATAAACGAGAATTGATACTTGAAATAATAAACGAGAATTGATACTTGATATGATGAATACATAAACAAGAAGCACTCTTGGTGATCACTAGTACCAAGTATGATGCGTTTGAGGAATGATACGAGAAATCGTGTCACGAATAGGGTACCATAAGCACCATTAATCATGTACATACTTAGACCGCAGAACAAAAGGTTAGATCTAACGGGTGAACGGGCAGCCACACTCTCGGTGAACACTAGTACCGAGTAGTGCTTTTGTGTCTCCGTCGTGAATCGACAACTAGAAAAATGCCTATGGTTTGGTGACTTCCTATGTCGTGTCACATGTTAATGGCCTTGCAACCCATTAACTATACAAGAATACTTTATTTACACAAGAATACTTTATTTTCACAAGATACATATCATGTTTTGATACAAAGTATACAAACGTGTTCAATACAAAAACTGCATGAATTCACACCAACATTATGTTGACGTTTTTCCAAAACTCACATGTATTTCAGGTAACTAAGTGGATGTGTGCGCGGTCTTACTCATGCTCGTGGATGTCGTTTATGTTTGTCTTAAATAAGTTGTAAACTTTCAGACAATGTGTCGTTTCGTGATGTGAACTCTTAACTATGTTTTCCGTTATGTAATGGTAATGACATTTGAAGTTATTTTATGAGCATGTAGTATGTTTACCTTTCATATGCAATGAGAACCTTTCATGATCACACCTCGTGCTTCCGCCGCAGAAAGGGGTGTGACAGTATACATAAACATTTGACATTTGTTTAAACAAGACATGTTGGTGGTTTGTTTGGGGAAGTGATTTATATAACGAGGCATGTGTAATATGATAAAAGCATGGTGGATATGCCGCTGGTACTTCCTATATATAAGTGCTTTTATGATATTACATATCGTAGCGGTATGTGAACCATTTCAGTTTATACATATTACATATTATACAAAGAACATATTTTCACATAAACATTGTTTTACAAATAACATAACTTATGCAAATTCATTCTACTTGGTTATTTATTTAACCACACAACTTTCTTTTATATATCATCTATTTACTTATCGATTTTCATATGATTTATAAAAGAAAACTTTTTAATAAGATTCATGACTAACTTTTTTTTTGAACTTTTCTTTCAAATACAAGTCATGAATTCTAAATCAATAAACCTATGTATCTCACAGGCATTTTTATGCTGACGTACCTATTTTCACATTTGTTTTCAGGAGCTGATGCATAGGATGAGCAAGATACACTTAGGCGGACCTGTGCCTTAGTGACATAAAATGAAGCTAGACTAGATTAAATTATGTTATGTACTCTTTGTTTCTGCTATTTTAAGACAATGTAACTCCTCTGTTAATAAATAAAACAAAACTTTAATTGCCATGGTTGTGAAACAATAATTCTGTTGCTACACTCCCCGACGTTTCTGCCATGGCTTGTTGTTTTACGCGGTCGGGGTGTGACACGTCGCTACGCGAAATGGCAGACTTTTGCAGTTTGTCGCAAATAGTCCCTGTGATTGAATAAACTTGTTTTTGCCATACCAAACCCTTCAAAACTTATTTCTAAGCTATGTAAAGGTTATTTAAGGTATGTTAAGCTTATGTCACTATTCTGGAGTGTTTTTCGCGTTAAATTGATTACGTTTACGCATCAGTTTGCATATAACTTTCTAGAAAGCGTCTAAGAGTTTGAAATCGAACAAAATCATAACGTGCAAAACGGCAGACATAAATAAACAAATTTTGGGATCAAAACACATTTTTTATTGATATTTTAATTGTTCGGAGTTGTACAATGATTACACAAGCACGGATGTCACAGTCTCCCCTACTTTAGGAAATTTCGTCCCGAAATTTATTTAGAGGAAACTTGTGAGAATATATGTGGATATTTCGCCTTCATTTGATCTTCACGTTCCAAAGTAAATCCTGGGCCATGTTTAGATTCACAAGCACAGATGTCACAACTTAGGTCCAGTCTCTCGCGCCCCGCCAGAGGCTCAGTTTCAAAAAAAATGGCAAAAATGCTCCCTGCAGCATGTTTGATGAGTTTTTGACGTGTTTAACCCCCGTTAACCCAAATTCTAGGCTTTATAAGGACGTTAAAGCATAGGGGACTTGAAATATGCGTACATGTTTCGTATTAAGAAATACAAGAATCGGCAGACTTTCGAAGTTTGTCGCAAATAGTCCATGTGATCGAATAAGCATGTTTTTGCCATACTGAACCCTTCAAAACTTATTCTAAGTTATGTAAAAGGTATTTAGGGTATGTTTAGCTTATGTCACTGTTCCGGAGTGTACGTCGCATTAAACTGATTACGTTTACGTAACAGTTTACATATAACTTCCAGAAAAGCTCTTGAGAGTTCGAAATCGTACAAGGATCGAAATGTGTAACTGTTAAATGTAAGTATACAAATCCCGGGGATGAAACACAAGATTTCATTAGATATGAAATTGTTCGGAATTGTATACTGGTTGTAAAGGCACAAATGTTACAATAACACTGGTCTTGGTGGATGAATGTTGTGCAGTTGACTCAAGTACTGAAGTTTTTATAAAATGATTGCTTAGGACAAGCAATGCATACATGTGGGGACATCTGATGTTTCTGAAAGAAGATATAGATTATAATGCTTAAAACTCCGATTTTGGTAGATGTTTAACGCAAATTCACCTGCAATTGGTTAATTGTTTATCTTTAGGTGTTTTGCAAGTCTTATAGCTTAAAAGAAGGATTTCCAAGGTTAAGATGAAGAAATTAGAAACGTTGGATTTAAAGCTCAGTACAGCCCGTGCCACAAGGGCGGATGTATATGAAAGGTAGGGGTAGCCCGGGCTACTCCTCAACTTTGTCAGCAGAGTGTAATATCGGGATACCCCTGAGCAAATATTAGGATACCCTAGGTCCAAAAAATATATTTAAGAAAACCCTAAACGTTTCTTCTAGATCCGCCACTGTCATACAAGTTAAAGTGGGTACGACCCGTACCATGTAAAGTAAAAAGGGAACCCCACATTAGAAGTCAAAATCCTAATGGACCCTGAATGCAGATGTGGAAGTATAAATTATACCCGTTTAATGAGGGTACAGGTCGTACTCATTTCGAAACCCTAATCGGGCCTATATAAAGAACATGACGACAAGGAAACCCTAACATACGAAATTGGGTGACTGTGGAATCGAAAAAAGGTATTGTTCGAATTTACTAACAAAGGTTGAAGATTAATAAAACGTCGGAACTGAAGATCTGACATATAGGAGATTGTATTTGCAATTCTTACTTAGTTAGATACTTTTTATTTATGTTTTCCTTAGTCTTTATCGTGTATTCCATGAATTCTTGTTGTTTAGCTTTGTTTATAGCTATGTAATTGCCTTATAGTCTTGTTATGTAGGATGAATTCTAGTTTTGTTAGGTTTTAATGATTTGGATGAGCTTATGTGGATGATATAGGTCTTTCTATGAGATTATACATGTTTGATCTGATTATTCTATCTCTGAGTTATATATAGATCATTAACTTAGGGTTTGATACTTAGTCGGTAATAGATAAATTGATCCAAGGGTTGGTAAAGTATGTTTGCTTTAATTGAGTGGTATAGATAGCAAATGGGTATGTTGGTTGATTTATATGACTAAAACAATTAACAGGCTCTAAATCACAAGGAATTGGTAAATTACTTAGCTACTTAAAATCGGATAATCTAGGTGTGTCTATAGCTTAGATGTTCGAGATTATGTGGTCAACCTGGTAGAATTGATTTTTTAGAAATTCACACCTCATTTTAGGTTTTTATCAAAATGAGTTTTTGTATATACATAATATGTCAAGCTTTTCAAAAGACTAGAGGGATTCCGATCCTAACTGGTTATCTTTCTTATATTTGGTTTCGTTACAAGATCTTTACATCTACCTGTATGAAAGTATAACAAAAATTTCACTTATAGATAAAATTTACGTTACATCCAATTCAATCACTCAACTCTTTAAATCATAGAGCAATGTCTAATTGGCAACGTTTAATTAGATAAAATTTAAATTACATCCAATTCAATCACCCAACTCTTTAAATCATAGAGGGATGTCTAATTAGCAGAGTAAAAGAAATATATAGTTAACAAGGATTTAACCCTCACGGATTATTCAAAATATTTTCATAAAGTGTTAAGACTTTTATAGATGATGATTGATAATAATATTTTTTAGCTTGTTATGAAAATATTTTCATAAAGTGTTAAGACTTTTTTATAGTGTGAAGACATTTTTATACAAATTGTTACAACATGACTAGGATGAGTTTTAAAGTTGTTATGAAACAACATAGTATTCTACTATTCTTGGAAACAACTTGTGTAAGGCAACCATAAAGAAGTAATTACACACAAACTATATTTGATACTACGTGAAATAAATTCGTTACTATTTCCGCAACCGACCATTTCTAATTCGTAAATAACTTTGAACTCGACAACTTTCTTATCATCGATAACAATTTAGATACGTGACTAGATAAATATTACGTTTATTATAAAAAAAGTTTGGTTTTCTTTTTCAAAACGTACATATAATAATTTAGATACGTGACTAGATAAATATTACTTTTATTATAAAGTTTCAGTTTTCTTTTTCAAAACGTACATGTAAGCCGTATATTGTTTTTGCAAGTTCATTAAAACATCGAGTTTTTAAAACGTTTAGAAAAATTAGTTTGTTGTGTAAAGCGATGTTAATACTTGATATATTTGTTTCCTCTACCAAGTAAAAACTCAACTGTCCATAACCAAATAGTAAAGCGATAACGCGCGCCCTGCAATCAAACTCAAGTTTCGCCTTGATTGATACGACAATCTAACTAATAGAAAGGGTCAAAATGCTCTCAAGCAACCTATTCTTACTAATATAATAATAAGGGCCTAACTAAGCCCTATGGTTGTAAAGCAACAACTCGAAATGATACAACCGTGGCTTCAAAAGATTTGTACGTTTGTGAGATCATTACTCAATCGTCATCGGATTACGATGTTAAAATTGATTTAGTTACCTTTGAATTATATATTTTGTGTCCTAAAACAATTTTGATGTAAACTAACCAAGGGATTTTAACAAGAGAATATATACAAGAAAGTGACAGTTATATTTAGTCGAAAACACAATCAGAAATACCCAATATTTTTGGCACTGCAAGATGCATGAGTAAACAATTTCTTGCCAAAGAGTTTGGACCCTTCTGTGGCAAAATTCTTCCATATTTAGTTACAATATTCGACCATGGAATTTAAGGTATTTATATTTAACACCTAAATATATTAAGTTTACAAAAGAAGACCAAAGTTAATTACATCCATTTCTGTATACCATCTCATTCTCTCCAGCTAGATGTTATCCCTCCTCTAATCCAATGTGCTCACATTCTTCAACTTCACCAAGAAACACCCTCATCTTTCAACAAAACATGGATCTATTGGCTTCTTTGAGTACACCAAAAATCGCAGTTTATGAGCCGTTAGATTTGTTTAAGGGCAAAGACGCAGAAGAGATGGTGAAAACAATACCCTTTTATAGCTTTCTTCCTCACGAACCATGCAAGCTTGATGGTAGTTCAAAATCATTCGGTAAGGTTGCAAATGATGACGATGAGACTGTAGCATTGCATATTGGGCTTCCTAGCAGCAGTGATAAGGTTATTGTTGCGGATGATAGCAATGGTGACAACAATAACAAGATGGTGCCAAATGTGTCACCAAATTTTGAGTACTGGATTCCTACCCGCGCACAAATACTTGCTGGATTTACGCACTTTGCTTGCCATATCTGTAATAAAACCTTCAATCGTTATAACAACCTTCAGGTTATGTCAGTTTTTCATTATATTTTATCCATTTTCAAATTCTTTAAGAGTGTCGATGTTTAATTCGCATATTTACCTAAAAAAGTTATCTTGTCAACAAATCACTTTATCAGCAACTATCATGTTACATTTATCAACAAATCACTTATATTTGAAAAATTCTGAGTACATTTGTGTTTAAAACATCAAGTGTAGAAAAATTATGAGTACATTTGTGTTTAAAAGATCGAGTTTAGGTGATTGATGCATAACTTTAGGCACAACTGTTTATCTATGTTCCCTCTCTTTCACAAGACCTTTTTGATACAAAGTTTTGAATAATTTGATACATTTGTGTATCCCCAATTATTTTATAGAATTATATTGACATATGGTTTCAAATGATTTGGTAGATGCACATGTGGGGACATGGGTCTCAATACAGAAGAGGAGCGGATTCTTTACGAGGAACACAACCACGAGTAATGATAGGGGTGCCATGTTATTGTTGTGAAGAAAAATGCAAGAACAACATCAACCATCCGCGGTCTAAGCCACTCAAGGATTTCAGGACACTCCAAACACATTACAAAAGGAAACATGGGAATAAGTGTTTTTCGTGTAGAAAGTGCGAAAAGAGTTTTGCGGTAAAAGGTGATTGGAGAACACATGAGAAGAATTGCGGCAAACGGTGGCTGTGTGTTTGTGGTTCCGATTTCAAACACAAGAGATCGCTTAAAGACCATATATTGTCTTTTGGACTTGGCCATTCTCCAGCACCACCATCTTATCGTGCTATATAATCAGTTTATACAATATCTACTTTCATGCTTATCATGTTAAATAATTGAAAGCAAATATATGATAACAGTTTATACAATGCGGTTTATGTGTTATTGTTTTACAATTTTTGTTGTACTTGGTTTTCGTTTTGAAATGATTAATTTAGTTCAGGGTTTTCATGACAGCTAAAGTGAATTAGGGTCTTTGTTGATTAAGTTTTGTATTAATTAAATTCATACCTATATAGTTTAACCCTCAAAATAATATTTTATCAAACTAAGTTGATCGATTTGAACTTAGTTCATATTAAATCAATTTATCGGGCCTAAATCATCACTGATTATATAAGATCAAAGTTTTAGAAGTAACAGTTCTATAGGAAAGCTAAATCAATACGAAGTTTGAATCTCAAAATAGAATCACAAAAATAGTTAATATTACCGTGTAGAATTGTACAACAAACACATGATATAATACGACATTTGTTTTCCACAGTCCCATCTTCAACCTTAATTCTTATTTTAGTGTGCCTCAATATAGATGTCTTTTTTTTTTTCAAAATGATAATGTTTTCCGTTCTACACCTGATCCCTAAACTACATAATTGTATATTTTAAAAATTGTATATAGGGGTAAAATTCTTATTTAGCCATTATAATTAGCATTAGTTGTAGTGTGCTTTTTTCCTAAAATATAATGTTTGTGAATAAATCTGAATGTTCCATATGTTCTAGTTTTTATATGTTTTGTGTTAAATCCTAGGATTTATTTTCCTTCCTATTATTCAAAAGTGTGAAAAGAAGAATATTTGAGTATCATCTTGTTCTTGATTCCATCAGGTTAATTGTCAGTTAAGTACGTATCTAAGGTCAAATCAGTTCGTGCTCTTCTACAACCTGATTCTTGTGAGTTTGGTTCCTGTGTGTTGGAATTGGCTATGGTTGATTAGTATGAGGAATGATGTGTATGATATCTTACAAGATCATGAGTAGTGGTTTACATGGTGAATGGGCATTTTTCGTCATATGATATCCACATCAGCATGGGTGAAATTACTCTTAAAATGGTGTAGTGGTTTAAAGTGTGAGTCAAACAAAACCAACCAATAGTAGAGGTGAATGGTGTGGAAGTTTGTGAATTGTGTGAGCTTGGAGGCGTGAATCAAACCACAAGCTGAAAAAATAGGGGGCTTTCACGAGGCAGGGGTGGTGGTGCTCGAGTGAAATGGTGTGAATGAGGGAAAACACCCCCACTACGCTTGGTCTAAGGAATGTTCCACGTTGGACAGCTCTTATATTTTTTGCCTAACACATCTCTTGTTTTATTATGATAAAATAGTCTTAGGTTATTTGGACACATGTAAGTCCCAAATCAACAAATATCAAGCAAATACAATTATTTGACGGAATCAAACAACCATATGATCAAGAATACGAAGAAATACTTTTCCAACCTTGCATACGATTATATTAAGTATAACAAATCGTCTGATACAAAGTATTCTCTCTAAATGAATCTCTCTCTCTCTCTCTCCCCCTCTCTCTCTCCAGGGCCGGCTCTGGGCCCAGCCCGTGCCGACGCCCGAGGCCCAAAATTTCAAAGGACCCGAAAAGTCTTTATAAGCTTGTATATATATTTATTAAATTATATATTTAGTATATTCATCCGTTTGTTATGCAAAAAAGTATTGGTGGTGTAATGGCAAAAACCATCTCAAAATAATGTAAAGGTCTCAAGTTCGAGTATTTGCTCCATCACTAAGTTTTTATTTTTGTAATTCATTTACCCTTAACCATAATTTTGGGCCCAATTCTTTTCGTCGCCCGAGCCCTAAATTTTTTCTAAGAGTTTTTGGAGTTTTCGGAGACCTCTCTCTCTCTCTCTCTCTCTCTCTCTCTCTCTCTCTCTCTCTCTCTCTCAAAACTGGCTAACCTAACTAAGAGCATTCACATCCATTCCACCATATTTTCACCCTAAATTACACTAAAAAACACTACATTTTCTCTCTCCTTTTCAATTAAATAATATTTTTTTATACCTTTATCATTACCTTTTCTCTCTCCTTCACTCACAACCACTTTCAAAATATATTAAAAAATTATAGGGGGTGAACAGTGTCCTCCCAAATATACAGATGAATAGTAACATTTTCTCTCTCCTCCACTCATAACCACTTTTTATACTTTTTATATTTTAAAAACACCACACACACACAATTTGATTATTTGGATGTGAATGCTCTAATGAGGCATAAACTTATTTGAATACTAGCTAGGTAGACATGTCCCCTTATGGGCTCACTGTGGGCCGTTCTGGCCCACATGGCCTTGACACGGCCCAAATAACCTTTTATGACCAAAATCCTAATGCGAACTAATCCAAATAATTCCAACTCGTAACTCATAGCCCATCAAATATATTTGATACATCAGTAAAAAATGTTAGGTCCAACAACACACATATACAGCTTTGTAATTGTATGTGGCGAATAGAACTTGCTGTTTTTATTTTTGGGTGGAAAGGCACTATCAGTGTGAAAGTGTAGTTTATATTTTTTTATTATATTTTCAATTTTTTATAAAAATATTTTTTTGTTAACCATTTTTATTATCATGTTGATTTTTTTTAATTTTCAAATTTCTTTACAAAATGTTGTTTTTTGTTAAACATTTTTATAAACATGTGGATTAAAAATTGGTGTTTTATAAATATAAAATCGTTGTTATGCAATTTATTTATTTATTTAAACCTTTTTTAAAAAAATGAAGTTTTTTGTTAACAAATTTATAAATATTTATATAAAACAACAAATCAAACAAACTTAGCATGTAATACATAACGAGCAATTTAAACAAACATTACAAAAAACAACCGAAAAGATACAACTAAAGCAAATACAAAAAAAGTAGTACAATTAGATGTCACTATTAGTAGTGTCAGAATCGTCAACATTATCTGATGTGCCCACAGTTGCGCCTGACGTCCCTGCATGCGTGGCTGACATACCGGCATGCGTTTCTAATAGGGTTACATCCGGATACCATCGCGGTGGTGGCGAGTCTCGTGGCTAGTGACCCATGAGGTGAAACATCTCTGTTGGTGCATATTGTGACAACAAGTTAATAAATTGGGTCTTTGGATACCTTGTAAATTAGTAAAACGGTAAATGGTTAGCGGGTTTAGCATTATATGGTTAGCGGGTTTAGCATTATATGGTTAGTTAGCCTTGTGTGGGCTATATTAAACCCATGTATGGCAAGATTAGTAGATGGGCTTGACCCTGTTCGTAGCCCATGTCTCCTAATCAATTTGTAGTATGACTTTCGTATATAAACAAGGTCTTGCATTAGGGTTTAGGTTAAAGACTTGACAAACTTTAGAGAGAGAATTTGTAGAGAGAGAGAGAGAGAGAGAGAGAGATGGGCGAATTTGATGAGAGGAGTTGGAGTCTTTGATAGATTGACTACCGCAAGTTAGATAATCAGTAAAAGACTATTTGTGTAATCGGAATTATGTTTCTGCTGCTTTATGTGTTTATCTGATCAAGAGGATTCTGCACTCTTGACTGGATTGTGAATCTTGTTAAGATCCAAGGCATTAAGGGGACCTACAATTGGAATCAGAGCAATAGGCTCTTGATTGACTCGATTCAGGATTGTATGCTACAAAAAACAAGGATTGTGGGTGTTTTGAGGGACATTCGGGAAGCAGAAAAGGTTGTTCAACAATTTCTTCGTTTTTAATTGTTCCAGCATTTTTATTTTTGCATCTTTTTGGGTTAATATCGCAAAATAATTGAAGATTTGAAAATTTGTTATTTGTGTTCTTCGGGTTATTGTTATTAGGGTTATTATAAAAACGCTAATAATTTGCTTTGTTGATTGCGTGAAACTTTTAAGGAGATAAACATAAAATCTTTCCTAAATTTGAAAAGATCTGATCAAATTTAAAGATCCTTAAGTTTTGGCGTTTTTGCTGATTTATCGACGTTTTTGTTAAAACCGAAGAAGTTAACCGGCGTTTTTGTTTGCCGCTTTTAATCCCAATGTGACTTTAGGGACAATGATAAACGACTTCTTCAACTTTATCACGGTGATCAGCGTTTTTACAGGGAGTCGTAGTACTGATTTTGAGAATACCAGGGTTTTTAACTTTAGCAAACTTGACCTCAGCGTTTTTGACATCAACGCTTTTAACCCAACAAAATTAGACACTTCATTTTTAATCACAGCAACTTTGTTCCCAACGTTTTTTTGGATTGTGTTTATACCTACGCTTTTATAACCAACACTATTAAATCTTAAACTGTCACACCCCAAAAACGTCGCAGCGGAATATAAAACGTAGTGGTGATGGAAGTTGGTGTCCATTAATATCTTCCTGAACGATGCATCGAATTGTTGGACATTTAACTTAATTAAAACATAGATTTTTAAAACATAAGTCTTAAAGCTCATCACAACCACACTATAGTTAAGTTGTCTTTATCCTTATGGATCTTATTACATTTGTCCCAAACAGTTTTAAAAGTTTGTCCAACACATTATCAAACCAAACATGCATCAACAACCACAAGATACGCCATAATTCCCGAAGCCGAACTCAAGTACCTGAAGAACACATTAAAATAAAGTGTCAACACAAAAGAGGGTGAGTTCACATATTCAAATTCAAATAATTTGATCCAAGGAAAACTTTCTAATTATGTGTTTATTATTAAAACATCCATATAATTTTAAAGAAAGTCATTTTATATCCTTGCAAAAATTCAAGGGTCAGCCGTCGCAAGCATTTCCGTAGAACCTTCCGACCATAGACATCTTCCCGAATTTACATATTAAATTGATAGAATCAAATGTTCGGACTCGTAACTTAACAAGACATTACGAACTATATGTTGGTGCATCTAGTGTCTGTTAACTTCGTCTTAATCGAGTCTTATGTCTAGATAGAATGAACGAGCACACAACAGGGTTAGAATTTAGGGTTTTATGTGTTAAAGTGTGTTATTTCGCTTGAAAGTGACATGGAACAGTTCAAGCGAAATCAACTTATGTTATTTCGCTTGAAACGACATGTTGCATGTTCAAGCGAAATCAGATCACTATATATATGTGTGTGCTGTTGTCATTTGGAGCGAAATCTGATCATTATCTCTGAGTCGAGGTGCTGTCTGTTTGTCATTTGAACGTTTAAAAAGCTCAGGATTGATCAATAAAAGGATAATTAGAAAGGAACAAGCTGTTTTGACGTCTTTTACATTGATTCCGCCTTTGTACTTGATGATGAACTACTCATACTGACTGTTTAGGGTCACCGAACGATCCAACAAGTGGTATCAGAGCTCAGGACGAGGAGTTCATACCAATTCAGCTTGATTTTACCGGATTCTCACTCTTCTACTCATTCTTTTCTGATTTGAACGAGATTTTACGGTTGAAATGGCCTGAAACTCACATATATCAAGCGAAACATACTGTTAACTAATCCTTGAAAGTTTTGGACCGTAATTCGACTTAAATCTGATAAAAACTTGTGATTTCGCTCGAAAAACTGTTCGAAAATGCTGATGTCATCTTGATTTCGCTTGAAAATAGTGTCTGATTTCGCTTGAAAAACCTTATTCCGCTTGAATTGCTATTTCGCTTGAAAAGCAATTTTGATTGTAAAGCTGATTTCGCTTGAAAGCTATTTCGCTTCAACTGATTTCGCTTGAAATTGCTGTTTTTCAAAATCAAAAATTTTCTAAGTGTTTGTTGATCATTTCAGGTACGTGAAGATGGATGATTTCAATCCGTTTTGTGATATTTTTGCCTTTACTGGTGGTTCGGGAGATGGCACCTTAAACAATACGAATGAGAATAAAACAACACCGAGTGCAAAGAAAATTCTGAATGATGCTATGAGTGTAGACAGTGCGTATGGAACATACAACAAGCCGCCCAAGCTGATGGCGATTGAAGATTACAACAGGTGGGCTACAAGATTTGAGGAATGGCTAAAGGCGTTTGCTTATCAGAGTTGGAGAAGTCTGAAAAATGGCTATGATTTGGGAAGAGATGATTATGAGAACTTGGAAGATAATCAAATTGAAAGATATGTTTCTGAACAAAAGTGTATTGCTTTGCTTCACCAATCTGTTCGAGATGATATAATCGCACTTGTAGGACCGATGTACGACCTCTAATAGTCAGTTAAGGTGTTCATCTCTATGTGTAAAGGCGGAATCAATGCACATAAAGTCATAACAGCTTTGTTCCTCTTAATTTTTCTTTTCTGATTGATTTGAGTGCTTGTACAAGGTTTTCTGATACAGATCCGTCAGCACTTCGTCACATGTATAATGACCACTCCTCTTTCAAGCGAAACACAACACACATATATATAGACTTGATGATTTCGCTTGAGCATGCTTGAAGCGAAATCATGTGATGTTGATTTCGCTTGAAGATGTTTCAAGCGAAATCTTCAAGATTAAACTATACAAACCCTAATATAACCCTAATGTGTGTTCTTTCAATCAATCTAGACACAAGACCTAATGCAGACGAAGTCAACAGACATTCCATGCACTAACAGACTCCCCCTTGGATGTTGACGAAGTCTTCAGCTCCTGAGTCTTCAGTCTTGGTCTTTTCTCCAACTCTGTCTTTTCCACAAAAACACTCTATCTTCACAGGTTTAAAATCACATCCTGACTCCATCTTCATACTCCCCTTTGACTGTTGATCCAGACTCCCCTTTTTCATTGACTCCCCCTCTCAATATGCTAGAATCTGAGATATCTGGTTCAAACTTTGTCAATTAGCTTCCGTTGGGAATAATGAAGTCCAAAACCTGTTTAACCTGCACATTCTCTACCACAATATAAGTTTCACAAATTTATAACCATTGAATTTAAAAACTTACTGGTAAAAATAATTCATACATCAAACATACTAGTTACATCAAGTTCAAACAAATGACCTTGATTAACTAACCACTCAATTTTTCAAAAAATATTTGTATATGACATTCAAAGTTTTCAACAAACTCTCCCAACCCTGTTCATCAAGTTTAGCACTTGGAATTTTGAAAATCAGCTCTTCAACATCAGTTGTCGAAAATCTTTTTGAATTTTTTATCTTGACAGAAATGCAGTAAAGAAATATATACAAACAATATTTTTGTGAGTTTGTGTAAGAGGATCATATCAGTTCATGAAACAAATCACTAGCACCATTAAGCCTTTGACATTTTAAGTTCTAAACTATTCACTTAGATTGACGATATTGTTGTCCACATAAACTCAATCTAAAAACTTTCAATCTGCTTACCGATACATTAAAGTATATTAAGATAGCACTAAAATTCTTATGGACCCCACAATCTCAGCATATCCCCTCATCATGCAATACACTGACTCAAGTAATGCCTTTAAACTTTTATCAACTGTGATTTGTGCAAAAACAAAACAGAATGTTTAAACATTAACAATCAGGTCGATACTTCCGTATACGCAGAGAAAGTCCAATGTTTAAACAAAATAAGAAAATAAAACAAGTTGAAATTGTTTAGGCTTTAACCACCAGGTCGATACTCCCGTATACGCAGAGGTGATCCAAAGCTTAAACGAAACACCAAAGAAAATAAAGCAGAACGTTTAGGCAACAACATCCAGGTCGATACTCACGTATACGCAGAGGATGTCCGATGCTTAAACAAAATAAAGAAATAAAACAAGTTTAAATCTTTGCAAAATAAAATGCACAATCACAGCGACTTTTCAGCAAAGTTGTGAAAGTTCACAAACTTAACCAGTTTTATGTCTTTCGACAATCAGCGATTACTGAGTAGGCACACAGTCAAGAAGGACAAAACTAAGTACTATGCTTTCAACCGTGTTTCCCACTCGAACTAGGCTTTTTCATTTAAGTTTGTATCGTTATCGCAAATCTACTAGTCTAGCTGAGCCTATCGTCACATCTTTAGTGAGACCGTTTATCACATTTGACATTTCATATCCTTAGCATGCTGTGATAGTTCACTGATTTTCTATCATTTCCTCTTTTTCACAACAAAACTCATTTTTGCTTTTTCAATGTTTTTAGCATTTTCAAATTTTCTATTTTTTTATAAAATTTTTCTCCCCCTAAAATCAAAATATGTTTCAATTTTGATTTTCTGGGAAAATTTGAAAACAAACTGTACAAATAAAATGACAAACTGATATCGAATCGCTTCAATTCGCCATTCACTTGGCATAAACAATCAGAACTCCCCCTGACAACAAACTATTTTCCCATTTAGATTTCAAAACACTTAAGTTTATTTTAATCAAATGGTTTTTCCGGAAAATTAGTTTTGTTTGTCTTTTCACAAACTCGGGGTTTCATCACATTGTTCTATTTCAACCATTTTTTTTTTAAAATTAACAATTAAGACCCGTGCCAACAACAACCACTAGTAGAAAATCAAGTACAACTTAATGTCCCTGATTTACTACTTGTAAATCGAAATATCACAGTTACCATCCTGTGAATTTCTCAAGAATAATGCCGATTCATGTTCCACGCTTACCAACCTGGGAACTCCGGCAATTCAAACTGCTTATTCGAACATGGTATCCACCCAGGCCTCATCAGCCTTAGGTGTAACCTTGACTCTAGCAATTTGAATTTTGAAATTTTCAGCCTTCAAAGGTGGAAATTTTGCATCATAATTAACCGTAATTGATTCTTCACCCTTTTTCACTTCAGAAGTTGAAATTTTCATTTCCGTTTTTGGTTTCCAAATTTGATCAGTTAATGCAACCCGTTTATAAAACTTGTCATTTTGAGTTACCACTTTCTTTACGGATTCATTTTTCACTTTGATGTTATCATTTTTAACCTTTTGCTTCTCAACCACTTTCTTCTCAACATACATTGGTGATTTACCCTTCACATCAATCTTCTTTTGTTGAACCTTCACAGCTTCAGTCCTAGGCTTCACATATGTACACTTTCGTGCAATATGACCAACTTGTTCACATCTAAAACAAGTACGAGTATCAGCTACTCGACTCGTGCCTTCAGACTGATACTGTGAAGCTCTTTTCCCAAAGAACTCTTCATTCGATTTTGAAAAGATTTCATTTTCCTCATCAGAAAGTGAACTTGAACCATTTACAAACACCTTCTTTTCAACAAACCTTCTGTTTTGAAAATTCTTTTTCTGATAATTCTTACCACCTCGATAACCACCCGACCAATTGTTTCTATTGTTATTATAAAAACGTGGTGGAACAACAGGCTTTTTGTAATAAGCTTTATCTTTCTCAAAATTCATTTGCCTTTTTGTTTGACTCAAACTGTTCACCTCTGACAACTCAACTTCAACTAACTTGAAAACATTTGTCAATTTTTTCACATTAACATTCTCAATGGGAAACTCAGAATCCGAATACAACTTATCAGATCCAGCCATCTTGTACATCACAAGACCCGGTTCATCACTTAAGTTGTTTTTGGATTTTGATTTCTGAATGTATTTGTCCAAGTAACACCCATCATCTTCAGCTGAATCACTATTCAAAACACTTTCAGCTGTGCTCTTAACAATCTCTGTCTGAACACTATCATCAGATGATGTAGAAAAAGTAACATCAATGTTCTCTGGAAGTTTAACTTCTTTTTCTTCCTCAATTTCAACCAACCCAGATTGCTTTTTCGTGTAATTATCAAGAACAGGTGGTGGAACTTGATGAAACCCCACCCCAGTTCCATCACAATACACATCTTCGCCCGCTTTGTCTTTCCCGATGGGTTTGGGAATGATATGTTGCAAAACAAAGCTTGCAGAGCTGTAACTGTTAAGCTTCAAGTGGATTCGCTCATTTTCGATTACAGCCTCTTGAACTTTAAGTTTCAATTTAGCGATTTCATCCAGTTGTTGATTGATTGATTCTTCTTTGACTCTAAGCACTGCTCTTAGATGTTCATTTTCTTTAAAAGTTTTACCATTTCGATCATCACAATCTTTCAAAGTACCTTTTAATTTTTCAAATTTTTCAGAAATCTGACGGTTTTCAAGAATCAACTTTTCATTTTCATTTTTAACTTTATCATGATCAATTTTATCATTTTCCAATTGTTTAGTTAATTCTTTTATCCGTTCAGTTGAAGCTTTAACCATTTTGTCACGATCAAGAATCTGATTCTCAACGTTTCTGACCTTAGCTGTCAGATCATCAACTTTCTTTCCGTTGAGATATGTGACTGTACTACAAAATTTGCACTCTTTGTTGCAATTTTTGCAATCAGCATTTCCATCAATTTTCTTACCTGATACATTTGTTGACACATCTGGACTGACCTGGCTTTTTGACTCAGACACGGAGTTAGAGTCTACCTCAAGTGCCTTAGCAGCTAGCACTTTGTCAGCCATTCTCCCAAGATTTTCAGCAGTCAACTCCTGCATTGTGTCAATAACTCCAGTATCAATCTTCTTCGCTTTCTCGATCTCTTCTTTCTCCTTTCTCTCTTTCTCTTCTTTAATCATTTTCGAAGTTGGAGTTCCCCACCATTTGTGTTGCCAATACTCATCATCTTCTTTGTATTGCTGGATTATGGCTTCAATATCAAGTGTACTATCATCAATTGCAATATTTCCATACTCATCAAGATAGCACTCTCTATCTGGATCCCATCTATTTGCTCTCCTTGCATTCAGATAGATACGAGATATTCTAATGATTTTGTTTTCAGCTATCATCTTTCGATATTGATACTTCTGTTCCTCAGTACGATCATCTTTCCACTTAATGGGTTCATCATTGCTTGCCATGAATGCGTAACCAACCGCATCTTCTTCCGGTAGAACTTCCTTACTCCAATCATACCCTTCATCATCATAAATCACAGCAAGAGCCCTTGATTTGTCTCTGTTATCTTCAACTTGCTTCAATCTAGGCGGCTCAGATTTATTCTGATGGTAGATTGCCTTTTTGTAATAATCATCTCTGAAAGGGTTCTCCGACTCATCAGCATAAGCGTTTCGGCATTCTCTTTTGAAGTGACCCTTCTGCTTACACTTGAAACATGTCACCTTCGATTTATCGAATCCCAGCTTGGTAGAAGCACCACCAATTGTTTTTCTGCCAGTAATTTCCATGAATCTCTGTGCACGACGAACAGCACTTGCCATAGCCCAACGAATATCGATCAGTTCCATTTCCTCCGGATCAATCTGATCGTAATCTTCTTTCGTCAGATTTGTATTGCCAATCTTCCCAGCTACCAATCCTTCATACGATTCCAACACCGATGCTAGAAAGATCATTTGCTGCTTGGCCGATTCCTCATCAAAATTCTGAGCATTCTTCAAGTCTATTGCGATGTTGCATTGAAAACGATTCTTTGCATCAGCATGACTTCCTGAAGATGAAGATCCACTGTGAAAACCACTATGACTTCTACTGCTTTGAACACTTAGATTTTCTTTGCCAGCTGTCGACACATTTTCAGCAGAAAAAGCAGTTTTTGGTGAAGTTGCTTTTGGCATCATGCTTTTTGGATAATATAGATCCAGATTCTGTTGATAAGATGAATGATTAACTTTGTACGTCTTCTTCAATTCCAGTTCATGACTTTCAAGTTTCTCAATCACCAAATCTAATGTCAGCTTTTCTGGTTCTTTGATGGTATTCTTCAGCATTAGTGCATAATATCTCCAATCCATCTCGTCAGGCAACGAATCGAACAATTTGTCAATAAGATCTTCTTCAGGAATATCGATATCATGTCTCACTAATTCCAGCTTCAGATGACCGAACCTTTCTATCATTTTACACACTGACTCATTCTTAAGATAACCAAACAGATCAAACTCTTTTCTAAGAAGTTTCCTTTTGTTTTTCTTAATTTCTTGACTACCAGTACATTTCTTTTCAAGCTTTTCCCAAAGATCTTTTGCATTTGAATAGTCGATCAAGGCAATAATGTCTTCCCGGACTGACTGAAATAACAACGCCACACACTTTTGTTCAGCTACAAATGAATCAATCTCTTCAGCTACTCTTAAAGTTTCACCATTTTTGTTTCCATTTGCATAACCATTTTTCATACTTTTCCAGCTAGTAAATGCGAATGCCATCAACCAGTCTTCAAATTTTCTGGACCACCGACTGTACTCCTCAATAGCCGTAAGCTTTGGGGGTTTATTGAACGTTCCAAATGCGCTTTCGGACTCCCAAGCTTCCTTCTTTCTTTCTTTCGGTGTATTCTCGTTCTCATTCGTATTGTTGGTGTTTGTAGAAGTATCATCTCCTGAGTTTCCTGCGAATGCGTACATATCGCCAAATGGGTTCAAGAAAATATCATCCATCGTGAACGTACCTGGAAAAATCAAACACTTAGAAAAATTTTATGTTTTGAAAAAATAACAGATTCAAGCGAAATCTGATATGCACTATTTCGCTTCAATCTTCAAGCGAAAACAGTTTAATACAACTGTTCAAGCGAAATCAATCAACAAAACTGATTCAAGCGAAATCTACTATTTCGCTTCAACTGATCAGACTTTCAAGCGAAATCTGACAGAACAGTGTCGCTTCAACTGTTCAAGCGAACCAACTATTTCGCTTCAAGAAATCAATTTCGCTTCAGAGTTTCAAGCGAAACAAACTATTTCGCTTCAGGAAATCTGATCTGAAGCGAAATCAACCTGTAACCTTCGAATTATTTTCAAGCGAAACCTAGTTTTAGGTTTGAGTGCTTGTACGACCTCTAATAGTCAGTTAAGGTGTTCATCTCTATGTGTAAAGGCGGAATCAATGCACATAAAGTCATAACAGCTTTGTTCCTCTTAATTTTTCTTTTCTGATTGATTTGAGTGCTTGTACAAGGTTTTCTGATACAGATCCGTCAGCACTTCGTCACATGTATAATGACCACCACTCCTTCAAGCGAAACACAACACACATATATATAGACTTGATGATTTCGCTTGAGCATGCTTGAAGCGAAATCATGTGATGTTGATTTCGCTTGAAGATGTTTCAAGCGAAATCTTCAAGATTAAACTATACAAACCCTAATATAACCCTAATGTGTGTTCTTTCAATCAATCTAGACACAAGACCTAATGCAGACGAAATCAACAGACATTCCATGCACTAACAGACTCCCCCTTGGATGTTGACGAAGTCTTCAGCTCCTGAGTCTTCAGTCTTGGTCTTTTCTCCAACTCTGTCTTTTCCACAAAAACACTCTATCTTCACAGGTTTAAAATCACATCCTGACTCCATCTTCAAACTCCCCTTTGACTGTTGATCCAGATTCCCCTTTTTCATTGACTCCCCCTCTCAATATGCTAGAATCTGAGATATCTGGTTCAAACTTTGTCAATTAGCTTCCGTTGGGAATAATGAAGTCCAAAACCTGTTTAACCTGCACATTCTCTACCACAATATAAGTTTCACAAATTTATAACCATTGAATTTAAAAACTTACTGGTAGAAATAATTCATACATCAAACATACTAGTTACATCAGGTTCAAACAAATGACCTTGATTAACTAACCACTCAATTTTTCAAAAAATATTTGTATATGACATTCAAAGTTTTCAACAAACTCTCCCAACCCTGTTCATCAAGTTTAGCACTTGGAATTTTGAAAATCAGTTCTTCAACATCAGTTGTTGAAAATCTTTTTGTATTTTGATTTTAAAGAAATACAGTAAACAAATATATACAAACAATATTTTTGTGAGTTCGTGTAAGAGGATCATATCAGTTTATGAAACAAATCACTAGCACCATTAAGCTTTAATCATTTTAAGCTCTAAACGATTCACATAGATTGTCAGTATATTGGTCCTCTTAAATTTTCACACAAAGTTCAACTGCTTCGAGATACGAGTTTAAGGTCTTAGATACTTAAACTTAATCGCGTATCCCACCTCAGAATATACTCCCGTATTCAGATCCCAATATTCAGTCTTACAGGCAATTAGAACACAAATGATATCTGTAAGGGGTTAATAATTTATGAAGAATCATGAGAGCTCAGGTCAGAACTACCGTTCAGCAGAGAGATCATGACTCAACTTAGGTGTGTCCCCTTTAGAGGATCTTTTTTACAACAGCATTTCTAAGCAATTTTATTGTCTCATCATTTATGCTGAGGGTGATGCTATGTTTCAAGCATTTGCAGAAAGTATTATTCGAGGACTAGGTCAGAACCACCGTTCAGCAGAAGTCCCGGAATAATACCCCAGACATCATTGAGTATAAAGACCTGTATATCAGAATACGAAACCTTTCAAACGAGATTTCGGGGGTTACCCATATATCCTAGAGATGTTACCCACGATATAAGCAAGTTTGAAATTTAGATTTATATCTCGTCACAATTTACTAAATGTGCAAAAACCTACTGGCACATCATCAGTGAGACCGTTTATCACATTTGACATTTCATATCTTTAGCATGCTGTGATAGTTCACTGATTTACTATCATTTCCTCTTTTTCACAACAAAACTCATTTTTGCTTTTTCAATGTTTTTGGCATTTTCAAATTTTTCTAATTTTTTTTAAAATTTTTCTCCCCCTAAAATCAAAATATGTTTCAATTTTGATTTTCTGAGAAAATTTGAAAACAAACTGTACAAATAAAATGACAAACTGATATCAAATCGCTTCAATTCGCCATCCACTTGGCATAAACAATCAGAACTCCCCCTGACAACAAACTATTTTCCCATTTAGATTTCAAAACACTTAAGTTTATTTTAATCAAATGGTTTTTCCGGAAAATTAGTTTTGTTTGTCTTTTCACAAACTCGGGGTTTCATCACATTGTTCTATTTCAACCATTTTTTTTTTAAAATTAACAATTAAGACCCGTGCCAACAACAACCACTAGTAGAAAATCAAGTACAACTTAATGTCCCTGATTTACCACTTGTAAATCAAAATATCACAGTTACCAACCTGTGAATTTCTCAAGAATAATGTCGATTCCTGTTCCACACTTACCAACCTGGGAACTCCGGCAAGTCAGGTTTTTCATTTAAAAAGATCTACCCAAGCCTGACCAGCCTTGGGTTTGACAGTTTTTACCTCAACAAATGGCTCTTCTGGCTTTACCATACCAGAATCATTGCCTGCACATGGCTTGTCTGACTTTGAAAAGTCAGATTCATTGCCTGATGATGGCTTGTCTGACTTTGAGACGTCAGATTCATCGCCAACATGTGGCTCCTTTGTTTTCAAAGAAACAAATTCATCACCACCAACTTTCTCTTTCTTCACTCTCTCTTCTGTCCTCAGATTTGTATCTGATGAATTTGTTTTGCTTGCCTTTTCAGTTGAGGAAAGCAATTCATCAGAACTTTTTCTCGGATTACCAGTTGTATCCGAGGACAAAATTCTTTCCAGATATTCTCTGGCCTTCTTTCTCTTCTTTCGCAATCTATCTTTTTGCCCCTGAGAAAGTTTTACTTTTGCTTCCTGAACTTTAGGTTCTTGAACCTTCTGTTCTTTGGGCTTGACGTTGACTGTCTTCTTTGCCGTTCTTTGAGATTCAACCCTCGATCTTCCCATCGATCTCCTTGGGCAATCTCTAGCAATGTGGCCTCTGATTTGGCAGTTATAGCATCTTCTTGTCTCATAATTCCAACTCTGGCAGTTAACAGCAATGTGTCCTTGATAACCGCATCTGTAACACATTCTGTTATCGTACCATGTACCACTTTCAGTCCAAACATTCAAGTCATAGCACTGTTTGGCTCTGTGGTAATCGTCACTCCTCCTAAAAACTGGATTTGGCCTTTGAGCTCTGTGGTCAAACCTGCACCACAAATTACCAACTATTTTTGAGTTTTCATTTTTAGATTTTTGTGATTTTTCAAAACGATTGGATGACTTATCTGATGAGCTTTTATTTTCATTTTTAGAATTTTTCTGTTCTACACTCTTCTTAACAGGTTTTTGTTTAGAACATTCACCTGTTTCAGTAGATTGCAAAACAGTATTTTTAAATTTTTCTTGTAAATCTAAAAATATTTTATCATCAGATATTTCATCACAATCTTCAATTTTGACTTTGACATTTTCAAAATTTGTGACATTGTCACTTATTGGAACAGAATTGATCGGTTTTGGACAAAAATATGAAGCAGAAGTCACAAAACTTTTCAATTTATTCTCTAAATCTTTGATTTTCTTCCGAGCTTTTTCAGCTTCTTTTTCAAGTCGAATAATAGTCTGACGATGGGAATTGATTACCTTTTGTTTTTCAATATTGTTTTTGCTAAAAACAGATCTCCCATCTTCAAGAATTTTTATTTGACCTTGAAAATCTTTTTCAATCTTTAATTTTTCATTTTTAAAATCCTTTTCTTTTCCTTTAAAATTTTTGTTTTCTAATGACAAACTCTCAACATTCTCCAAAAGTTTGTCATTTTCAGATTTTAGTTTTTCGCAATTCAAGCGCAAATTCAAAATCTGTTCATCATCAGCTTTCTTCTCGTCTTTCAAAGCTTTGTTTTCCAATGTCAAATTCTCCACATCTTTCAAGAGATTGACATTTTCTGTTTCTGATTTTTCACATTTCGAGCATTTTCCATTCATCTCTCCATTATCAGCTTCTTTCTTTGTTTCCTTCATGTATGTTCCTGCACAGAAAATTTTAACAAAATCAAGAGGATTCATATTTTCATCAATATAACAACCCCTCTTAATATCGTATCTCATAACATTTTTTGCTGCAAGACACACAGTGATTCGTTTTCTCATTTCAATGAACACATCCAAATCTATCTTTGCTGATTCTCCTTTTATTTCATCCAATAACTCCCTTTTTCTTGAATCTTTATGAATCCTATGATTTGTTATTTTATTGATGAAATCTCTTAAATCAAAGCGTGATAAACTAGAATCCCGTCTCAGTTCATTCACGAATTTATCCCATTCCAAAGGTAAAGCATCAACAAATTTTGAGATTCTTTCATCTTTTGAATGATATATCTTATGTCTTTCTAACTTGATGATTAGATTATAAAACCTTTCTTTTAACTCCTCCACTGATTCATTCTTCTTGCATACAAAATTTTCCCATTTTTTAATATAACCATCCTTATCATCTAATCTCTCATTCCAAGCTTCCTTTTTCCAGTTATTCAGATTTTCAAGATTCTCATTTTCCTTTTCGTCAAACATTTTGATATCACCTGCAAACAAAACAAACAAACAAACACTTTTGTAAAATTTTAAGTTTTGAACACTCAGCCACTTCAAGCGAAAACAGTTTAATACAACTGTTCAAGCGAAATCAATCAACAAAACTGATTCAAGCGAAATCTACTATTTCGCTTCAACTGATCAGACTTTCAAGCGAAATCTGACAGAACAGTGTCGCTTCAACTGTTCAAGCGAACCAACTATTTCGCTTCAAGAAATCAATTTCGCTTCAGAGTTTCAAGCGAAACAAACTATTTCGCTTCAGGAAATCTGATCTGAAGCGAAATCAACCTGTAACCTTCGAATTATTTTCAAGCGAAACCTAGTTTTAGGTCAATTTTAACATGTTTTAGTCTGAATTTTAGTCCGAAACTTTGTAGGCTTTGTTAAAACTCAGTTTTACACGTTATACTCGAAAATTAGACCATTTCGACCGTTGGAACTTGTACAGATCTGAAAAATGTAAAAAGAAATGAGTAGAAAGAAGATAATCCGCTGCTATGGTATGAACTCCTCGTCCTGAGCTCTGATACCACTTGTAGGACCGATGTACGACCTCTAATAGTCAGTTAAGGTGTTCATCTCTATGTGTAAAGGCGGAATCAATGCACATAAAGTCATAACAGCTTTGTTCCTCTTAATTTTTCTTTTCTGATTGATTTGAGTGCTTGTACAAGGTTTTCTGATACAGATCCGTCAGCACTTCGTCACATGTATAATGACCACTCCTCTTTCAAGCGAAACACAACACACATATATATAGACTTGATGATTTCGCTTGAGCATGCTTGAAGCGAAATCATGTGATGTTGATTTCGCTTGAAGATGTTTCAAGCGAAATCTTCAAGATTAAACTATACAAACCCTAATATAACCCTAATGTGTGTTCTTTCAATCAATCTAGACACAAGACCTAATGCAGACGAAGTCAACAGACATTCCATGCACTAACAGCACTGATCGAATACGAAGATTCGAGAGATCTCTGGAAAAAATTAAAAATAAAATGTTATGGTAGTGCTGAAATACTTAAGAACAAAAAGAAACTGTTACGAAAAGAGTTTGATTTGTTTGGTTGTTTAAAGAACGAGTCAGTTTCCAAGATGATTGAGAGATTTGGGCATCTGAAGATGGAGCTTTCTAGACATGATATCATTTACACTCAAGAAGAGCTGGTAGACAAGTTGTTTGACGCACTTCCGAATGAACAAGACTGGCAATATTTTGCATTGATGCTGAAGAATACGATAAAGCCTGCTGATTTAAAAGTGGATCTGCATATTGAAAGATTGGAGAGTCATGAGTTGGAGATCAAGAAATCTAGCAAAATCAACAACTCATCTTATCAGCAGAATGTGGAGTTGTACTACAGAGGAAATTTACCGATGACTAGTTCTCCAAGAACAGCATTTTCTGCAGAGAGCTCAAATACAAAGAATCAAGAAACTCCTAGCAGTGGTTACCATGGTGGATCTTCTTCAACAACTTCAAATCAATCTGCATCAAAGAATCTCTTTCAATGCAACATTGCTGTTGATCTGAAGAATGGTCAGAATTTCAGTGAAGAGTCTGCAAAACAACAGATGGTGTTCTTAGCTTCTGTGTTAGAATCATACGAAAGTCTCGTTGCAGGAAAGATAGGCAACACCAACCTAACAAAGGAAGACTACGATCAAATAGATCCTGAGGAGATGGAATTGATCGATATAAGGTGGTGTATGGCTAGTGCAGTGAGAAGAGCGCAGCGTTTCATGGAGATTACTGGAAGACAGTCTATTGGTGGACCTTCTACCAAGTTAGGCTTTGACAAGTCAAAAGTGACGTGTTTCAAGTGTAAACAGAAAGGTCACTTTAAGCGTGAGTGCAGAAATGCTTACACTGATGATACTACAAATCCTTTTCGAGAGGATTATTACAAAAAGGCAATTTATCATCAGAATAAATCAGAACCTCCCAGGATGAAGCAGATAGAGGAGGTACCCAAAGAGAAATCCAGGGCACTTGCAGTTTTTCATGACGATGAAGGTTATGATTGGAGTGATGTTTTTCCTGAGGAAGACGCAGTTGGTTATGCTTTTACAACAGCAAAGATTGTTCCGTTTAAAGATAAAAGATCTGAAGAAGTGAAGTATGTGAATAGGAGGGAAACAGCTCATTTCATGAAAAGCAAAATCTATCGTATATACAAAGAAGCTAAACAGGCGAAAAGATGGGATCCTGATAGAGAATGTTATCTTGACCCTAATGGTAACATAGCTGTGGATCCAGATACTGTTGATCTTGAAGTTCTCACCAAGCAAGTTGCTGATGAAGAAGAAGCCAGACAGAGAGAATGGTGGGGAGGAGGAGAAGTTGTTGAGAAAGAAAAAGAAAAAGAGACAGCAAAAGAACCAGAGCCAAAGAAGATTGATGATGGAATTATTGATACGTCACAAGAACTGACCGCTGAAAACTTGAAGAAGATGGCTGACAAAGTTCTAGCTGCAAAAGAACTAGAGGTAGTTTCTGGTTCTGGAACTGAGTCCAAAGATAAGGTCAGTACAAATGATACACATGTGTCAGGTAAGAATGGTAAATCTGAGAACAACTGCAAAAATTGCTGAAAGAGTGCAAAGTTTGTAGTACAGTTGCTTACCTTAGTGGTAAGAAGGTTGAAGAACTGACTGATAGAGTCAGAAGTGTTGAAGATCAAATCTTAAACCGGGATAAATTGTTGAAAGCTTCGAACGACAAATTAAAAGAATTAACTGAGAAAATCGAAAAAGATAAAAATGACGTAGAAAGAATTAGGAAAGAAAATGAAAAATTGATTCTTGAAAATCGTCAAATCTCAGAAAATTTTGAGAAGCTAAAACGAACGGTTAAAGATTGTGATGAAAGAAATGGTAAGACAGATAAGGAAAATATTCAACTGACCGGTGTTCTTAGAGTGAAAGAAGAGTTAATCAATCAGCAACTGGATGAAATTGCTAAGTTGAAGCTTCAATTTCAAGAAGCCAAAATTGAAAATGAACGCATCCAGTTGAAATTGAACAGTTACAATTCTGCAAGCTTTGTTTTACAACACATTGTTCCCAAACCCATCGGGAAAAACAAAGCAGGCGAAGATGTTTACTCGGATGGAACTGGGGTTGGGTTTCATCAGGTTCCACCACCAGTTTTAAACAATTATTCAAAGAAAAAGTCCGGGTTGGTTAATGATGAAGATGAAACAAATAAAATAAAACTTCCAGAGTCAATTGATGTGACATTTTCTTCATCATCATCTGATGATAGTGTGCAAACTGATATTGTGAAAGGCATGGCTGAAAGTGTTTTGAAGTCTGATAGTGATTCAGTTGAGGATGAAGAGTGTTTTCTGAAAAATTACATTCCGAAACCAAAATCCAAAAACAACTTAAATGATGAACCGGGTCTTGTGATGTACAAGATGTCGGGATCGGATAAGTTGTATTCGGATTCTGAGTTTCCTCTGGAGAATGTTAACATGGACAAGTTGAAAAATGTTTTCAAATTGATTGAAATTGATTTGTATGAAGTAAAAGATTTGAATCAGACAAAGAGGCAAATGAATTTTGAAAAAGATAAAGCTTACTATAAGAAACCTGTTGTTCCACCGCGTTTTTATAATAACAATCGAAACAGATGGTCGGGTGGTTATCAGGGTGGTAAGAATTATCAGAGAAAGAATTTTCAAAACAAGAAGTTTGCTGAGAAAAAGGTGTTTGTGAACAGTTCAAGTTCACTTTCTGATGAAGAATCTGAGATTTTTTCAAAATCAAACAAAGAGTTCTTTGAGAAGAAAGCATCGCAGGCTCAGTCTGAAGGCACAAGTCGGGTAGTTGACACTCGAATATGCTTCAAATGTAATCAAGTTGGACATATTGCATGAAAGTGTACCAATTTGAAGCCTAAGACTGAAGTTATGATGAATTCAAGAAAGAAAGATGATGTGAAGGGAAAAGCTCCATTGGTTGTTGAGAAAAAGATTTTGAAAAATAACAACACCAAGATCAAAACTGAACCTGTTAAAAATGTGGTAACTAAAAATGACAAGTTTTACAAACGGGTTGCATCGTCTCAACAAACATGGAAGTCAAAAGTGGTTGAAAAGAAATCAAGTGTTCTAAAACCAAAGGTTTCAGAGTCAGAAAAACAATCGTCTTCTACCACTCCGGTAAAGATGGATGTTCCTTTGGAGTATTATGAGAAACTTGATCCAAAAGAGGCTATTACTTCTGAGAAGAAGGTTGTTTCGAAGAAAGACCAACCATCTGGTCAACCTCAAAAAGACGAATTTTTCTTATACAAAGAGGTTGAGGTTGGGTCTGCAGAGAGCTTAAAGATGAATGATAAAAACTTTCCGCCACTTTACACTACAAAATCTCACATTAAAGTTCAGTTACCTGAGTCGAAAGAGGCTTGGGTAGCATCCAAATCTAACTAAGTGTTTGTGATATGTGCAGGAGCTTCCAAGATCTGTTTCAAGATGGATTATGGATAGTGGAGCTTCTCGGCACATGACGGGGAAAACAGCCTTGCTGTACGATGTCAGAAATTTCAATGGTGGTTATGTAGGTTTTGCAGGCAATCAAGGTGGTAGAATAGTTGGTGAAGGAACGTTATCCAATGGGATTGTTACGTTTGAAAGAGTTAACTACATCGCTGAGCTTGAAAACAATCTTCTGAGCATATCTCAGATCTGTGATCGCATGTATACAACGCACTTTACAGACAAAGAATGTTTGATATTGAAACCAGGATTTGTTATCCCTGAAGAATGGATTATCATGAGGGCACCTAGAGTGAATGATTTATATGTATTGGACATGAGTGTAGCAACTACAACAACTGGTCAAGCACATTGTTTTGTTTCAAGAGCAACTGAGAAGGAATCGCAATTGTGGCACCGGAAGATGGGTCATATACATCTTAGAAAAATGAATCACTTGGTGCACAATGATTTGGTTATGGGTGTTCATGTCAAAGGTTTTCATCTTGAGGGGGAGTGCATTAGCTGCATCAAAGGAAAGCAGAAGAAGAAGAAATCACATCCTCAAAAGAAAGTCAACTCAGTATTAAGACCTTTAGAGAGACTTCATATGGATCTTTTTGGTCCAGTGAACGTCAAAAGTATTACTGGTGATTACTATTGTTTGGTTGTCACGGATGATTTTTCAAGGTTTTCATGGGTTTCATTTCTGAAAACGAAAGATGAGACGTTTGATAGTTTGATGGCGTTGTTTAGGAAAGTTGAAAACTTGTACCAAAGGCGTATCAAAAGAATCAGAAGTGATAATGGTACTGAGTTCAAGAACAACAAGATGGAAGAATATTGTGATGAAAGAGGTATATTGCATGAATTTAGTGCTCCTTACACTCCGCAGCAGAATGGAGTAGCAGAACGAAAGAACAGGACGCTAATTGAAACGGCTAGGACGATGCTTGCTGATTCAAAGCTACCAGTAAATTTTTGGGCAGAAGCAGTATCCGCCGCATGCTATACACTCAATCGGGTTCTCACTGTCAAGAAATTCAATAAGACGTGTTTCGAGCTGATCAATAACCGCAAATCGAATCTGAAGTATTTAGAACCGTTTGGGTCTCCCTGCACAGTTCTAGAGCCTTTTGGAAAATTTGGTCCAAAAAGCATCGAAGGGATATTTGTGGGATACTCAAGTCCTAAAAAAAAAGTCTTTGTTCCAAGCTTGAAGCGGATTATTGAAGCACATAATGTTGAGTGTCAAGGTTACACAATGCCACCGCAGAATCCTGGAGATTCATGGCGTTTTCATTATGACACTTTGTGGGATTCGTTTGACATGGAAGAAGAAAAGGAAGAAGAAGAAGACTTCTTTGACGAGTTGGATATTCTGAGAGAGTATGAAGAATCGCAGGAAAGGTTCTCAGCTGAGTATTCAAGACGACCTCGACAAACTTCAAATGACGATGAAGCAGGTCCAAGCAATGCTGGAGAACATGATGATATCCAACAAAATGAAGTTGCTCATGATAATCAGACGGCACAGAATGATAATCAAGAATCTGAGAATAGACCAGTATTTGATCGTGGTGATTCAGATTCTGAGGGGGAGCAAATTCAGATTTCAAGTCAATCAAACCCAGTCAGTGAACAAGGTGCAAATCAGAATGTTACTAATCTGGAAGGCGAGGTAGATGTTTCAGGTGAGGTGATGCCGAGAACTCTTTCATACCATCCAGAGGAGTTGATCATTGGAGAATTGCAATCAGGCGTTCGCACTAGACGTCAAATTGACCAAGGACTTACTTGTTGTTATTCTACAGTAGCACCTTTACAAACTGAGTTTTCACTAAGTTGTTTTATTTCGCAGATTGAACCGCGAACATACAAAGAGGCGCTAACTGAAGATTCTTGGGTCAATGCTATGCAAGAAGAGTTGAGTCAGTTTGAGAAGTTAGGAGTGTGGAAGTTAGTAGACTTGCCTGATGGTCAGAGGAAGATAAACACCAAGTGGGTGTTTAAGTGCAAGAGGGACGATAGAGGGGTTATTATTCGTAACAAAGCTCGACTCGTAGTCCAGGGATTCAGTCAGCAAGAGGGTATAGATTTCACTGAAGTATATGCTCCGGTTGCTAGACTTGAAGCGATCAGAATCTTCCTAGCATTTGCATCGTGGAAAAATTTCAAAGTATATCAGTTAGATGTTAAATCTGCGTTTCTCTATGGGAAGGTAAAAGAGGAGGTATATGTCGGACAGCCACCGGGCTTCACCGATCCAATCCACAAAGACAAAGTCTACTTGCTAGACAAAGCGTTGTATGGTTTACACCAGGCCCCGAGAGCTTGGTACGAGACATTGTCTCAACACCTGCTAGCCAACAGCTTTATTCGTGGAAAAGTGGATGCCACTCTCTTCACCAAAGAGGTTGACGGACATCTTCTGATCGTTCAGATATACGTGGACGACATCATATTTGGGTCAACAAATGAAAATTTGTGCAAAGATTTTGAAAGAGTTATGAAGCAAAAATTTGAAATGTCATCGATGGGTGAGATGAAATTCTTTTTGGGACTGCAGGTTGATCAACTACCTAAAGGAATTTTCATACATCAGACGAAGTACGTTCATGATATCTTGGAAAAATTTGGGATGTCAGGTTCTACTCCAGCTTCCACCCCATTAGAAACGAATCATGGGATAAACCCTGATCTCACTGGAGAGAAGGTAGATGAAACGTTGTATCGTTCCATGATCGGATCGCTGATGTATTTGACAGCTTCAAGACCCGATATTATGTATCCAACCTGCCTCGCAGCAAGATTTCAATCTAATCCGAGAGCTTCGCACATGGTTATTGTTAAAAGGATATTACGCTACCTTAAAGGAACTCCATCGTTGGGGTTGTGGTATCCAAAAGATGGCGAATTCATGCTCGAAGGGTATTCCAATTCCGATTTCGGAAGCTGCAAAGTTAACGCTAAATCAACAATAGCGGGGTGCCAGTTCTTTGGATCACGATTGGTCACCTGGCAATGCAAAAAGCAGACCTCTGTGGCTTTATCCACATGTGAAGCGGAGTATGTATCTGCTAGCAGTTGCTGCTCACAGATTTTGTGGATCCAGCAACAGATGCGCGACTACGGTTTGCAATTTCTTAACACCCCTATCTTTGTTGATAATGAGGCAGCGATTAACATTACTAAAAATCCTATTCATCATGCTAAAACCAAACACATTGAAATTCGTCATCACTTCATCTGAGATTGTTTCGAGAAGAAGTTGATACGAATTGAGAAAATCCACACTGACGAACAAAAAGCTGATTTACATACCAAAGCATTTGACAAAACTCGTTTTCAATATTTGCTAAAATTGAACGGTATGAAGCTTTTATCGGTGTTGGAAGAGATTCTTGGCGTTGATGAAGGAAACATTGTAGATGATGATGTTGAGAAGCAATCTGCAATGGTTTGTCGATTTTTTACTTGTTTTGGTATTTAGGGGGAGAGTAGGGTAATATTTTCAGAAAATACAAAAAAAAAGTAAAAAATTTCAAAAAATACAAAAACATGAGATATTTTCAAAATCCAAAAACAATAGATAATGGAAAAGAGCTTGTGTAATAAGGGAAAATGATAGTACATCGGCTTGACAGTTACAGTATGCTAAAGAATTGTAAAGTTTAAAAGTGCGTTAAACAGTCTCGCTGATGATGTGCCGATAGGTTTTTGCACATTTAGTAGGTTTGTTCGGGATATAAACCTAAAACCCTTACTTGCTTATTTCGTGGGGAACACTACTTGGATATATAGGTAACCCCTGAAATCTTGTTTGAAGGATCCCTCTTTCTGAGATACTAGGTCTTTATACTCAATGATATCTGGGGTATTATTCCGGGACTTCTGATAATGCGGAAGCAATGGCCTAGTCCCCGAATAATACTTTCTGCATTGCTTGAAACATAGCGCTGCCCTCAGCTAAAAAATGATAAATCATTGAAAAATGCTAATCATGGCTGTTGTAAAAAAGATCCTCTAAAGGGGACACACCAAAGTCGAAGCCGTAATCTCTCTGCTGAACGGAAGTTCTGACCTGAGCTCTCACGGTTCTTCGCAATTTAACCCCTTACAGATATCATCTGTGGTATACTTACCTGTAAGACTGAATATTGGGATTTGGATACGGGAGTATATTCAAGAGGTGGGACACATGTATAAGTTTAAGTCTCTAAAATAATTAATCCGTATCCTTGACAGATTGAAAATTGTGTGAGAATTTAAGTGGATCAGTATATCGACAATCTAAGTGAATTGTTTAATTCTGTGTATGAAATTAAAGCTTAACGGTACTTGTGACTTGTCGAATAGCTGATATGATTCCCTAACACGCTCACCAAAAATATGTTTGTAAATAGTTTACTTTCATTGCATTTTAGTTCTGTATTTCATTTCTAGTTTAGAAACCTTATTAAAAATCCAAAAAGATTTTACATTTCTGCTTTATTTTTGACAAACCAAAGTGGAAAGCTGATCTTCAGATTCGATTTGAAGCAGATGCAGGAAGTTTCTAGGCTGGATGATGAGTTGTGAGCTTAACATGATAAGTTTGTGAAAGTTGGAATGTTAAAGCAAGTTCATTAACTTGAAACTTGTGAATTTCGGAAAAATTATTTGAAAAGTTTGTTTCAAAATGTCAGTGTGAATTGTCTCAGATCAACCAAGGTCATTAAGTTGGACTTGGTAGAGAAATTGAGTAATCAGGGTCATTAATTTGGACCTGAATACTTAAGTGGATTTCTAATTTTGACAAAACCATCAAATGAAGGTGAATGGTAAGTTTGTATTGAAACTATTATTTTCATATATCTTATATTAAGGTAGAGATTGTGCAGGAAACAAAAGATCCCCATGGCATCAAAATGTCAAAGTTTGAACCAGAATTTGAGCCCTAGCTTATCGAGAGGGGGAGTCTGCGAAAGGGGGAGTCAGAATTTTGGATCAACATTCAAAGGGGAGATTGAAGATTAAAGTTTGAAGATAAAGATTGAAGGGAGCTTTTACAATGTCAAGGCAATTTGGAAAAAGACAAAGACTAAAGACTCGACGCCAAAGACTTCGTCAACATCCAAGGGGGAGTCTGTTGGTGCATCTAGTGTCTGTTAACTTCGTCTTAATCGAGTCTTATGTCTAGATAGAATGAACGAGTACACAACAGGGTTAGAATTTAGGGTTTTATGTGTTAAAGTGTGTTATTTCGCTTGAAAGTGACATGGAACAGTTCAAGCGAAATCAACTTATGTTATTTCGCTTGAAACGACATGTTGCATGTTCAAGCGAAATCAGATCACTATATATATGTGTGTGCTGTTGTCATTTGGAGCGAAATCTGGTCATTATCTCTGAGTCGAGGTGCTGTCCGTTTGTCATTTGAACGTGTAAAAAGCTTAGGATTGATCAATAAAAGGATAATTAGAAAGGAACAAGCTGTTTTGACGTCTTTTACATTGATTCCGCCTTTGTACTTGATGATGAACTACTCATACTGACTGTTTAGGGTCACCGAACGATCCAACACTATATATTAACAATGAAGGTATAATCAATGCTAGACTATGAACAGAATATCAATTCGTCGTTTGACTTTACACGGGGCGACCGGTCACAACAGGGTTGTCAACCCGATAGATCTACCAACAATTCCTCGCGTGCAATACTTAAATAATTAAACGACATTACTTGCGCATGGCCCATATCGAGGCCATCGATAATGCCTGCCTCACGTACAATATATATATCCTACTAATAATGATAAATTTAATGTATGATGTTGTACGAATTCCCCTAAGTCCCCACCGAAATGTAAGCCTATGCCGATACTTACTCTCTTGAGAGCAAGCAAATTCGTCTCAACTACACGGTCGTTTTCTCTGAAACACCGTACCAATCCCCGTTTCTCCCCGAAACATAATTACTCACAAAAACCGTTTCTCCCCGAAACACACACACACACACACACACACACACATATATATATATATATATATATATATATATATATATAGGGGAAGGTTCAAATGAAAACCACTAGTTATTGTGAAAACTCGAAAACTAATTAAAAACCACTAAAAAGAAGGGGGGGATACTTTTAATGAAGGAGGGGTAAAATTGGAAAAAAAAAATATGTAACTTTTCAAACATTTCCCATTTCTCCATACGTTATCATTTTAAAACAAAAATGGCACCATAAGATCACAAATTTTTGTATCTTTCATTCAAGTATATTCGAGCATATTTTTTATGACATAAAAAAAGATTTATGGTGTCGTCTTGTTTTCAATACTATTATTATAGTAGTGCACATGTGCAATATAACATCTACTACAATTGCATTACATGCTTAAAATTAGCTTTTTGAGTCTAGTTTAGCTTTTAGGGTTAGTTTTTTTGGAGGTTTATGATTAGGATTAGGTTTTTGGGTGTGGGGGGGGAGGGGGTTTAGGTTTTTGGGGGGTGGGGGTGGGGGGTTTAGGTTTTTTTCGGGTTTATGTTTAGGGTTTAGTTTTAGGTTTTCGGGAGGGTGGGGGGTGGGGGGTTTAGGTTTTTTTTTGGGGGGGGGGGGGTGGGAGGTTAGGCTTTTGGTGGGAGGGTGAATTTAGGTTTTTGGGGGGTGGGGGTGGGGGGTTTAGGTTTTTGGGGGGTGTCGGTGGGGGGTGGGTTAAGTGGTTTAGGCTTTCCGTATTAGTGTACTACACATGTGCAGTACAACCCAAAAAAAAAAAAAAAATTTTTTTTTTTTTTTTTGAAATTTTTTTTTCATATATAAAAACCAGCGAAATTTATAAAAAAAATTGAAAAAAAAAAAAAAAAATTTTGTGTGTTTTTTAGGCTTTTTTTAGTTAGTTTTCGAGTTTTCACAATAAAAGTGGTTTTCATTTGAACCATCCCCTATATATATATATATATATTTAACAAGTCCATATATTTTCAATGAAAATATACATTTTCAATAAAAGTGGTTTTCATTTGAACCATCCCCTATATATATATATCACAATAAAAGTGGTTTTCAAAAGGTATGTTTTATTCAAAAACATAATTAAACCCTTTTTAGGCGTGTTCTTCCCCCAAAACATATACAAAACAGTAAAATAGGGGGTTTAGTGACACTCACCTTTGGGTGCGTATTTTAAATAGCGCAATCCCACAAATTGATTTCTACACGTCCTAATATACGTAGGAACGATTTACCAATCAATATATATACATATATATCACAAAATTCCTAAGTTTCTCCGTATCTTAGAATTTTCACATAATTTGATATTTTCTCAAAAAGTTATCATTTTAGATTATGTTGGCACGTTAATATATATATGAGTTCATATATATATATATATTAGTGACCATTATTATGTAAATCCGTTAACACTCCCGTTTATAAGTAATATATCTACGATTTGCGCGTCGTAATATATATACATAAACGTACACATAAACTAAATATCATAACACGCGTAATCTCGTTAACTTGTTTATTTTATCATTTTTAAAGCATGTATACATGAAATAACTCATGTGTATCAATTTTCATGCTCGGCAAACAAGTTACACATTTAACACGATTTTTACCGTTTCTATCGCTTTAAGCGCACAAGTGTACATGCATAGTCTAAATTTCCCGCTATCATGTTAATAGTTAACATATTATCATGTACACATATCTAAATCACATAACACATTTTAGCACATAAGGTTCACCCATAAATAACCCATGGTAGTGTACACTGTAAAACGCGTATTTTAGTGATTCGGTAACGTTTTCGGGCGTCGGAAGTCACGTATGACTAACCGGACACCAAGTAAACTTAAAATTAATTAGAATACTTATATTTAAACTAAAAATATCAGTTTACTTACTGATTTAAAACAGTTTTATAAAAATCCTTCGAAAAGCTGATTTTTAACCGTTTTACCGCATAGTTTTGCCTTAAACGTTAACATGACCATTCCAACTCATAATGACTTGATATTTTAACATAATACATGTTATTTACTGATTAAAATGATGGTTATAATCAGATTAGTGCAGTTTTATGTAAGTCACATAAATCACGCGATTTCACATATTTTACAACACATAAAGCACCAAGTACAACATGCAAAGCTAGTAAACTTTATGACAAAGTTTTACACCATTTTAACACTTCAAATATTCATATTTTTAGTGTTTAGAATCTGATTAAAATTTATTTTTATCAAATCATATTCAAATAAGTGCATCTAATGCACCCATATCATATCATCATCATCATCATACATGAACTTAAATGCATCTACATACATTAAGTTCATGTCATCCATGTATCATCATCATTAAATTATTATCTAATCATACATATGATCATTAATGTGTAAATGCATGTATGATTTATTTGCTAGTAAACAAAACTTACATATATGCATACACACATACATATACACGACACATGCATATACATATACATACACTTCCAAAAATATACTTTTGTGTCATCTTTTCAAATCACAAGAACCTTCTTGTATGACACCTTTTTGATTCATGCATGAAGCAAATATTCAAGAATCTCATCAATCAAGAATCAACTAAAATGAAAACATAACTAAATACCCACATATATAGAAACTTTCGGCCATACATACATATGTACACACATTCATTTTTATTCTCTTTAAAAACCCATTTGTTATTAGTTTCAAGTTTGTGATTAATTCCAAGTTCAATAGAAACCTTCAAACATCGTTATCATCACCAAGAACCAAGAATATGATTTTGAAAATAGTTTATACCTTTCAAGATTTTGGTGGGTTTTGACAAGATTTTGATGTTATGGAGCTTGTTTCACCTTGAAAACACCTTTGGATCTTCAAAACACCTTGAAACCTTCTTGAAATGAACTTGGATGTTCAAAGAAACTTCAAAAAATTTTGAATGTGGAAAAGTGTGTGTGTGTGTGTGTGTGTGCGGCCGTGAGTTAGAGAGAGAGAGTGAGGATTGTGTTTGTGATATTTCTTGGACAATGAGAGATTTTAGAAGATTACCTAAAAGGCATGATCATTGCATGGAGTATTTCAAGGTCACCAAGTGGAAGAGAGAGAAGGAGAAACCTTCCCCCTAGCCGCCACCTTTTGCAACACACACATATATATATATCGTATACATACACATACACATATATATAATCTAGACTAAAAACTAGTATTTTACTGGATACCGGGTATTTTATCTAGCGTTTTAATCTCGTTTTTGTGTGTTTTAAATTATTTTTATCACTCTATAAAAATAATCTCACCAAAATATTACTGAAATAATTACCAGTTGCCTCGACAGGCTGCGTTGACAGTATTTTGTCAGATACACGCAGTATCGCGCGGTACGCGCTTAAACTCGAAAAATAGAGTTTCTTAGCGTTTTAATTTATTTTTCCTTCCGGAAATGATTAAAATTACTATTCTAATCATAACAAATTATTTTTAGGATTTTAACATTGATCGGGCGGTCACCGACGTTCGTTTCGCATTTTGTTCGTTACGCGATAAGCGTTTATCTTATTGTTGCCAACATAATTTTTATCAAAGTTTGGATTTACCAATACATCAAATATCACATATAAACATTATTATCAGTCAAATAAAGCCTTTTTATTTATTCATGACACGTGTTACATTTGTACGGTACAACCTAAATAGCCGAGTGTCACAGTCTCCCCTTGTTTATGAAATTTCGTCCCCGAAATTCTACTCTACAGGTTTTATTTTCGCACTTGGTGGGAAGAGATGTGGATATTTCCGTTGCATCTGGTCCTGTCGTTCCCAGGTGAACTCGGGTCCACGTTTAGAATCCCAGCGAACCTTGACCAACTTAATCCTACTCCTCTTGAGTTTCTGAATTTTCCAATCCAGAACCTCTACTGGTTCTTCGCTAAATCTCAGTTTATCGTCCACTCGAACCTCTCCAGGGAGTATAATCAGTGTCTCATCCGACAGACACTTTTTTAGATTGGAGACATGAAACCGGTCATGAACTCCACTCAACTCCTATGGCAGCTTGAGCCTATACGCGACTAATCCAACTCGAGATACGATTTCGAAAGGACCTATATAACGCGGGCTCAGCTTTCCCCCTTATCCAAATCTCACAACACCTTTCCAAGGCGACACTTTCAACATAACCCGATCCCCAACCTGAAACTCCAACGGTTTCCTCCGGTTATCCGTATAACTCTTCTGTCGATCTGCGGCAGCTTTCAACCTTCCCTTGATCTGGACAACCTTGTCGGGGGTTTCCTGGATAAGCTCGGGTCCGGTTAATTGCTTCTCGCCGACTTCAGCCCAACAAAGTGGTGATCGACACTTCCTTCCGTACAAGGCTTCAAAAGGAACGGCCTTGATGCTAGCGTGGTAACTATTGTTGTAAGAAAACTCAGCCAAACATAAATGAGTATCCCAACTTCCACCGAAATAAATCGCACACGCTCTTAACATATCCTCTAACATCTGAATGGTCCTCTCGCTCTGACCATCCGTTTGAGGATGATATGGAGTACTCATGTCCAAACAAGAACCCAGCGATTCCTGAAGTGATCGCCAAAACAGGGAGTCAAACCGTCTGTCTCTATCTGAGATAATTGACACTGGGACTCCATGACAGGCTATAATCTCGTTTAGGTACAACTGCGATATCTTCTCGGTATTGTCTGTTTCCTTAAGCGCTAGGAAATGAGCAGACTTTGTCAATCGATCCACGATTACCCATATCGTATCATGTCCACTCAACGTACGGGGTAACTTGGTGATAAAGTCCATCGTAAGATGTTCCCATCTCCACTTAGGAATCTCTGGTTGCTGCAGTAGCCCAGACAGCTTCTGATGTTCAGCCTTAACCTTCGAGCATGTCAGACATTTACTCACATACACCACAATATCTCTCTTCATATTCGGCCACCAGTATAATTCCTTGATATCCTGATACATCTTGGTAGAACCTGGCTGAATAGAATATCTGGATTTATGAGCTTCGTTCATAACCAATTCACGTTGGTTACCTCTAAGCGGAACCCAAATCCGGTTCATGAAGTACATTACTTCATCCGCTTTTGGTATCAGTTCACACTCTAATCCTCTCAAACCTTCTCTTCTCAAGTTCTCATCCTTCAAAGCTTCTCTTTGCGCACTACGAATTCGATCAGTCAAACTCGTTTGTATGGTCAAGCCCAAAGCACGCACACGTAGAGGCTTCTCCCGCTCCTTCCTACTGAGCGCATCAGCAACAACATTTGCTTTACCAGGGTGATAACGGATATCACACTCATAATCGTTGAGTAATTCTACCCAACGTCGTTGTCGCATGTTGAGCTCCTTCTGATCAAAGATATGCTGGAGGCTTTTATGGTCCGTGTAAATCGTACACTTTGTGCCATACAAATAATGTCTACAGATCTTCAAGGCAAACACAACAGCTCCTAACTCCAAATCATGTGTCGTGTAATTCTTCTCGTGCACTTTCAATTGTTTGGATGCATAGGCTATCACTTTGTCCTTCTGCATTAGCACGCATCCGAGGCCCAAACGTGACGCATCACAATACACAACGAAATTATCATTTCCCTCAGGAAGGTAAAGAATAGGTGCACTACACAACTTCTCCTTCAACAACTGAAAAGCTTCCTCCTGCTTTTCCGTCCAATCAAACTTCCTCTCCTTCTGGGTCAATAACGTCAAAGGCTGCGCTAATCTGGAGAAATTTTCTATGAATCTCCGATAATACCCAAAAAGTCCTAAGAATTGTCGCACCTCCGAGGGAGTCTTTGGCGCTTCCTAATTCTTGATCGCCTCTATCTTCGACGGATCCACATGTATACCTTTCTCGTTTATGACGTGTTCGAGAAAATAAACTTCTCGAATCCAGAATTCACATTTAGAGAACTTGGCATACAACTTCTCTTCCTTCAGCAGCTCCAAAATCAACCTCAGATGTTGCTCATGGTCTTCTTTGGTTCGCGAATAGATAAGTATATCGTCGATGAATACTATCACAAATTTATCCAAATAGGGTTTGCATACCCTGTTCATGAGATCCATAAACACCGCTGGCGCATTAGTTAAGCCAAAAGGCATGACTAAAAACTCGTAATGGCCATATCGTGTTCGAAAAGCAGTCTTCGGAACATCTTTATCAGCAACCTTCAACTGATGATATCCTGAATGCAGATCAATCTTCGAGTAATAGCTGGATCCTTGTAGCTGGTCAAACAAATCGTCAATTCTCGGTAAAGGGTATCGATTTTTGATAGTCAACTTGTTCAGCTCTCTGTAGTCAATGCACATCCTAAAGGATCCATCCTTCTTCTTCACGAACAAAACAAGTGCACCCCAAGGCGAAAAGCTTGGTCGAATGAAACCTTTGTCTAGTAGCTCTTGAAGCTGATGCGACAATTCTTTCATCTCTCTGATGGTGCCAATCTATAAGGAGATTTGCAATTGGTGCAGCATCGGGTACCAGATCAATTCTATACTCAATCTGTCTCGCAGGGGGCAATCCAGGTAAGTCTTCAGGGAAAACTTCTGGATAGTCGCGAACTATAGGAATCTCTTCAATCTTCCTACCTTCAGCCTTCATATCTACTACGTTAACTAAGAATGCAGGATAACCCATACACAACATCTTAAGCATCTATATAACACTAATAACACTCGACACTCGGCTCGATCGGTCTCCGTGAACAACTATAGCTTCACCACCACTAGGACGAGGTATCCTCACTTGCTTTTCCGAGCAAATAATCTCAGCTTTATTTTTGGATAGCCAATCCATCCCCACAACTACATCACGAACGACTTCACTAGTCTCTATCAATTTACCATTTGCTAGTTCTATCGAGTACTTTTTACATAGCTTACTTGTTGGAGAAGACATAAATGGTTCAAAGTTTTTCGAAATAAAACTCAAGTCAGCCCTAGTAATCAAAGAGTACGAACGCATAATGGTTATTGATCAAGAATGTACCAGTAACAACAGCAGGATCGTCACGTGCCTTTCCAGCATTTAGCTCGAACGCTCTGCCCCTGGCATTCTCACCCTTTGCTTTAGGACAATCTCTCTTGAAATGTCCCTATTCACCGCACTGGAAGCATCCCTCTAGATTCACTCCCCCCGAAGTACTTTTAGCATAGCACTTGTGTGTAACATGCCCAGTTCGACCACACCTGGCGCACTTTCTCTGCTCATCATCGTGAGTCTTCTTCTCAGAACTACTCTTGCCATCCCTGGCATTATCCCTTCTAGAACTGCTAGAGTTTGCTACATACGCCTTCCCCAAACTGCGTTTCCTGTCACGCTTCTCATCGGTCTCCTTCCTTGAGCTCTCAGACTTGCGCTTCCGCGAATCTCCAGATATATGCTCTGAACACTCCGACTGCTCAGATTTCACGTCTGCATTAGCCTTGCCCGACGACTTCCCGGTTTCCTCCTTCTTGTTAAGGCTACCTTTGCAAGCAGCGTTATCCGCTAATGATTTCGCCAATGTAGTAGCTTCTAGATAGGTAGTGGGTTTCGCTGATGTGACCATGCTACGAATTCATGGCGATACCCCCCAAATGTTCCTCTCTACCTTAACATACTATGGAGTGACCATTCGTGGAACTAACCTTGCCAAATCGTTGAACCGAGATGTGTAAGATCTGACATTCAGACCTTCCATGGTTAAATTCCAGAAGTCGGTCTCGATCTTCTGTATCTCACTGCGCAGGCAGTATTCCTTTAGGAGTATTTCTTTAAGTTCATTCCAGTTTAGACCATAGGCAACGTCTTCACCCATAATTTGAACTTGTGTGTTCCACCAGGATAAAGCTTCATCTATAAAAGAACAAGAAGCATACCTAACCCATTGATCAGCAGCACAACCTCTGATTGCCATGACGGATTCCATCTTCTCAATCCATTTGGTAATATCAAGGGGTCTTTCGGTACCAGTAAATGATCGTGGGTTGCAGCCCTGGAATGTTTTATACGTACATTCGTGCACTGTTCGCAAGGTTAATGAAAATCAGGAATACGTTCCGATTATATCATAACACATGAACTACTAAAACTTTCAGATCATTATATTACCTGGAGGGTTTCCGATCTGTGCTCCACCAAAACCATGCCCATGAGTACCACGTCCACGTCCCTGGCCATCATTCTGGTTAGCATCGCACTGTTCCATGGCAGTATTAACGTGTTGGGCTATGAGTTGTGCCACCTCTTATGGGGTGGTAGGTAGTCCAGAACCCTGTCTTGCTTTTGGCGGCATTTTGTCGTTTCTATTATTACAGTACTAATAACTACATAAGACGGTATCCAAAAATAATTCAATCATTAAATGCTAGTGGACCAAACATTGCTCATGTATAATATCCACATAATAATGAGAGCAATTTTTAAAACAAAAGTAACCCCAACTGATATTTATAATAGAAATTACAATACTTGTTTTTAGTACAAGACTAATCAAAATTTGGTGTATCAAAATTAACACCAATAACAAGTTCATATGAAATTTCCTGCTAAATATCCAAAAATCTGGCATGCAAGCCATAATGGGTTTATCAAAAGAGACATACAAAACAACCACAAAAACAACAAACAACAAACATCTAACGCTTCAAGCCCAGGAAATCTAACATCCTCCTAACAAGCTCCTCCAAATCCACTATCCTCCGGTGCATCTAATCCATCACACTGTCGTCTAGATCCTTCAACTCATCGTACCAGTCCATCTGTCCCTCTAGATCCTTCATCTTATCCCTAGCTAAGTCCAGGTCTCCGCACAGAGTGGCAAACTATCGGTCGCAATGACAACATCGGTCTACCCATACTCCTTTCTGCTTCTTGGAAGCATATGTTGTCTCAGCGCGTGACGTCGATGCGATCTCTCCAACAGTTCTAGTCCTCTTCCTACGTCGATAGTAAACTAAGAGAGGTGTAGTAGGAGTGCGTGACTCGATCAATGCTAAGGATGACTCAGTGATAACAGGTGGAGGGATCTCAGTGATAGGTTTGACAACATTAGCAGGTGGGACAACTGATGGCTCTAATGGTCGTGCCGTGACGATAGTTGTCACACCCTGGCTTTTGCGGAAGCGTGGGTTTATTTGGTGTGACTTCTTAATACCACAGCAACAATCACAATAATGCTATATGATAGAATACGGGATGTTCATCCATTAAAATAGTTGAAAATGCATAACATATTGTCTAAAAACGTCAACCACAATATGCGTTACAAAACATGACTAGTTTAAAGAGAATTCATAAGACTCGACGATAAGCTACCAACGACACAAGAATTGAGACATGCAACTCGTCCAGGAAAGAGTTACACTTCCCAAACCTACGACTCCGGATGACATCCTTATTTGGTACGCAGCTAATCATGCATCACTTGCCAGATCCAAACTAATTCCCTGAAATACATGTAGTTTAAAAAGTCAACAAAAGTTGAGCGAGTTCATGTGTAAGTGAGTATATAAAAGCCTTTAAAATGTCTGTAAAAGTAAAAGTCCCTGGTATGTAGCAATTAAGGAAACCCTGATCACCATTGGGTTGCAAAACCAATAGTATGTGTGAAATGATGCAGGAAGACTCAAACCTAGCAAATTTGTCTCCGGTATGAAGACATAGTCATCACTATGGGCCGCCCCGGCCTCATGGGTGTGGGCTCGCTACACCCAAATAGATCTATCACTCATGTCCATTGGTCCTTCTATGAGGATTAATGGCCTTAAGTGTTGTGCCCACCACTCACATGATCGCGTAATAAAAACCCTCCTTAAGCTAATCATACCATAATAAAAGTCTGTAATTGTTTGTAAATGTCTATAACATGTATTTCACCCCCGAGAAGTAAAACTGAAAATAGTTAAGAGAAAAGGGGGACATGAACTCACTGTAATGCGTCTTGAACCGAATCTCAAAGTCTGACTGCTACACGACAACCTACACGTACTAATGTCTATTAGACGAACGGGCCGTGCCTTGGCTTAGAGTTTAATATGTTGAGTTGCGTTACTTATAAAGATTCATGTGATAAATATTTGTTCGTTTAATGTTCTAGTAAATTATAGTCTTAGAAAGTAAAGATTTACTAAGTGTTATAATTTCCGAAAAATTTCGCCATAGCCTCCTCTGTAAATAGAGGTGCCCATGCGTAAAAACATATCATTTTCTTTTATAAATATCTCGTAGAGTGTTCCCACATAGCCAACCCGACAAACATACATGCAATGCCCTAATTACGTCTTTTCAGATTTATTAACTAATACTGGACTGTTTTCGAGTATTTAAATAAAATAGTTAACTTTTTCCAAAAATTCTCAAATTTTTACAGGATGTCATATATAATCCACTTTTTATTGTGTAAAAATTTCGGATATCAGTTCATTACCAATTTTATATAAAAATTCTTTTACTCGACTGCAATCAGATTTGATACTTTCTGATTGCAGTTTTACGGAAAAATTCACTAAAAATCAATCGTGAGTCGGATCGTCGAAATTCCAGTTGGAGGGTCACGGGAACAACAGTGAACATCTACAGTAAAAATCCCACGAGCCGATTCTGCTCAGGTTTTAAGTTTTGACTCCGACTACGACACACTTTTTCAGCAGGAAAATTTCAGCTTGAGCTGCTGACTTAAAATAATTCTTTAAAAATAGTAAACGACCTCGAAAAATTACAATTCCAGCTCCATTTGTTCGGTTATTCAAAATTACACAATTTAGACTCCAGAAATTAAATTTTTCGATTAAAAATGAACCAGTTACAGCCTGTTGAAGGGGCTGGAAAATCTCAATCAGCAAGCTGTTTTTATTGTAGAAGTTACTAAAACGCATCCACAAAGGTCCTAACCATGGTTTATTGATGAAAAAATGTTAAAACTTCAATCATGCATTAACCAACCCTAAACCATTCAGATTTCAACCTCACACAACCTTTTTATATATGGTTTTTAGGCAGAATTTTAAGTTCACATTTTAGTGTTTAAGCTTTTAGGTGACATGAACATTCAAACAAACATAACAAGAATCAAGGTGAAACAAGAGTGTGAAGAGACTTACTACTAGCACAAGTCTAGGGTAGTAGTCTTAGGATGAGATGATGGTGAAATGTTGGTGACAAAACTTGAATCAAGCTTCCTTGAAAACCTTCAATCTTGCACTTCTATGGATGAATCCTCAATCTTTGAATGAGAGCTTTTAGTGAAAGAAATGGAGGTGGTGAAGGAATGTGGTGGTGAAATCGGTTATGGAGAGAGGGGGGGGGGGGGTGTGAGCCGAAATTTAGAGGGAGGAGGGAGGAGGTGGAGTGCAAGCTTTGTAGTAATGATGGAAATTCTTGGAAATAGGCACAACTAGCTCATAGGGAAATCATACCAATAATTTTGGCCAATAGAACCAAGATCATCTTTTTACATAATCTAAACAAAATATTTTCAAATGATTATGGCAGATTTTTGGTTGGGGGGGGGGGGGTAAAATGTAAATTTTTGTTAATTAAAAGGTATTAAGTTAGAAGGTTGAGGGTATTTACAAGTATAGTGGGTGTATGACATGTTTACATGGTGTATAGGGATTTTTGTGACCATAAATGATTTAAAATGATAAAATAATATTTCTGACAATATTTTCGTGTCTCGGGTATTGTCTGGTTGTTCGGTTACGTATCGTTCCGTTAAAGCGTTTAATTGTACCGTATAGCGTCTTTTATGCATCTTTTTGTAACGAAAACGTTCCTGGCACTTAGGAAAGTATACAGGACCACTCTGCTATATTTGTATATTCTACTGGTATAATAAAATGCTGAATTAAATAAAAGAAAGCAGAATTCTGTATTTAAAGTGTGTTTTAGGCACTTCCCGGCATTATATCTATCACCTAATGACGCAGTCTTATGGTCCTCACTTCCCTACACTACAAACCAGTGTAGTACTCTATCCCTGGCACATACTGGCCATAATAATATTGTCTATCTAAGTGCTGGCATTGTCAGCATTATTTCTGAATCAACTGTTCAGTGTGTCAACTGTGCTGAGTGCATCAAGTATGTCACTAATGTAGGTGTGTAATGAATGGAGTGACTGTATAAAATGTGATGCATGTATATATGATATAGAATCATAGAGCAGTTTAAATTATCAGTTGTAATCAAGCACAGTCATTAAGCACGTAATTAAGATTAATTAATTTGTACAGTACCTGAAATTTTGAGGGTTGTCACATTCTCCCCCCGTTAAGAAAATTTCGTCTCGAAATTTTTAGGTCCTACGCCTAGTTGCAGGGGTCTTAGGAAATAAATGTGGGTACTTGGCCTTCATACGATCCTCACGTTCCCACGTGAATTCTGGCCCATGTCTAGCGTTCCATCGCACTTTGACGAGCTTGACACTACTTCGGCGTGTCTTGTTAATCTTCCAATCAGTGACCTCAGCAGGTTCTTCAACAAAGTGGAGTGTGTCGTCGATGTGAACCTCGTCAGCAGGAATGACAACGGTGTGTTGAGTTGGACTCCGTTTCAGGTTCGATACATGGAATGTATCATGAACGCCATTGAGTTCAGCAGGCAGGTCCAACTTGTATGCTACCAGCCCAATCCTTTGCAGGATTTTGAAAGGGCCAATGTAACGCGGATTCAATTTCCCACGCTTCCCAAAGCGTGTCACACCCTTCCAGGGTGAAACCTTTAACAAAACCATATCCCCAACTTGATATTCCACGGATTTCCTGTTTGGATTTGCATAGGCTTTTTGTCTGTCGCGAGCCGCCTCGATGCGTTTTCGAATTTGCGCAATCTTGTCTGTCGTCTCTTGGACGATTTCGGGACCAGCGAGCTGCCTATCACCTGCATCAGCCCAGCATAGTGGTGATCGACACTTGCGTCCGTAAAGAGCTTCAAATGGCGCGGCTCCAATACTTGTGTGGTAGCTGTTGTTGTACGAAAATTCGACCAATGGTAAATGATTATCCCAGCTACCACCTAGATCCATTACACATGCTCTCAGCATGTCCTCCAATGTCTGAATAGTTCTTTCACTTTGGCCATCAGTTTGCGGATGAAATGCAGTGCTCAGATTCAATTGCGATCCAAAAGCTTCTTGGAAGGATTGCCAAATCCTCGATACAAATCTCCCATCTCGATCAGAGATAATTGAGAGAGGCACTCCATGACGTGCCACGATCTCTCGCATGTAAATCTCCGCAAGTTTACTCGTGTTGTCTTTCTCTTTGATTGGCAAGAAGTGTGCAGACTTTGTTAGACGGTCTACTATTACCCAGATCGTGTCATGGCCCTTGGGTGTCTTTGGCAGTTTCGTTATGAAGTCCATAGAAATTTGTTCCCATTTCCATTTGGGTATTTCAGGTTGCTGTAGGAGACCTGAAGGTTTTTGGTATTCGGCCTTTACTTTGGCGCATGTTAAGCACTTACTAACATATACCGCAACATCGCCTTTCATCCTTGGCCACCAATAGAAATCCTTAAGATCTTGGTACATTTTATCCGCTCCTGGATGAATCGAGTACCGCGACTTGTGAGCTTCATTGAAAATGACCTTCCTCAATCCACCAAACAGAGGAACCCAAATTCGTTCCATGAAGCACAAGGTTCCTTCCTCGTTTGGTACCAACTGCTTTTCCATCCCGCGGAGGTATTCATCCTCGATGTTCCTTTCTTTGAGAGCTTCTCTCTGCGCGGCACGAATACGCAAAGGGAGGTCCGTCTGGACGATCATTTCCAAAGCCCTAACCCTTATGGGCTTGATCCTTTCTTTTCGACTTAGGGCATCGGCGACCACATTCGCCTTCCCTGGGTGATACTTGATCTCACAATCGTAGTCGTTCAACAGTTCAACCCAGCGTCTTTTCCTCATGTTAAGCTCCTTCTGATTGAATATGTGCTGCAGGCTCTTATGATCAGTGAAGATCGTACATCGTGTGCCGTATAAATAATGTCGCCAGATCTTTAATGCAAACACCACCGCGCCCAGTTCCAAATCATGGGTGGTGTAATTTTTCTCGTGTATCTTCAGTTGGCGTGAGGCATAGGCTATAACTTTCTGGCGTTGCATCAACACGCAACCCAAACCTTGACGCGAGGCGTCACAATATACCACGAAGTCTTCCGTGCCTTCGGGTAGAGATAGAATCGGTGCGTCACAAAGCTTGTTCTTTAATAACTGAAACGCTTCTTCTTGCTTATCGCCCCAATCAAACTTCTTTTCTTTCTGCGTGAGTGCGGTCAGGGGTTGAGCTATTTTTGAGAAATCCTCAATAAACCTTCGATAATAGCCAGCCAAACCTAAGAACTGTTGAATCTGAGTTGGCGTCTTCGGAGTCTCCCAATCCTTGATTGCCTCGATCTTTGTGGGATCAACATGAATTCCATTTCCATTTACCACGTGACCCAGAAACTGAACTTCGCGTAGCCAAAACTCACACTTTGAGAACTTAGCGTATAACTTCTCCTTCTTAAGTAGCTCTAGAATAGCTCTTAAGTGCTGTTCGTGCTCGTCCTTCGTCTTCGAGTAGATTAGAATGTCATCAATGAACACGATCATAAACTTATCCAGGTACGGCTTGCAAACTCGGTTCATCAGGTCCATAAAAACTGCCGGTGCGTTTGTCAATCCAAATGGCATAACCAAGAACTCGTAATGTCCATAACGAGTCCTAAAGGCCGTCTTCGGGATACTTTCCTCTTGTATCCTTAGTTGGTAGTATCCTGAGCGAAGATCGATCTTTGAATAGAAACTTGAACCTTGCAGCTGATCAAACAGGTCATCAATTCTCGGCAAAGGATAACGGTTCTTGATAGTCAACTTGTTAAGCTCGCGGTAGTCTATACACATACGAAAGCTACCATCCTTCTTTTTAACGAACAGGACCGGAGCTCCCCAAGGTGAGAAGCTTGGTCTGATGAATCCTTTATCTAATAGCTCCTGGAGTTGTGTCGACAATTCCTGCATTTCTGATGGTGCAAGTCTATAGGGTGCCTTGGCTACAGGTGCGGCGCCTGGAACCAAGTCAATATGGAACTCGACTTGTCGTTGCGGCGGCAACCCTGGCAAGTCTTCTGGAAAGACTTCAGGATATTCCCTTACGATCGGGATGTCTTCAATCCTGGGCTCAGCAGCTTCTTTATCCATGATGTGTGCCAAGAAGGCAACACACCCCTTCCGTAAACACTTTCTAGCTTTCAGACAGCTAATGATTCTCAACGGCGCATCACGCTTCTCCCCGTGCACTACGATCGTCTCTTCATCCGTCATTGGGATGCGGATGGTCTTCTCGTGACAAACGATCTCGGCCTTGTTGCTCGATAACCAATCCATTCCCACTACCACGTCGAAGCTTCCCAACTCGACCGGTAGTAGATCTAGCTTAAATTCGTGTCCTCCAAGTTCTATCATGCATCCCCTGATGACTTCTCCCATTTTAATCAGTTTCCCATTCGCTAATTCGATCGAGTATGGAACGTCTAATTTACTAGTGGCCAACCCAAGTATATTCTTAAACTCTAACGATATGAAACTATAATCGGCACCAGTATCAAAAAGAACAGATGCAAAGCGTTGGTTTATAGGGAACGTACCGGTGACAACGTTTGGATCTTGGCGCGCCTCCCTCGCACCAATGTTAAAGATTCGGCCTTGCGCCTGATTCAGCTTTGGGCATTCTCTTTTGAAGTGCCCAATGTAACACCTGTGTCACTGCGGCCATCAAACAAATGCCAAGCCAATGGAATATTGTATTTCATACTTGGGATCGGTATAAATATGTGTATCTTTTGCACATATCAATTCTTGTTTGATTTCAAGCTCTAAATCGCTTTCTGGAAGGTTATACGCGCACTGATGCATAGATATAACCAGTTTAATGCAACGAACACTCCGGAATAGTGAAATAGGCTTAACATACCTTAAATAACCTTTACATAACTTAGATATAAGTTTTGGAAGGTTTGGTGTGGTGAAATCAAAGTTAAATCGCTTACAGGGACTAAAGTTGACTAACTGCGAAAGTATGCCAATTTGAACTGTAACAGACATTCCGGAACATGGCCATAAGTTAAACATACCATAAATATCCTTTACATAGCTTAGAAATAGGCTTTGAGGGGTTCGGTGTGCTAAAATAAACTTTTGGGTCATTTAGGGACTAAAAGCGTCAAAAAGTGCACAAGTTTGCATTTTCGCGCATAACACACGTTCTGAATACATCCGGACATCCAAAAATTTATGTAAGCATGACTATATTATGCTTTAGTGTTCGCCATAAGAAAAATCCATTCGTCACGTCATTTGGATCGTTTTTCGCGCTTATGCGCATTCCGTCGTAATTAAGCGAACATCGCGACCGTACGGCCAAACGAACCGACATCCGAGATATTTTTTATCCCATTTTAAGTTCCCTATACTTTAACTTCATTTTAGAGCTTTGAAATGAGGTTAACGGGCCTTAAACGTGTCAAAAATGGGCTGAACGCAGGACAGGGACCAAAAGTGTAAATCTGCCAAACTAGGGCCTAGCGGTGCGCTACACTTTTAACGTAGCGGTGCGCTAGGGGTCTGCAGAACAGATCAGACTTAACAGTCAGCAGATTTCCAGCTGTTTAATCTTCACCCACATATTTGCACATGCATATTCAGCTGATAAGAACTCACATTTAGCCACCATAACTTTGCAACAAGTGTACGAACAAGATTGAAGCACGTTTTCCATGAAACGATCTTAACGGTTCTTCGAAAACTATAAATACCCCACCCCCCATGCTTCCAAATTACAAGAATTTTGATTTGAGAAACTCTAAGTTGAAACTATTGTTTCATACCTGAGATTTTTGAATCGAGATTAGCATTCGGGGACCCTGGGTTAGTATTCTTTCGTTCTTTTCCTTATTTTATTGCTTTTCGAGTCTGAAAGTCAAACTTTGTTTGACTTTCTGCGTTGACCAGTTTATGGTCAATGCGAAGTTCGTTTGAACTTCGCAACGTGAGTGTAATCACGTTGGTCATAGTCCCTTGGGACTATGCCCACTGATTACCACGTTGTCTAGGGTCGTAGGGTAAGCGATCTGATGAATCGCTTATACCTCGAACCCGACCCAGTTTGGTCGATCATTAGGATCCGACCAAACACATTAGGTGACCATAGTAGGTAGGGAATAACCTTCCGAGGTTATACCCTATGGTCACATCGTTTAAGTAGTTGTATGATAGGTAGTTTATATGCCTTAGGTAAATTACCAGAATACCCTTTTCATGTATAATTGGTAATTAAGCATATGTGACCTAAACTTTTGTCACATAACTGATTATGTAACATGTTTAGGCATATAACACTTGTCATAGGGCTAGTTAGGCGGTCCGAACGCGTTTCACGCGAACGACGCGTTAAAGTAGCATAAGCTTCCTAAACGGGTCGTAATGGGTCGTAAACACTTAGGTTAAGTTTCATTTAGTATGTAGGCTTTGTTAAACCAAATGACACGAGTCTCTACACTCGTTTGGTTTACAAACCCTAATGCTACCCGATCTTCCGATTTAGGTCCGGTTTATTAATGTAGTTACCTATAGTAGGTGCCGTTTGATTCCGTGATCTCTAGCTTTGTTTGGTTGTTACTCAAGGACTACTAAGCAATCTCAAGTGAGTACATAGACCCCTCTTTTACTGTTTTCCAAACTGTTTTGGGGTGGAACACATGTGCCTACTTGTTACTTTCATGCTTTCCTGTTTTCACATCATATACATGCTATGTTCGTTAGTACATTATAGTACATGATTTCATTACATCTTATGCTAGGTGTGCCCATTGTGTGCATTACTTAGTACATTGTTTTACATTACATTTTGTTGCATATGCTCATCCAGTATATGAACACCTTATATTACATTTTGAACCGTTTATAACTATTTGACTATGTGAACCGTTGTAATCATTTGACTCCGTGAACCGTTTGTATCTGTGAACCGTTTGTATCTGTGAACCGTTTGTATCTGTGAACCGTTTGTATCTGTGAACCGTTTGTACTCTGTGAACCGTCTGTATCTGTGAACCGTTTGTATCAGTGAACCGTGTGAACCGTATTTGACCATACATAAACATTTCTACAACTGTTAAACATTACTTTGGTGTTTTGGTTTGATTTAGTGATTAAGTAACGATGCGTGTGTAATATGATACAAGCATGGTGGATACGCCGCTGGTACTTCCTATATATAAGTGTTTGTATGGTATTACATATTGTAGCGTTATTTGAATCATTTCAGTTTGAGGCATAGAACATTTTATACAAATAACATACTTTTCACAAGACATTGTTTTACAAACAACTTATCTTATACAAACCCATTCTACTATGGTTATTCATTTAACCATACATTATTCACTTATTTATACATATCATCTGAACGCATTGTTTTTCAAATGATTTACAAAACAAAGCAAATAACAAGGTTCATGACTAAACATTTTCTCAAACATAAGTCATGAAACCTATTTTCACAAAACCTATGTATCTCACAGGCATTTTTATGCTGACGTACCTATTTTCACATGTGTTTTTCAGGAGCTGTTGCATAAGATGATCCAGATACACATAGGCAGACTTGGGCTTTAGTGACAATAAAAGATGCAAGACTAGTTAATTATGTTGTATTTCCTTGTTTGTTAAGACATTGTAACACTTTTAATCAATAAAACTAAACTTCAATTGCCATGGATTTGAAACAATTAATTCTGTTACAACACTCCCCGACATTTCCGCCACGTTTTGTATGTTCCACGTGGTCGGGGTGTGACAGAAAAGATGGTATCAGAGCCAATGGTTATAGGGAGTTAGGTTATTAGTAATGCTTTGACCTAGTCTATAACTTTCTTAGGACCCTAACGAGAGTTTGCTTGCGTTTAGTCATAAAACAATACCGTCACCTATCCTTAGGCGACTACCACAACAAGAACATAATTTTCGAAACCGCTTTGAAAACTAATCATCTGTTCTAGGATGATTAATTACTAGGTTTTGAACCCTCTGTTATAAGGTTTTGAACCCCTTTGAGTTTTCAAAAATCTCGTCAAGGTTTTGGGTTTTAAATAATGTGAACACGTGCAAACTGGAAGGGTGAATGCCTGTATTCTGAGTTTTCTGTCTAGGCAAGCACTTCGTATACATCTCAACCAGACACGAGACCAGTTGTGCTTACCTGGGAATCCTTGGGATGAGTGTTCACTTATAGGCGAGCATGTCTTCGCGATACGTTATTTTTGACCTATTTACTTTGATTATTCACCGAGGTCGTTTGTTGCTTTGTAGTAACAAACAAATGACCACTATCCATTGCTTTCATCAAATTTGTTTCATCTCATTCTTTTCGTCTAATTCTCTCACTCGTTTCCTTTCATGTTTCCTCTTTTAGAATGCCTCCTCGACGCGAAAATTAGATAGCAACTGCCGAACTGGCAGAAATTATTGCACAGCAAATGGCTGCTCAATTCCCAAACCTCTTTGCTCAATGGAATCAAGCCAACAACAACAACAATGGTCCATGCAATTTCAAGAGTTTTAACTCGGCGAAACCACTCAAGTTTAGTGGTTCTGAGGGAGCGACTGGGCTTCTTCAATGGTTCGAGAGCATTGAGAATACTTTCCGCCATGTGCAGTGTCCTGACAATCGCAAGGTCGAGTTTGCTTCGAGTGTGTTCCAGAAGAGAGCCCTTACGTGGTGGAACGGGGTTATGAGAGATCGTGGTGCAGAAGTTGCTCTAGCACAGACATGGGCTGAACTTAGGGCCCTTATGATGAAGGAATTCTGTCCTCGACATGAGATCAGGGCTTTGGAAAGGGAATTCGACAATCTGGAGCAAGACAGCGGTGAGCATCGAGCCTACACGGACCGTTATGAGGAGTTAAGTCTGTTATGCCCAAACAAGGTCACGCCTTTGGATAAGGCAATCGAAAAGTACATTGATGGCCTCCCTGATTCAATACAAGACATTTTGACTGGTAGCAACCCTACTACAGTTAGACAGGCCATTGAGCTATCTGCAACCTTGACTGAATCAAAGATCAGGAAAGGTAAACTTTTCCGAAAAGGTGACAAGAAGCCGGTCGAAGAATCGAAACCAATCGAGGAATCAAAGATCATGGATGAACAGACTGGATCCCCTAAGAGGTCAAAGAAGCGAAAGGCTTCTCAGAACTACGCTGTGGTCGCTCACAATGATCAAGCCGTCCTCAACCAACCAGCTCAACCCCCTGCCAGGAAACCCTACAACGGAACTGCACCCTTGTGCAACCAATGTGGCCTACATCATCATGCTGGGGTGAAGTGCCGCACATGCCAAGTTTGCGGACTTATAGGTCATACAGCTAGGGTTTGCCCAACCGCAGTTGCACTAAATCAAGCTGGCAACAATCCTGCTCAAGCTCGTTTCCCACAGGGATCTTGCTATAACTGTGGCGAGATGGGCCATTTTCGTAGGAATTGCCCAAGGCTTGCTAATGCAAATCCAGCGCAGGGATGAGCATATGATCAACCAGAAGACAACATCGTTTAGAAATAATCACGTCTTATGTATTATTTTCTTTTGTTGTCAAGATCCAAGAAACAGTTGTTATCGTTGTTTATAAATAAATCTTTTATTTACATTGCAATGTATTTATGTGATTGTATGTATAAACAACATATCCCCTACAATACCGACAATCAAGGAACCGCATTCCTTGAAGAACAGACTACCCCCCAAATTTCTTCTATTATACGATCTCTTGCGTTTTTCACGAAAATCCTAAGTACCCGTTTCTTCCAAGAGAAACGAAGTACGAGGTGCCGAGTTAATAGCAATCAATAACAAGATAATAACAATTAAACAACTATGTGATTATGTGCTTATGAACATTTCAAGACAAACTGTGCGGACTGTGCAAGGAATTACGTAATTATGGATGCATACATAATTATGAAATTTAGTGCACAGAAACCACAGCGAGCTTTGTCATGTACCTAGAAGTTAACCCTATTCATTTCCAATTCTGATGAAGTATCCGTTGAGGAAAAATGAACTAGCTATTCATTTTTCACTTCTGAAGAATATCCGTTGAGGAAATGAATATCCGTTTATCCTTCATTTCCAATTCTGAAGGATACCCGTTGAGGAAAATGACTCCGTTTGTGCATTTTCGTTCTGAAGATTATCCGTTGAGGAAATGAATACCCGTTGTTTAATCCTTCATTTCCAAACCTGAGGAAACAACCGTTGAAAATGACTCCGTTAGTTCATTTTCGTTTCTGAAGATTATCCGTTGAGGAAATGAATATCCGTTTGTCTATCATTTTCATTTCCGTTTCTGAGGAAGCAACCGTTGAAAATGACTCCGTTTGTTCATTTTCGTTTCTAAAGATTTGTCCGTTGAGGAAATGAATATCCGTTTATCCTTCATTTCCAATTCTGAAGGATACCCGTTGAGGAAAATGACTCCGTTTGTGCATTTTCGTTCTGAAGATTATCCGTTGAGGAAATGAATACCCGTTGTTTAATCCTTCATTTCCAAACCTGAGGAAACAACCGTTGAAAATGACTCCGTTAGTTCATTTTCGTTTCTGAAGATTATCCGTTGAGGAAATGAATATCCGTTTGTCTATCATTTTCATTTCCGTTTCTGAGGAAGCAACCGTTGAAAATGACTCCGTTTGTTCATTTTCGTTTCTAAAGATTTGTCCGTTGAGGAAATGAATATCCGTTTATCCTTCACTTCCAATTCTGAAGGATACCCGTTGAGGAAAATGACTCCGTTTGTGCATTTTCGTTCTGAAGATTATCCGTTGAGGAAATGAATACCCGTTGTTTAATCCTTCATTTCCAAACCTGAGGAAACAACCGTTGAAAATGACTCCGTTAGTTCATTTTCGTTTCTGAAGATTATCCGTTGAGGAAATGAATATCCGTTTGTCTATCATTTTCATTTCCGTTTCTGAGGAAGCAACCGTTGAAAATGACTCCGTTTGTTCATTTTCGTTTCTAAAGATTTGTCCGTTGAGGAAATGAATATCCGTTTGTCTATCATTTTCATTTCCGTTTCTGAGGAAGCAACCGTTGAAAATGACTCCGTTTGTTCATTTTCGTTTCTAAAGATTTGTCCGTTGAGGAAATGAATATCCGTTTGTCTATCATTTTCATTTCCGTTTCTGAGGAAGCATCTGTTGAAAATGACTCCGTTTGTTCATTTTCGTTTCTGAAGATTTTCCGTTAAGGAAATGGACCCCCGTTTGTTTATTCCTTCATTTCCGCTTCTGAAGAGTACTCGTTGAGGAAAATGACTCCGTTTGTTCATTTTCGTTCTGAAGAATGTCCGTTAAGGAAATGACAGGATTATGCTTTACATATCTCTGGTGGTTATCTGACACAAAGTCACAAATAGACTCCTACGAATTAATTTCGGGACGAAATTTCCTAAAGTAGGGGAGACTGTAACACCTGTGTCACTGCGGCCATCAAACAAATTCCAAGCCAATGGAATATTGTATTTCATACTTGGGATCGGTATAAATATGTGTATCTTTTGCACATATCAATTCTTGTTTGATTTCAAGCTCTAAATCGCTTTCTGGAAGGTTATACGCGCACTGATGCGTAGATATAACCAGTTTAATGCAACGAACACTCCGGAATAGTGAAATAGGCTTAACATACCTTAAATAACCTTTACATAACTTAGATATAAGTTTTGGAAGGTTTGGTGTGGTGAAATCAAAGTTAAATCGCTTACAGGGACTAAAGTTGACTAACTGCGAAAGTATGCCAATTTGAACTGTAACAGACATTCCGGAACATGGCCATAAGTTAAACATACCATAAATATCCTTTACATAGCTTAGAAATAGGCTTTGAGGGGTTCGGTGTGCTAAAATAAACTTTTGGGTCATTTAGGGACTAAAAGCGTCAAAAAGTGCACAAGTTTGCATTTTCGCGCATAACACACGTTCTGAATACATCCGGACATCCAAAAATTTATGTAAGCATGACTATATTATGCTTTAGTGTTCGCCATAAGAAAAATCCATTCGTCACGTCATTTGGATCGTTTTTCGCGCTTATGCGCATTCCGTCGTAATTAAGCGAACATCGCGACCGTACGGCCAAACGAACCGACATCCGAGATATTTTTGATCACATTTTAAGTTCCCTATACTTTAACTTCATTTTAGAGCTTTGAAATGGGGTTAACGGGCCTTAAACGTGTCAAAAATGGGCTGAACGCAGGACAGGGACCAAAAGTGTAAATCTGCCAAACTAGGGCCTAGCGGTGCGCTACACTTTTAACGTAGCGGTGCGCTAGGGGTCTGCAGAACAGATCAGACTTAACAGTCAGCAGATTTCCAGCTGTTTAATCTTCACCCACATATTTGCACATGCATATTCAGCTGATAAGAACTCACATTTAGCCACCATAACTTTGCAACAAGTGTACGAACAAGATTGAAGCACGTTTTCCATGAAACGATCTTAACGGTTCTTCGAAAACTATAAATACCCCACCCCCCATGCTTCCAAATTACAAGAATTTTGATTTGAGAAACTCTAAGTTGAAACTATTGTTTCATACCTGAGATTTTTGAATCGAGATTAGCATTCGGGGACCCTGGGTTAGTATTCTTTCGTTCTTTTCCTTATTTTATTGCTTTTCGAGTCTGAAAGTCAAACTTTGTTTGACTTTCTGCGTTGACCAGTTTATGGTCAATGCGAAGTTCGTTTGAACTTCGCAACGTGAGTGTAATCACGTTGGTCATAGTCCCTTGGGACTATGCCCACTGATTACCACGTTGTCTAGGGTCGTAGGGTAAGCGATCTGATGAATCGCTTATACCTCGAACCCGACCCAGTTTGGTCGATCATTAGGATCCGACCAAACACATTAGGTGACCATAGTAGGTAGGGAATAACCTTCCGAGGTTATACCCTATGGTCACATCGTTTAAGTAGTTGTATGATAGGTAGTTTATATGCCTTAGGTAAATTACCAGAATACCCTTTTCATGTATAATTGGTAATTAAGCATATGTAACCTAAACTTTTGTCACATAACTGATTATGTAACATGTTTAGGCATATAACACTTGTCATAGGACTAGTTAGGCGGTCCGAACGCGTTTCACGCGAACGACGCGTTAAAGTAGCATAAGCTTCCTAAACGGGTCGTAATGGGTCGTAAACACTTAGGTTAAGTTTCATTTAGTATGTAGGCTTTGTTAAACCAAATTACATGAGTCTCTACACTCGTTTGGTTTACAAACCCTAATGCTACCCGATCTTCCGATTTAGGTCCGGTTTATTAATGTAGTTACCTATAGTAGGTGCCGTTTGATTCCGTGATCTCTAGCTTTGTTTGGTTGTTACTCAAGGACTACTAAGCAATCTCAAGTGAGTACATAGACCCCTCTTTTACTGTTTTCCAAACTGTTTTGGGGTGGAACACATGTGCCTACTTGTTACTTTCATGCTTTCCTGTTTTCACATCATATACATGCTATGTTCGTTAGTACATTATAGTACATGATTTCATTACATCTTATGCTAGGTGTGCCCATTGTGTGCATTACTTAGTACATTGTTTTACATTACATTTTGTTGCATATGCTCATCCAGTATATGAACACCTTATATTACATTTTGAACCGTTTATAACTATTTGACTATGTGAACCGTTGTAATCATTTGACTCCGTGAACCGTTTGTATCTGTGAACCGTTTGTATCTGTGAACCGTTTGTATCTGTGAACCGTTTGTACTCTGTGAACCGTCTGTATCTGTGAACCGTTTGTATCAGTGAACCGTGTGAACCGTATTTGACCATACATAAACATTTCTACAACTGTTAAACATTACTTTGGTGTTTTGGTTTGATTTAGTGATTAAGTAACGATGCGTGTGTAATATGATACAAGCATGGTGGATACGCCGCTGGTACTTCCTATATATAAGTGTTTGTATGGTATTACATATTGTAGCGTTATTTGAATCATTTCAGTTTGAGGCATAGAACATTTTATACAAATAACATACTTTTCACAAGACATTGTTTTACAAACAACTTATCTTATACAAACCCATTCTACTATGGTTATTCATTTAACCATACATTATTCACTTATTTATACATATCATCTGAACGCATTGTTTTTCAAATGATTTACAAAACAAAGCAAATAACAAGGTTCATGACTAAACATTTTCTCAAACATAAGTCATGAAACCTATTTTCACAAAACCTATGTATCTCACAGGCATTTTTATGCTGACGTACCTATTTTCACATGTGTTTTTCAGGAGCTGTTGCATAAGATGATCCAGATACACATAGGCAGACTTGGGCTTTAGTGACAATAAAAGATGCAAGACTAGTTAATTATGTTGTATTTCCTTGTTTGTTAAGACATTGTAACACTTTTAATCAATAAAACGAAACTTCAATTGCCATGGATTTGAAACAATTAATTCTGTTACAACACTCCCCGACATTTCCGCCACGTTTTGTATGTTCCACGTGGTCGGGGTGTGACACCCAATGTCACCACAGTTGAAGCATCCTGGCCCTCGGCCATTCCCATTACCATTCCCGCCTCGATTTCCGTTGGTTCCTCGATTTCCGGCTTGATTGACGATATTCCCACGGTTACCATTTCCCCCATTATTTCCTTGTGGCCGGTTTCCATTACCACGGTTGTTGTTATTGAAATTCCTTTGGCCACCTTGGCCTGATCCAACCCAACATGTTTCCTTTGAATGACCCGTCCTCCCGCAGGATTCACATTTTCTGAGTCTGCAAGGGCCGGGATGATGGAACTGGCAAATACCACACTTGGGCAGAGTGCCCATGTAACCTTTTCCTCTGTTTTCATCACCGGTTTTGGCTCTGGCCGGTGTGCTCGAATTACCCCTCTTGCTCACATTGCTTGTACTCTGCTTGAAGTTAGAAAACTTTCGTTTGTTATCACCAGCTGACTCCACATAAGTCTCATTCTTCTTTGTTTCAGAAATCGAGAACTTGCCCAACCTTACCGCCTCCTCCGTAAGTGCCACACTGACGTCAATTGCTTCCGTAATTGTTGCCGGCTTGGACGTGGTCACCATACTCAGAATTTGGGGTGCCAATCCCCAGATAAAGCGCTCGATCCTTTTGAATTCCGGTGTAACCATATAAGGTACCACATGTGACAAGTCGTGGAATCTCTGAACATATTCTGCGATTTTGGGACCCTCCATCTTCAAATGCCAAAACTCTGTTTCCAATTTCTGGATCTCAGCTCTGGAGCAATACTTCCTGCGCATCAGCTCTTTCAGTTCAACCCAAGTCATGGCGTACGCTGCAGCCTCTCCTAAGGTTTGAACTTGGAGATTCCACCATGATAGGGCACCGTCAGTAAAAAGTCCAGAGATGTATGTAACTTGTTGTCCCGGCGCACATTTGCTCATTCTTATTGTTGTTTCAGTCTTCTCAGTCCAGCGGGTAAAAGCCACGGCACCCCCAGTGCCATCAAAGTTTAGTGGCTTGCAATCTAAGAATTGCTTGAAAGTACACCCTGTACAAGCAATGTCATTATTAGTAGTCGCACATGAATCATCCAAATATAGTGTAATGTGTCTCCTATGACTGATCATTACCATTCGGGGGGTTGTTGTTGTTGTTCGAGATGTTTCCGCTTGTTTCTCCTTGAGAAGCAGCGTATTGCGCAATAGCAGCCGCGATGATCCCTTGTAGTTCCGCCTGGTTAGTCGGCATGCGTGCTTCACGTCGTGGAGGCATTTTCTAGAGGATGTTTCACGTTGGTCAGGCCATAGTAGCATACAATCATACGTATATGTAGTAACATTCATTATTTACATAACATCTTATGTCATAACCATAACAAATAGTCAACAATGCATGAAATTTGAAGACTCGTGACTTAAGTTTCATAAACAAAACCACCAATATAGTCTCACAATTACATCATGCGTCAGAATATATTAAGGGCTACATCACCCTTGTCTGAGTACAATAACCAATAAATCAAAAATCAAAACGTGGTCTCAAAAGGTCTTCATAATCATGGCTCGAGCACTGTCTTCTAACTAGGAGTAGCCTGTCTGTAGGAGATCTGGAATCCCTATTGCCCCGAATATCCCTAAGCTGATGGTGGAGGAGGAGGTGGAAAACGAGAGAAAATCAATCGGCGCAACTGCACCAAGTCCTCCTCAAGTGCATAGGCAAAACGCAACATGAAAGCAACCTATCGATCGAGAGGGAGGAAATGAACGTCTGAATCCTGAGATGATGGAAAGGAAGTGTGCGATGCTGAAAACAGAGTCTGACAGGGATAGTGAGGATGTGGAGCTCTCTCCAATCGTTGGACACATCGCCTCAAGGCGTCCCGCTGTAACTGTAGTGACGTGAGCGTGTCCTCTACAGAGTATCCGTCATGGAAGGGATGATAAGGGTTGGATACAGGCATGACATGGGGTACTGACCATGGGGATGGTTCACCCATCGGGGCTGAAACCGGGAGTGTAGTGTGCGTGGTAAAAGCAAACTGTGAAGTGACATGGGGAAACTGGGTCACGAAGGGTGCAGAAAATGACACTGGTGGAGCAAAATCTGGATAAGGGAGCTGTGGTAAGAACTGGCCATCCTCTGGCGTGAATGGGGTGTGGCTGAAAAGCTGACTCGACGATCCCTCCCCAGGTTGGGGTGGAGGAATGTCCTGAAGGAAAGTGATAGGAAGGTCGGTACGATGGGTATCGGATGTGGATGGAGGAAACAAGGGAGCATCGAGTGGTACAGCGATGGGTGCGGGAGGGGGAGTGATTGGGACTACATACGGAGGGTAGTCATCCTCCTCAATCCACCCATTGCTGGAGTGGGCGTACCTCGGGTCCATGTGGGTAGCGAACGGTGCAAGGTCGTCAAAAATATCCATGGGATCGGGTATGGGTGCTACATCTGGTTTCTCGACGGCTGATGGTGCAACAACGGGTGTATCAGTGACAGTAACAGGGTCAATGGCAAGAGCAGGCTCGGAAATGACTGGAGAGGGCTGATAATCAGCAAGTATGGCAGGAATCGGATCATCTGGATGAACAGGAGCCTCAGCAGGCTGCTCCAACTCCATCTCCTCATCAGCGTCCATGCGAGGAATGTAACCGAGTCCCAACGGTGGGATATGAGAAGCTATCGACTCAAAGGAGCCTGAAGCGGACGAAACAGACTGAACCTCCATATCAGGAAGCTCAACCATGGGAATAATAGGATCAACAACTGGAACATCAACAAGTGGAACGCCGTCCTCCACCGGGGCCCCACCATCCTGGTCTCCCTCCGGGGGACCCTCGATGGGTAGAACGACATCATCATCAGGTAACACGTCGAGAGGCTGTTCCTCAAAGGGAACTGCATCAAATGGGAGGGGAGCAGGAATCGGAACCAGGGGTAGATTCTCTCCTGGTGGGCCATCAGCTAAGGGCATGTCGTCCCCGAAGTCTGGTAGGGCGAAGGGCTGAAAATCGTCTTCGTCGGTGCTCGTGTAGTCTGAAGTGAAAACTCCCGAGTCTGTGGCCATCTCATCATCAGAGGTAAAGGCCATCGGGTCGCTCGTGTTAGATACTCCACTGCCGGAAGATGCCATGGTGTCTGTAACACATCCACAACATATGCACATAAATTAGATAAGCATGTAAACAAATAACAATGTAATCATGTATGTATCCTAATCTTCCCAGACTATTCCTCCAAATCTCTAAACTGAACTCCCTAGCCTCTCAGACTACCCTGGTCTCTAAGACCAACCTCCCAGTCTCTAAGACTAAATCTTTCCCAATCTCTAAGATTGAACTCCCTCAGTCTCTAAGACCGAAATATAATTTTTGAAAAGTGTATTTGTGCCTTTTTGTTTGTAAAAATGTTTGTGCCCTGGATCTGGACTTTTAGTGTATGCAAATGTAAAAACGTTTGAAAACATTTTCGTGAGAGCCCTAGTGATCATAGTCTAGACTCGAGAATGAATCCTAGTTCGCTATGATCGAGGCTTTGATACCAAGCTGTCACACCCTGGCTATATGATAGAATACGGGATGTTCATCCATTAAAATAGTTGAAAATGCATAACATATTGTCTAAAAACGTCAACCACAATATGCGTTACAAAACATGACTAGTTTAAAGAGAATTCATAAGACTCGACGATAAGCTACCAACGACACAAGAATTGAGACATGCAACTCGTCCAGGAAAGAGTTACACTTCCCAAACCTACGACTCCGGATGACATCCTTATTTGGTACGCAGCTAATCATGCATCACTTGCCAGATCCAAACTAATTCCCTGAAATACATGTAGTTTAAAAAGTCAACAAAAGTTGAGCGAGTTCATGTGTAAGTGAGTATATAAAAGCCTTTAAAATGTCTGTAAAAGTAAAAGTCCCTGGTATGTAGCAATTAAGGAAACCCTGATCACCATTGGGTTGCAAAACCAATAGTATGTGTGAAATGATGCAGGAAGACTCAAACCTAGCAAATTTGTCTCCGGTATGAAGACATAGTCACCACTATGGGCCGCCCCGGCCTCATGGGTGTGGGCTCGCTACACCCAAATAGATCTATCACTCATGTCCATTGGTCCTTCTATGAGGATTAATGGCCTTAAGTGTTGTGCCCACCACTCACATGATCGCGTAATAAAAACCCTCCTTAAGCTAATCATACCATAATAAAAGTCTGTAATTGTCTGTAAATGTCTATAACATGTATTTCACCCCCGAGAAGTAAAACTGAAAATAGTTAAGAGAAAAGGGGGACATGAACTCACTGTAATGCGTCTTGAACCGAATCTCAAAGTCTGACTGCTACACGACAACCTACACGTACTAATGTCTATTAGACGAACGGGCCGTGCCTTGGCTTAGAGTTTAATATGTTGAGTTGCGTTACTTATAAAGATTCGTGTGATAAATATTTGTTCGTTTAATGTTCTAGTAAATTATAGTCTTAGAAAGTAAAGATTTACTAAGTGTTATAATTTCCGAAAAATTTCGCCATAGCCTCCTCTGTAAATAGAGGTGCCCATGCGTAAAAACATATCATTTTCTTTTACAAATATCTCGTAGAGTGTTCCCATATAGCCAACCCGACAAACATACATGCAATGCCCTAATTACGTCTTTTCAGATTTATTAACTAATACTGGACTGTTTTCGAGTATTTAAATAAGATAGTTAGCATTTTCCAAAAATTCTCAAATTTTTACAGGATGTCATATATAATCCACTGTTTATTGTGTAAAAATTTCGGATATCAGTTCATTACCAATTTTATATAAAAATTCTTTTACTCGACTGCAATCAGATTTGATACTTTCTGATTGCAGTTTTACGGAAAAATTCACTAAAAATCAATCGTGAGTCGGATCGTCGAAATTCCAGTTGGAGGGTCACGGGAACAACAGTGACCATCTACAGTAAAAATCCCACGAGCCGATTCTGCTCAGGTTTTAAGTTTTGACTGCGACTACGACACACTTTTTCAGCAGGAAAATTTCAGCTTGAGCTGCTGTCTTAAAATAATTCTTTAAAAATAGTAAACGACCTCGAAAAATTACGATTCTAGCTCCATTTGTTCGGTTATTCAAAATTACACAATTTAGACTCCAGAAATTAAATTTTTCGATTAAAAATGAACCAGTTACAGAAGGGGCTGGAAAATCTCAATCAGCAAGCTGTTTTTATTGTAGAAGTTACTAAAACGCATCCACAATGGTCCTAACCATGGTTTATTGATGAACAAATGTTAAAACTTCAATCATGCATTAACCAACCCTAAACCATTCAGATTTCAACCTCACACAACCTTTTTATATATGGTTTTTAGGAAGAATTTTAAGTTCACATTTTAGTGTTTAAGCTTTTAGGTGACATGAACATTCAAACAAACATAACAAGAATCAAGGTGAAACAAGAGTGTGAAGAGACTTACTACTAGCACAAGGCTAGGGTAGTAGTCTTAGGATGAGATGATGGTGAAATGTTGGTGACAAAACTTGAATCAAGCTTCCTTGAAAACCTTCAATCTTGCACTTCTATGGATGAATCCTCAATCTTTGAATGAGAGCTTTTAGTGAAAGAAATGGAGGTGGTGAAGGAATGTGGTGGTGAAATCGGTTATGGAGAGAGGGGGGGGGGGGTGTGAGCCGAAATTTAGAGGGAGGAGGGAGGAGGTGGAGTGCAAGCTTTGTAGTAATGATGGAAATTCTTGGAAATAGGCACAACTAGCTCATAGGGAAATCATACCAATAATTTTGGCCAATAGAACCAAGATCATCTTTTTACATAATCTAAACAAAATATTTTCAAATGATTATGGCAGATTTTCGGTTGGGGGGGGGGGTAAAATGTAAATTTTTGTTAATTAAAAGGTATTAAGTTAGAAGGTTGAGGGTATTTACAAGTATAATGGGTGTATGACATGTTTACATTGTGTATAGGGATTTTTGTGACCATAAATGATTTAAAATGATAAAATAATATTTCTGACAATATTTTCGTGTCTCGGGTATTGTCTGGTTGTTCGGTTACGTATCGTTCCGTTAAAGCGTTTAATTGTACCGTATAGCGTCTTTTATGCATCTCTTTGTAACGAAAACGTTCCTGGCACTTAGGAAAGTATACAGGACCACTCTGCTATATTTGTATATTCTACTGGTATAATAAAATGCTGAATTAAATAAAAGAAAGCAGAATTCTGTATTTAAAGTGTGTTTTAGGCACTTCCCGGCATTATATCTATCACCTAATGACGCAGTCTTATGGTCCTCACTTCCCTACACTACAAACCAGTGTAGTACTCTATCCCTGGCACATACTGGCCATAATAATATTATCTGTCTAACTGCTGGCATTGTCAGCATTATTTCTGAATCAACTGTTCTGTGTGTCAACTGTGCTGAGTGCATCAAGTATGTCACTAATGTAGGTGTGTAATGAATGGAGTGACTGTATAAAATGTGATGCATGTATATATGATATAGAATCATAGAGCAGTTTAAATTATCAGTTGTAATCAAGCACAGTCATTAAGCACGTAATTAAGATTAATTAATTTGTACAGTACCTGAAATTTTGAGGGTTGTCACAATAGTGGCGTCCACCACTGGTTCGATACTGAGTGATCCTCCGATCATAGGGACACCTCTATCCACATTATCGATAACTGGTACAGTGCCTGGCGATTGTCCCTTCTCATGAATCGAGGTAGGAACATCATCATCGTCGTCTATCCATCCATTGCTCGTGAAAGCATAACGGGGGTCTACCTGGCTGGCAAATTCAGCAGGATCGACATGGAATGACGAAATGAATTCGGCCATACCAACCATCTGTGGAGTCGTGAGGGGTATCTATGGTAGAATGGATCTGTGTGAAGTCTCGAGTTCTGGCTCGCTACCTGAGTCATGAATCTCGATGACCTCGTGCTCGTGCGACATCTGTGACATATATAACCGTACAAAGTAAGTATGTGTTCAAATGAAAAATAACACATATGGCCCAAATAAACAGATAATCACGCATGCACATAAACACGCAATGGTTTTTCATACAAGATAAAAATTTCTATGTTTATTTAAAAATTTTGGCAAACTTGACCTCAGCGTTTTTGACATCAACGCTTTTAACCCAACAAAATTGGACACTTCATTTTTAATCACAGCAACTTTGTTCCCTGCATTTTTTTGGATTGTGTTTTTACCTACGCAACTATTAAATCTTAAACTGTCACACCCCAAAAACGCCGTAGTAGAATATAAAACGTAGTGGTGACAGAAGTTGGTGCCCATTAATATCTTGCTGAACGATGCATCGAATTGTTGGACATTTAACTTAATTAAGACATAGATTTTTAAAACATAAGTCGTAAAGTTCATCACAACCACACCATAGTTAAGTTGTCTTTATCCTTATGGATCTTATTACATTTGTCCCAAACAGTTTTAAAAGTTTGTCCAACACATTATCAAACCAAACATGCATCAACAACCACAAGATACGCCATAATTCCGAAAGCCGAAATCAAGTACCTAAAGAACACGTTAAAATCAAGTGTCAACACAAAAGAGGGTGAGTTCACATATTCAAATTTAAATAATTTGATCCAAGGAAAACTTTCTAATTATGTGTTTATTATTAAAACATCCATATAATTTTAAAGAAAGTCATTTTATATCCTTGCAAAAATTCAAGGGTCAGCCGTCGCAAGCATTTCCGAAGAACCTTCCGACCATAGACATCTTCCCAAATTTACATATTAAATTGATAGAATCAAATGTTCGGACTCGTAAGTTAGCAAGACATTACGAACTATATATTAACAATGAAGGTATAATCAATGCTAGACTATGAACAGGATAACAATTCGTCATTTGATTTGACACGAGGAGACCGGTCACGACGGGGTTGTCAACCCGATAGATCTACCAACAATTCCTCACGTGCAATACTTAAATGATTAAACGACATTACTTGCGCATGGCCCATATTGAGGCCATCTATAATGCCTGCCTCACGTACAATATATATATATCCTACTAATAATGATAAATTTAGTATATGATGTTGTACGAATTCCCCGAAGTCCCCACCGAAATGTAAGCCTATGCCGATACTTACTCTCTTGAGATCAAGCAAATTCGTCCCAACTACACTATCGTTTTCTCTGAAACACCGTACCGATCCCCGTTTCTCCCCGAAACATAATTATTCACAAAAAACGTTTCTCCCCGAAACATATATATATTTAACAAATCCATATATTTTCAATGAAAATATACATTTTATATATCAAAAGGTATGTTTTATTCAAAAACATTATTAAACCCTTTTTAGGCGTGTTCTTCCCCCAAAACATATACAAAACAGTAACTTATATCTACAACACGCGTAATCTCGTTAACTTTTTTATTTTATCATTTTTAAAGCTTGTATACATGAAATAACTTATATGTATTAATTTTCATGCTCGGCAAACAAGTTACACATTTAACGCGATTTTTACCGTTTCTATCGCTTTAACAGCACAAGTGTACATGCATAGTCTAAATTTCCCGCTATCATGTCAACACTTAACATATTATCGTATACACATATCTAAATCACATAACACATTTTAGCACATAAGGTTCACCCATAAATAACCCATGCTAGTGTACATTGTAAAACGCGTATTTTAGTGATTCGCTAACGTTTCCGGGCGTCCGAAGTCACGTATGACTAACCGAACACCAAGTAAACTTAAAGTTAATTAAAATACTTATATTTAAACTAAAAATATCAATTTACTTACTGATTTAAAACAGTTTTATAAAAATCCTTCGAAAAGCCGATTTTTAACCGTTTTACCGCATAGTTTTGCGTTAAACGTTACCATAACCATTCCAACTCATAATGACTTGATATTTTAACATAATACATGTTATTTACTGATCATAATGATGGTTATAATCAGATTAGTGCAGTTTTTCTTGTAAGTCACATAAATCATGTGATTTCACATATTTTACAACACATAAAGCACCAAGTACAACATGCAAAGCTAGTAAACTTTATGACAAAGTTTTACACCATTTTAACACTTCAAATATTCATATTTTTAGTGTTTAGAATCTGATTAAAATTTATTTTTATCAAATCATCATTTCATGATCATATTTCAACATGCATGTTCAAATAAGTGCATCTAAAGCACCCATATCATATCATCATCATCCTACATGAACTTAAATGCATCAACATTCATTAAGTTCCTGTCATCCATGTATCTTCATCATTAAACTATTATCTAATCATACATGTGATCATTAAAGTGTAAACGCATGTATGATTTATTTGCTAGTAAATAAAACGTACATATATGCATACACACATACATATACACGACACATGCATATACATATACATACACTTCCCAAAATATACTTTTGTGTCATCTTTTCAAATCACAGGAACCTTCTTGTATGACACCTTTTTGATTCATTCATGAAGCAAACTTTCAAGAATCTCATCAATCAAGAATCAACTAAAATGAAAACATAACTAAATACCCACATACATACATACAAACTTTCGGCCATACATACATATGTACACACATTCCTTTTTATTCTCTTTGAAAACCCATTTGTTATTAGTTTCAGGTTTGTGATTAATTCCAAGTTCAAGAGAAACCTTCCAACATCGTTATCATCACCAAGAACCAAGAATATGATTTTGAAAATAAGTTTATACCTTACAAGATTGGTGGGTTTTGACAAGATTTTGATGTTATGGAGCTTATTTCACCTTGAAAACACCTTTGGATCTTCAAAACACCTTGAAATCTTCTTGATATGAACTTGGATCTTCAAAGAAACTTCAAAAAAATTTAAATGTGGAAGTGTGTGTGTGTGTGTGTGTGTGTGCGGCCGTGAATTAGAGAGAGGGAGAGAGTGAGGATTGTGTTTGTGATATTTTTTGGACAATGAGAGATTTTAGAAGATTACCTAAAGAGCATGATCATTGCATGGAGTATTTCAAGGCCTCCAAGTGTAAGAGAGAGAAGGAGAAACCTTCCCCCTAGCCGCCACCTTTTTCAACACACACACACACACACACACACACATATATATATATATATATATATATATATATATAATCTAGACTAAAAACTGGTATTTTACAGGATACCGGGTATTTTATCTAGCGTTTTAATCTCGTTTTTGTGCGTTTTAAATTATTTTAATCACACTAAAAAAATAATCCCACCAAAATATTACTGAAATAATTACCAGTTGCTTCGACTGACTGCGTTGACAGTATTTTGTCAGATACGCGCGGTAGCTTAAACTCGAGAAATAGAGTTTATTAGCGTTTTAATTTATTTTTCCTTCCGGAGATGATTAAAATTACTATTCTAATCATAACAAATTATTTTTAGGATCTTAACATTGATCGGGTGGTCACCGACGTTCGTTTCGCATTTTGTTCGTTACGCGATAAGTGTTTATCTTATTGTTGCCAACATAATTTTTATCAAAGTTTGGATTTACCAATACATCAAAATATCACATATAAACATTAATATCATTCAAATACAGACTTTTTATTTATTCATGACACATGTTACATTTGTACGGTACAGCCTAAATAGTCGGGTGTCACATAAACAAATCTGAAATAAACAAAACCCCGAAGGAAGAAAGTGTACTTGCGCAATACCGCTTCCAATTCATTCTAACCTTTCCTGAGTAAATCCGAAACGCACAAGACAAAACCCCAAAGGAAGAAACCTTCTAAACGAGTCCATACGAGCATGAAGGAGCAACTCGAACTCAAGGACTGATGGCATTCATCACTTCACAGGATATAACTAGGTTCCATTCAACGGAGATCTACGAAAACTTGTTACGGACAAAACGCTATAGTCTTGATACTCAATGCATTCTATTCCTTGACAAGATGTATCACAACCTCGACAAGTCATAGTGGTTTTACTTACGAGAATTTTTTATATTTGGGTCCCCCCCCTCGCGACAATAGCTATGTCTGACTTCTAGGCGGTGTGTTATTCTATCTAATTCGGAAAGAGAAACGGGACCGCCGAACTTCAATACCGCGACGCAATCTCGAAAATCTTGCCACCTCTCAAATTTTGTTTATACATTGTAAGCGACACCCTATAGTTCCCAATAGTCACACTTATGTGCACTCACCCTTACAAAAATCGATTCATTGCTTCGGCGATTAACTATTCCATACTTAGTTATAACCCCTAGTAGCTTATTCGTACGAATGACGAAATCTCAATGGTCATTAACTATCACCTCGATCATGTAGTTCGATTTTAACTCATCTCGGTGCATCGTCTTAAATCTTGACGCTCCCTTCAACAACAAACTTCTACCCATCGTTTTAAAAAAAGCGTAATTTAAATTTCCGGGAGGAAAATTCTCTCAGCTAGGGGATGATGCGACACCCGACGTCTTCAGGGTAGAGAAAAACTCCGTTAACTCAGACATTCACTTAGGCATTACATTTGAATTTGGGCAAAACCAAGTGTCTTAAATATTTCACATACACTCACGAAACGGTATTCTTGAAAAAGTAAATATAAATTATGTGAAATTATATGCTATGTGAAGTAAGTATAAACTATGTGAATTTTTATGCTATGTGAATTTACGGGCTGCATGACATTATGTGCTATGTGACTTTATGTGTTATCTGACTCATACACTTATTGTGTGAGATTACGCGGAACGTGTTATGGACAAAACCATAATCATAGTGTAGAGATTACCGTAGCTTAAATTTTGAGAACGAAATTTTTGTAACATGGGGAGAATGTGACAACCCGTACTCTTGACCCTAATCATCGGGAGAAGGGTATTATATTGTTATTACTATTATTACTATTATTATTATTATTATTATTGATTATTTATTATTAATAATAGCATGGGACGAGGGAAACGTGTCGTTTAACTTATAATTCGAACCAAGCGTATTTAATTTAACACACACATGTATATATATATATATATATATTTACCATTATATTTATTTGTTAATTTAAACGAGAAAGTTTGTTTAAACCGGACATGACATCTACCGGGTTCGTGCACATGGGCCAAGCCCAACCCAACCCGCCTACACCAAAAAACCCTACCATATATATATATCAAACTCTCATCCTCTCATCCTAAAAACCCTAGCACACACACAACTACACTGCCTTTCTCTCTATAGTTCGGTCACCGGACTCCTGCAAGGATGTCGGCCGACTCCAGTCGTATTACACCCAAAACACCCCTTTCTCTTGTACACACCTACACCCACCCATCTCTCACATCAGAACCCCTCACTCTCTCCCTACGGTTTGGTCGCTGGAGCTGTTTTTCCAGCCGACTTTCCGGCTACACTCACACACACAACCTCCTATCTTGCCCCACTTTTTACACACACACATCTGAAGTCTACCGACGAGAGAGAAAGAGAGCGGCCAAGAGAAAGAGATTGGTTGAGTAAGGAAGAAAGTCGCAGCAGCGGCGATGCCACCGGCGACGGCAGCGGATGGTTTTACTTGACAATATGGAAGCGATAGATTCAAGTGATTATGGAAGCGATGTTTTACGTCGTTTATATAATGATGTTTTTGACTCGTAATTTAGGAGGGAATTTCTTCTAATAAATGTTAATAACTGAATTTCAGTTAATGTGTTGTTTCCTCTTCCTATAATCTCTAACGGGTTTTATCACTAATTTTTGGCGTATTGTATTTAATGGCGTTTTATTTTTTTGAATGGCGTGTTATCATTTTTTTTTGCGTTTTGAATTTGAGCAATAAAAGACCCATTTAACGTTAATGAAGCGCGTCCCACATAATAAAATTGATGTTATTTACAAAAACGCCACCGCGCAATCTAGTCCATGGATTGTTTTGATCTGACGATCCATAACCGTTCTCACCATTCTCACACTTTCCCCCGTTTTCTCTAAATCCTACCCCTATATATATATATATATATATATATATATATATATGCCAACATAATCAAAACAAAGACTTTTTTAGAAAATCTCGGAGTTATGTGAAAATTCTAAGTGTTGAAGAAACTAAGATGTTAATAGAATACTTAGATATTAAATCGTTCTTACTTAAATTAGGACGCGTAGATCAAATTTTTGGGATTGCGAATAATATAAAAACGCACCCAAAGGTGAGTATCACTAAACCCCTCTTTTACTGTTTTATATATTGTTTTGGGGGATGAACACTGTCACACCCCGACCACGTATAACATACAAGACGTGGCGGAAAACGTCGGGGAGTGTTGTAACAGAATTAATTGTTTCATAACCATGGCATACAAAGTTGTATTTTATTTATCAACATAAGAGTTACATTGTTTTAAACAGGAAATACAGAGTTTATAACATAATTAAACAAAGTCTATCTTCGTTTTATGTTTCTAAGGCACAGGTCCGCCCTAGTGTCACAATCATCATCCTACGAAAAAGCTCCTGAAAACACATGTGAAAATAGGTATGTCAGCATACAAATGCCTGTGAGATACATAGGTTTTGTGAAAATAGGATTCATGACTTAAGTTTTAAGAAATTGTTTAATAACAGTCAGTCATGAACCTTGTAAATTGTTTTGTCTTGTAAATCATTTGAAAAATGATAAGATCAGATGATATGTATAAATAAGATCATAAAGTATGGTTAAATAAATAACCAAGTAAAATGAGTTTGTATAAGATAAGTTGTTTTGTAAAACAATGTCTTGTGAAAAGTATGTTATTTGTATAAAATGTCATATGTCTAAATTGAAATGATTTAAATAACGCTACAATATGTAATACCATACAAACACTTATATATAGGAAGTACTAGCGGCGTATCCACCATGCTTGTATCATATTACACATGCCTCGTTACTTAAATCACTTAAACAAACTACCAATGTATAAAGTCTATGTTTAAACCAATAGTCAAAAGTCCTTGTATAAGCCATGTCAAATGTTTATAAGTCCAAAAGTAGTCAAGTAATGTGTAACAAAAGTTATGTATTGTAAGTAAAGTATTGTCACATAGTCCAAAATGTATAAATGTACAAAACAAAGTATTTTGAATATATCAAAAAGTTATGTTTTGCAAAGTAATGCATGTTACATTGATACAAACATTTATGTGGTAAGTTAACGCATACATTCAAGCCTTGAGACAGTCGGATAACCCTTTCAGTCAAGGTTATCAAAAGTAATGTTTTCGGATTCAGTCATTCCTTACATCCAAACAAACCCGAGATGTTAGGAATGGGATTTGTCAAGTCCTATGGTACCACTACTTACTACCGAGCGGCGTAGCAAATGTTAATGAACGTAATAAAGACCCGTTTGTGCAAACCAAATGTTATAGCAATTGTATACACGTCATATGAAAACAATGTGCTAAGTATGCTAAGTTAACATACAAAGCAGAAAAGTCATGTAAATCAATGTGCTAGCATGCTATCAGTCAACATACATAGCAGAAATGTAATGTAAAACAATGTACTAAGTACGCACACAATGGGCATACATAGCATGAAATGTAATGAAATCATGTACTATAATGTACTAATGAGCATAACAAGTATATGATGTGAAAACAGGAAAGCACGAAAGTAACAAGTAGGCACATGTGTTTCACCCCAAAACGGTTTGGAAAACAGTAAAAGAGGGGTCTATGTACTCACTTGAAATTGCTCAGAAGTCCTTGAGTAACAACCAAACAATGCTAGAGATCACGGATATCAAACGGCACCTAATATAGGTAACTATGTTAATAAACCGGACCTAAGTCGGAGGATTTAGATAGAATGAGGGTTTGTAAACCAAACGAGTATGGAGATTCGTGTCATATGGTTTAACAAAGCCTTCATACTAAATGAAACCTAACCTAAGTGCTTACGACCCATTACGACCCGTTTAGGTAGCTTATGCTACTTTAACGCGTTGTTCGCGTGAAACGCGTTCGGAACGTATAACTAGTCCTATGACAAGTGTTATATGCCTAAACATGTTACATAATCAGTTATGTGACAAAAGTTTAGGTTACATATGCTTAAATACCAATTATACATGAAAAGGGTATTCTGGTAATTTACCTAAGGCATATATACTACCTATCATATAACTACTTAACGAAGCGACCATAAGGTATAACCTCGGAAGGTTATTCCCTATATACTATGGTCACCTAATGTATTTGGTCGGATCCTAATGATCGACCAAATGGGTCGGGTTCGAAGGTATAAGCGATTTATTAGATCGCTTACCCTTACGACCCTAGACAACGTGGTAATCAGTAGGCATAGTCCCAAGGGACTATAACCATCGTGATCACAATCACGTTGCGAAGTTCAAACGAACTTCGCATTGACCATAAGCTGGTCAACGCAGAAAGTCAAACAAAGTTTGACTTTCAGACTCGAAAAGCAATAAAAGAACGAAAGAATACTTACGAAGGGTCCCCGAATGCTAATCTTGATCCAAGTAACTCAGGTATGAAACAATGGTTTCAACTTAGAGCTTCTAAGATCAAAATTCTTGTGGGTTTTGCAATTGAGGGCATGGGGTATTTATAGTGTTCGGTTAGCCGTTAGGATCGTTTCTAGGAAACCGTGCTTTGATCTTGGCCATACACATCAAGATAGTGGTTTTTGAAAACCATTTGAGCCCCTAGTATTGCCCAAAACCATGTGCACAAGAGGAAAGGACCAGATTCAAAGTTTCTGCATGTTTTTGCTGTCTGGGAGGCTGATGCGGCCCGCTTCAGGATACACAAAAACTCAGGCGGGCCGCCTGGCCTGTCTGATCAGCAGCCAACTTTGAAAAATGGCAGTTTTGGTCCCTGTTGGTGTTTAAACTCATTTCCGACACTTCTAAGGCCCGTAAAGCCAACTTTAAGGCCCTAAAATGATGCCTAAACATTGTGGACATGAAACATGCTCAAAAATATGTCGGATGTTGGTTCGTTTGGTCGTACGAACGCGATGTTCGCTTAATTACGACGGAATGCGCATAAGCGCGAAAAACGATCCAAATGACGCGACGAATGGATTTTTCTCAAGCCAAACACTAAAATAAAATGTTTTAGTGCTTACATAAATTTTTGGATGTCCGGATGTATTCAGAACGTAAGTTATGCGCAAAAATGCAAACTTGTGCACTTTTTGACACTTTTAGTCCCTGAATGACCCAAAAGTTTATTTTAGCACACCGAACCCCTCAAAGCCTATTTCTAAGCTATATAAAGGATATTTAAGGTGTGTTTAACTTATGGTCATGTTCTGGAATGTTTGTTACAGTTCAAATTGACATACTTTCGCAGTTTGTCAAGTTTAGTCCCTGTAAGCGAATTAACTTGTTTTTGCCATACCAAAGCCTTCAAAACTTATTTCTAAGTTATGTAAAGGTTATTTAAGGTATGTTAAGTATATGTTGATGTTCCGGAGTATTTGTCGCATTAAACTGAGTACGTTTACGCACCAGTTTGCGTATAACTCTCCAGAAAGTGGTATAGAGTTTGAAATTGAATAAAAGTCAAAACATGAAAAATGTAAAACACAACCAAACAAACATTGGGATCAAATAACATTGTTTTATTGATAATAGAACTGTTCACAATGATTACAAGCACAGATGTTACAGTCTCCCCTACTTGTGGAAATTTCGTCCCGAAATTTATTTAGAGGAAACTCGTGGGAAAAGATGCGGATATTTTGCCTTCATTTGATCTTCGCGTTCCCAAGTAAACTCGGGTCCACGTTTAGCTTCCCAGCGAACTTTGACCAAAGGAATGCGCTTGCGTTTAAGCCACTTGACTTCACGTTCCATGATTTCCACAGGTTTCTCAACAAATTTCAGTGTTTTGCCAACACGAATTTCGTCAAGCGGTATGTGGAGGTTCTCATCAGCTAAACACCTCTTGAGATTGGACACGTGAAAAGTTGGATGAACATTTCCAAGTTCAGGAGGTAACTCAAGTCTGTAGGCTACCTTTCCGAGTCTTTCGATGATCTTGAATGGTCCAACGTATCTAGGTGCAAGTTTTCCTTTCTTTCCAAATCTGATCACACCTTTCCAAGGTGAGACCTTAAGTAATACTCGATCACCGACTTGAAATTCCAAGGGTTTGCGTTTTGGATCCGCGTAACTCTTTTGATGGCTTCTAGCTGTCTGAAGGTTATCACGAACTTTCTTAACCTTTTCTGTTGTCTCTAAAATGAGGGCAGGTCCAGTAAGTTGAGCCTCGCCGATCTCATTCCAGCAGACTGGTGAACGACATTTTCGACCATAGAGAGCCTCGAAAGGAGCCATTTTGATGCTGGTGTGATAACTGTTGTTGTAGGAGAATTCAATTAACTGAAGATGTGAGTCCCAACTACCACCAAAGTCGATCACACAAGCTCTAAGCATATCCTCCAGAGTCTGGATTGTTCTTTCAGATTGACCATCCGTTTGCGGATGATAAGCTGTGCTCAGATTAAGTTGGGTTCCCATAGCAGATTGCATGGTTCTCCAAAAATGAGAAGTGAAACGAGCATCTCTGTCAGAGATGATGTTCAAAGGAACACCATGTCGAGCTACAATTTCATCCACATAGATTTTTGCAAGTCTGTCAGCAGGAAAGTCCTCACGGATTGGCAAGAAATGCGCTGACTTAGTAAGACGATCAACGACTACCCAGATGGCATCATGACCTTTCTTTGTGCGCGGGAGTTTAGTAACAAGATCCATAGTAATGTTTCCCATTTCCAAACTGGGATCTCTGGTTGCACCAATAAACCAGAAGGACGCTGATGTTCAGCCTTAACCTTAAGACATGTAAGGCATTTTGATACATATAAGGCAATGTCTTTCTTCATACCAGGCCACCAATACTGAATACGAAGATCCTTATACATTTTATCTGAGCCCGGATGAATAGAATAACGCGACTTATGGGCTTCATCCATAAGCAAGGTACGAAGATCATCCTGGCTTGGGACCCACAAACGGTCCATGAAGTAATACGATCCATTGTCCTTCAGTTCCAGAGCAGGTGTTATGTGATAGGGAAATTCCTTATCCATCAAACCTTGTGAAACACAAGATTGTTGAGCCTGAGAAATGCGGGCTTGGATATCAGATCGAGCTTGAATAACAGATTGAACACGTACACAATGAAGCTTAGTACGTTCCTTACGACTCAATGCATCGGCTACAACATTCGCCTTACCAGGATGGTAGCGAATTTCGCAGTCATAGTCGTTTAGAAGCTCAACCCAACGTCGTTGCCTCATGTTGAGTTCTTTCTGATTGAAGATATGCTGAAGACTTTTGTGGTCCGTGAAAACCACACATTTTGTATCGTACAAATAGTGTCTCCAGATCTTAAGAGCGAAGACAACTACACCCAACTCAAGATCATGAGTGGTGTAGTTCTTCTCATGTATCTTCAACTGCCTCGATGCATATGCTATGACTTTGTTCCTTTGCATCAGAACACAACCAAGACCCAGTTTTGATGCATGACAATACACAACAAAATCATCATCACCCTCAGGCAATGATAGAACAGGCGCATCGCAAAGCTTCTGCTTCAAGCTTTGAAAAGCTTCCTCTTGTTTGAATTCCCAATCAAAGGGTTTGTTCTTCTGAGTTAGAGCAGTTAGAGGAACTGCAATCTTTGAGAAGTTTTCAATGAAGCGGCGATAATAACCCGCTAGACCAAGAAAAGAACGAACTTCAGTAGGAGTAGTAGGCGTATCCCAATCCTTAATCGCACTGATCTTGGAGGGATCTACGTGAATACCTTGTTCGTTGATGATATGTCCTAAGAATTGAACTTCTTTAAGCCAAAATTCGCACTTGGAGAATTTGGCGAAAAGTTGCTCTTTCTTTAGGAGTTCCAGAGTAAGACGAAGATGTTGCTCGTGATCAGCTCGCGTCTTAGAATAAATCAAGATGTCGTCAATAAAAACAATGACGAACTGATCCAAATAAGGTTTGCAGACCCTATTCATTAAGTCCATGAAAACAACAGGAGCATTAGTCAAACCGAATGGCATGACTGTGAACTCATAATGCCCATAACGAGTACGGAACGCTGTCTTGGGAATATCTTCTTCATGCACCCGAAGTTGATGATACCCAGAACGTAGATCAATCTTCGAAAAATAAGAAGCGCCCTGTAACTGATCAAAGAGATCATCAATGCGAGGTAGGGGATATCGATTCTTGATGGTAAGCTTGTTAAGCTCACGATAATCGATACACATCCTAAAAGATCCATCCTTCTTCTTGACAAAAAGAATGGGAGCACCCCAAGGTGAAAAGCTAGGACGGATAAAACCTTTGTCAGAGAGCTCCTGAAGCTGCTTAGACAACTCTTGCATCTCAGACGGTGCAAGACGATATGGAGCTCTGGCAATGGGATTTGCACCAGGTACGAGATCAATGCGGAACTCGACTTGGCGTGCTGGGGGTAGACCAGGTAACTCTTCAGGGAATACTTCAGAATAATCCCGAACGACAGGAATATCTGAAATAGACTTACCCTTGCCTTTATCTGCTGTAACATGTGCTAAGAAGGCCACATAGTTCTTCCGCAGATATTTCCGAACTTTAAAACAAGACATGAGCTTGAGACCACCAGACGGTTTCTCACCTTGAACCTGTAGGATCTCGCCTGTCGAAAGCGGCACACGAACAATCTTCTCGAAACAAACTACTTCTGCGTGATGCTTGGATAACCAATCCATACCCACAATAACGTCAAAGCTTCCAAGTTGCATAGGCGTTATGTTAATAGGAAAAAGATGATCGTTAAGGTTCAACTGACAGTTGTGTAGAACAGAATCAAGAACAATGGGTTCACCACTAGCAACTTCTACTGTCAAAGGTTTTCCTAGTTTCGTTCTTAACATGCGAAGCATTGGCTCAAAAGACAATGACACAAAACTCTTATCGGCACCCGTATCAAAAAGAACAGATGCAGGCTGATTATTAATAAAGAACGTACCGTTCACCACATTATCGTCCGCCTGCGCCTCTTGAGCATTCATGTTAAAAGCTCGCCCTCGAGCCTGAGCCTGATTCTGATTCTGATTCTGGTTGGCTAGTCTTGGGCACCGGTTCCTGTAGTGGGTCAGATCCCCACAATTATAGCACGAACCAGGAGGAAAATGAGGTCGTGCAGCTTGACCTTGTTGCTGAGCAAGAGGCTGAGCAACTTGTTGGGCTTGGTTTTGAACTGCCTGGTTCTGGTTAACAGGAATGCGACAAGTAGCGGCAAGATGACAATTTCTCCCACAGTTAGTGCATTGACGACATTGGAGATGTGGTAGGTGATGGCCGTTACACCTGTTGCACAAAGGTGCATTGCCAAAATAAGGCTTCTTGGCGGGTGGTTGCGCAGGCTGATTTGGTTCAGCTTGAGCCTGTGCAGTAACGGCATAGTTTTGGGAAGCCTTCCGCTTCCTAGACCCTCCAGAATTCTTTCCCTTCTTGTTTTGACCTTTCTTGCTATCTTCCTTGTCAGACGACTGTTTCTTACCCTTGTCACCCTTTTTGTGCAGCTTCCCCTTTCGCACCTGCGACTCAGTCAATGTCGCTGATAACTCGATCGCCTGACGGAGTGTGGCAGGGTCACTACCAGTAATGATGTCTTGTACTGAGTCAGGTAGGCCGTCGATGTATCTTTCGATAGCCTTGTCGAGTGGGGTAACCATAGTCGGGCAAAGCAGACTCAACTCCTCAAATCTATCAGTATATGCCCTGTGCTCGCCACTATCTTGTTTCAAATTATCAAACTCTTTCTCCAACGCTCGCTGTTCATGACGAGGACAGAACTCCCTCATCATAAGGGCCCTGAGTTCAGCCCAAGTTTGCGCTAGAGCAACTTCTGCACCCCGATCTCTCATAACCCCGTTCCACCATGTGAGAGCCCTCTTCTGAAACACGCTCGAAGAAAACTCGACCTTGCGATTATCCGGACACTGCACGTGGCGGAAAGTATTCTCAATGCTCTCGAACCATTGAAGAAGCCCAGTCGCTCCCTCAGAACCACTAAACTTGAGTGGTTTAGCCGAGTTAAAATCCTTGTATTTGCATGGAGCATTGTTATTGTTGTTGGCTTGGTGCCATTGAGCAAAGAGATTTGGGAATTGGGCAGCCATCTGCTGCGCAATGATTTCTGCCAACTCGGCAGTCGCTATCTGGTTTTCGCGTCGAGGAGGCATTCTAAAAGAGGAAAACATGAAAGAAAACGAGTGAGATGATTGGATGAAGAGAATGAGATGAAACAAAAATCAACAAAAGCAAAGATGGTGGTCATTCGTCCGCATTACCAAGCAAACAAACGACACATAGTGACTAATCAAAGTAAATGGATCAAAAATAATGTATTGCGAAGACATGCTCGCCTATAAATGAACACTCATCCCAAGAATTCCCAGGTAAGCACAACTGGTCTCGCGTCTGATGAGATATATACGAAGTGCTTGCCTAGACAGAAAACCCAGAATACAGGCATTCACCCTTCCAGTTTGCACGTGTTCACATTATTTAAAACCCAAAACCTTGACGAGATTTTGAAAACTTAAAAGGGTTCAAAACCATATAACTGAGGGTTCAAAACCTTACAATAGAGGGTTCAAAACCTTGTAATAAATCATCCAAAAACAGATGATTGTTTTTCAAAAATCGTTTCGGAAAATTTTGGTTTTTGTTTTGATAATCACCTAAGGATAGGTGATGTACATGTTTTAAGATCTAAACACAAGATAACTTGTGTTAGGGTCCTAGAAAAGTTATAGTCTAGGTCAAAGCATTACTAATAACCTAATTCCCTATAACCATTGGCTCTGATACCAACTCTTCTGTCACACCCCGACCACGTATAACATACAAGACGTGGCGGAAAACGTCGGGGAGTGTTGTAACAGAATTAATTGTTTCATAACCATGGCATACAAAGTTGTATTTTATTTATCAACATAAGAGTTACATTGTTTTAAACAGGAAATACAGAGTTTATAACATAATTAAACAAAGTCTATCTTCGTTTTATGTTTCTAAGGCACAGGTCCGCCCTAGTGTCACGATCATCATCCTACGGAAAAGCTCCTGAAAACACATGTGAAAATAGGTACGTCAGCATACAAATGCCTGTGAGATACATAGGTTTTGTGAAAATAGGATTCATGACTTAAGTTTTAAGAAATTGTTTAATAACAGTCAGTCATGAACCTTGTAAATTGTTTTGTCTTGTAAATCATTTGAAAAACGATAAGATCAGATGATATGTATAAATAAGATCATAAAGTATGGTTAAATAAATAACCAAGTAAAATGAGTTTGTATAAGATAAGTTGTTTTGTAAAACAATGTCTTGTGAAAAGTATGTTATTTGTATAAAATGTCATATGTCTAAATTGAAATGATTTAAATAACGCTACAATATGTAATACCATACAAACACTTATATATAGGAAGTACTAGCGGCGTATCCACCATGCTTGTATCATATTACACATGCCTCGTTACTTAAATCACTTAAACAAACTACCAATGTATAAAGTCTATGTTTAAACCAATAGTCAAAAGTCCTTGTATAAGCCATGTCAAATGTTTATAAGTCCAAAAGTAGTCAAGTAATGTGTAACAAAAGTTATGTATTGTAAGTAAAGTATTGTCACATAGTCCAAAATGTATAAATGTACAAAACAAAGTATTTTGAATATATCAAAAAGTTATGTTTTGCAAAGTAATGCATGTTACATTGATACAAACATTTATGTGGTAAGTTAACGCATACATTCAAGCCTTGAGACAGTCGGATAACCCTTTCAGTCAAGGTTATCAAAAGTAATGTTTTCGGATTCAGTCATTCCTTACATCCAAACAAACCCGAGATGTTAGGAATGGGATTTGTCGAGTCCTATGGTACCACTACTTACTACCGAGCGGCGTAGCAAATGTTAATGAACGTAATAAAGACCCGTTTGTGCAAACCAAATGTTATAGCAATTGTATACACGTCATATGAAAACAATGTACTAAGTATGCTAAGTTAACATACAAAGCAGAAAAGTCATGTAAATCAATGTGCTAGCATGCTATCAGTCAACATACATAGCAGAAATGTAATGTAAAACAATGTACTAAGTACGCACACAATGGGCATACATAGCATGAAATGTAATGAAATCATGTACTATAATGTACTAATGAGCATAACAAGTATATGATGTGAAAACAGGAAAGCACGAAAGTAACAAGTAGGCACATGTGTTTCACCCCAAAACGGTTTGGAAAACAGTAAAAGAGGGGTCTATGTACTCACTTGAAATTGCTCAGAAGTCCTTGAATAACAACCAAACAATGCTAGAGATCACGGATATCAAACGGCACCTAATATAGGTAACTATGTTAATAAACCGGACCTAAGTCGGAGGATTTAGATAGAATGAGGGTTTGTAAACCAAACGAGTATGGAGATTCGTGTCATATGGTTTAACAAAGCCTTCATACTAAATGAAACCTAACCTAAGTGCTTACGACCCATTACGACCCGTTTAGGTAGCTTATGCTACTTTAACGCGTCGTTCGCATGAAACGCGTTCGGAACGTATAACTAGTCCTATGACAAGTGTTATATGCCTAAACATGTTACATAATCAGTTATGTGACAAAAGTTTAGGTTACATATGCTTAATTACCAATTATACATGAAAAGGGTATTCTGGTAATTTACCTAAGGCATATATACTACCTATCATACAACTACTTAACGAAGCGACCATAAGGTATAACCTCGGAGGGTTATTCCCTATATACTATGGTCACCTAATGTATTTGGTCGGATCCTAATGATCGACCAAATGGGTCGGGTTCGAAGGTATAAGCGATTTATTAGATCGCTTACCCTTACGACCCTAGACAACGTGGTAATCAGTAAGCATAGTCCCAAGGGACTATAACCATCGTGATCACAATCACGTTGCGAAGTTTAAACGAACTTCGCATTGACCATAAGCTGGACAACGCAGAAAGTCAAACAAAGTTTGACTTTCAGACTCGAAAAGCAATAAAAGAACGAAAGAATACTTACGAAGGGTCCCCGAATGCTAATCTTGATCCAAGTAACTCAGGTATGAAACAATGGTTTCAACTTAGAGCTTCTAAGATCAAAATTCTTGTGGGTTTTGCAATTGAGGGCATGGGGTATTTATAGTGTTCGGTTAGCCGTTAGGATCGTTTCTAGGAAACCGTGCTTTGATCTTGGCCATACACATCAAGATAGTGGTTTTTGAAAACCATTTGAGCCCCTAGTATTGCCCAAAACCATGTGCACAAGAGGAAAGGACCAGATTCAAAGTTTCTGCATGTTTTTGCTGTCTGGGAGGCTGATGCGGCCCGCTTCAGGATACACAAAAACTCAGGCGGGCCGCCTGGCCTGTCTGATCAGCAGCCAACTTTGAAAAATGGCAGTTTTGGTCCCTGTTGGTGTTTAAACTCATTTCCGACACTTCTAAGGCCCGTAAAGCCAACTTTAAGGCCCTAAAATGATGCCTAAACATTGTGGACATGAAACATGCTCAAAAATATGTCGGATGTTGGTTCGTTTGGTCGTACGAACGCGATGTTCGCTTAATTACGACGGAATGCGCATAAGCGCGAAAAACGATCCAAATGACGCGACGAATGGATTTTTCTCAAGCCAAACACTAAAATAAAATGTTTTAGTGCTTACATAAATTTTTGGATGTCCGGATGTATTCAGAACGTAAGTTATGCGCAAAAATGCAAACTTGTGCACTTTTTGACACTTTTAGTCCCTGAATGACCCAAAAGTTTATTTTAGCACACCGAACCCCTCAAAGCCTATTTCTAAGCTATATAAAGGATATTTAAGGTGTGTTTAACTTATGGTCATGTTCCGGAATGTTCGTTACAGTTCAAATTGACATACTTTCGCAGTTTGTCAAGTTTAGTCCCTGTAAGCGAATTAACTTGTTTTTGCCATACCAAAGCCTTCAAAACTTATTTATAAGTTATGTAAAGGTTATTTAAGGTATGTTAAGTATATGTTGATGTTCTGGAGTATTTTTCGCATTAAACTGAGTACGTTTACGCACCAGTTTGCGTATAACTCTCCAGAAAGTGGTATAGAGTTTGAAATTGAATAAAAGTCAAAACATGAAAAATGTAAAACACAACCAAACAAACATTGGGATCAAATAACATTGTTTTATTGATAATAGAACTGTTCACAATGATTACAAGCACAGATGTTACAAACACGCCTTTAAAAAGGATAAATATACGTTTTTGTATAAAATATACCTCTGTATAATCTAAAATATATTTTCGTGGAAATATGATTTTTAGATGATATGATATGTTTCTGAAGAAAACATGATTTTGGAAATATGATTGATTGTAAATATATTTCGGGGAGAAACGGGGAGGAATACGGTGTTTTGGATAAAAAGGATTGTACGAGTTGAAAAATATTTTGAATCTCAGTTGCAGTAAATTAGCCTGATCTCAAGAGTGTAACTAGTGTTATAGGCTGCTTACATTGCCTGGGGGACGTCGGGAATTTGTGCAACACCAAATATTAAATTTGTTTTCTAGTAGGTTATGTATATATTGGTGCAATTGGGGAGGGCAACGGGTATCCTAATTGTGGGATATTCCTAGTGCAATAATAGCCATTTTTAATCATTAAGTATGGAACACGTGGAATTGTTGATAGATCTATCGGGTTGACACCCTGTCGTGACCGGTAGCTTCGGTCCACATAGCAGCGAATCTTATTCTATAATCGTCTAGTATTAATTAGAACCTCAATATGGTACATAGCTCGTAATGTCTTGCAAACTTACGAAACTGAACGAATGAAAAATATTAATATTCAAACCATGGGTAGAAAATCTCATCGGAGGCTTTTCAAATAAACAATTCCCGATGATTACCCTCAGATTTTATAAAGGAAATAAAACTTGCTTTCTTAATTTTGCATGGATGCTTATTCCCATTAAAAATTTATTGTAAGAAAAATTTTGTTTAAACAATTTGTTACAAATTAGAATATGTGAACTAACCTTCCATTGTGTTGACACTTGATTTTTATGTATTCTTTAGTAACATGAGTTCGGCTTAAGGAATTTTGGCTTATGTTGTCATGTGGTTGTTTGATGCGCTTGTTAAATAAATAATGTTTGGACACTTTTAAACTACTTTTGGAACCGTGTGTACTAAGACCCATAAGGGTCAAACAACTATGTCATTGTTGTGGTGTACGTTTGAAACTTTAAAGTTTATATTTTAAATAAGCTAAAATGTTCAATATAAATATTGCATCGACCACTAAGACAATTATGGGTACCAACCTCCGTCAATGCCATGTTTGTATTTCCGCTACGACGTTTTTGGGGTGTGACAGATAACATTGGACAAAGTCAACTATGTGGAGTAGCTCAAACACAACTTGATGAGTGTGTCGTAAGTCTGTGACAAGGGTTACTCTTTCCATTTTACTAAGTCTGAGGCATTTGTATTGAAAGTAGGTTTGGTTATTCCAGACGAATGGGTAGTCATGAGGGCACCAATGAAAAATGATACATATGTCATGGAGATGAGTGTCAAGGATTCTTCAATGGTGCCTACAAGTTTACTATCAAAAGAATGTAAGGTTGTGTTGGTGCATGCGTCTGTCGACTTCGTCTTGTATCGAGTCTTGTATTGTATTAGATAGATCAGGGCACGCAAAACGAGAAAAGTGTGTTTATAGGTAATTTCGCATGAAATTAGATTTCGCATGAAATCTAATTCCGCTTGAGGTATTCCGTGCGAAATTACCTGTCCTATAAATACTAGGTGTGCCAAGTCATTTGTAACTTTCCGGATTCAGTACCGAAGTGCTGCCGAAGTGTCGACTCGCTGTAAAATTTTGTCAAATCAATCAAAAGACAGTTTAAAGTGTATATCTTGCTGAATTGAACTCGATACGTCTGTTTCCGCCACTCATATTGAGAAAAACTCTATTGATCGACTCATTCGGGTCAGAAAACGATCCTACAAGTGGTATCAGAGCTCAGGAGGAAGAGTTCTTACCAATTCAGCTGCAAATTCTGATTTCTACACCTTCTTTTTCAAAATTAACAAGTTTTCACGGTCAAAATGTCTTGAATTTCACACATTATACGCGCATTAGTGTTTTAACAAACCCTTGAAAGTTTCAGATCTTAAAACGGCTTAAAACTTGGTCAATTTTAACAAAAACAGCTCGAGATGATGACATCAGCAGTATTTCGTACGAAATAAGCAGTAATTTCGCACCAGGTTATATTTTCGTTTGAGAGGTCCACACGAAATTAGCTATTTCGCATCAAAGTGTAATTTCGATTGAGTATTTCATACGAAATCACCTATTTCGTTTGAAAGGGTTTTATTTCGCACGAAATTAGTTATTTCGCACAGAGTTGATATTTCGTGTGAACAGGGTAATTTCGCTCCAAAGGGTATTTCGTGTGAAGTTGGTTATTTCGCTTGAAAGAGTATTTCGTTTGAAGGAGTAATTTCGTTTGAAAAGACTGTTTTGTGAAAATTGTTGCCTAAAACATGGAAGAGGAATTTTATAACGCATTTGCTACCACCCTGACTACTCCGGCATCTGTTACTCAGAACTTGAACATGGAAAATGAAACGGGCACCATGCAAAAACCGCCTAAGCTTATGAATATCGAGGAGTATAAAGGATGGGAGGAACGATTTGAGAATTGGGTTCAAGCAAATTATTTGGATGCTTGGGAATGTGTTGAAACGAAATATATTAGACCATTGAATGATGATGAAGAGGAGATTGCTATTAAAGATCTAAGTGTTGATGATAGAAAGAAATACAAAAATGAAAAGATGATGATTAGTCTATTGCATCAAGCAGTTAAAGAAGATATCTTGGTTTTACTTCAACACAATGGAAGTGCATATTCAATTTGGAAAGCTTTAAAATCAAAGTTTGTTGGAAGTAAAGAAATGATCAAGAACAAAAAAAATCACTTTTGAAAAAGGAATTTGATCTATTTCATGGTTTGAGAACTGAGAGCACCAAGCAGATCATTGAAAGATATTGCAATCTGTTAGTTCAAATGAAGAGAGTGAGCATCACTAAAGATAATGAAGAGTTGATAGAAAAGTTGGCTGATGCATTGCCACATGAAACTTGGGGCACATATCTCATGATGTTGAGAAATAAGAAAGATTTTAGTAATTTGACACTGAATAAATTCATTGAAAAACTTGAAGCTCAGGAAATGGAACAAAGAAAGATCTCAAGAATGAAAGATTTTGATGGTGAACAAGATATAGGTCTTTATTACAAAGGAGGTGTTAGTGATAAGGCCAATATGTCACCAAAGATTGAAACTGCATTCAATGCTAAGAGTTCGTCTGGAGGGTCATCTCAAGGATCAAACAGCAAAACGGGATTTTCTTCATATCCATCATTTGATCCAAAATTTTCCAAAACCAAGAATGGCAAGAGATTACAATGCAACATTGTTTTGAATATTGAAAATGGTGAAAATTTCTCGGAAGAGGTTGCAAAAGGTCACATGTCGTTGTTGGGAACCGTATTAGAATCATATGAAAGTTTAGTTGCAGGAAAGATCGGGAATCCAATGTTGACAAAAGAGGATTACGATCAGATTGATGCTGAGGAGATGGAATTGATGGATATAAAGTGGTGTTTGGCGAGTGTTTTGAGAAGAGCCGGTCATTACGAGTTTCTCGTTATGCCTTTTGGTTTAACAAATGCACCAGCGCTCTTCATGGATTTAATGAATCGTGTGTGCAAGCCGTATCTCGACAAAATCGTCATAGTGTTTATTGACGACATTTTGATATACTCTCGATCGACTGATGAACATGAGCAACATTTGAGAACCATTTTAGAGTTGTTAAGGACAATAAATTCGCCCCAAATCGAAAAACAAGATATAGCCTTACAACTTATTCTTAAGATTGGTGCATAGCATTTTACAATGTGACAAATGGCAAATAACCGGAAATTCCGTACAGTCTAATCACTATTCTTAGTATATAATCTCATGCAATTAGCGTAATTTAATTACGTAACGGTGTCGTATATTAGACGACAAGGTTAGGACAAGAAAACAATGATATAACATATATTGGTTTTCGTCGTATTGCGAAACCAATTAAACAATTTCCTAAAAGTGTTGGTAAAAAGTGCTGCGCGCACTATTCACGGTTACACTATTCATGCCAGCAAAACCGTGAAAACAGAACGAAACAAGGAAAAACGACACACGGATGACATAACTGAGTCCGTTTATATAAGAAAACACTAATACGAAAACATATCTTACAAAGATATAAGACTTTCCGGTACAACGCCCTAATCGCTAAATCGTCCGTTTCACTAAAAATAAGACAATGTTAACTTGTCCAAAATAATAATTTAGCATTTCCGGGACTCCGAAAATATGACAAATGATGACAAACATATGGAAACAATATGAGGATATTAATGGGGTATTCGAAACATAAGCTCTCGACACTGCGTTCAACTTGTCCGTTTCTGCACCGACAAGCTAATAAACGACATTACCAACATCGAAAACAACCAAATGAAAGCTTTAGTGAACTAGTTAAGCTTATTTTGGGATTCAAAATAACTTCATACATCTTTTAAATGCGGAATGACAACTTACGGCAAACTCCCGTCGGTACGCCACAAAAGTGCCGTAAACTAGCCAACGACGAAACGAAAAGCATTCAAAGTATCAAAACATTATTTCTACTAGTTTAGTGATCTAGTTAATGTTAATTTATGTTCCGAATCACTAATTACCCCCTAATGGTGAAAGATTACCCTAATCACCATACTTAGCCTAATTACCAAAAATCTACATGTTTAAGACATTTTTTATAAAAATGTTACACTTTACCCCCCCCCCCCCCCCCACATGTGGGCCGCAAATAAGGGGTCCCACATGGCCTTAATACTTTCCTAAATATCTAGATATTTTTACTTATGTGCAAGTGGATCAATTTGGTGAATGATTATAACACTTAGTCTTATTATTTACTAACCACATTATCATCACTTTTCACCTTATTTTTCCCACACATAAGAATACTCTCATCATCTTCATCCATATTACCAAGAACATCTTCAAAAACCCATTTATTTTTATTACTTCCTTCATGATCAATATGGATTTCCAAGTAACATAAGTGATCTAAAGTTTTTGGAAGTAAAAGGAAGGGTTTTCATCCATACAAAAGTGTTCTATCATCAAGATCATCATCTTCTTGGTTCTTAATAAATTTCTAAGATCATCCCTAGCCTAGTGCTAGAAGTAAGCTTTTATATCTATTTTTTTTATACAAATATTATGTTTATGATTGTTATTATTACTAATAATAACCAAGTAATCATACATAATAAACATGAAAAATACAAAGAAGCAAAGATAAAAATCATGATATATTTATGTTTGTTTATATTGTGATCTTAGACTTGTTATATGCATATTAGATCTTGCTATGATGATTATGATACAAATAAATTGTTAGAAGATGTTGTAAGATATGATCTAAAATTTTTACATGTTTATGTTAAAGGGTTTTTAACATAAAGGATTAAATGGATGATCATAACTATTGATCTTGTGAAAGTATTTAAGGTTTTTATTTAAAAACAAGACTTTCACAAGATTATAAAAAGTAACATACAACTAGAGATTTTTATAAAAGTTGTTAAAACTAAAATTAAACTTGGTTTTTGAACTTGTTAGCATATGAAATGATCATGGTTAAAACCCTACATGATTTGGATATCATCTTGAAAAATTATGTTATAAAAGTCTCATATGTTTAGTTAAGATGTTGGGTAAATTGATGATGATTTGAAAGAAAAAGAAAATGATATGTTTATGAAACATGGTTAAGATAAAAATACAAAGGTTATATGGCCATTTTTCATAAAAACTTTATTTTATAAAGTAACAACATTTTGGTTAATTTTAGACAAGAGAAATATATATTTTTTTTTAGAAAATATATATTTGGTTATTTTGACAATTTTTGTGACATGTATTACTTGATGTATTAGTTATATATATCAAAGTAGGAACTTGAATCAAATTGTCACATTTAAACTCAAGACACTTTATAATAAAAGTCCTACGAGACTTCATATAATTACGCCATAAAAACGAATACGGACAATCCGAAGGATCGGACACCATTTATGGTCAAAACGGACAACGGACGAATCCTTAAACGAGTCACCAATCCGGGGAGTGACTACGACGTTTAGACGATCTTTCGACATGAAATAAAAATATGCTATCTATAACAAATTTCGGATGTTTATAAACTTATAAAAACTAGTATGTTTTTATTTACTAACAAGTGTACTTAGTAAATTTTTATAAAAAGGTTTTTATAAAAATGAAAGGCTTACACTTACTAGTGGGCTAAATTATAACAAATGGGCTTATTATACTAGTGGGCTATTTTTATAACAAATGGGCTTATATTACTTAATGGACTACTATTTTTCTTAATGGGCTTATCTTCTTAATGGGCTTATCTTCATAATGGGCTTAACATAAATTCATGGGCTAAGCCCAAACACCAAACATGTGGGCCAAAGCCCAACACTATTCAAGCCCAACACTATTCAGGCCCAACACTATTGAGGCCCAACACTATTGAGGCCCAACACTATTGAGGCCCAACACTATTGAGGCCCAACACTATTTGAGGCCCAACACTATTTGAGGCCCAACACTATTGAGGCCCAACACTATTTAAGCCCAATAACTTGAAAACATGGGCTTGGCCCAATGATACCATTATTGGAAACACAACTATACAATTGATACATATAAGACACGAGATTCAGCGGACTAGATCCGACTATACAACTCACAAGATACAAGATAACGTTTATATATATATATTTGGTGAAAAATATATATATAACATTTGAACAACTCATTCATCGAATACACAGTTAACGAACAGTAAAGACATACAAGTCTTACACATATTCAAGACACAAGACTTATACTCAGGTCATTTACAAAGACCGAAGGGTCTAACAAATATAAGGACATTTGTAGGTCGCAACATTGTTCAAGACGACCGTATGTCAGATCACAGTTAGTTACTATTCACGGACGCAATTCTGTGAGTTCATGTTCCCCTATTCATTTAAATGTTTTACAACTTTACAACTATCGGGGAAGATACATGTTCAAAGTATGTTAAAGTTAGGTAATGAAACACCTTAGATCATGTGCGAATTAGGGCCATACTATAAGCACCATTAATCCAGTTTGGACCAAGGAACAAAGGACTAGATCTAATGGGTTTTGGCGAGCCCCACTCTTGGTCGTGGACCCATACAGAAGAGTGCGTTTGTGTCCCAGTCGATAGGAGTCGACATAAAATCGTCTAGGGTTGGATTGCTTCCTTTTTCGTCACACATATTAATGTCCTCGCGAAACATTAATGATCAACGATTTCATTGACACTTTACATACTACATCATACACAGAGATACATCTTATACAACTCACATTTTATGGATACAGTTTATACATACTACATCATACATCGAGATACATCTTATACAACTCACATTTTATGGATACAGTTTATACAACTCACATTTTACAGATACATCTCATACAACTAAACTGCATGAACTCGCTCAACTTTTGTTGATGTTTTCAAACTTACATGTATTTCAGGGAATTAGTGGACCAATGCAACGATTTCAGTTCAAGGAAAACAAGTATCAATACTCCATGCCAACTATTGAAGGGTTTGCCTGTTATATACCGCCTCTTTGCGGTGATATAGTGGTCAAAGTCTTGACATTTTAAGACTTACATTTTGATGTATAAAACGATGACAACTTATTTTCATTTGATGTTTTGTAACCAATACATTCAACTTATGTTGCATTCTTTTGAAACAATTATGACAATGGCATTGGAGCTTGTTTTTATTCATTTAGTATGTTCACTTATATTGTTATGCAATGAGAACCGGTCAGATCACACCTCGCGCTTCCGCTACGAGCGGGTGTGACAGATTGGTATCAGAGCATCGATTGTAGTGAACCAGGATTCTTTCTCGAGTCTAAGTCTACAATCACTAGGGATCTCTCACGAAAACCTCCTGTTCATGTTGAACAGATTATAAATAAAATTGGACAAGTCAAAAGGTTTTCATTGCATAAACATTTTTCAAGGTCCACTACAGCAAAAATTCATTTCACATAAATCAAGCGAGGACATTTCCATGGGTGAAGTCTATGAGAAACAGACACAATACATTAATAGACTATGTGCCTACAATACATTACATTATCAGTTTATGCATTATAAACAGTTTACAAGTTCAGCTTATACAAGATAGAAATCCTTAATTGATAGGATTTTACATGATTATATATATATAGGTGGTTCATATATATGTTGCATGAAATATTTTGCCAAGAACAAAATACCTTCGACTTCAAACTCTATTATTATTCTTTACTCACACGATGAAAATGTCGACCTCATGTCTATTGCGGAGCTTATGGCGAACATGATTCCTAAGTGAAATCTTAAACTTAATTCCGTAAAATATGGTTGCTTTCTCGCGAATGCTGAGATGCCTGACCATGATAATGACGGCGAGGCGAAGGTGGTAACCTTGGACAACAACTCCATTAGTGGGACGAGATCCATGTGACTCATACTAATCAAGGTGGATATACTCTTGTACCTACAAGGAAGATGAAGTACTCATCTTGAAGGTGCCCCTTCAATTGTTATTGTTACAGATTCTTTCCATTTCTATTTCATCTAACGTCGTACCGTCCTGCGAGTAACAACAACGGACGTTGACACGTGAACTATCACGCAGTTTCCTTCTATGTTGAAGGTATATAAACAATAGTGTCCTCTCTCTGACTGATCGCCTGCTCTGAACGAGAGAATGCTAGGGTGACCATGCAAGACAATTTATTATTACGGGGGCCCACGTAATAACAACTTGTAGTGCATGGAAATTCTGGTGGACTCTGCGGGTCAAGCTAATGATCACTATTCATTCAAAATTCTTAAGTTATTACTTGAGATTCAATTCTTCCTATCTAGTAGAACACGAACTGGGGGTGGTTAGTATAACACCCTACAATACAATACAATACAATACAATACAATACAATACAATACAATACAATACAATACAATACAATACGGGAAGACGACACATATTTGTTCACACCTAACATTCGATCTATATCACGATTCAGTTGAGACTAGTCATTTAAACAAACAAAACGTGTTAGCTACTCATGGAGGATTTTCCTCAACATTCTCGAAATTCTTGAACATGGGTTGGTTCCATGGTGTCTATGACACTTTACCCTACTTTACCTTACCTTACGTTATCCTATTCCACCTTATCATATTTATTGGAAATGATACAATAAATTCCGTCGCTTGACATTTGTCTTTTCTCAATGAATGGTATGGCATGAGCCATGCTGCAACTCCCTCATTACATTCTATTCGACATTTTTGTAGATTCTAATCATCTTGCTAGAGCTCGTGAAACTCAAGCACTATTACCATAATGGTCACATGGACAAATAAGACAAAGGATTTTCTCTACTTCGGACGATTGAGGTCATAGAGTAGGGAACCCATATTATAGGGACGGAGGCCATGGGTTGGTTTCCCCTCCTGAACGAATTATTTTTCTTTTTTTCCATTTAGACATTTGACCAATACATGCAAGAGGCATTACACCTTTTGGTTTTGGTTATCCACATTATCATTTATTCAAACATATATGAACAATGCGATCTTGAGGTTTCCATGACCGATTGCATTCTTCATTCTTGGTCGCATGATAGACTATATTTATCCAAATATATGTCTAGATTCTTTTAATAGTGAGTATTAAAAATATCATGGCACCAAAAGAAACAAATGTTTAAGTCAAAAGTTATGTGTTGAAAATCATTGCTTTTACACAAGACATGGGTTATACATGACACGGTTAAGCAAGACATTGTTATACATGACATTTGACGTTAGTATATACAAGACATTTTCGTAAATAACGAGACGTGTGTAATATGATAAAAGCATGGTGGATACGCCGCTGGTACTTCCTATATATAAGTGCTTATATTATATTGCATATCGTGGTGTTATTCAAACCTATTCGACAAAGACAAGACATGACATTTTGCATAAGACGCGACATCTTCTACACAAGACATAATATTCTATTTCAAGACATGATATATTTATACACTACATTTCTATTGGTTATTTATTTAACCATACATCAATTCTTTTATATCATCTGATTTTCATATCTATTTTCATATGATTTTATAAAAGAACTCGATCATAACTGGAGCCAATATTGTTGGTTACACTTGATGCTTTCACAATATCTCAAGGGTTGTTTCCATACTACGTAACACCCGAATTCAAACACCCTGAGTGTTACATTTTGGGTTTAGCCTCGGAGATCCGAAGCATGACCGCATCATCCCTCCCTACCTCCATCACTCAAACAATAACTCTCGCCATGAGAGAAATGAAGGCAACTGCTGCCATAAACGATTTTGGTACCAGGATGTATACTGGTAACTTGTCGAAATCCTAAATGTGAATAAGTGTGTGTGTGGTTAGAACTATGAATACTCCACAAAATCCCAATGAAGTCATGAGTTCGTACACTCTACGATCATCATGTATCAATTCTTTTAATACCAACACCGAGCTTAGCTATTGCTTTTAAATGTTAAGCATATACTCGAATTAGAGTCATGTTGGACACACATTACTATATCAAGTTAGCTAATGGGTAATTAGCTGAGACATATCAAATCATTAAGGGCCACCGGTATGTATCCTATTCGTCAACATTTCACATCCATGTTATTTTATACAATTGGCAATTTTAGCTTCATCTCAACATTTCACATACATGAGTTTCATGGCTAGGGACGGGATTGTCCTAGCTACAATTAGGGATTGGGTTATCCTACATCTAAACATATGGTTGGGTTATCCAACATCTAAACATATGGATCGGGTTATCCTACATCTAAACATATGGATTGGGTTATCCTACATTTAAACATAGGGTTCCTAAAACTATACAGTGAAGTCCTCGCCACACAGAATTTAAAATGTACTTGGCCTAGAGTCAAGTAAGCTAGACGTCTCCTCATTCTATAGAATTGGCAAAAAGTAAACTAGTCGAGTCTAGAGCTGAAATTCAATATCAATCTCTTCCCCGTTCAATTGAGTAGTTTCGAAGTAGTGGTTGACATGGATTGGTTATCCGATAACCTAGCCAAAGTCTTATGTCATGAGAAGATCATTCGCCTACCACTACTAAACGAAGAGACACTTGTGATACATGGAGAGAAGCGCGACACCCCATTGCGGATCATCAATGGCATGAAAGCACATAAGTGCTTACGGAAAGGTTGTATTGCCTATCTAGCACTTGTTGTAGACCAGAAGGCCGTTGGGCCACAGCTGACAGATATTCTTTTGATAAAATAATTTCCTAAAGAAATTCCTGAAGTCTTGCCAGGACTACCACCATATCAACAAGTTGAGTTTCACATCGACTTGGTACCTGGAGCCGCACCCATAGCCAAATCTCCATGTCGATTAGCACTTTCTGAATCTTGTAGTTGACCGAATGAGGATGTTGTGATTTCATAACCCCTACTCTTTACCACTATACATCTTTATAAAGGTTTTGGGGGTGGAAAGACATGCAAGTTTTGCAAAAATGCACAACATTTCGATGAACGAAAATTCATATTTCTAAACCATGTTACAAATGAATTTCCAACTAACTCAAATGGTTTATGAAAGGTTTTAGCCTCTACTCTAAGATAGACTTACGATCGGAGTATCATCAGTTACGAATTCAAGAGGAAAGCATACCGAAAACGGCTTTTAAGACTCGTTACGGTCATTACGAGTTTCTCGTTATGCCTTTTGGTTTAACAAATGCACTAGCGGTCTTCATGGATTTAATGAATCGTGTGTGCAAGCCGTATCTCGACAAATTCGTCATAGTGTTTATTGACGACATTTTGATATACTCTCGATCGACTGATGAACATGAGCAACATTTGAGAACCATTTTAGAGTTGTTAAAGACAATAAATTCGCCCCAAATCGAAAAACAAGATATAGCCTTACAACTTATTCTTGAGATTGGTGAATAGCATTTTACAATCTTATCATTATCTGACGATACCGATGACTCTGTTGTAGACTATGATGCTTCGCATCAAGGATTGGGTTACGTACTCGTGCAACGTGAAAAAGTTATTGTGTACACGTCGCGCCCATTTAAAAATTTCGCGAGAAGAACTATACCACTCACGACCTAGAGCTAGGCGCGGTGGTGTTTGCTTTGAAAATTTGGCGGCATTACTTATATGGTACACAGTGCACTATTTTCACAGATCATAGGAGTCTACAACATATATTCAACCAAAAAGAATTAAATATGCGTCAGCGACGTTGGGTTGAATTATTAAATGACTATGATTGTGAAATCAAGTACCATCCGGGCAAGGCGAACGTTGTAGCAGACGCCTTGAGCCGCAAGAAACGAGTTAAAACACTAAGAGTGCGAGCACTAGAGATGACGATTCACACAGATCTTACCGCACGAATTCGAAATGCACAACAAGAAGCGCTCAAGGAAGAGCATATTCTAGCAGAATCACTTCGAGGCATGGAAAAACAGTTAGTGCCGAAGGAAGATGGAACTTTGTACGTTGCAGGTAGAATTTGGGTTCCATTCTTTGGAGGTCTCCGAGATCTCATTTTTTGAGGAAGCACATAGGTCAAAGTACTCGATCCATCCTGGATCAGATAAGATGTACCAAGACTTAAAGGAGTACTATTGGTGGCCTAACCTCAAAAAGGATATTGCTAACTATGTTAGAAAATGCTTGACCTGCGCGAAGGTCAAGGCAGAGTATCAGAAACCATCGGGTTTACTACAACAACCCGAGATTCCCGCTTGGAAATGGGAACAAATATCTATGGACTTCATTACGAAGTTACCCAGGACCTCGAAAGGTCATGACATGATATGGGTAATCGTCGATAGATTGACAAAGTCCGCACACTTCTTACCGATTCGGGAGAAGGATAGTACTGAGAAACTAGCGGAAATATTTCTCAAAGAAATAGAGGCTCGTCATGGAGTGCCTATTTCAATCATTTCGGACCGAGACGGTCGTTTTGTTTCAAGAATATGGAAATCATTTCAACAGGCCTTTGGATCTCAATTGAATCTAAGTACGGCCTTCCATCCACAAACTGACGGCCATAGCGAACGGACAATCCAAACACTCGAATATATGTTTCGCGCATGTGTTATGGATTTAGGCGGCAATTGGGATACTCATCTACCTTTAGTTGAGTTTTCCTACAATAACAGCTACAATACTACTATACAAGCTGCACCGTTTGAAGCTCTTTATGGCCGAAAGTGTCGCTCTCCGCTATGTTGGGCGGAAACAGGCGATAGTTAATTAATTGGTCCGAAACCAGTCCAAGAGACTAGGGATAAAGTTTTTCAGACCCGAGACCGTATCAAGACGGCTCGCGATCGACAAAAGTGCTACGCAGATAAAAGACGAAAACCATTATCTTTCGAGGTTGGAGACAAAGTCTTGTTGAAAGTCTCGCCTTGGAAAGGCGTAGCGAGGTTCAGTAAACGTGGAAAGCTTAACCCACGTTACATTGGACCATTTGAAATCTTAGAAAAGATTGGCACTGTTGCATACAAGTTGAAGTTACCAGATGAACTTAGCAGTGTGCACGACACGTTTCATGTGTCGAATCTTAAAAAGAGTCCAACACAAGCAACCGTTATCATTCTTTCGGATGAAATTCACATTGACGACAAACTCCAATTCACTAAAGAACCTGTTGAAGTCATGGACTGTAAAGTCCAGAAAACACGGAGAAGTCGTATCAAATTAGTAAATGTACGTTGGAACTCTCGACACGGACCCGGGTATACTTGGGAACGTGAAAAATCAAATCAAAGCCAAATACCCTCACCTGTTTGAGTAGTCTCCTACAAAGGATGACTCAGTTTGAATTTCGGGACGAAATTCTCAATAACAGGGGGAGAATGTGACAAATGGCAAATAACCGGAAATTCCGTACAGTCTAATCACTATTCTTAGTATATAATCTCATGCAATTAGCGTAATTTAATTACGTAACGGTGTCGTATATTAGACGACAAGGTTAGGACAAGAAAACAATGATATAACATATATTGGTTTTCGTCGTATTGCGAAACCAATTAAACAATTTCCTAAAAGTGTTGGTAAAAAGTGCTGCGCGCACTATTCACGGTTACACTATTCATGCCAGCAAAACCGTGAAAACAGAACGAAACAAGGAAAAACGACACACGGATGACATAACTGAGTCCGTTTATATAAGAAAACACTAATACGAAAACATATCTTACAAAGATATAAGATTTCCGGTACAACGCCCTAATCGCTAAATCGTCCGTTTCACTAAAAATAAGACAATGTTAACTTGTCCAAAATAATAATTTAGCATTTCCGGGACTCCGAAAATATGACAAATGATGACAAACATATGGAAACAATATGAGGATATTAATGGGGTATTCGAAACATAAGCTCTCGACACTGCGTTGCAACCCCCACAACTTGTCCGTTTCTGCACCGACAAGCTAATAAACGACATTACCAACATCGAAAACAACCAAATGAAAGCTTTAGTGAACTAGTTAAGCTTATTTTGGGATTCAAAATAACTTCATACATCTTTTAAATGCGGAATGACAACTTACGGCAAACTTCCGTCGGTACGCCACAAAAGTGCCGTAAACTAGCCAACGACGAAACGAAAAGCATTCAAAGTATCAAAACATTATTTCTACTAGTTTAGTGATCTAGTTAATGTTAATTTATGTTCCGAATCACTAATTACCCCCTAATGGTGAAAGATTACCCTAATCACCATACTTAGCCTAATTACCAAAAATCTACATGTTTAAGACATTTTTTATAAAAATGTTACACTTTACCCCCCCCCCCCCCACATGTGGGCCGCAAATAAGGGGTCCCACATGGCCTTAATACTTTCCTAAATATCTAGATATTTTTACTTATGTGCAAGTGGATCAATTTGGTGAATGATTATAACACTTAGTCTTATTATTTACTAACCACATTATCATCACTTTTCACATTATTTTTCCCACACATAAGAATACTCTCATCATCTTCATCCATATTACCAAGAACATCTTCAAAAACCCATTTATTTTTATTACTTCCTTCATGATCAATATGGATTTCCAAGTAACATAAGGTGATCTAAAGTTTTTGGAAGTAAAAGGAAGGGTTTTCATCCATACAAAAGTGTTCTATCATCAAGATCATCATCTTCTTGGTTCTTAATAATCTTCTAAGATCATCCCTAGCCTAGTGCTAGAAGTAAGCTTCTATATCTATTTTTTTTATACAAATATTATGTTTATGATTGTTATTATTACTAATAATAACCAAGTAATCATACATAATAAACATGAAAAATACAAAGAAGCAAAGATAAAAATCATGATATATTTATGTTTGTTTATATTGTGATCTTAGACTTGTTATATGCATATTAGATCTTGCTATGATGATTATGATACAAATAAATTGTTAGAAGATGTTGTAAGATATGATCTAAAATTTTTACATGTTTATGTTAAAGGGTTTTTAACATAAAGGATTAAATGGATGATCATAACTATTGATCTTGTGAAAGTATTTAAGGTTTTTATTTAAAAACAAGACTTTCACAAGATTATAAAAAGTAACATACAACTAGAGATTTTTATAAAAGTTGTTAAAACTAAAATTAAACTTGGTTTTTGAACTTGTTAGCATATGAAATGATCATGGTTAAAACCCTACATGATTTGGATATCATCTTGAAAAATTATGTTATAAAAGTCTCATATGTTTAGTTAAGATGTTGGGTAAATTGATGATGATTTGAAAGAAAAAGAAAATGATATGTTTATGAAACATGGTTAAGATAAAAATACAAAGGTTATATGGCCATTTTTCATAAAAACTTTATTTTATAAAGTAACAACATTTTGGTTAATTTTAGACAAGAGAAATATATATTTTTTTTTAGAAAATATATATTTGGTTATTTTGACAATTTTTGTGACATGTATTACTTGATGTATTAGTTATATATATCAAAGTAGGAACTTGAATCAAATTGTCACATTTAAACTCAAGACACTTTATAACAAAAGTCCTACGAGACTTCATATAATTACGCCATAAAAACGAATACGGACAATCCGAAGGATCGGACACCATTTATGGTCAAAACGGACAACGGACGAATCCTTAAACGAGTCACCAATCCGGGGAGTGACTACGACGTTTAGACGATCTTTCGACATGAAATAAAAATATGCTATCTATAACAAATTTCGGATGTTTATAAACTTATAAAAACTAGTATGTTTTTATTTACTAACAAGTGTACTTAGTAAATTTTTATAAAAAGGTTTTTATAAAAATGAAAGGCTTACACTTACTAGTGGGCTAAATTATAACAAATGGGCTTATTATACTAGTGGGCTATTTTTATAACAAATGGGCTTATATTACTTAATGGACTACTATTTTTCTTAATGGGCTTATCTTCTTAATGGGCTTATCTTCATAATGGGCTTAACATAAATTCATGGGCTAAGCCCAAACACCAAACATGTGGGCCAAAGCCCAACACTATTCAAGCCCAACACTATTCAGGCCCAACACTATTGAGGCCCAACACTATTGAGGCCCAACACTATTGAGGCCCAACACTATTGAGGCCCAACACTATTTGAGGCCCAACACTATTTGAGGCCCAACACTATTGAGGCCCAACACTATTTAAGCCCAATAACTTGAAAACATGGGCTTGGCCCAATGATACCATTATTGGAAACACAACTATACAATTGATACATATAAGACACGAGATTCAGCGGACTAGATCCGACTATACAACTCACAAGATACAAGATAACGTTTATATATATATATTTGGTGAAAAATATATATATAACATTTGAACAACTCATTCATCGAATACACAGTTAACGAACAGTAAAGACATACAAGTCTTACACATATTCAAGACACAAGACTTATACTCAGGTCATTTACAAAGACCGAAGGGTCTAACAAATATAAGGACATTTGTAGGTCGCAACATTGTTCAAGACGACCGTATGTCATATCACAGTTAGTTACTATTCACGGACGCAATTCTGTGAGTTCATGTTCCCCTATTCATTTAAATGTTTTACAACTTTACAACTATCGGGGAAGATACATGTTCAAAGTATGTTAAAGTTAGGTAATGAAACACCTTAGATCATGTGCGAATTAGGGCCATACTATAAGCACCATTAATCCAGTTTGGACCAAGGAACAAAGGACTAGATCTAATGGGTTTTGGCGAGCCCCACTCTTGGTCGTGGACCCATACAGAAGAGTGCGTTTGTGTCCCAGTCGATAGGAGTCGACATAAAATCGTCTAGGGTTGGATTGCTTCCTTTTTCGTCACACATATTAATGTCCTCGCGAAACATTAATGATCAACGATTTCATTGACACTTTACATACTACATCATACACAGAGATACATCTTATACAACTCACATTTTATGGATACAGTTTATACAACTCACATTTTATGGATACAGTTTATACATACTACATCATACATCGAGATACATCTTATACAACTCACATTTTATGGATACAGTTTATACAACTCACATTTTACAGATACATCTCATACAACTAAACTGCATGAACTCGCTCAACTTTTGTTGATGTTTTCAAACTTACATGTATTTCAGGGAATTAGTGGACCAATGCAACGATTTCAGTTCAAGGAAAACAAGTATCAATACTCCATGCCAACTATTGAAGGGTTTGCCTGTTATATACCGCCTCTTTGCGGTGATATAGTGGTCAAAGTCTTGACATTTTAAGACTTACATTTTGATGTATAAAACGATGACAACTTATTTTCATTTGATGGTTTGTAACCAATACATTCAACTTATGTTGCATTCTTTTGAAACAATTATGACAATGGCATTGGAGCTTGTTTTTATTCATTTAGTATGTTCACTTATATTGTTATGCAATGAGAACCGGTCAGATCACACCTCGCGCTTCCGCTACGAGCGGGTGTGACAGATTGGTATCAGAGCATCGATTGTAGTGAACCAGGATTCTTTCTCGAGTCTAAGTCTACAATCACTAGGGATCTCTCACGAAAACCTCTTGTTCATGTTGAACAGATTATAAATAAAATTGGACAAGTCAAAAGGTTTTCATTGCATAAACATTTTTCAAGGTCCACTACAGCAAAAATTCATTTCACATAAATCAAGCGAGGACATTTCCATGGGTGAAGTCTATGAGAAACAGACACAATACATTAATAGACTATGTGCCTACAATACATTACATTATCAGTTTATGCATTATAAACAGTTTACAAGTTCAGCTTATACAAGATAGAAATCCTTAATTGATAGGATTTTACATGATTATATATATATAGGTGGTTCATATATATGTTGCATGAAATATTTTGCCAAGAACAAAATACCTTCGACTTCAAACTCTATTATTATTCTTTACTCACACGATGAAAATGTCGACCTCATGTCTATTGCGGAGCTTATGGCGAACATGATTCCTAAGTGAAATCTTAAACTTAATTCCGTAAAATATGGTTGCTTTCTCGCGAATGCTGAGATGCCTGACCATGATAATGACGGCGAGGCGAAGGTGGTAACCTTGGACAACAACTCCATTAGTGGGACGAGATCCATGTGACTCATACTAATCAAGGTGGATATACTCTTGTACCTACAAGGAAGATGAAGTACTCATCTTGAAGGTGCCCCTTCAATTGTTATTGTTACAGATTCTTTCCATTTCTATTTCATCTAACGTCGTACCGTCCTGCGAGTAACAACAACGGACGTTGACACGTGAACTATCACGCAGTTTCCTTCTATGTTGAAGGTATATAAACAATAGTGTCCTCTCTCTGACTGATCGCCTGCTCTGAACGAGAGAATGCTAGGGTGACCATGCAAGACAATTTATTATTACGGGGGCCCACGTAATAACAACTTGTAGTGCATGGAAATTCTGGTGGACTCTGCGGGTCAATCTAATGATCACTATTCATTCAAAATCCGTTCAACAATAATGACTACTATCGGAAAAAGGACACTTCAAGAGAGAGTGCACAAATCACGAAGCAAGTGGAGCTCAAAATCCGTTCAACAATAATGACTACTATCGGAAAGCAATTTATCATCAAGTTGCTCAACAACAACAAGAACCAAAAACTGCACAAGCTAGGAAGACAATCGAAGATTCATCAAAGAGAGCTTGTATGGTGAATCAAGATGATAAAAAGTCAACAAAAGAATTCAGTTGGGACAAATATGTTTCAGCTGGTAGTAAAGCATGTCTGATAAATCAAGATGATGAAAAATTACCAGAAGGGTTTAGCTGGGCAAATTTCAGTTGGGATGATTATGATCCTAACAAAACTTCAAATCACAAAGCTTTTGTTGCTAGAGTTGCTGAAGATAGTGATAATGATGATGATTATTATGCAAGGAGAATGAAAGAGCATTTAAAATTGATGGAGGAGAGTGATAGTGATGATGGAAAAGTTCGAAAGAAAAAGAAGAAAGTTAAAAAACAAGTCAGCAGTGATGAAGAAGAAGTTCCAGTGATAAGGAAAAAGGTCAAAGACATTCCAGTTTTCACAGTTGAAGCTGAAGCTGATGCACAAAAGATTCCGGTGATATGTGAAAACTATGAAGCAGTAAAGAAGCAGAATAGTACTTTGATTCATAACATGAACAGATTGAAAGAATCTTACGATGTTTTGAATAAAGCCATGAATCAATACAATCAGTCAAGCAGTGAACAAGCAACAACTATGAAGACACTTCAAGGAGCTTTCATGACAAAGCAGAAAGTTGTCAACAATTACATTGAAAAATGTGTTGTGCTTGAACAGAAACTGGAAACCCAAAGGATTGAAACAGAAAGAGTTAATAGATTGTTAAAAAGTTACTCATGTACTTCTTATGTTATTGACAGGATTTATCCAACCGTTGAAGGCATGAAGGCATTTAATGAAGAGGAAGTATCTGAAGACAAGAGTTCTGAAAAGAAGAAGGATACAGAAATGAAGATTTCTGGTAAGAAACAAGATGTCAGTTACAACAAGTGTCCACCCCCGCTTGAAAATGGATATTCTCCACGAAATCCAAATTCAGAAAGAGTCAAAAAGGCAACCAATTTACAGTGGGAGTCTGAGTCTTCAGAAAATTTGCCAGACAACATTGATGTTATTTTCACATCATCTGACACTGATCATGAGTCCGAATTAATAAAGAAAGTGGTCGATCAGGTGTTGGATAACGATGAAACCGAGGAGTCAAAGTCGGAGTCAAACTCAGAGTCAAAGTCTGTCAAATCAAAGTCAACAGTCAAAAAGGAGAAACGGGTTTATGATAAAGAATTTTTGTTATCAAAATCTAATTTGAATGATGAAACAGTCAAAGTGGCTTATACTTTAAATGATTCTGAAAAATTATATTCTGATGAAGAATTTCCAATAAGAGGTGTTAAAACTGAAATGATAAAAAAGGTTTTCAAACTAACAGAAATTAATATTTCTGAAATAAAAGATGTAAATCTTTCTGAAAAACCTAAAAAGTACATCTCAAGAGATCAACAGAGGTTAAAAAAGAAAAAGGGTTACAGTTCTGGTTCAGGTTTTCAAAAGAAACCAAACCATAACGGTAATTTCAAAAGGAAAGGTCTTGGTTTTATTCCACCGAAAAATCATAAAAATGAGAAAACTTATAAACCAAAAACTGTTTTTGTTTCAGGGACATCATCTGAAGAAGAAAAAGAGCAGTTGTTCAGGAATCAATCAAACAAAGAATTCCTTGCAAAGAAGCAAGAGGAAATGGAGAAAAATGTTGCTCAACAGAAAAAAGAGACGAGAACCTGTTTTCAATGCCAAACAGTTGGCCATATTGCTAGGAATTGTCCAAAGGCAATTCAAACAAAACAGGGAGTCTCTGAACAACTGAAAGAAAAGATTGTTGAGAATGAACCACCAACTAAACAATTCAAAGTTTTCAAAAATTCGAAGTTTGAGGTTGGTGAATGTTCAAAAAGGTTTTACAAGAGAAAAGTGAATCTTGACAACCACAAGTGGGTTGTTAAGAAATCTGATGATAGTTCTAGCAATGATTCTGATTCATCAAAATCAGAGGAGCTATTTTCAGGCAATGAATCTGATTCCACAAAGTCAGAAGAGCCATGTGTTGAGTTAAAGTTGGAAACATCAGTTCCGCCAATGGATGATGTCAATTTTCCACCATTGAGGGCTGAGAATTTTAAACAAAAAGTTGGTAAAATTGAGATTTCAAATCAATTTTTCTCAGAAAAGAAAGATTTTGATGTTGAAAAAGCCTTTAGCCCCAAAGTTCAAAATATTTTTGGTAAAATGGTTGACGGGAAGGTAAAAGGGGTAAAGGAATTTTATGAGAAGAAAACAAAGAAACCAGGTAAAGTTGGGTCATCCCAGGTTTGTGACTGGGATGGAATTTATTATGATTGAAAACCAGGACTTGTCGGAGCTTCCAGGTTGGTAAGAGTGGAGCAGGAATCAGCATCTTTCTTGAGAAATTCACTTTGGTGATATTTCGACCGACAAGTGGTAGTTATTCTTAAAATTGTTATATTTTGATTTTCAAATGGTATGGTTGGTAAGTGAACCTACAAGTGGTTGAAGAAGGTTTTCACCTTCAAGAGGTAAATCAAGGTCATTAAGTTGAACTTGATTTAACTTTTATTCAAGTGGTTGAGAAAACAAAGTGATGAATTGATCCCCATTTCTACAAGTGGTAAAATCAACAAAACTAATTTTCCGGAAAAACCATTTGATTAAAACAAACTTAAGTGTTTTGAAATCATAATAGGAAAATAGTTTGTTGTAAGGGGGAGTTCTGATTGTTTATGCCAAGTGGATGGCGATTTGAAGCAATTCACAACAGTTGTCACTTTACTTGTACAGTTTGTTTTCAAATTTCTTTTAATGATTTTGCATTTTAGGGGGAGTAAGTTTTCAGAAAATCCAAAAACATTAGAAAATTTGAAAATGACAAAAACATGATAAAATCAAAAATGAGTTTTGTTGTGAAAAAGAGGAAATGATAGTACATCAGTGGACGATCACAGCATGCTAAAGAATTAGAAAAGTCAAAATGTGATAAACGGTCTCACTGATGATATGCCAGTAGGTTTTTACACATTTAGTAGATTGTGACGAGATATAAACCTAAATTTCAAACTTACTTATATCGTGGGGAACATCTCTCGGATATATGGGTAACCCCCGAAATCTTGTTTGAAAGGTCCCTCTTTCTGAGATACTAGGTCTTTATACTCAGTGATATCTGGGGTATTATCCCGGGACTTCTGATTTTGCGGAAGCAATGGCCTAGTCCCCGTATAATACTTTCTGCTTGCTTGAAATATAGCATCACTCTCAGTACAAAAAATGATGAAACATTGCAAAATGCTAATCATGTGCTGTTGAAGAAAAGATTCTCTAAAGGGAACACACCAAAAGTCGAAGCCATCATCTCTCTGATTTTGTGGAAGCAATAGCCTGAGCTCTCATGGCCCTCGCATTTAACCCCTTACAGATATCATCTAGGTATACTCACATGTAAGACTGAATATTGGGATCTGGATACGGGAGTATATTCTGAGGTGGGACACGCGAATAAGTTTAAGTGCTTAAAACATTAATCTCGTATCTCGAAACAGTTGAACTTTGTGTCAAAATTTAAATGGATCAGTATACTGACAATCTAAGTGAATCGTTTAAAACTGAAAATGTTTAAAGCTTAACGGTGTTGGTGATATGTCTCAAAAACTGATATGATCCTCTTACACAAACTCACAAAAATATTGTCTGTAAATATTTGTTTACTGCTTTTCATTCATATTCAAAAATTTCAAAAAAAAAAATTAGTGTGTTTTAGCATAAATTTTTGAAAATCCAAAAAGATTTTCGACAACTGATGTTGAAAAGCTGATTTTCAAAATTCCGGGTGTTAAACATGATGAACATGTTTGGGAGAGTGTGTATGAAGAAAAGGTTTACAAGTGATTTTCAGAGAATAAATAAGTTCTGAATGTTATTTTTACAAGTGGTTCATCAGTGATTAACATTGTAAAATCATTTATTGATTTGTGTAAACAAGTGGTTAGCAGAGAATAAATTTGTCAAATTTTAAAATTTGTGAAATTTATTTTGAGGTAGAGTTTGTGCAGGATAGCCAGGTTTTGATCCTGAGCAGGATGTGAGTTAGGTCTTGATCTTGAACCTGTGAAAGCAAGACTACGATAGCATAATTCAAGGGGGAGTCTGCTAGCAAATGAGAGTCTGAAAATAGTAGAGCCAGTTTCAGATCATGTGGTTACATAGAGCCAGGAGTCGTTCCTAAACCTGTGAGAAACTTAAGGAATCAAGAGACCTGATCAAGAAGAGCACAGAGCCAGGTTAAGATTCTGAAAAAGAAGAGAAGAGAGAAAGATTGAAGATGTTTTACATTGTTAGATACTTTGGAAGAGTCGAGAAGACAAATAAAGACAGAAGATTGAAGACTCGACACTGAAGACTCGTCAACATTCGAGGGGGAGTCTGTTGGTGCATGCGTCTGTCGACTTCGTCTTGTATCGAGTCTTGTATTGTATTAGATAGATCAGGGCACGCAAAACGAGAAAAGTGTGTTTATAGGTAATTTCGCACGAAATTACACCTAGGTAATTCCATACGAAATTAGATAGTAATTTCGCACGAAATTAGATTTCGCATGAAATCTAATTCCGCTTGAGGTATTCCGTGCAAAATTACCTGTCCTATAAATACTAGGTGTGCCAAGTCATTTGTAACTTTCCGGATTCAGTACCGAAGTGCTGCCGAAGTGTCGACTCGCTGTAAAACTTTGTCAAATCAATCAAAAGACAGTTTAAAGTGTATATCTTGCTGAATTGAACTCGATACGTCTGTTTCCGCCACTCGTATTGAGAAAAACTCTTCTGATCGACTCATTCGGGTCAGAAAACGATCCTACAAGTTGAATCGATGTTGTGGAATAGGCGCATGGTACACATCCATTATCGAAACATGAATTACATAATATAAATTGGTTTAGTGGAAGGTGTGCCTATGCAGAAGTTTTCTCTGGATGATAAATGCCTTTCTTGTCAAAAGTAAAAGCAACACAGACACCTCACAAGTCTAAAACTATGAATTCCAATGCTTCTCCACTCGAATTACTTCGCATTGATTTGTTTGGTCCAGTGAATGTAAGGAGTATTGGAGGAAAATATTATTGCTTAGTTGTACTAATGACTTTTCTATTTTTTAGGGGTTTTCTTTTTAGTGTCAAAGAATGAAACAGTAGAGATGTTGATCAATCTTTTTAAAAAATTGGAGAACTTGCTTGAGACAAAATCAAGCGCATAAGAAGTGATAATGGCATGGGATTCAAGAATCAGTTGATGGACATTTATTGTCTTCCTAGAGAAATAGAGCATCAATTCAATGCAATGTATACATCACAATATAATGGAGTCGCCGAATGGAAAAACTGGATATTTATTGAAGCTGCAAGGACTTTTCTTTTTTATTCTAAGCTTCATGTCCTCTTTTGGGCAGAGGTTGTCAATATAGCTTGTTATGTTCTAAATAGTGTCTTTATGGTTAAAAAACATAACAAAACATGTTATGAACTTTTGAGAAACTGTAAACCTATTTAAAGGGTTTGGTGAAGTGGTTGACGGAGGATTTTTCCAAAGGACCCTGGTATGGTGAACCTGCATAAGATGCGGTGTCACTTGAGAGTTCTATTAGGTGCATACGGGACCCAGATGGTAGCATCTCCGGATCAGAATCATCATCTGGTTGGTTCTGCTGGCTTAGTTGGTTTTGGCTAGCAGGTGGGGTGTTAATTAATTAGTTAGGGTCAAATGATCCATGAAAAGAATGGGAGTGGGAATGGTGAGATTGGTGTCAGTGGTGAGAGTGGTGAGAATGAGATGAAAGTTATGAGAAAGAGTGTCTTGCAGACTGGGACGAGTGTGACTCGCTTGAGTACTGTTGGTGGTCCGAGCTATGGAATTGAGAGGGTATTTGTCCAGATGGTCCTCCTCTTATTGGACCTTTTCCTCCTCCTCGTCCTCTGATTCTGGGCAGCATATTACCTGTTAAATATCAAAAACAATAATATTTAACTTAATTAAAGATATGAGTAATCCTAGGTCAATGCCTAGACTCAGAAAGTCAAAGGATTATGTTATTGTGATGTTTGAGATTAAACACAAAAGGCTATTGTTTAATTCACTCAAACGTTGGCTCTGATACCAACCTATCGCACCCTGTATTTCCCAGTGGGCCCAGACTTGGGGTACGTGGTGAGTTGATACAGATACACAAATAACACAGCGGAAGTCTTGGGATTTAAAATACTATTACAATTTATAAATGTCCGAATGTTCAAAATAATATACAGACAGAAATATATAAAAGATTCACAGGCGAATCGAAATATCAAAATGACTATGTATGTAGACTACTAGACTTTAATGCATGGAGTTGCAAATTCCACTTAAGCATTTACCGGGCAACTTCCAGCCTATTTACGTATCCTTGCAACCTGCGCTTAGTCTTTTAAAGATACGTCAGTTTACACTGGTAAATACAAATAACCGACATATTTTGAAAACATTTCAAAATCATTTTAAGTGCACTAGGCACATGTATTTTCATAAATAACTTGGGATAAAATATGTCTCTTGTATTCACTATTACATGCTTGTCAATACATATGGGGCCCGGTACTAAACACCGATAACATGAGTAATCGACATGCCACTTTAACCCATAAAGGGTATCCCAATATGGGTAAGAAAAATATTTTATGATAGCATTAGCATCTGTCGGGTGTATGCCTACGCCCCGTGCTTAAGTCGTGGCCATTTGTAATTAAATGAGCCAAGGATATCCAGGACACGGTCGCATTAACCCCCCAATGTTTAAGCTATCAAGCAAAATGAATCAAAACGGGTTATGTAAAATTTTTAGATACAATCCGTCATTGATTTCATACCCGACCAAGCGGTAATAATTTACCGTATCACAAGCCCGTATAGGGAAAATAGGTTAAGAGTATTTACCTAGCTTAAAGTCTTACAATCCAAGACAAATATATAAGCACAGCCGATATAACAAAACAACTTAGCAAGGTTGCAATCTACTAGACACCCTAGTCTAGAATGAATGGTATAATAACCAATTAGAATGTTAACGGGTCCTATTCAAGTCATAGACTTTGGATCGGTTAACTATAATATAAGAAGAAGGTACGGTATACTAGATTAAGCGGTGACCAGATAGAATTTAGCCTCACAAGTACTAAGACTTGTATAATATGGGTAAACAATTATAACTTTGACCCGTCAAATCAGTAGCTAAGTTGGCTAATTCGGGCCAGAATCGAAAGTCAAAGAAGAAGTCAAACTGCTTGACTTTCGGTTGTGAACCGAGCAATACTGTGGAAATGATGGGCTGAACATGCTTAGATATGTTCTAATATTATTTACCAACTGCTATAGTGTCAAAACATAAGTTTAAACATTCATAATTTTTCTGAAAACTGCGTTTTTGACTTTTAATCAATCATAACTTTGACCCGTCATTTGACCAACTTAACGTGATTTTCAGGAGGTGCCCTTTTAAGGCTTATCACCTACCTTATTACGATCACGTAGCCATGTTTAATTCGAACAATGGCGTGACCATAATGGTATTAACCGAAACTCAAAATAAAAGTAAATTTGCTTGACTTTCGGCTAAATACTTAGCCTATAGAAAGAAATGAGCTAAAGAGGGAACACTTACTAGTATTCCAGAGAAAGATGAACTTAAAGGGAGGCCTCTATGAAGAAGCAACTCCAGTAGAGAGAGTATAGAGGAGAAAATGTGGAATGAGCCAAGAACAAAGTTGTAAATGCTTTGCTATTTATAGTGGAAGAGGTGATACATCATCAAGCCAGGTGTTAGGGACTGTTATAGGATGTCTCCAGGTGTATAAGAGGTGTCAAAAATGAGTGGAAGTGGCAGGGATGCGAGCAAGGTGGCACAAGGGCAGAATGCCTTGGCCAACAAACAATTATTCCATCTACAGGTCCCTTATGGACTGTAAGGAATCAAGTCTTACGGTCCATAAGGAACTTTAGCGCACATAGTTTTGGTTTCCTTACAGACCGTAAGACATAAGATCTTGCAGTCCGTAACCGCTTCCCAGATACAAAGTAATTCATGCCTTACGGTCCGTAAGGCATAAACCTTTACGGTCCGTAGGGGTCACTCAGAGGCCAATAAAATGGCTTGTTGACATATATGGTCCCTCCACATACATTCTTCCATAATTTTACACATTTAGTCCCTCTCGCCAAACTACATGGCATAATTGAGAGTTAAATGGACACGTGTCATCAAATAATTCGACACTAATTTTCAGAGGTGTTACAGAATCGGTACCTACTATCGAGGATTGATGATTTGTTTGATCAATTGTAAGGATCCAGCTATTATTCAAAGACTAGTTTGTGTTCAGGCTATCACCAGAAGAAGATTGCTGATGAAGATGTTCCGAAAACCGCTATTAGAACACGTTATGGCCATTTAGAATTTTAGTCATGCCTTTTGGGTTAACTAATACGACTGTAGTGTTTATGATCCTCTTTGGTTCACGAGTAGATAAGTATATAATGGATGAATACTATCACAAATTTATCCAAGTAGGGTTTGCATACCCTATTCATGTAGATGATTCTGGAGCTGCTGAAGAACGAGAAGTTGTGTACCAAGTTCTCTAAATGTGAGTTTAGGATTTGAAAAGTTCATTTTCTCGGGTATGTCATAAACGAGAAAGGTATATGTGTGGAACCATCGAATATTGAAGCAATTGAGAATTGGGAAGCACCAAGGACTTCCTCAGAGGTGCGACAATTCTTAGAACTTACTAGGTATTATCGGAGATTCATAGAGAATTTCTCTAGATTAGCACAGCCATTGACGCTAATGACACAGAAGGATAGGAAGTTTGATTGGACAGAGAAGCAGGAGAAAGTTTTCGGTTGTTGAAGGAGAAGTTTTGTAGTGCACCTATTCTATCCTTACATGAGGGAAATGTGAGTTTTATTGTATACTATGATGTGTGACATCTGTGCTTGTAATCATTGTAAACAGTTCAGTTATCAATGAAATAAAGTTATTTGATCCCAATATTTGTTTGTTTATGTTTGACATTTTTCATGTTTTGATTTTTATTCAATTTCAAACTCTATATCGCTTTCTGGAGAATTATACGCAAACTGGTGCGTAAACGTAGTCAGTTTAACGCGACAAATACTCCGGAACATCAACATATGCTTAACATACCTTAAATAACCTTTACATAACTTAGAAATAAGTTTTGAAGGCTTTGGTATGGCAAAATCAAGTCTATTCGCTTACAGGGACTAAATTCGACAAACTGCGAAAGTATGCCGATTTGAACTGTAACGGACATTCCGGAACTTGATCATAATTTAAACACACCCTAAATATTCTTTACATAGCTTAGAAATAGGTTTTGAGGGGTTCGGTGTGCTAAAATAAACTTTATGCTCATTCAGGGACTGAAAGCGTCAAAAAGTGCATAAGTTTGCATTTTCACGCATAACTTACGTTCTGAATACATCCAGACATCCAAAAATTTATGTAAGCACTAAAATATTTTATTTTAGTGTTTGGCATAAGAAAAATCCATTCGTCGAGCAATTTGGATCTTTTTTCGCGCTTGTGCGCATTTCGTCGTAATTAAGCGAATATCGCGATCATACGACCAAACGAACCGACATCCGGCATATTTTTGAGCATGTTTCATGTCCAAAATGTTTAGGCATCATTTCAGGGCCTTAAATTTTGCTTAACTGGCCTTAAACATGTCGGAAATGAGCTTAAACCATAACAGGGACCATTTCTGCAATTTCTGAAAGTTGATTGCTGATCAGAAGGCCCAGGCGGCCCGCGTAAGCCCCCATTAAACCTTACGCGGCCCGTGTGAGACTGTCAGATGTGCAGAAAGTTGATTCCAGCCATTTCCAGCCTGTTCCAGCCATGTTTTCCACTTACAACTGGTATTTCTGAAGCTATGGGCACACATGTACGGTTGAGATCGAGGCACGTTATTCGATGAACGATCCTAACGGTGGTCCTTTTCCTATAAATACCCCCACCACTTTTGTTGCAACCCACTTGATTTCTGAGATTTTTCTCTAAGTTGAAGTGTGAAACACTTCATACCTGAGAAATACTTGGAAAATCAAACTTGCGGGGACCCTCTGTAAGTATTCTTTCGTTCTTTTCATTCGTTTTTAGCGTTAAAGTCAAACTACATTTGACTTTCTGCATTAACCAGTTTATGGTCAATGCGAAGTTCGTTTGAACTTCATAACGTGAGCGTAATCACGATGGTTATAGTCCCTAGTGACTATACCTACTGATTACCACGTTATCTAGGCTCAGTGACGAGTCGTAGTTTCGGCCAAAATGCGTATTCTCACGTATTTTGTAACCAAACTACTTGTGGGTATCAAAACCGTTTGTTTTGATACCAAACCTGTTTTCAAACCTCGTTAAACATGTTTTAACATGTTTATCTCGTCACTTTTAGATTTGTGCTTGTCTAGGGTCGTAAAGGTAAGCGATCTAATCAATCGCTTATACTTTTGAACCCGACCCATTTGGTCGATCATTAGGGTCCGACCAAACACTTTAGGTGACCATAGTTGTATAGGGAATAACCTTCCGAGGTTATACCTTATGGTCACGGCGTTTAGTTAGTAGTATGATAGGTAGTTTATATGCCTTAGGTAAATTACCAAAATGCCCTTTTTACGCAAAAATTCATTCTAAGCATATGTAACATAATTTTTGACATCTAAACTGATTTGGCAACTATATTAGACATATTAAGGCATATTTTACTTGTCATAGGACTAGTTAAGCGGTCAGAACGCGTTTTACGCGAACGACGTGTTAAAGTAGCATAAGCTACCAAAGCGGGTCATAACAGGTCAAAAGCACTTAGGATAAGTTTCGTTTTAGTATGTAGGCTTTGTTAAACCATATTACATGAGTTCCTACACTCATTTGGTTTACGAACCCTCATGCTACCCGATCCTCTGAACAGGTCCGTTTATTAATGTAGTTACCTATATTAGGTGCCGTTTGAATCCGTGATCTTCTAGCTTTGCTTGGTGGATATCTAAAGTCTATTGAGCAATCTCAAGTGAGTACATAGACCCCTCTTTTACTGTTTTCCAAATGTTTTGGGGTGAAACACATGTGCCTACTTGTTATTTTCATGCTTTCCATGTTTTCATATCATATACTTGCTATGTTCATTAGTACATAATTTCATTTTCTTTTGCTATGTATGTTTACTTAGCATACTTAGCACATTGATTTACATTACATCTTCTTTTGCTATGTATGTTAACTTAGCATATTTATCACATTGATTTACATGACTTTTCTGCTTTGTATGTTAACTTAGCATACTTAGTACATTACTTTCATTACATGTTTACAGTTGGTATGACATTTGGTTTGTTTAACGGGTCTAAACTACATTCATTAACATTAGCTACGCCGCTCGGTAGTAAGTAATGGTACCATAGGACTTGACATATCCCGTTCCTGAGATCCTAGGTTTGTTTGGGTGTAAGGAATGACTGAATCCGAAAACATTTTACTTTGATAAAGTTTACTCTAAGGTTATCCTGCTGTCTCAAGGCTTGAATGTATGCGTTAACTTACCGCATAAGTGTTTGTATCAGTAAAGCATGTATTTATTTAGTTATTATACAAAACATAACTTTTGATTTATTCAAAATACTTTGTTTTGTACATTTTTACTTGTGGTTTAAGTAGTCTCATTTTACTTACCATACATAACTTTTGTTTACACATTACATGGTTTATATTCAACTTGGGTTATACTATGACATTTGACTATTGGATTAAACATGGATATTTTACAATGTTGGTTGGTTTGAGTGACTTAAATAACGAGGCGTGTGTAATATGGTACAAGCATGGTGGATACGCCGCTGGTACTTCCTATATATAAGTGCTTGTATGATATTACATATCGTAGCGTCATTTAAACCACTTCAGTTTAGACATATTACATTTACAACACATTATCACTTAAACATTGTTTTACAAATAACTTGGTTTATACAAACTCTTTTTTTTACTTGGTTATTATTTTAACCATACATTATTTTATATACATACATATCGTCTGATTTTGCTAACGTTTTTCAAATGATTTATAAAACAAAACAATTAACAAGGTTCATGACTGAATTTTATTAAACATTTCTCTAAACTTAAGTCATGAATCCTATTTTCATAAATCCTATGTATCTCACAGGCATTTTTATGCTGACGTACCTATTTTCACATGTGTTTTCAGGAGCTGTTGCTTAGGATGTTCGTGATATACTAGGGCGGACCTGTGCCTTAGAGACTTAAAAATGAAGCTAGAACTAGTTTAATTATGTGGTGTACTCTTTGTTTCAGTTATTTTAAGACAATGTAACTCTTTGTTTGATGAATAAAACATAACTTTTAAATGCCATGGTTGTGAAACAATAATTCTGTTGCAACACTCCCCGACCTTTCTGCCATGATTTGATGTTTTACGTGGTCGGGGTGTGACAGAAAAGTTGGTATCTGAGCCAATGGTTATAGGGAATTAGGTTATTAGTAATGCTTTGACCTAGTCTATAACCTTCCTAGGACCCTAACACAAGATTCTTGTGTTTAGATCTTAAAACATTACCGTCACTTATCCTTAGGTGACAACCACAACAAGAACATAAATTTTGAATCCGCCTTGAAAACCAATCATCTGTTCTAGGATGATTGATTACTAGGTTTTGAACCCTCTAAGTTTTCAAAATATCGTCAAAGTTTGGTCTAAATAATGTGAACACGTGCAAACTGGAAGGGTGGGTGCCTGTACCCTGGGTCTTCTGTCTAAGGCTAGAGTGTTCGTACAAATCCGCAGTATCGGACCAGTCACTCTTACCTGGGAACTCTTGGGGTGAGTGTCCACTTATAGGCGAGCATGTCTTCGCGATACATTATATTGACCCATTCACTTTGATTAGTCACCGTCTCATTCGTTTGCCTTCACTAACAAACAAATGGTCACAATCTTCATGCATTGTCATCCTCTTTTGACTATCTTTCGCTTGTTTTCTCCTATGCCTTCCATTATCTTCAAGATGCCTCTTCATCGCAACAACACTCAAATGTCCGAACCAGGTGCTGCAATTACCCAGCGAATAGGCGTCGTACTCCAAAGGACCGTTGATTTAGCTATCACCATGACTTGCCTCAGGGATGAAGTCGTATAAGGGAACTGCTACTTGGTGCAATCAATGCCACCGTCATCATCTGAATCAAATACCCTATTTCAAATGTACCCACAGTGGACGATGGGGACATTTGGTTAACATGTGCCGCTTTGCAGTCCAAAGCAAAGCTGTTGCAAATCCTGCTGCTGCTCAACCTCCAAATTCTGCTTCATATGTCGCGTTGACATATCTAGCACCTCAACCTCATGAACTTCCTACCTTGTGTATCGACTTAAGCACGCCTAGTGCAAGGTGTCGAAACACCTCTCGTTACACAAATTCCAAAATCTGTATAGGATCTCTCTATCCTCATAATTAAGATCCTTGTGGATGGATATCGTTCATCGGAGCCCTTAATTGAATCTTTGTATGATTCAATACGTACATTACGATTCAATAAGGACAAAGCCGAATTCCTATTAAGATATTCCAATCTTCATAGATAGATTCTTGAAAATGATTAAAGTGCCAAATGAAATCCACGAATTGGATTCCTGGTGTGCTTTAAATATCCGTGTCCAAAGATAACAAATTAAAGGTCAAGTTAAACATTATGTGATTATGTGCTTATGTGTTCCCTTTTATGTTTTTGTGTGATCCAAATTTTTGTTATCCAAATCCTCGTAGAATCTTCCATATCTTCGTATAAGGGATTTATAGTAGGATATCCAAGGGTACTATCTTAAATCCTTAATGGACTTCTACATTGTAGTTAAGTCCCTTGGGTTATGAAGTACTATTCTATAATTGGACCCCTTGACTGGTCTAGTTAAACAGATTGATCCAAAAATCTGGTTAGGAATATCATGTGATGATATAGCTGAAAAGACTCCTTGGTGGTCAAACTAAAGAGATCACTTGTCGATCTAATTAAAAGGACCCTATGGTAGTCTAGTCACACTCATCACAAGTTTGATTTTCTTCCCCTGCACATTATGAAATGCACTGTGCGGACTGTGCAAGGAATTACGTAATTATGGACGCGTACATAATTATGGAATTTAGTGCACAGAAACCACAACAAGTTTTGTCATGTGTCTAGAGTAAACCCTATTCATTTCCATTTCTGAAGAATACCCATTGAGGAAAATGACTCATTCCGTGCATTTTCGTTTCTGAAGAATACCCATCGAGGGAAATGAATATCCTTTTGTTTAATCCTTCATTTCCGTTTCTGAAGAATACCCAGTGAGGAAAATGACTCATTCCGTGCATTTTCGTTTCTGAAGAATACCCATCGAGGGAAATGAATATCTTTTTGTTTAATCCTTCATTTCCGTTTCTGAAGAATACCCATTGAGGAAAATGACTCATTCCGTGCATTTTCGTTTCTGAAGAATACCCATCGAGGGAAATGAATATCCTTTTGTTTAATCCTTCATTTCCGTTTCTGAAGAATACCCATTGAGGAAAATGACTCATTTCGTTCATTTTCGTTTCTGAAGAATACCCATCGAGGGAAATGAATATCCTTTTGTTTATTCCTTCATTTCCGTTTCTGAAGAATACCCATTGAGGAAAATGACTCATTCCGTGCATTTTCGTTTCTGAAGAATACCCATCGAGGGAAATGAATATCCTTTTGTTTATTCCTTCATTTCCGTTTCTGAAGAATACCCATTGAGGAAAATGACTCATTCCGTGCATTTTCGTTTCTGAAAAATACCCATCGAGGGAAATGAATATCCTTTTGTTTAATGCTTCATTTCCGTTTCTGAAGAATACCCATTGAGGAAAATGACTCATTCCGTGCATTTTCGTTTCTGAAGAATACCCATTGAGGAAAATGACTCATTCCGTTCATTTTCGTTTCTGAAGAATATCCATCGAGGGAAATGAATATCCTTGATTTTTCTTCCTTCATTACCATTTCTGAAGAATACCTATTGAGGAAAATGACTCATTCCGTTCATTTTCGTTTCTGAAGAATATCCATCGAGGGAAATGAGTATCCTTGATTTTTCTTCCATCATTTCCATTTCTGAAGAATACCCATTGAGGAAAATGACTCATTCCGTTCATTTTCGTTTCTGAAGAATGTCCATTGAGAGAAATAACAGGATTATGCCTTGCATATCTCTGATGGGTTATTCTACCTAAATAGATAAACACCCTAGATTCCATGCAAGACAAATATTTAACACAGCGTCACAGACAGACTCCTACGAATAAATTTCGGGACGAAATTTCCTAAAGTAGGGGAGACTGTGACACCTGTGCCTCTGCGACCATCAAAAAAATACCAAACCAATGAAATATTGTATTTCATACTTGGGATTTGTATAAATATGTGTATCTTTTGCACATATCAATTCTTGTTCGATTTCAAGCTTTAAATCGCTTTCTGGAAGGTTATACGCGCACTGATGCACAAATATAACCAGTTTAATGCAACGAACACTCTGGAATAGTGAAATAGTCTTAAAATACCTTAAATAACCTTTACATAACTTGGTAATAAGTTTTGGAGGGTTTGGTGTGGCGAAATCAAGTTTATTCACTTACAGGGACTAATTTCGACAAACTGCGAAAGTATGCCGATTTGTACTGTAACGAACATTCTGGAACATGACCATAATTTAAACATACCCTAAATACCCTTTACATAGCTTAGAAATAGGCTTGGAGGGGTTCGGTGTGCTAAAATAAACTTTTTGGTCATTCAGGGACTAAAAGCGTCAAAAAGTGCATAAGTTTGCATTTTTGCGCATATCTTACGTTCTGAATACATCCGGACATCCAAAATTTTATGTAATCATTAAAATATTTTATTTTAGTGATTGGCATGATAAAATTCCATTCGTCGCGTAATTTGGATCGTTTTTCGCATTCGATCGTGTTTCGTCGTAATTAACCAAACAACGCAACCGTACGACCAAACGAACCGACATCCGAGATATTTTTGAGCATGTTTCATGTTCCCTATACTTTAACTTCATTTTAGAGCCTTGAAATGGGATTAACGGGGCTTAAACGTGTCAAAAATGCATCAAAAACCATGTTTTGCACATTCAGGGACCAAAATTCTTCTGCCATAGTTATCTTAGGAAGGGACCAAAATGAAAAATCTAAATTCCAGCTTGTTCCAGCTGTTCCCCTCATTTGCACATGGTTTTAATGAAACTAGGGCCTCCCATGGTTTCACAAAACCATGGGCACATGTGTACGGATGAGATCGAAGCTCGTTTTACGATGAACGATCTTAACGGTTGTGCAAAAACTATATAAACCCCACCCCCTTTGCTCTCAAACTCACATTTGATCTGATTTTCATTCTCTAAGTTGAAGTCTTGCACTTCATACCTGAGAATAAATTGGATCAAACCTCCTTGGACCTTTTGTAAGTCCTCTTTCGTTCTTTTATGCATTTTTAGCGTGAAAGTCAAACTTTGTTTGACTTTCTGCATTGACCAGTTTATGGTCAATACGAAGTTCGTTTGAACTTCATAACGTGAGTGTAATCATGATGGTTTTAGTCTCTTATGACTATACCTACTGATTACCACGTTATCTAGGCATAGTGGCGAGTCGTAGTTTCGGCCAAAATGCGTATTCTTGCGTATTTTGTAACCAAACTACTTTTAGGTATCAAAACCGTTTGTTTTGATACCAAACCTGTTTTCTAACTTCGTTAAACATGTTTTAACATGTTTAGCTCGTCACTTTAGGTTTAGTGCTTATGTAGAGTCGTAAGTCAAGCGGTCTAAACAACCGCTTAGACTTTCGAACTAGACCCGTTTGGTCGATCATTAGGATCCAACCAAACATGTTTAGTGACCATAGTTGTATAGGAAATAACCTTCTGAGGTTATACCTTATGGTCACTTCGTTTAGTTAGTGGTATGATAGGTAATTTATATGCCTTAGGAAAATTACCAAAATGCCCTTTTTGCGCATAAATTCATTTTAAGCATATGTAACCTAAATTTTGACATCTAAACTGATTAGGTAACATTATTAGACATGTTAAGGCATATAATACTTGTCATAGGACTAGTTAGGCGTTCCGAACGCGTTTTACACGAACGACGCGTTAAAGTAGCGTAAGCTATCTTAACGAGTCGTAATGGGTCGTAAGCACTTAGCATAGGTTTCGTTTTAGTATGTAGGCTTTGTTAAACCATATTTCATGAGTTCTTACACTCATTTGGTTTACGAACCCTCATGCTACCCGATTGTCACACCCCCAAAATCCACCCGCGGAGTACCACCGCTTGGAGGCGTGACATGACCAGGATCAAGCCACCAATCATATTGAACATAAGTAAAATAGTAAAAGTCATACATCAATACGATAGGTGTTTCCATAACCAAATATAAACAAGTGTGCAGCGGAAGCATTTAATGTAAACCCAACATAAGTTATGAGTTCAAGTATCGTCTACGATCCGTATCCCACAACGACCTGCTCCTTCCTGTGCAAGCTCCATATGTACCTAAGGTCCTGCAAGGCATGTAACAGAGGATCAACAACTAGTTGAGCGAGTTCACAGTAAATAAGTTCGTAATTGTAAGTTTGTTTCGTAACATGTGGCGCTACTAGGCCGATCGTATGTTCTATTAGTGGGGGCTTCCCATGTTGCATATACACTAGACTATTTGTAACCATAAGTGTTCTTCACAACCGAGAACAGTAGTACGTACATAGTTTACGTAGGCTTTACGTAAGTGTCCTTCACAACCGAGGACAGTATTGAGTATAAGTTCACGTAGGTTTTACGTGAGTATCCTTCACAACCGAGGATAGTATTGAGTATAAGTTCACGTAGGTTTTACGTGAGTATCCTTCACAACCGAGGATAGTATTGAGTATAAGTTCACGTAGGTTTTACGTGAGTATCCTTCACAACCGAGGATAGTATTGAGTATAAGTTCACGTAGGTTTTACGTGAGTATCCTTCACAACCGAGGACAATGATATGGTAGTCTAGTATCAGTGTATGTACGAATCTATTCAACCTTATTCATTCCATCCCATTCCCCAAACCCTGGGAATCCCATGCCTTAGTAAGGGTGTGAACTCACCTTGTTTTGCTCGGTATGCTAAGTGTATGCTCACAAGTAATCAATCGCGTCCTAAAGTAGGCACGTATGTGAAATCAGTTTGAGTTCAAGTCGTTCACGTATAAGCATGCAACACGTAATCACAGTCATGTACAATATGGTTACACTTAACAGCAGTTAACTAACCCAGTTAACACTTAACAGAATATAAATATGTTACTGTGCAGATTGTGTATACGACGAAACACCCCTGTTTCGTCGTTCTTACCCTTCGACGAAACACCAGTTTCGTCATTGCTCAGATTCGTCGCAGAGGTCTCGACGAAACAGATTCCTGTTTCGTCGTTACCTGCGTTTCGTCGATAGCGATCTGATTCGTCACAAGTCAGTTACGTCACATACAGAAACCCTAATCAACCTAACAGCCATCACAAATATCAGAAATCGTATGGAGATCAATGTGCACCCAAAATCATCATAACTCAATCATCAAAGTATAATCGTCTTAGCATAACCCTAGTTTATGTGAACAACGTATCGATTAATCAAACCACAAACATATCATCGAACCCTATCAAGATACTAACGTGTTACCAAAATCAGATCATATTAACAACATACAGAACCGAGTATCTGATCGTATTAAGTTTCGCTTATAATTACACATCCGATTAACCATGTATATCGACATCTATATCATCGTGCACATATATTCATAATCCGTTTCGTAAATCAGCAGGTACATATACACATAACAAGAAATCAGAAACATTAACGGAACCGAGTTAACGAACCCGTACTAACCGAGATGAAAGTTTGATCGCACCAAGGTTTCCGGTGGGTTCTAGTTCGCCGTCACACAGCAGAGAGTTCTCTAGGGTTTCTGGTTTGCTAAAATGTGTCAAATGGGATCATTCTACGCAATATAACAAGTCTAACAGTACTGGGCCCGAACTGGGCTTCGGCGTAATACTGGGCCGGCGAAACAGTCTGTTTCGTCGAGATGAGTTTGGCGAAACAGCCTTGTTTCGTTCAAGTGTGTTCATGGCGAATCACAACTCTGTTTCGTCGAGTTGTTTCATATGTTCAGTAGTTTATGTTATTTCAAATACACTAAGTCTCATGCTATAATATCAACACATAACCAAGCAAACATAATACTTTTATTATCACACAAAGTGTATCGTTACAAATCAGACGAGTCAAACAACTAGACCGTCAAAGTCAACGTGCAATAAATGCGAATAAAGAATGTCGGAAACTCGAGTTGTCACATTATCCCCAACTTGAAAGAAATTTCGTCCCGAAATTTAGCATGCGGTTACTGAGGAAGCTAGGTAAGTTATCGTTTACTAGTTTCCCTGGGGTGTCACATCATTCCCCCGTTGAGTTGGAATTTCATTCCGAAATTCCGTAGTAGCTTCAGCCTCAGTAGTAGTTGCATTATTTTCGAACAACTGGGGATATTTGAGTTCCATTTGATCTTCGCGCTCCCAGGTGAACTCTGGGCCGCGACGGGAGTTCCAACGAACTCGTACAAGAGGTATTCTAGTGTTCTTGAGGACCTTAACATCCCGGTCCGTGATTTCAACTGGTTCTTCGACGAAATGCAACCGTTCGTCGATAGTGAGCTCCTTCAAAGGAACTACGTGGGTCTCATCTGACGTACACTTCTTCAGATTCGACACGTGAAAGACGTTGTGAACTGCACTGAGTTCAGCTGGTATGTTCAATCTGTAGGCTACCCTGCCTATCTTCTCAGTAACTTCGAAAGGTCCAACGTATCGTGGATTAAGTTTGCCGCGTTTGCCAAAACGAACCACACCCTTCCAGGGTGAAACTTTGAGTAGCACTCGATCCCCAACTTGGAATTCGAGTAGTTTTCTATCTTTATCGGCGTATACTTTCTGACGGTCACGAGCTGCCGCCATGCGTTGTCGTATTTGAGCAATCTTTTCAGTAGTATCAACTACCATTTCTGGACCTGTGATTTGACTATCTCCCACCTCTGCCCAACAGAGAGGTGACCGGCATTTACGTCCGTACAATGCCTCGAATGGAGCAGCTTTAATGCTGGTGTGATAACTGTTGTTGTACTAGAATTCCACAAGTGGCAGATGCTTTTCCCAGTCGTTGCCAAAGTCGATTACACATGCACGAAGCATGTCTTCTAGAGTTTGAATAGTGCGCTCAGACTGCCCATCCGTCTGAGGATGATAAGCTGTGCTCATGTCTAAACGAGAGCCAAAAGATTTATGCATTGCTTGCCACAGTTCTGAAGTAAAACGTGCGTCACGATCAGAGATGATGGAGGTGGGCACTCCGTGCCTCTAGACCACTTCTTTTAAGTAAATGTCTGCCAAGGTAGAGAACTTGTCTGTTTCTTTGATTGCTAAGAAGTGAGCAGACTTTGTGAGTCGATCTACGATCACCCAAATAGTATCATTTCCGCGCTGAGATCTAGGTAGGCCAGTAACAAAATCCATGGAAATTTGCTCCCATTTCCATTGTGGTATTTCAGGTTGTTGGAGTGGTCCTAACGGTTTCTGATATTCTACCTTGACTCTCGCACAAGTCAAGCATTTGCTAACGTATGTGGCTATGTGGGCCTTCATGCTAGGCCACCAATATGTAGTTCTGAGGTCGTGGTACATCTTATCCGAACCAGGATGTACTGAGTAGCGAGACTTATGAGCTTCATCCATTACTAGCTCGCGTAGGTTGCCGTACAGTGGGACCCAAATGCGTCCTGTGACGTAGTAAGCACCATCTTCCTTCTGTTCTAAGCGTTGCCTTGAGCCGCATAGGGCTTCAGCCCTGACGTTGTCTGGTTTCAATGCTTCTATCTCTGATCCCGTCATCTTCATGTTAAAGAATTCCACTTCCAACTTGTGGATGGCATCATAACTACTGTATTCACGTTTGATCAGTTCCTTAAAATCATTCCATGGGGTGGCATTAGCAGCCGCCAGCCCCAGTATCGTAACTTGCGCGCTCCACCAAGTTTGCGCAGTACCTTCGAGAATATCAGTGGCATATTTCACCTTACGAGCCTCAGGTCATTCGCACATTTGAAGGCCGATTCGAGTGTCGCTGAAAGTAGTAGGACGACAGTCCATAAAAATCGTGTATGTGCACACAGGTGGCTGAGCGTGTTGACTTGTCGTGTGCGTAAGAGTAATCAAAATTAAGCACAAGTGTTGAGTTACGAGAGTAGGATCTAAGGATCCTAGAGTAAGTGGTGATGGCAGGTTACACCTCCTGCCTGGGCAGCTGCGAGTGCTGCAGTAACTTGTTCAGTGATCGAAGCCGCCAACTGGGCTTGAGTTAGGTTAACGCGTCCACACATGATCTTGACATCAAGGAGAACATGTGGGTGAGAGGTTCGCGAATAGTGCGAAGAGAGTGAGCACACAAGTATCCTCATGCAATAACAAATAGTGAGCAATGTAATCTAAGCATACCACGAGCAAAGTTCTATGTAGTTCTAGCAAGTAGTAAGGTAACATGAATAGTAGTACCTATGATGTTGAGTCTTGCACGTGGAGCGAAGCGTCGTTGTGGATCGTTGAGAGCACTGTTCTGGTTATAGTCTGGTTTTAATAAAAATGTTTTCCCCTTATTAAAACCGAGTTCTCTATAACCAATGGCTCTGATACCAATCTGTCACACCCCCAAAATCCACCCGCGGAGTACCACCGCTTGGAGGCGTGACATGACCAGGATCAAGCCACCAATCATATTGAACATAAGTAAAATAGTAAAAGTCATACATCAATACGATAGGTGTTTCCATAACCAAATATAAACAAGTGTGCAGCGGAAGCATTTAATGTAAACCCAACATAAGTTATGAGTTCAAGTATCGTCTACGATCCGTATCCCACAACGACCTGCTCCTTCCTGTGCAAGCTCCATATGTACCTAAGGTCCTGCAAGGCATGTAACAGAGGATCAACAACTAGTTGAGCGAGTTCACAGTAAATAAGTTCGTAATTGTAAGTTTGTTTCGTAACATGTGGCGCTACTAGGCCGATCGTATGTTCTATTAGTGGGGGCTTCCCATGTTGCATATACACTAGACTATTTGTAACCATAAGTGTTCTTCACAACCGAGAACAGTAGTACGTACATAGTTTACGTAGGCTTTACGTAAGTGTCCTTCACAACCGAGGACAGTATTGAGTATAAGTTCACGTAGGTTTTACGTGAGTATCCTTCACAACCGAGGATAGTATTGAGTATAAGTTCACGTAGGTTTTACGTGAGTATCCTTCACAACCGAGGATAGTATTGAGTATAAGTTCACGTAGGTTTTACGTGAGTATCCTTCACAACCGAGGATAGTATTGAGTATAAGTTCACGTAGGTTTTACGTGAGTATCCTTCACAACCGAGGATAGTATTGAGTATAAGTTCACGTAGGTTTTACATGAGTATCCTTCACAACCGAGGATAGTATTGAGTATAAGTTCACGTAGGTTTTACGTGAGTATCCTTCACAACCGAGGATAGTATTGAGTATAAGTTCACGTAGGTTTTACGTGAGTATCCTTCACAACCGAGGACAATGATATGGTAGTCTAGTATCAGTGTATGTACGAATCTATTCAACCTTATTCATTCCATCCCATTCCCCAAACCCTGGGAATCCCATGCCTTAGTAAGGGTGTGAACTCACCTTGTTTTGCTCGGTATGCTAAGTGTATGCTCACAAGTAATCAATCGCGTCCTAAAGTAGGCACGTATGTGAAATCAGTTTGAGTTCAAGTCGTTCACGTATAAGCATGCAACACGTAATCACAGTCATGTACAATATGGTTACACTTAACAGCAGTTAACTAACCCAGTTAACACTTAACAGAATATAAATATGTTACTGTGCAGATTGTGTATACGACGAAACACCCCTGTTTCGTCGTTCTTACCCTTCGACGAAACACCAGTTTCGTCATTGCTCAGATTCGTCGCAGAGGTCTCGACGAAACAGATTCCTGTTTCGTCGTTACCTGCGTTTCGTCGATAGCGATCTGATTCGTCACAAGTCAGTTACGTCACATACAGAAACCCTAATCAACCTAACAGCCATCACAAATATCAGAAATCGTATGGAGATCAATGTGCACCCAAAATCATCATAACTCAATCATCAAAGTATAATCGTCTTAGCATAACCCTAGTTTATGTGAACAACGTATCGATTAATCAAACCACAAACATATCATCGAACCCTATCAAGATACTAACGTGTTACCAAAATCAGATCATATTAACAACATACAGAACCGAGTATCTGATCGTATTAAGTTTCGCTTATAATTACACATCCGATTAACCATGTATATCGACATCTATATCATCGTGCACATATATTCATAATCCGTTTCGTAAATCAGCAGGTACATATACACATAACAAGAAATCAGAAACATTAACGGAACCGAGTTAACGAACCCGTACTAACCGAGATGAAAGTTTGATCGCACCAAGGTTTCCGGTGGGTTCTAGTTCGCCGTCACACAGCAGAGAGTTCTCTAGGGTTTCTGGTTTGCTAAAATGTGTCAAATGGGATCATTCTACGCAATATAACAAGTCTAACAGTACTGGGCCCGAACTGGGCTTCGGCGTAATACTGGGCCGGCGAAACAGTCTGTTTCGTCGAGATGAGTTTGGCGAAACAGCCTTGTTTCGTCGAGTGTGTTCATGGCGAATCACAACTCTGTTTCGTCGAGTTGTTTCATATGTTCAGTAGTTTATGTTATTTCAAATACACTAAGTCTCATGCTATAATATCAACACATAACCAAGCAAACATAATACTTTTATTATCACACAAAGTGTATCGTTACAAATCAGACGAGTCAAACAACTAGACCGTCAAAGTCAACGTGCAATAAATGCGAATAAAGAATGTCGGAAACTCGAGTTGTATCCTCTGATTAGGTCCGTTTATTAACATAGTTACCTATATTAGGTGCCGTTTGATTCTGTGATCCCTCTAGCTTTGCTTGCTTGTTGTTCAAGACTTCTAAGCACCCTCAAGTGAGTACATAGTCCCCTCTTTTACTGTTTTTCAAATGTTTTGGGGTGGAACACATGTGCCTACTTGTTACTTTCGTGTTTTCCATGTTTTCATATCATATACTTGCTATGTTCATTAGTACACTATTAGTACATGATTTCATTATGTTTTGCTACGTATGTTCACTTAACATGCTAGCGCAATTGTTTTACGTTTTGAACCATTTGTAACCATTTGATGTATGTGAACCATTTGTAACCATTTGATGTATGTGAACCATTTGTAATCATTGGATGTATGTGAACCATTTGTAACCATTTGATGTATGTGAACCATTTGTAATCGTTTGATGTATGTGAACCATTTGTAAATGTTTGAACCATTGGGTTAGGAAAGTGATTAGGTAACGGGGCGGGTGTAATGTGTTGAAAGCATGGTGGATACGCCGCTGGTACTTCCTATATATAAGTGCTTTTAACACATTATATATCGTTGCGTTATCTAGATCACTTGGGTAAACGATTTTGAAACGATGTCACACAATGATGTTTTCTGAATAATATAAACCATACGAGTTTTGTTAACAAGTTTCTACGTTATGTTTTACAACTTGATTTCATAAAACAAATGTTTTGGAGTTACAAATCATGGCTACGAGATTTTATAAATCATATCCAACTTGATTTGAGTTGGTTAATTATGTCGCAATACTATACTTTTCAAAATAAGGTTTTTATATAAGTATTGCAACATCTAAAACGAGCCATGAATCTGACACTCATATAAAACCTATGTACTCACCGGCATTTTTATGCTGACGTATTTTCACATGTGTTTCAGGTACAATAGTTGATGATGTTTGATGATGATATTGGTGTACGCTCACATAGAAATGGACGAGGCCTTAGTGACTTAATAACAATGAAAATCTATTTGTTCATGTTTTTGTTTCTAATTCCAATGTAATGAAATACATTTAATTCAATAAAACGAAACTGTTTAATCCATGGTTGTGAAACAATGATTCTGTTACAACACTCCCTGACGTTTCCGCCACGTTTTGTTGTTTTACGTGGTCGGGGTGTGACAGAAAAGTATTTCCGTTTCTGAAGAATACCCATTGAGGAAAATGACTCATTCCGTGCATTTTCGTTTCTGAAAAATACCCATCGAGGGAAATGAATATCCTTTTGTTTAATCCTTCATTTCCCTTTCTAAAGAATACCCATTGAGGAAAATGACTCATTCCGTGCATTTTCGTTTCTGAAGAATACCCATTGAGGAAAATGACTCATTCCGTTCATTTTCGTTTCTGAAGAATATCCATCGAGGGAAATGAATATCCTTGATTTTTCTTCCTTCATTTCCATTTCTGAAGAATACCCATTGAGGAAAATGGCTCATTCCGTTCATTTTCGTTTCTGAAGAATGTCCGTTGAGAGAAATAACAGGATTATGCCTTGCATATCTTTGATGGTTATTCTACACAAATAGATAAACACTCTAGATTCCATGCAAGACAAATATTTAACACAGCGTCACAGACAGACTCCTACGAATAAATTTCGGGACGAAATTTCCTAAAGTAGGGGAGACTGTGACACCTGTGCCTCTGCGACCATCAAACAAATACCAAACCAATGAAATATTGTATTTCATACTTGGGATTCGTATAAATATGTGTATCTTTTGCACGTATCAATTCTTGTTCGATTTCAAGCTTTAAATCGCTTTCTGGAAGGTTATACGCGCACTGATGCGCAAATATAACCAGTTTAATGCAACGAACACTCCGGAATAGTGAAATAGGCTTAAAATACCTTAAATAACCATTACATAACTTAGAAATAAGTTTTGGAGGGTTTGGTGTGGCGAAATCAAGTTTATTCGCTTACAGGGACTAATTTCGACAAACTGCGAAAGTATGCCGATTTGTACTGTAACGAACATTCGGAACATGACCATAAGTTAAACATACCCTAAATATATTTTACATAGCTTAGAAATAGGCTTTGAGGGGTTCGGTGTGCTAAAATAAACTTTTTGGTCATTCAGGGACTAAAAGCGTCAAAAAGTGCATAAGTTTGCATTTTCGCGCATATCTTACGTTCTGAATACATCCGGACATCCAAAACTTTATGTAATCATTAAAATATTTTATTTTAGTGATTGGCATGATAAAATTCCATTCGTCGCGTAATTTGGATCGTTTTTCGCATTCGTTCGTGTTTCGTCGTAATTAACCGAATAACGCAACCGTACGACCAAACGAACCGACATCCGAGATATTTTTGAGCATGTTTCATGTTCCCTATACTTTAAATTCATTTTAGAGCCTTGAAATGGGATTAACGAGGCTTAAACGTGTCAAAAATGCATCAAAAACCATGTTTTGCACATTCAGGGACCAAAATTGACATTTTGCCATAGTTATCTTAGGAAGGGACCAAAATAAAAAAATCTAAATTCCAGCTTGTTCTAGCTGTTCCCCTCATTTTCACATGGTTTTAATGAAACTAGGGGCTCCCATGGTTTCACAAAACCATGGGCACATGTGTACGGATGAGATCGAAGCTCGTTTTACGATGAACGATCTTAACGGTTGTGCAAAAACTATATAAACCCCACCCCCTTTGCTCTCAAACTCACATTTGATCTGCTTTTCATTCTCTAAGTTGAAGACTTGCACTTCATACCTGAGAATAAATTGGATCAAACCTCCTTGGACCTTTTGTAAGTCCTCTTTCGTTCTTTTATGCATTTTTATCGTGAAAGTCAAACTTTGTTTGACTTTCTGCATTGACCAGTTTATGGTCAATACGAAGTTCGTTTGAACTTCATAACGTGAGCGTAATCACGATGGTTTTAGTCTCTTATGACTATACCTACTGATTACCACGTTATCTAGGCATAGTGGCGAGTCGTAGTTTCGGCCAAAATGCGTATTCTTGCGTATTTTGTAACCAAACTACTTTTAGGTATCAAAACCATTTGTTTTGATACCAAACCTGTTTTCTAACTTCGTTAAACATGTTTTAACATGTTTAGCTCGTCACTTTAGGTTTAGTGCTTATGTAGAGTCATAAGTCAAGCGGTCTAAACAACCGCTTAGACTTTCGAACTAGACCCGTTTGGTCGATCATTAGGATCCAACCAAACATGTTTAGAGACCATAGTTGTATAGGGAATAACCTTCCGAGGTTATACCTTATGGTCACTTCGTTTAGTTAGTGGTATGATAGGTAATTTATATGCCTTAGGAAAATTACCAAAATGCCCTTTTTGCGCATAAATTCATTTTAAGCATATGTAACCTAAATTTTGACATCTAAACTGATTAGGTAACATTATTAGACATGTTAAGGCATATAATACTTGTCATAGGACTAGTTAGGCGTTCCGAACGCGTTTTACGTGATCGACGCGTTAAAGTAGCGTAAGCTATCTTAACGAGTCGTAATGGGTCGTAAGCACTTAGCATAAGTTTCGTTTTAGTATGTAGGCTTTGTTAAACCATATTGCATGAGTTCTTACACTCATTTGGTTTACGAACCCTCATGCTACCCGATCCTCCGATTAGGTACGTTTATTAACATAGTTACCTATATTAGGTGTCGTTTGATTCTGTGATCCCCTAGCTTTGCTTGGTTGTTGTTCAAGACTTCTAAGCACCATCAAGTGAGTACATAGTCCCCTCTTTTACTGTTTTTCAAACTGTTTTGGGGTGAAACACATGTGCCTACTTGTTACTTTCGTGTTTTCCATGTTTTCATATCATATACTTGCTATGTTCATTAGTACACTATTAGTACATGATTTCATTATGTTTTGCTATGTATGTTCACTTAACATGCTAGCGCAATTGTTTTACATTTTGAACCATTTGTAATCGTTCGATGTATGTGAACCATTTGTAATCGTTGGATGTATGTGAACCATTTGTAATCGTTGGATGTATGTGAACCATTTGTAACCATTTGATGTATGTGAACCATTTGTAATCGTTTGATGTATGTGAACCATTTGTATCTATTTGAAACATTGGGTTAGGGAAGTGATTAGGTAACGGGGCGGGTGTAATGTGTTAAAAGCATGGTGGATACGCCGCTGGTACTTCCTATATATAAGTGCTTTTAACACATTATATATCGTTGCGTTATCTAGATCACTTGGGTAAACGATTTTGAAACGATATCACACAATGATGTTTTCTGAATAATATAAACCATACGAGTTTTATTAACGAGTTTTTACGAGATGTTTTACAATTTAATTTAATAAAACAAATGTTTTGGAGTTAAGAATTATGGCTACGAGATTTTATAAATTATAACCAACTTGATTAGAGTTGGTTAATTATGTCGCAATACTATACTTTTCAAAATAAGGTAAGGTTTTTAAATAAGTATTGCAACATGTAAAACGATCCATTAATCAGACACTCATATAAAACCTATGTACTCGCCGGCATTTTTATGCTGACGTATTTTCACATGTATTTCAGGTACAATAGTTGATGATGTTTGATGATGATATTGGTGTACGCTCACATAGGAATGGACGAGGCGTTAGTGACTTAATAACAATGAAAATCTATTTGTTCATGTTTTTGTTTCTAATTCCAATGTAATGATATACATTTAATTCAATAAAACGAAACTGTTTAATCCATGGTTGTGAAACAATGATTCTGTTACAACACTCCCCGACGTTTCCGCCACGTTTTGTTGTTATATGTGGTCGGGGTGTGACAGAAAAGTTGGTATAACATGTTTAGCTCGTCACTTTTAGATTTGTGCTTGTCTAGGGTCGTAAAGGTAAGCGATCTAATCAATCGCTTATACTTTCGAACCCGACCCATTTGGTCGATCATTAGGGTCCGACCAAACACTTTAGGTGACCATAGTTGTATAGGGAATAACCTTCCGAGGTTATACCTTATGATCACGGTGTTTAGTTAGTAGTATGATAGGTAGTTTATATGCCTTAGGTAAATTACCAAAATGCCCTTTTTACGCCAAAATTCATTCTAAGCATATGTAACATAATTTTTGACATCTAAACTGATTTGGCAACTATATTAGACATATTAAGGCATATTTTACTTGTGATAGGACTAGTTAAGCGGTCAGAACGCGTTTTACGCGAACGACGCGTTAAAGTAGCATAAGCTACCAAAACGCGTCGTAACGGGTCAAAAGCACTTAGGATAAGTTTCGTTTTAGTATGTAGGCTTTGTTAAACCATATTACATGAGTTCCTACACTCATTTGGTTTACGAACCCTCATGCTACCCGATCCTCCGAATAGGTCCGTTTATTAATGTAGTTACCTATATTAGGTGCGGTTTGAATCCGTGATCTTCTAGCTTTGCTTGGTGGATATCTAAAGTCTATTGAGCAATCTCAAGTGAGTACATAGACCCCTCTTTTACTGTTTTCCAAATGTTTTGGGGTGAAACACATGTGCCTACTTGTTATTTTCATGCTTTCCATGTTTTCATATCATATACTTGCTATGTTCATTAGTGCACTATTAGTAAATAATTTCATTTTCTTTTGCTATGTATGTTTACTTAGCATACTTAGCACATTGATTTACATTACATCTTCTTTTGCTATGTATTTTAACTTAGCATATTTAGCACATTGATTTACATGACTTTTCTGCTTGTATGTTAACTTAGCATACTTAGTACATTACTTTCATTACATGTTTACAGTTGGTATGACATTTGGTTTGTTTAACGGGTCTAAACTACATTCATTAACATTTGCTACGCCGCTCGGTAGTAAGTAATGGTACCATAGGACTTGACAAATCCCGTTCCTGACATCCTAGGTTTGTTTGGGTGTAAGGAATGACTGAATCCGAAAACATTTTACTTTGATAAAGTTTACTCTAAGGTTATCCTGCTGTCTCAAGGCATGAATGTATGCGTTAACTTACCGCATAAGTGTTTGTATCAGTAAAGCATGTATTTATTTAGTTATTTTACAAAACATAACTTTTGATTTATTCAAAATACTTTGTTTTGTACATTTTTACTTGTGGTTTAAGTAGTCTCATTTTACTTACCATACATAACTTTTGTTTACACATTACATGGTTTATATTCAACTTGGGTTATACTATGACATTTGACTATTTGATTAAACATGGATATTTTACAATGTTGGTTGGTTTGAGTGACTTAAATAACGAGGCGTGTGTAATATGGTACAAGCATGGTGGATACGCCGCTGGTACTTCCTATATATAAGTGCTTGTATGATATTACATATCGTAGCGTCATTTAAACCACTTCAGTTTAGACATATTACATTTACAACACATTATCACTTAAACATTGTTTTACAAATAACTTGGTTTATACAAACTCTTTTTTTTACTTGGTTATTATTTTAACCATACATTATTTTATATACATACATATCGTCTGATTTTGCTAACGTTTTTCAAATGATTTATAAAACAAAACAATTAACAAGGTTCATGACTGAATTTTATTAAACATTTCTCTAAACTGAAGTCATGAATCCTATTTTCATAAAACCTATGTATCTCACAGGCATTTTTATGCTGACGTACCTATTTTCACATGTGTTTTCAGGAGCTGTTGCTTAGGATGTTCGTGACATACTAGGGCGGACCTGTGCCTTAGAGACTTCAAAATGAAGCTAGAACTAGTTTAATTATGTGGTGTACTCTTTGTTTCAGTTATTTTAAGACAATGTAACTCTTTGTTTGATGAATAAAACATAACTTTTAAATGCCATGGTTGTGAAACAATAATTCTGTTGCAACACTCCCCGACGTTTCCGCCACGATTTGATGTTTTGCGTGGTCGGGGTGTGACAGAAGAGTTCGTATCAGAGCCAATGGTTATAGGGAATTAGGTTATTAGTAATGCTTTGACCTAGACTATAACCTTTCTAGGACCCCAACATAAGTTGTCTTGTGTTTAGATTTTAAAACATGCACTTTACCTATCCTTAGGTGATCACCAAAACAAGAACCCAATTTTCTGAAACGATTTTTGAAAATCAATCATCTGTTTTTAAATGATTTATTATATGGTTTTGAACTCTTTGATTTTTCATAATGATTTTGAAAATTTACCATCCATTTCTGAATAATTCTTTTGGCCTTGTGCCTTCCAAGTTTTCAAAATCTCGTCAAAGTTTTGGGTTCTAAATAGTGTGAACACGTGCAAACTGGAAGAGTGAATACCTGTACCCTGGGTTTTCTGTCTAAGGCTAGAGTGTTCGTACAAATCCACATAATCGGACCAGTCACTCTTACCTGGGAACTCTTGGGGTGAGTGTTCACTTATAGGCGAGCATGTCTTCGCGATACATTATTTTTGACCCATTTACTTTGATTAGTCACTGTGTGTCATTTGTTTGCTTTGTGATACGGACAAATGACCACCATCTTTTCTTTTGTCGATTTTTGTTTCACCTCATTCTTTTCATCTAATCATCTCACTCGTTCCTTTCATGTTTCCTCTTTTAGAATGCCTCCTCGACGCGAAAATCCGCTACCAAATGCCGAACTGGCAGAAATCATCGCGCAGCAAATGGCTGGTGTGTTCCCAAATCTTATTGCTCAATTGAACCAAGCCAACAACAAAATAATGCTCCATGCAACTTCAAAAGCTTCAATTCGGCAAAACCGCTCAAGTTTAGTGGTTCTGAGGGAGAAACTGGGCTCCTACAGTGGTTCGAGAGCATTGAGAGTACGTTTCGTCACGTTCAGTGTCCTGATAATCGCAAAGTCGAGTTTGCTTCCAGTGTGTTTCAGAAGAGGGCTCTCACATGGTGGAACGGGGTTATGAGAGATCGTGGTGCCGAGGTTGCTTTGGCACAAACATGGGCTGAACTTAGGGCGCTTATGATGAGGTAGTTTTGTCCTCGTCATGAACTGCGAGCTTTAGAAAGGGAATTTGATGACCTGAAGCAGGATAGTGGCGAGCACCGGGCGTATACTGATAGGTATGAGGAGCTGAGTTTGTTATGCCCAACAATGGTTACCCCACTCGAGAAGGCTATCGAGAGGTATATCAATGGCCTACCTGACTCCGTACAAGACATCGTTACTGGTAGTAACCCTACCACAGTTCGTCAAGCAATCGAGCTATCTGCGACATTGACTGAGTCCCAAGTCCGAAAGGGTAAGCTGCATAGAAAAGGTGACAAGGGTAAGAAGCAGTCGTCTGACAAAGAGGATAGTAAGAAAGGTAAAAACAAAAAGGGTAAGGATTCTGGTTCCTCGAAGGGTTCTAGGAAGCGTAAGGCTTCCCAAAATTTCGCCGTTACTGCACAAGCTGCACCAAATAAGCCTGCGCAACCACTTGCCAAGAAACCTTATCTTGGCAATGCACCTTTGTGCAACAGATGTAACGGTCATCATCAACCGCACCTCCAGTGCCGTCATTGCACCAAATGTGGAAGATCTGGTCATCTTGCTGACACATGCCGCATTCCTGCTAATCAGAATAGGGTAATTCAGAAACCAGCTCAACAAGTTGCCCAGCCTCTTGCTCAGCAACAAGGTCAAGCTGCACGACCTCACTACCCACCAGGTTCTTGTTATAACTGTGGGGATCTGACCCACTACCATAATCAATGTCCAAGATTGGTGAATGCGAATCCAGCTCAGGCTCAGGCTTGAGGTCAAGTCTTCAACATGAATGCACAAGAGGCGCAAGCAGACAATGAAGTGGTTAACGGTACGTTCTTTGTTAATAACAAACCCGCATCTGTTCTTTTTGATTCTAGTGCCGATAAGAGTTTTGTGTCATTATCTTTTGAGCCATTGCTTCGCATGTCTAGAACGAAACTAGGTAAGCCTTTAACAGTAGAAGTTGCTGGTGGTGATCCCGTTGTTCTTGATTCTATTCTTCGCAATTGCCAATTGAACCTTAACAACCGTCTTTTTCCTATCGACCTCACACCAATGCAACTTGGGAGTTTCGACGTTATAGTGGGTATGGATTGGTTAGCCAAGCATCACACAGAGGTAGTTTGTTTCTGTCACACCCCGACCACGTAGAACAACCAGACGTGGCGGAAACATCGGGGAGTGTGATAACAGAATCATTGTTTCATAACCATGGAATAAATAAATTCTGTTTTATTGAATAAATGAACTCGTTGTTTTAATACAATCAAATAAGTACAACTATGATCTTCCAAGTTTTAAAGTTGCTAAGGCACGAGTCCATCCTAAATGTAGCATGTATCAACAATCATTGCAGAGCAGTACCTGAAACATGTGTAAAAATAGGTACGTCAGCATAAAAATGCCTGTGAGATACATAGGTTTTGAGAAAATAGGATTCATGACTTGTAAGTTTAAGAAAATGTTTAATAAAGTTTAGTCATGAACCTTGTAAATTGATTTGTTTTGTAAATCGTTTGAAAAACAATAAGATCAGATGATATGTATAAATAAATGTAAGGTTAAATGAATAACCATGTAAAATGAGTTTGTATAAGATAAGTTGCTTGTAAACAATATTTTGATAAAAAGGCTTATAGTATATTTGAAAATATACTTTGGATTTTAAGAGAATCGAATGAGTAATATATTAAAGTATATTTCAGTTCCAATATCGTTAACCCAAGTGTACTAAATAACGCCACGGTATGTAATGCAATGAAAACACTTATATATAAGAAGTACCAGCGGCGTATCTACCATGTTTTCATCACATTACACCCGTCCCGTTATCTAAACACTAACCAAAACCCAATCGATAGATAGATAGTACATTAAATATACCTTCGTTGTTTAAAATAATAGTTTTAAGTAGTATATTACAAGTATACTTTGGATTTATAAATAACATATTAAACTATGTTTTGGTTTTATAAATAACATATCAAAATATGCTTTGGATGTGATAAATATATGTTGGTTTTGTACAATATCACACATGGGAGCATATCAAACTATACCTTTGGGAGTATAACTAAATATACAAAAATAATGTGATTTAAGAATTCATTCAGACCTAGTGCATCAAAATACACCTTTGAGACTATAGGGATACCACAAAGGAAATCCCTATTTGGATGGAGAAACAAATTGGTTTCAGACATTCCATGACAACAGGAATGAGGTGTCAAATCCTATAGCGCTATACCATACTACCAATCGGTGTGGTGAACATAAAATAAGTACAATTCAACATTTTTTTTATTTTATGTTCTTTGAGAAATCAGTGTTTAAACCATAGATATTTAGTTTGTCAAATGATAAGTAATAACATGTATAATCAATTATACTTTGAAATCATGAAAATAACATATAGGTACACATGCTTCACCCCAAAACAGTTGAAAACAGTAAAAGAGGGGACTATGTACTCACTTGAGATTGCTTAGAAGTCCTAGGATAACCACCAAGCAATGCTAGAGATCACGGAAATCAAACGGCACCTAATATAGGTAACTATGTTAATATACCGGACCTAAATCAGAGGATTTAGATAGAATGAGGGTTCGTAAACCAAACGAGTATGGAGACTCGTGTCATATGGTTTAACAAAGCCTACATACTAAATGAAACCTAACCTAAGTGCTTACGACCCATTACGACTCGTTTTGGTAGCTTATGCTACTTTAACGCGTCGTTCGCGTGAAACGCGTTCGGACCGCCTAACTAGTCCTATGACAAGTAAAATATGCCTTAACATGTCTAATATTGTTGCCAAATCAGTTTAGATACCAAAAGTTATGTTACATATGCTTAAAATGAATTTTGGCGTAAAAAGGGCATTTTGGTAATTTACCTAAGGCATATAAACTACCTATCATACAACTACTTAAACGAAGCGACCATAAGGTATAACCTCGGAAGGTTATTCCCTATATACTATGGTCACCTAATGTGCTTGGTCGGATCCTAATGATCGACCAAATGGGTCGGGTTCGAAGGTATAAGCGATTTATTAGATCGCTTACCCTTACGACCCTAGACAACGTGGTAATCAGTAGGCATAGTCACAAGGGACTATAACCATCGTGATTACAATCACGTTGCGAAGTTCAAACGAACTTCGCATTGACCATAAACTGGTCAATGCAGAAAGTTGACTTTCGGACTCGAAAAGCAATAAAAGAACGAAGGAACACTTACAAAGGGTCCCAGAATGCTAATCTAGATCAAAATAGCTCAGGTATGAAACAAAGGTTTCAACTTAGAGCACATTAGATCAGATTCTTGTGAGGAATGAGTGAACATAAGGTGGGTATTTATAGTAAATGGTCCACCGTTAGGATCGTTTCTTGGAGAAGAGGGAATGATCTCGCCCGTACACTTGTCGGAATGTTGTGGTAGCTCATTTTGCCCCCACCACAAGAGTTTGACAAGTGGCATTGGCCTTTGGGGAGTTGAAGGGCTGTTACCAGCTGTTTAAACACTGAATCTGGTCCAGAAGGGGCCTCGCGTGACGCCTAGACCCCTCGCGTCACGCCTAGCCCTTATTTCTGCAGAATTTGCAGAAATGGCCCCTGCACATGTTTCGTTGCGTAACGGCACTTCTAACACCCGTCAAACCCAACTTCAAGCTCCACAAGGATGCCTAAACATTGTGGACATGAAACATGTTCAAAAAATATATCGGATGTTGGTTCGTTTGGTCGTACGAACGCGATGTTCGCTTAATTACGACGGTATGCGCATAAGCGCGAAAAACGATCCAAATTGCGCGACGAATCGATTTTTTTCATGCCAAACACTAAAATAAAATGTTTTAGTGCTTACATAAATTTTTGGATGTCCGGATGTATTCAGAACGTAAGTTATGCGCGAAAATGCAAACTTATGCACTTTTTGACACTTTTAGTCCCTGAATGACCCAAAAGTTTATTTTAGCACACCGAACCCCTCAAAGCCTATTTCTAAGCTATATAAAGGATATTTAAGGTGTGTTTAACTTATGGTCATGTTCCGGAATGTTCGTTATAGTTCAAATTGGCATACTTTCGCAGTTTGTCAAGTTTAGTCCCTGTAAGCGAATTAACTTGTTTTTGCCATACCAAAGCCTTTAAAACTTATTTCTAAGTTATGTAAAGGTTATTTAAGGTATGTTAAGCCTATTTCACTATTCCGGAGTGTTCGTTGGATTAAAATGGTTATAGTTACGCATCAGAGCGCGTATAACCCTCCAAAAAGCGATTTAAAGCTTAAAATCGAACAAGAGTTGATATGTGCAAACGATACACATATTTTTACAAATCCCAAGTATGAAATACAATATTTCATTGGTTTGGCATTCATTTGATGGTTGAAGTGACACAGGTGTCACAGTCTCCCCTACTTTAGGAAATTTCGTCCCGAAATTTAATTCTAGAGGAAACTTGTGAAGACAGCGGTGACAGTTTCGCCTTCTAATAGATCCATTGAACCCTTAAGTGAAATCTGGGCCATGTTAGGACTCTTAGCGAATTTGTTAACCCTCAAAGTGAATTCCTTATAGTAGTAAAACATGGAATTTTGAACTACGGACAGAAGAACGTTTCTTATGAAGACTTTCATAGGAAACTTGTGTGTGCTTGAAATCAGAATTGGGGAGTGTAAGATAAAATGACATCGGTCAAGGTCCAAGACTTCTCCTGTATCATTATTCTTGTCACTATAGGTCTTAACACATGACAAAGCTTCCTGTGGTTTCTGTGCACTGAATTCCATAATTATGTAGGCCTCCATAATTACGTAATTCCTTGCACAGTCCGCACAGTTCATTTCATAATGCGTAGAGGAAAAATCAATTGAATAAACATGAAGCGACTCGACTAGACCACCAAAAGATCATTTTAATTAGATCAACGAACGATCTTTTTAACTAGATCAACACATGATCTTCTTAACTAGACCGTCGTACGATCTCCTTAAATAGACCACTTAAGGGATCTTTTTAGTTACATCATCACATGATATTTCTAATCAGATTTTCAAAATCAATCTGTTTAACCAGACCATTCAAGAGGTCCAATTATAGAATAATACTTTATAACCCGAGGGACTTAACTACAATGTTGAAGTCCATTAAGGATTTAAGATTGTATCTTTGGATATCCTATTAAGAATCTCTCGTATGAGATATGGAAGATTCTATGAGGATTTGGATGGATCACATACAACCACAAAACATGTAAGAAAAACACATAAGCACAAATTTAGTTAACTTGATTCTTTAATTTGTTATTTTTAGGTATGGATATTTAAAGCACACTAGGAATCCAATCCATGGATTTCATTTGGCACTTTAATGATTTTTAAGGATCTATCTATAAAGATAGAGGGATTCTCAATAAGAGTTTGGCTTTGTTTCTTAAAAGAAACGAGTGTTTAAGGTTCTTGGGGAGATCACAAGTGATCATAAAATGACAGAACCACACGAGTAGTTTGTCTTTGGGTTGACATCATAAGGTTGCATCAAGCATTCACACAAACGCATAAATTTTGCAGAAATAAAAACAACAATTCTTTATTTATGTAACAACCGAATTGTCTTGAAGTGTCAAAAGATAACAACCAAGGAAATACAAAACACTAAGTGTTCACTGCTGCATCATTGTTCCCGTTTGCCTCATTGATGTTAAATGCTCGTCCTCGCGCTGGAGGTATGTTAACAAGTCTTGGGCAATTGTTCCTGTAGTGGGTAAGGTCACCACAGTTATAACATGACCCCGGAGGGAACCGTGCTTGAACAACAGCAGGGTTTGCAGCAGCTTGATTTGCATAACGACAAACATTGATCAAATGTCCCAACCGCCCACAGTGGGTACATTTGTGACACTGCTCTTGCTCTAGATGATGACGGTTGCACTTGTTGCACAAAGGTGAGGTACCAACATAGTTTTGCCTTTTGCGAGGTTGTGCTGGCTGGTTTGGTGCAACCTGCTTGTCTTGAGCAGTTACAGCGTAGTTTTGAGAGGCTTTGCGCTTCTTCTTCTTGGACACCTCAGCATTTTCTTCCTTTGGTTCCACTTGAGCAGTCTTGTCAGATGGTCTTGAGTCGCCCTTCCGAAACAGCTTGCGCTTCCTGATATGGGATTCAGTCAGAGTGGCAGCCAATTCAATGGCTTGTCTGACAGTAGTAGGGTTGCTGCCAGTAACGATATCCTGAACTACGTCAGGAAGACCATCAATGTATTTCTCAATCTCCTTATCCAGAGGCGTAACCATAGTAGGGCATAACAAGCTCAATTCCTCATAGCGGTCAGTATAGGCTCGATGTTCCCCACTGTCTTGCTTCAAATCATCAAATTCCCTTTCTAGAGCCCTTAGCTCATGACGAGGACAGAATTCCTTCATCATAAGAGCCCTAAGCTCAGCCCAAGTCTGTGCTAATGCAACCTCAGCACCGCGGTCTCTCATAACCCCATTCCACCACGTAAGAGCCCTCTTCTGAAATACACTCGAAGAAAACTCGACCTTGCGATTTTCAGGACACTGAACGTGACGGAAAGTATTCTCAATGCTCTCGAACCATTGAAGAAGCCCAGTTGCTCCCTCAGAACCACTAAACTTAAGCGGTTTAGCCGAGTTAAAATTCTTGAAATTGCATGGAGCATTGTTGTTGTTGATGGCTTGAATCATTTGAGCATAAAGATTTGGGAAGGCAGCAGCCATTTGCTGCGCGATGATTTCCGCCAGTTCGGCATTCGCCATCTGATTGTCACGTCGAGGAGGCATTCTAAAAGAGGAAACATGAGAGGAAACGAGTGAGAGAATTAGACGAAAAGAATGAGATGAAACAAATCTGATGAAAGCAAGGATAGTGGTCATTTGTTTGTTACTACAAAGCAACAAACGACCCCGGTGATTAATCAAAGTAAATAGGTCAAAAATAATGTATCGCGAAGACATGCTCGCCTATAAGTGGACACTCACCCCAAGAGTTCCCAGGTAAGAGTGACTGGTCCGATTATGTGGATTTGTACGAACACTCTAGCCTTAGACAGAAAACTCAGGGTACAGGCACCCACCCTTCCAGTTTGCACGTGTTCACATTATTTAGACCAACTTTGACGGGATTTGAAAACTTAGAGGGTTCAAAACCATATAATAAATCATCTTAGAACAGATGATTAGTTTTTAAAGCGGGATTGAAATTTGTGTTCTTATTGTGGTTGTCACCTAAGAATAAGTGACGGTATTGTTTTTAAAACTAAACACAAGAAAACTTATGTTAGGGTCCTAGGAATGTTATAGTCTAGGTCAAAGTATTACTAATAACCTAATTCCCTATAACCATTGGCTCTTATACCAACTTTTCTGTCACACCCCGACCACGTAGAACAACCAGACGTGGCGGAAACGTCGGGGAGTGTGATAACAGAATCATTGTTTCATAACCATGGAATAAATAAATTCTGTTTTATTGAATAAATGAACTCGTTGTTTTAATACAATCAAATAAGTACAACTATGATCTTCCAAGTTTTAAAGTTGCTAAGGCACGAGTCCATCCTAAATGTAGCATGTATCAACAATCATTGCAGAGCAGTACCTGAAACATGTGTAAAAATAGGTACGTCAGCATAAAAATGCCTGTGAGATACATAGGTTTTGAGAAAATAGGATTCATGACTTGTAAGTTTAAGAAAATGTTTAATAAAGTTTAGTCATGAACCTTGTAAATTGATTTGTTTTGTAAATCGTTTGAAAAACAATAAGATCAGATGATATGTATAAATAAACGTAAGGTTAAATGAATAACCATGTAAAATGAGTTTGTATAAGATAAGTTGCTTGTAAACAATATTTTGATAAAAAGGCTTATAGTATATTTGAAAATATACTTTGGATTTTAAGAGAATCGAATGAGTAATATATTAAAGTATATTTCAGTTCCAATATCGTTAACCCAAGTGTACTAAATAACGCCACGGTATGTAATGCAATGAAAACACTTATATATAAGAAGTACCAGCGGCGTATCTACCATGTTTTCATCACATTACACCCGTCCCGTTATCTAAACACTAACCAAAACCCAATCGATAGATAGATAGTACATTAAATATACCTTCGTTGTTTAAAATAATAGTTTTAAGTAGTATATTACAAGTATACTTTGGATTTATAAATAACATATTAAACTATGTTTTGGTTTTATAAATAACATATCAAAATATACTTTGGATGTGATAAATATATGTTGGTTTTGTACAATATCACACATGGGAGCATATCAAACTATACCTTTGGGAGTATAACTAAATATACAAAAATAATGTGATTCAAGAATTCATTCAGACCTAGTGCATCAAAATACACCTTTGAGACTATAGGGATACCACAAAGGAAATCCCTATTTGGATGGAGAAACAAATTGGTTTCAGACATTCCATGACAACAGGAATGGGGTGTCAAATCCTATAGCGCTATACCATACTACCAATCGGTGTGGTGAACATAAAATAAGTACAATTCAAAAATTTTTTTATTTTATGTTCTTTGAGAAATCAGTGTTTAAACCATAGATATTTAGTTTGTCAAATGATAAGTAATAACATGTATAATCAATTATACTTTGAAATCATGAAAATAACATATAGGTACACATGCTTCACCCCAAAACAGTTGAAAACAGTAAAAGAGGGGACTATGTACTCACTTGAGATTGCTTAGAAGTCCTAGGATAACCACCAAGCAATGCTAGAGATCACGGAAATCAAACGGCACCTAATATAGGTAACTATGTTAATATACCGGACCTAAATCGGAGGATTTAGATAGAATGAGGGTTCGTAAACCAAATGAGTATGGAGACTCGTGTCATATGGTTTAACAAAGCCTACATACTAAATGAAACCTAACCTAAGTGCTTACGACCCATTACGACTCGTTTAGGTAGCTTATGCTACTTTAACGCGTCGTTCGTGTGAAACGCGTTCGGACCGCCTAACTAGTCCTATGACAAGTAAAATATGCCTTAACATGTCTAATATTGTTGCCAAATCAGTTTAGATACCAAAAGTTATGTTACATATGCTTAAAATGAATTTTGGCGTAAAAAGGGCATTTTGGTAATTTACCTAAGGCATATAAACTACCTATCATACAACTACTTAAACGAAGCGACCATAAGGTATAACCTCGGAAGGTTATTCCCTATATACTATGGTCACCTAATGTGCTTGGTCGGATCCTAATGATCGACCAAATGGGTCGGGTTCGAAGGTATAAGCGATTTATTAGATCGCTTACCCTTACGACCCTAGACAACGTGGTAATCAGTAGGCATAGTCACAAGAGACTATAACCATCGTGATTACAATCACGTTGCGAAGTTCAAATGAACTTCGCATTGACCATAAACTGGTCAATGCAGAAAGTTGACTTTCGGACTCGAAAAGCAATAAAAGAACGAAGGAACACTTACAAAGGGTCCCCGAATGCTAATCTAGATCAAAATAGCTCAGGTATGAAACAAAGGTTTCAACTTAGAGCACATTAGATCAGATTCTTGTGAGGAATGAGTGAACATAAGGTGGGTATTTATAGTAAATGGTCCACCGTTAGGATCGTTTCTTGGAGAAGAGGGAATGATCTCGCCCGTACACTTGTCGGAATGTTGTGGTAGCTCATTTTGCCCCCACCACAAGAGTTTGACAAGTGGCATTGGCCTTTGGGGAGTTGAAGGGCTGTTACCAGCTGTTTAAACACTGAATCTGGTCCAGAAGGGGCCTCGCGTGACGCCTAGACCCCTCGCGTCACGCCTAGCCCTTATTTCTGCAGAATTTGCAGAAATGGCCCCTGCACATGTTTCGTTGCGTAACGGCACTTCTAACACCCGTCAAACCCAACTTCAAGCTCCACAAGGATGCCTAAACATTGTGGACATGAAACATGCTCAAAAAATATATCGGATGTTGGTTCGTTTGGTCGTACGAACGCGATGTTCGCTTAATTACGACGGTATGCGCATATGCGCGAAAAACGATCCAAATTGCGCGACGAATGGATTTTTTTCATGCCAAACACTAAAATAAAATGTTTTAGTGCTTACATAAATTTTTGGATGTCCGGATGTATTCAGAACGTAAGTTATGCGCGAAAATGCAAACTTATGCACTTTTTGACACTTTTAGTCCCTGAATGACCCAAAAGTTTATTTTAGCACACCGAACCCCTCAAAGCCTATTTCTAAGCTATATAAAGGATATTTAAGGTGTGTTTAACTTATGGTCATGTTCCGGAATGTTCGTTATAGTTCAAATTGGCATACTTTCGCAGTTTGTCAAGTTTAGTCCCTGTAAGCGAATTAACTTGTTTTTGCCATACCAAAGCCTTTAAAACTTATTTCTAAGTTATGTAAAGGTTATTTAAGGTATGTTAAGCCTATTTCACTATTCCGGAGTGTTCGTTGGATTAAACTGGTTATAGTTACGCATCAGAGCGCGTATAACCCTCCAAAAAGCGATTTAAAGCTTAAAATCGAACAAGAGTTGATATGTGCAAACGATACACATATTTTTACAAATCCCAAGTATGAAATACAATATTTCATTGGTTTGGAATTCATTTGATGGTTGAAGTGACACAGGTGTCACAGTCTCCCCTACTTTAGGAAATTTCGTCCCGAAATTTAATTCTAGAGGAAACTTGTGAAGACAGCGGTGACGGTTTCGCCTTCTAATAGAGCCATTGAACCCTTAAGTGAAACTCTGGGCCATGTTAGGACTCTTAGCGAATTTGTTAACCCTCAAAGTGAATTCCTTATAGTAGTAAAACATGGAATTTTGAACTACGGACAGAAGAACGTTTCTTATGAAGACTTTCATAGGAAACTTGTGTGTGCTTGAAATCAGAATTGGGGAGTGTAAGATAAAATGACATCGGTCAAGGTCCAAGACTTCTCCCGTATCATTATTCTTGTCACTATAGGTCTTAACACATGACAAAGCTTCCTGTTATTTCTGTGCACTGAATTCCATAATTATGTAGGCCTCCATAATTACGTAATTCCTTGCACAGTCCGCACAGTTCATTTCATAATGCATAGAGGAAAAATCAATTGAATAAACATGAAGCGACTCGACTAGACCACCAAAAGATCATTTTAATTAGATCAACGAACGATCTTTTTAACTAGATCAACACATGATCTTCTTAACTAGACCGTCGTACGATCTCCTTAAATAGACCACTTAAGGGATCTTTTTAGTTACATCATCACATGATATTTCTAATCAGATTTTCAAAATCAATCTGTTTAACCAGACCATTCAAGAGGTCCAATTATAGAATAATACTTTATAACCCGAGGGACTTAACTACAATGTTGAAGTCCATTAAGGATTTAAGATAGTATCTTTGGATATCCTATTAAGAATCTCTCGTATGAGATATGGAAGATTCTATGAGGATTTGGATGGATCACATACAACCACAAAACATGTAAGAAAAACACATAAGCACAAATTTAGTTAACGTGATTCTTTAATTTGTTATTTTTAGGTATGGATATTTAAAGCACACTAGGAATCCAATCCATGGATTTCATTTGGCACTTTAATGATTTTTAAGGATCTATCTATAAAGATAGAGGGATTCTCAATAAGAGTTTGGCTTTGTTTCTTAAAAGAAACGAGTGTTTAAGGTTCTTGGGGAGATCACAAGTGATCATAAAATGACAGAACCACACGAGTAGTTTGTCTTTGGGTTGACATCATAAGGTTGCATCAAGCATTCACACAAACGCATAAATTTTGCAGAAATAAAAACAACAATTCTTTATTTATGTAACAACCGAATTGTCTTGAAGTGTCAAAAGATAACAACCAAGGAAATACAAAACACTAATTGTTCACTGCTGCATTATTGTTCCCGTTTGCCTCATTGATGTTAAATGCTCGTCCTCGCGCTGGAGGTATGTTAACAAGTCTTGGGCAATTGTTCCTGTAGTGGGTAAGGTCACCACAGTTATAACATGACCCCGGAGGGAACCGTGCTTGAACAACAGCAGGGTTTGCAGCAGCTTGATTTGCATAACGACAAACATTGATCAAATGTCCCAACCGCCCACAGTGGGTACATTTGTGACACTGCTCTTGCTCTAGATGATGACGGTTGCACTTGTTGCATAAAGGTGAGGTACCAACATAGTTTTGCCTTTTGCGAGGTTGTGCTGGCTGGTTTGGTGCAACCTGCTTGTCTTGAGCAGTTACAGCGTAGTTTTGAGAGGCTTTGCGCTTCTTCTTCATGGACACCTCAGCATTTTCTTCCTTTGGTTCCACTTGAGCAGTCTTGTCAGATGGTCTTGAGTCGCCCTTCCGAAACAGCTTGCGCTTCCTGATATGGGATTCAGTCAGAGTGGCAGCCAATTCAATGGCTTGTCTGACAGTAGTAGGGTTGCTGCCAGTAACGATATCCTGAACTACGTCAGGAAGACCATCAATGTATTTCTCAATCGCCTTATCCAGAGGCGTAACCATAGTAGGGCATAACAAGCTCAATTCCTCATAGCGGTCAGTATAGGCTCGACGTTCCCCACTGTCTTGCTTCAAATCATCAAATTCCCTTTCTAGAGCCCTTAGCTCATGACGAGGACAGAATTCCTTCATCATAAGAGCCCTAAGCTCAGCCCAAGTCTGTGCTAATGCAACCTCAGCACCGCGGTCTCTCATAACCCCATTCCACCACGTAAGAGCCCTCTTCTGAAATACACTCGAAGAAAACTCGACCTTGCGATTTTCAGGACACTGAACGTGACGGAAAGTATTCTCAATGCTCTCGAACCATTGAAGAAGCCCAATTGCTCCCTCAGAACCACTAAACTTAAGCGGTTTAGCCGAGTTAAAATTCTTGAAATTGCATGGAGCATTGTTGTTGTTGATGGCTTGAATCATTTGAGCATAAAGATTTGGGAAGGCAGCAGCCATTTGCTGCGCGATGATTTCCGCCAGTTCGGCATTCGCCATCTAATTGTCGCGTCGAGGAGGCATTCTAAAAGAGGAAACATGAGAGGAAACGAGTGAGAGAATTAGACGAAAAGAATGAGATGAAACAAATCTGATGAAAGCAAGGATAGTGGTCATTTGTTTGTTACTACAAAGCAACAAACGACCCCGGTGATTAATCAAAGTAAATAGGTCAAAAATAATGTATCGCGAAGACATGCTCGCCTATAAGTGGACACTCACCCCAAGAGTTCCCAGGTAAGAGTGACTGGTCCGATTATGTGGATTTGTACGAACACTCTAGCCTTAGACAGAAAACTCAGGGTACAGGCACCCACCCTTCCAGTTTGCACGTGTTCACATTATTTAGACCAACTTTGACGGGATTTGAAAACTTAGAGGGTTCAAAACCATATAATAAATCATCTTAGAACAGATGATTAGTTTTTAAAGCGGGATTGAAATTTGTGTTCTTATTGTGGTTGTCACCTAAGAATAAGTGACGGTATTGTTTTTAAAACTAAACACAAGAAAACTTGTGTTAGGGTCCTAGGAATGTTATAGTCTAGGTCAAAGTATTGCTAATAACCTAATTCCCTATAACCATTGGCTCTTATACCAACTTTTCTGTCACACCCCGACCACGTAGAACAACCAGACGTGGCGGAAACGTCGGGGAGTGTGATAACAGAATCATTGTTTCATAACCATGGAATAAATAAATTCTGTTTTATTGAATAAATGAACTCGTTGTTTTAATACAATCAAATAAGTACAACTATGATCTTCCAAGTTTTAAAGTTGCTAAGGCACGAGTCCATCCTAAATGTAGCATGTATCAACAATCATTGCAGAGCAGTACCTGAAACATGTGTAAAAATAGGTACGTCAGCATAAAAATGCCTGTGAGATACATAGGTTTTGAGAAAATAGGATTCATGACTTGTAAGTTTAAGAAAATGTTTAATAAAGTTTAGTCATAAACCTTGTAAATTGATTTGTTTTGTAAATCGTTTGAAAAACAATAAGATCAGATGATATGTATAAATAAATGTAAGGTTAAATGAATAACCATGTAAAATGAGTTTGTATAAGATAAGTTGCTTGTAAACAATATTTTGATAAAAAGGCTTATAGTATATTTGAAAATATACTTTGGATTTTAAGAGAATCGAATGAGTAATATATTAAAGTATATTTCAGTTCCAATATCGTTAACCCAAGTGTACTAAATAACGCCACGGTATGTAATGCAATGAAAACACTTATATATAAGAAGTACCAGCGGCGTATCTACCATGTTTTCATCACATTACACCCGTCCCGTTATCTAAACACTAACCAAAACCCAATCGATAGATAGATAGTACATTAAATATACCTTCGTTGTTTAAAATAATAGTTTTAAGTAGTATATTACAAGTATACTTCGGATTTATAAATAACATATTAAACTATGTTTTGGTTTTATAAATAACATATCAAAATATGTTTTGGATGTGATAAATATATGTTGGTTTTGTACAATATCACACATGGGAGCATATTAAACTATACCTTTGGGAGTATAACTAAATATACAAAAATAATGTGATTTAAGAATTCATTCAGACCTAGTGCATCAAAATACACCTTTGAGACTATAGGGATACCACAAAGGAAATCCCTATTTGGATGGAGAAACAAATTGGTTTCAGACATTCCATGACAACAGGAATGGGGTGTCAAATCCTATAGCGCTATACCATACTACCAATCGGTGTGGTGAACATAAAATAAGTACAATTCAAAATTTTTTTTTAGAGTAAATTGCCATTTTAGTCCCTGAGTTTTGTCCAAATTTGCCACTTTGATCCAAATAGTTTTTTTTTTCCCCTCTGGGTCCCTGACTTTTACATTTTGTTGCCATTTTGATCATTTTGTCTAACTCCATCCAAAAACCCAGTTTGTAACAGGGGTATTTTGGGGATTTCCTTAAAAAATGTTTTCAGTTGCCATTTTGATCCAATTCCAAAAAATCAAAAAAATTCCAAAAAAATCTAAAAACAAAAAAAAATTCTAAAAAATCATAAAAATTCTAAAAAAGTCAAAAAAATCTAAAAATCAAAAAAATTCTAAAAAATCATAAAAATTCTAAAAAATCCAAAAATCATTAAATGTTTCGGCACGAACCGTTTCGACCCGTACTGTTTCGAACCGTACCGTTTCGACGCGAACCGTTTCGAACCGAACCGTTTCGACGCGTACCATATCGAACCGTACCGTTTCTACCTGTACCGTTTCGAACCCGAACCGTTTCGACGCGAAGCGTTTCGACCCGTACCGTTTCGAACCGTACCGTTTCGACGCGAACCGTTTCGAACCGAACCGTTTCGACCCGTACCGTTTCGAACCGTACCGTTTCGACGCGAACCGTTTCGAACCGAACCGTTTCGACCCGTACCGTATCGAACCGTACCGTTTCGAACCGAACCGAACCGTTTCGACCCGTACCGTTTCGACCCGTACCGTTTCGAACCCGAACCGTTTCGACGCGAAGCGTTTCGACCCGTACCGTTTCGAACCGTACCGTTTCGACGCGAACCGTTTCGAACCGAACCGTTTTGACGCGAACCGTTTCGAACCGTACCGTATCGAACCGAACCGTTTCAACGCGAACCATTTCGAGCCCGTACCGTATCGAACCCGAACCGTTTCGAGCCGTACTGTTTCGAACCGAACCGTTCGCGTCGAAACGGTTCGCGTCGAAACGGTTCGGTTCGATACGGTACGGGTCGAAACGGTTCGGTTCGAAACGGTACGGGTCGAAACGGTTCGTGTCGAAACATTTAATGATTTTTGGATTTTTTAGAATTTTTATGATTTTTTTTTATTTTTAGATTTTTTTGAATTTTTTGGAATTTTTTTGATTTTTTGGAATTGAATCAAAATGGCAACTGAAAACATTAGTGATTAAGTACAAACTGGGTTTTCGGATGGAGTTAGACAAAATGATCAAAATGGCAACAAAATGTAAAAGTCAGGGACCCAGAGGGGAAAAAAAACTATTTGGATCAAAGTGGCAAATTTGGACAAAACTCAGGGACTAAAATGGCAATTTACTCTTTTTTTATTTTATGTTCTTTGAGAAATCAGTGTTTAAACCATAGATATTTAGTTTGTCAAATGATAAGTAATAACATGTATAATCAATTATACTTTGAAATCATGAAAATAACATATAGGTACACATGCTTCACCCCAAAACAGTTGAAAACAGTAAAAGAGGGGACTATGTACTCACTTGAGATTGCTTAGAAGTCCTAGGATAACCACCAAGCAATGCTAGAGATCACGGAAATCAAACGGCACCTAATATAGGTAACTATGTTAATATACCGGACCTAAATCGGAGGATTTAGATAGAATGAGGGTTCGTAAACCAAACGAGTATGGAGACTCGTGTCATATGGTTTAACAAAGCCTACATACTAAATGAAACCTAACCTAAGTGCTTACGACCCATTACGACTCGTTTAGGTAGCTTATGCTACTTTAACGCGTCGTTCGCGTGAAACGCGTTCGGACCGCCTAACTAGTCCTATGACAAGTAAAATATGCCTTAAAATGTCTAATATTGTTGCCAAATCAGTTTAGATACCAAAAGTTATGTTACATATGCTTAAAATGAATTTTGGCGTAAAAATGGCATTTTGGTAATTTACCTAAGGCATATAAACTACCTATCATACAACTACTTAAACGAAGCGACCATAAGGTATAACCTCGGAAGGTTATTCCCTATATACTATGGTCACCTAATGTGCTTGGTCGGATCCTAATGATCGACCAAATGGGTGGGGTTCGAAGGTATAAGCGATTTATTAGATCGCTTACCCTTACGACCCTAGACAACGTGGTAATCAGTAGGCATAGTCACAAGGGACTATAACCATCGTGATTACAATCACGTTGCGAAGTTCAAACGAACTTCGCATTGACCATAAACTGGTCAATGCAGAAAGTCAAACAAAGTTTGACTTTCGGACTCGAAAAGCAATAAAAGAACGAAGGAACACTTACAAAGGGTCCCCGAATGCTAATCTAGATCAAAATAGCTCAGGTATGAAACAAAGGTTTCAACTTAGAGCACATTAGATCAGATTCTTGTGAGGAATGAGTGAACATAAGGTGGGTATTTATAGTAAATGGTCCACCGTTAGGATCGTTTCTTGGAGAAGAGGGAATGATCTCGCCCGTACACTTGTCGGAATGTTGTGGTAGCTCATTTTGCCCCCACCACAAGAGTTTGTCAAGTGGCATTGGCCTTTGGGGAGTTGAAGGGCTGTTACCAGCTGTTTAAACACTGAATCTGGTCCAGAAGGGGACTCGCGTGACGCCTAGACCCCTCGCGTCACGCCTAGCCCTTATTTCTGCAGAATTTGCAGAAATGGCCCCTGCACATGTTTCGTTGCGTAACGGCACTTCTAACACCTGTCAAACCCAACTTCAAGATCCACAAGGATGCCTAAACATTGTGGACATGAAACATGCTCAAAAAATATATCGGATGTTGGTTCGTTTGGTCGTACGAACGCGATGTTCGCTTAATTACGACGGTATGCGCATAAGCGCGAAAAACGATCCAAATTGCGCGACGAATGGATTTTTTTCATGCCAAACACTAAAATAAAATGTTTTAGTGCTTACATAAATTGTTGGATGTCCGGATGTATTCAGAACGTAAGTTATGCGCGAAAATGCAAACTTATGCACTTTTTGACACTTTTAGTCCCTGAATGACCCAAAAGTTTATTTTAGCACACCGAACCCCTCAAAGCCTATTTCTAAGCTATATAAAGGATATTTAAGGTGTGTTTAACTTATGGTCATGTTCCGGAATGTTCGTTATAGTTCAAATTGGCATACTTTCACAGTTTGTCAAGTTTAGTCCCTGTAAGCGAATTAACTTGTTTTTGCCATACCAAAGCCTTTAAAACTTATTTCTAAGTTATGTAAAGGTTATTTAAGGTATGTTAAGCCTATTTCACTATTCCGGAGTGTTCGTTGGATTAAACTGGTTATAGTTACGCATCAGAGCGCGTATAACCCTCTAGAAAGCGATTTAAAGCTTAAAATCGAACAAGAGTTGATATGTGCAAACGATACACATATTTTTACAAATCCCAAGTATGAAATACAATATTTCATTGGTTTGGAATTTGTTTGATGGTTGAAGTGACACAGGTGTCACAGTCTCCCCTACTTTAGGAAATTTCGTCCCGAAATTTAATTCTAGAGGAAACTTGTGAAGACAGCTGTGACGGTTTCGCCTTCTAATAGATCCATTGAACCCTTAAGTGAAACTCTGGGCCATGTTAGGACTCTTAGCGAATTTGTTAACCCTCAAAGTGAATTCCTTATAGTAGTAAAACATGGAATTTTGAACTACGGACAGAAGAACGTTTCTTATGAAGACTTTCATAGGAAACTTGTGTGTGCTTGAAATCAGAATTGGGGAGTGTAAGATAAAATGACATCGGTCAAGGTCCAAGACTTCTCCCGTATCATTATTCTTGTCACTATAGGTCTTAACACATGACAAAGCTTCCTGTGGTTTCTGTGCACTGAATTCCATAATTATGTAGGCCTCCATAATTACGTAATTCCTTGCACAGTCCGCACAGTTCATTTCATAATGCGTAGAGGAAAAATCAATTGAATAAACATGAAGCGACTCGACTAGACCACCAAAAGAGCCTTTTAATTAGATCAACGAACGATCTTTTTAACTAGATCAACACATGATCTTCTTAACTAAACCGTCGTACGATCTCCTTAAATAGACCACTTAAGGGATCTTTTTAGTTACATCATCACATGATATTTCTAATCAGATTGTCAAAATCAATCTGTTTAACCAGACCATTCAAGAGGTCCAATTATAGAATAATACTTTATAACCCGAGGGACTTAACTACAATGTTGAAGTCCATTAAGGATTTAAGATAGTATCTTTGGATATCCTATTAAGAATCTCTCGTATGAGATATGGAAGATTCTATGAGGATTTGGATGGATCACATACAACCACAAAACATGTAAGAAAAACACATAAGCAAAAATTTAGTTAACTTGATTCTTTAATTTGTTATTTTTAGGTATGGATATTTAAAGCACACTAGGAATCCAATCCATGGATTTCATTTGGCACTTTAATGATTTTTAAGGATCTATCTATAAAGATAGAGGGATTCTCAATAAGAGTTTGGCTTTGTTTCTTAAAAGAAACGAGTGTTTAAGGTTCTTGGGGAGATCACAAGTGATCATAAAATGACAGAACCACACGAGTAGTTTGTCTTTGGGTTGACATCATAAGGTTGCATCAAGCATTCACACAAACGCATAAATTTTGCAGAAATAAAAACAACAATTCTTTATTTATGTAACAACCGAATTATCTTGAAGTGTCAAAAGATAACAACCAAGGAAATACAAAACACTAATTGTTCACTGCTGCATCATTGTTCCCGTTTGCCTCATTGATGTTAAATGCTCGTCCTCGCGCTGGAGGTATGTTAACAAGTCTTGGGCAATTGTTCCTGTAGTGGGTAAGGTCACCACAGTTATAACATGACCCCGGAGGGAACCGTGCTTGAACAACAGCAGGGTTTGCAGCAGCTTGATTTGCATAACGACAAACATTGATCAAATGTCCCAACCGCCCACAGTGGGTACATTTGTGACACTGCTCTTGCTCTAGATGATGACGGTTGCACTTGTTGCACAAAGGTGAGGTACCAACATAGTTTTGCCTTTTGCGAGGTTGTGCTGGCTGGTTTGGTGCAACCTGTTTGTCTTGAGCAGTTACAGCGTAGTTTTGAGAGGCTTTGCGCTACTTCTTCTTGGACACCTCAGCATTTTCTTCCTTTGGTTCCACTTGAGCAGTCTTGTCAGATGGTCTTGAGTCGCCCTTCCGAAACAGCTTCCGCTTCCTGATATGGGATTCAGTCAGAGTGGCAGCCAATTCAATGGCTTGTCTGACAGTAGTAGGGTTGCTGCCAGTAACGATATCCTGAACTACGTCAGGAAGACCATCAATGTATTTCTCAATCGCCTTATCCAGAGGCGTAACCATAGTAGGGCATAACAAGCTCAATTCCTCATAGCGGTCAGTATAGGCTCGATGTTCCCCACTGTCTTGCTTCAAATCATCAAATTCCCTTTCTAGAGCCCTTAGCTCATGACGTGGACATAATTCCTTCATCATAAGAGCCCTAAGCTCAGCCCAAGTCTGTGCTAATGCAACCTCAGCACCGCGGTCTCTCATAACCCCATTCCACCACGTAAGAGCCCTCTTCTGAAATACACTCGAAGAAAACTCGACCTTGCGATTTTCAGGACACTGAACGTGACAGAAAGTATTCTCAATGCTCTCGAACCATTGAAGAAGCCCAGTTGCTCCCTCAGAACCACTAAACTTGAGCGGTTTAGCCGAGTTAAAATTCTTGAAATTGCATGGAGCATTGTTGTTGTTGATGGCTTGAATCATTTGAGCATAAAGATTTGGGAAGGCAGCAGCCATTTGTTGCGCGATGATTTCCGCCAGTTCGGCATTCGCCATCTGATTGTCGCGTCGAGGAGGCATTCTAAAAGAGGAAACATGAGAGGAAACGAGTGAGAGAATTAGACGAAAAGAATGAGATGAAACAAATCTGATGAAAGCAAGGATAGTGGTCATTTGTTTGTTACTACAAAGCAACAAACGACCCCGGTGATTAATCAAAGTAAATAGGTCAAAAATAATGTATCGCGAAGACATGCTCGCCTATAAGTGGACACTCACCCCAAGAGTTCCCAGGTAAGAGTGACTGGTCCGATTATGTGGATTTGTACGAACACTCTAGCCTTAGACAGAAAACTCAGGGTACAGGCACCCACCCTTCCAGTTTGCACGTGTTCACATTATTTAGACCAACTTTGACGGGATTTGAAAACTTAGAGGGTTCAAAACCATATAATAAATCATCTTAGAACAGATGATTAGTTTTTAAAGCGGGATTGAAATTTGTGTTCTTATTGTGGTTGTCACCTAAGAATAAGTGACGGTATTGTTTTTAAAACTAAACACAAGAAAACTTGTGTTAGGGTCCTAGGAAGGTTATAGTCTAGGTCAAAGTATTACTAATAACCTAATTCCCTATAACCATTGGCTCTGATACCAACTTTTCTGTCACACCCCGACCACGTAGAACAACCAGACGTGGCGGAAACGTCGGGGAGTGTGATAACAGAATCATTGTTTCATAACCATGGAATAAATAAATTCTGTTTTATTGAATAAATGAACTCGTTGTTTTAATACAATCAAATAAGTACAACTATGATCTTCCAAGTTTTAAAGTTGCTAAGGCACGAGTCCATCTTAAATGTAGCATGTATCAACAATCATTGCAGAGCAGTACCTGAAACATGTGTAAAAATAGGTACGTCAGCATAAAAATGCCTGTGAGATACATAGGTTTTGAGAAAATAGGATTCATGACTTGTAAGTTTAAGAAAATGTTTAATAAAGTTTAGTCATGAACCTTGTAAATTGATTTGTTTTGTAAATCGTTTGAAAAACAATAAGATCAGATGATATGTATAAATAAATGTAAGGTTAAATGAATAACCATGTAAAATGAGTTTGTATAAGATAAGTTGCTTGTAAACAATATTTTGATAAAAAGGCTTATAGTATATTTGAAAATATACTTTGGATTTTAAGAGAATCGAATGAGTAATATATTAAAGTATATTTCAGTTCCAATATCGTTAACCCAAGTGTACTAAATAATGCCACGGTATGTAATGCAATGAAAACACTTATATATAAGAAGTACCAGCGGCGTATCTACCATGTTTTCATCACATTACACCCGTCCCGTTATCTAAACACTAACCAAAACCCAATCGATAGATAGATAGTACATTAAATATACCTTCGTTGTTTAAAATAATAGTTTTAAGTAGTATATTACAAGTATACTTCGGATTTATAAATAACATATTAAACTATGTTTTGGTTTTATAAATAACATATCAAAATATGCTTTGGATGTGATAAATATATGTTGGTTTTGTACAATATCACACATGGGAGCATATCAAACTATACCTTTAGGAGTATAACTAAATATACAAAAATAATGTGATTTAAGAATTCATTCAGACCTAGTGCATCAAAATACACCTTTGAGACTATAGGGATACCACAAAGGAAATCCCTATTTGGATGGAGAAACAAATTGGTTTCAGACATTCCATGACAACAGGAATGGGGTGTCAAATCCTATAGCGCTATACCATACTACCAATCGGTGTGGTGAACATAAAATAAGTACAATTCAACATTTTTTTTATTTTATGTTCTTTGAGAAATCAGTGTTTAAACCATAGATATTTAGTTTGTCAAATGATAAGTAATAACATGTATAATCAATTTTACTTTGAAATCATGAAAATAACATATAGGTACACATGCTTCACCCCAAAACAGTTGAAAACACTAAAAGAGGGGACTATGTACTCACTTGAGATTGCTTAGAAGTCCTAGGATAACCACCAAGCAATGCTAGAGATCACGGAAATCAAACGGCACCTAATATAGGTAACTATGTTAATATACCGGACCTAAATCGGAGGATTTAGATAGAATGAGGGTTCGTAAACCAAACGAGTATGGAGACTCGTGTCATATGGTTTAACAAAGCCTACATACTAAATGAAACCTAACCTAAGTGCTTACGACCCATTACGACTCGTTTAGGTAGCTTATGCTACTTTAACGCGTCGTTCGCGTGAAACGCGTTCGGACCGCCTAACTAGTCCTATGACAAGTAAAATATGCCTTAACATGTCTAATATTGTTGCCAAATCAGTTTAGATACCAAAAGTTATGTTACATATGCTTAAAATGAATTTTGGCGTAAAAAGGGCATTTTGGTAATTTACCTAAGGCATATAAACTACCTATCATACAACTACTTAAACGAAGCGACCATAAGGTATAACCTCGGAAGGTTATTCCCTATATACTATGGTCACCTAATGTGCTTGGTCGGATCCTAATGATCAACCAAATGGGTCGGGTTCGAAAGTATAAGCGATTTATTAGATCGCTTACCCTTACGACCCTAGACAACGTGGTAATCAGTAGGCATAGTCACAAGGGACTATAACCATCGTGATTACAATCACGTTGCGAAGTTCAAACGAACTTCGCATTGACCATAAACTGGTCAATGCAGAATGTCAAACAAAGTTTGACTTTCGGACTCGAAAAGCAATAAAAGAACGAAGGAACACTTACAAAGGGTCCCCGAATGCTAATCTAGATCAAAATAGCTCAGGTATGAAACAAAGGTTTCAACTTAGAGCACATTAGATCAGATTCTTGTGAGGAATGAGTGAACATAAGGTGGGTATTTATAGTAAATGGTCCACCGTTAGGATCGTTTCTTGGAGAAGAGGGAATGATCTCGCCCGTACACTTGTCGGAATGTTGTGGTAGCTCATTTTGCCCCCACCACAAGAGTTTGACAAGTGGCATTGGCCTTTGGGGAGTTGAAGGGCTGTTACCAGCTGTTTAAACACTGAATCTGGTCCAGAAGGGGACTCGCGTGACGCCTAGACCCCTCGCGTCACGCCTAGCCCTTATTTCTGCAGAATTTGCAGAAATGGCCCCTGCACATGTTTCGTTGCGTAACGGCACTTCTAACACCTGTCAAACCCAACTACAAGCTCCACAAGGATGCCTAAACATTGTGGACATGAAACATGCTCAAAAAATATATCGGATGTTGGTTCGTTTGGTCGTACGAACGCGATGTTCGCTTAATTACGACGGTATGCGCATAAGCGCGAAAAACGATCCAAATTGCACGACGAATGGATTTTTTTCATGCCAAACACTAAAATAAAATGTTTTAGTGCTTACATAAATTTTTGGATGTCCGGATGTATTCAGAACCTAAGTTATGCGCGAAAATGCAAACTTATGCACTTTTTGACACTTTTAGTCCCTGAATGACCCAAAAGTTTATTTTAGCACACCGAACCCCTCAAAGCCTATTTCTAAGCTATATAAAGGATATTTAAGGTGTGTTTAACTTATGGTCATGTTCCGGAATGTTCGTTATAGTTCAAATTGGCATACTTGCACAGTTTGTCAAGTTTAGTCCCTGTAAGCGAATTAACTTGTTTTTGCCATACCAAAGCCTTTAAAACTTATTTATAAGTTATGTAAAGGTTATTTAAGGTATGTTAAGCCTATTTCACTATTCTGGAGTGTTCGTTGGATTAAACTGGTTATAGTTACGCATCAGAGCGCGTATAACCCTCAAGAAAGCGATTTAAAGCTTAAAATCTAACAAGAGTTTATATGTGCAAACGATACACATATTTTTACAAATCCCAAGTATGAAATACAATATTTCATTGGTTTGGAATTTGTTTGATGGTTGAAGTGACACAGGTGTCACAGTTTCGAGAAGATTGTTCGTGTTCCACTCTCGTCAGGTGAGATCCTACAGGTTCGTGGTGTGAAGCCTGCTAGTAGTCTCAAGCTCATGTCTTGTTTTCAAGCTCGGAAGTATCTGCGAAAGAACTATGTGGCCTTCTTGGCACATGTTGTAGCAGATAAAGGCAAAGGTAAGTCTATTCAAGATATCCCTGTCGTTCGGGATTATCCGGAGGTATTTCCTGAGGAGTTACCTGGATTACCCCCAGCGCACCAAGTCGAGTTCCGTATTGATCTTGTACCTGGTGCAAATCCTATTGCCAGATCTCCTTATCGTCTTGCACCCTTTGAGATGCAAGAGTTGTCTAAGCAGCTTCAGGAGCTTTCAGATAAAGGTTTTATCCATCCTAGCTTTTCACCTTGGGTTGCTCCCGTTCTTTTTGTCAAGAAGAAGGATGGACCTTTCAGAATGTGCATCGATTACCGTGAGCTTAACAAGCTTACCATCAAGAATCGATATCCCCTACCTCGAATTGATGATCTCTTTGACTAGTTACAAGGTGCTTCTTACTTTTCAAAGATTGATCTGCATTCTGGGTATCATCAACTTCGTGTGCATGAAGAAGATATTCCCAAGACAGCGTTCCGCACTCGTTATGGGCATTATGAGTTCACAGTTATGCCATTCGGTTTGACTAATGCTCCTGCTGTTTTCATGGACTTGATGAATAGGGTTTGCAAGCCTTATTTAGATAAGTTCATCATCGTTTTTATTGATGACATTTTGATATATTCTAAGACGCAAGCTGATCATGAGCAACATCTTTGTCTTACTCTGGAACTCCTAAAGAAAGAGCAACTTTTCGCCAAATTCTCCAAGTGCGAATTTTGGCTTAAAGAAGTTCAATTTTTGGGTCATATCGTCAACGAACAAGGTATTCATGTAGATCCCTCCAAGATCAGTGCGATTAAGGATTGGGATACGCCTACTACTCCTACCGAAGTTCGTTCTTTTCTTGGTCTCGCGGGTTATTACCGCCGCTTCATCGAAAATTTCTCGAAGATTGCAGTTCCCCTAACTGCTCTAACTCAGAAGAATAAACCATTTGAATGGGGTTCTAAACAAGAAGAAGTGTTTCAGACCTTGAAACAGAAGCTTTGTGATGCGCCTATCCTATCTTTGCCCGAAGGTAATGATGATTTTGTCGTGTATTGTGATGCATCAAATTTGGGACTTGGCTGTGTTCTGATGCAAAGGAACAAAGTCATAGCATATGCATCGAGGCAGTTGAAGGTGCATGAGAAAAACTACACCAGTCACGATCTTGAGTTGGGTGCAGTTGTGTTCGCTCTTAAGATTTGGAGACACTATTTGTATGGTACAAAATGTGTGGTTTTCACTGACCACAAAAGTCTTCAGCATATCTTTAATCAGAAAGAACTCAACATGCGGCAACGACGTTGGGTTGAACTTCTAAACGACTATGACTGTGAAATTCGCTACCATCCTGGTAAGGCGAATGTCGTGGCTGACGCTTTGAGTCGTAAAGAACGTGTCAAGCTTCAATGTGTTCATGTTCAATCTGATATTCAAGCTCGATCTGATATTCAAGCCCGCATCTCTCAGGCTCAACATGCTTGTGTTTCACAAGACTTGATGGGTAAGGAATTACCCTATCACATTAAGCCTGATCTTGAACTGTAGGACAATGGATCGTATTATTTCATGGACCGTTTGTGGGTCCCAAGCCTAGATGATCTCCGCACTTTGCTTATGGATGAAGCTCATAAGTCTCGTTATTCTATTCATCCTGGCTCAGATACGATGTATAAGGATCTTCGTACTCAATATTGGTGGCCTGGTATGAAGAAAGACATTGCCTTGTACGTTTCCAAATGCCTTACTTGTCTTAAGGTTAAGGCTGAACACCAACATCCTTCTGGTCTTTTAGAGCAACCAGAGATTCCAGTTTGGAAATGGGAAAACATTGCTATGGATCTCATTACCAAACTTCCGCGCACAAAGAAAGGTCATGATGCCATCTGGGTAGTTGTTGATCGTCTTACTAAATCAGCGCATTTCCTGCCGATCCGTGAGGATCTATCTGCTGAAAAGTTGGCTAAAATCTATGTGGATGAAATCGTATCTCGACATTGTGTTCCTTTGAACATTATTTCTGATAGAGATGCTCGCTTCTCTTCTCGTTTTTGGAGAACCATGCAATCTGCTATGGGGACCCAACTTAATCTGAGCACTGCTTATCATCCGCAATCTGATGGTCAATCTGAAAGAACAATCCAGACTTTGGAGGATATGCTTAGAGCTTGTGTGATCGATTTTGGTGGTAGTTGGGATTCACATCTTCCATTAATTGAATTCTCCTACAACAACAGTTATCACTCCAACATCAACATGGCTCCTTTCGAGGCTCTCTATGGTCGAAAATGTCGTTCACCAGTCTACTAGAATGAGATCGGTGAGGCTCAGCTTACTGGACATGACCTCATTCTAGAGACAACTGATAAGGTTAAGAAAGTTCGTGATAACCTCCAGACAGCTCGAAGCCATCAAAAGAGTTACGCGGACCAACGACGCAAGCCCTTGGAATTTCAAGTCGGTGATCGTGTATTACTTAAGGTCTCACCTTGGAAAGGTGTGATCAGATTTGGAAAGAAAGGAAAACTTGCACCTAGATATGTTGGACCATTCAAGATCATCGAAAGAATCGGTAAGGTAGCCTATAGACTTGAGTTACCTCCTGAACATGGAAATGTTCATCCAACCTTCCACGTGTCCAATCTCAAGAAGTGTTTAGCTGATGAGAACCTCCACATACCACTTGACGAAATTCGTGTTGATAAAACACTACATTTTGTTGAGAAACCTGTGGAAATCATGGACCGAATAGTCAAATGGCTTAAACACAAGCGCATTCCTTTGGTTAAAGTTCGCTGGGAATCTAAGCGTGGACCTGAGTTTACTTGGGAACGTGAAGATCAAATGAAGGCGAAGTATCCGCATCTTTTCTCACGAGTTTCCTCTAAACAAATTTCGGGACGAAATTTCCACAAGTAGGGGAGACTGTGACATCTGTGCTTGTAATCATTGTAAACAGTTCAGTTATCAATGAACTAAAGTTATTTGATCCCAATATTTGTTTGTTTATGTTTGACATTTTTCATGTTTTAATTTTTATTCAATTTCAAACTCTATATCGCTTTCTGGAGAATTATACGCAAACTGGTGCGTAAACGTAGTCAGTTTAACGCGAAAAATACTCCGGAACATCAACATATGCTTAACATACCTTAAATAACCTTTACATAACTTAGAAATAAGTTTTGAAGGCTTTGGTATGGCAAAATCAAGTATATTCGCTTACAGGGACTAAATTCGACAAACTGCGAAAGTATGCCAATTTGAACTGTAACGGACATTCCGGAACTTGATCATAAGTTAAAAACACCCTAAATATCCTTTACATAGCTTAGAAATAGGCTTTGAGGGGTTCGGTGTGCTAAAATAAACTTTATGCTCATTCAGGGACTGAAAGCGTCAAAAAGTGCATAAGTTTGCATTTTCACGCATAACTTACGTTCTGAATACATCCGGACATCCAAAAATTTATGTAAGCACTAAAATATTTTATTTTAGTGTTTGGCATAAGAAAAATCCATTCGTCGCGCAATTTGGATCGTTTTTCGCGCTTGTGCGCATTTCGTCGTAATTAAGCGAATATTGCGATCATACGACCAAACGAACCGACATCTGGCATATTTTTGAGCATGTTTCATGTCCACAATGTTTAGGCATCATTTTAGGGCCTTAAAGTTTGCTTAACTGGCCTTAAACATGTCGGAAATGAGCTTAAACCATAACAGGGACCATTTCTGCAATTTCTGAAAGTTGATTGCTGATCAGAAGGCCCAGGCGGCCCGCGTAAGCCCCCATTAAACCTTACGCGGCCCGTGTGAGACTGCCAGATGTGTAGAAAGTTGATTCCAACCATTTCCAGCCTGTTCTAGCCATGTTTTCCACTTGCAACTGGTATTTCTGAAGCTATGGGCCATTTCTAGGGGTACCCAAGGTTTCACAAAACAAGGGGCACACATGTACGGTTGAGATCGAGGCACGTTATTCGATGAACGATCCTAACGGTGGTCCTTTTCCTATAAATACCCCCCACCCCTTTTGTTGCAACCCACTTGATTTCTAAGATTTTTCTCTAAGTTGAAGTGTGAAACACTTCATACCTGAGAAATACTTGGAAAATCAAACTTGCGGGGACCCTCTGTAAGTATTCTTTCGTTCTTTTCATTCATTTTTAGCGTTAAAGTCAAACTACGTTTGACTTTCTGCATTAACCAGTTTATGGTCAATGTGAAGTTCGTTTGAACTTCATAACGTGAGCGTAATCACGATGGTTATAGTCCCTAGTGACTATACCTATTGATTACCACGTTATCTAGGCTCAATGACGAGTCGTAGTTTCGGCCAAAATGCGTATCCTCGTGTATTTTGTAACCAAACTACTTGTGGGTATCAAAACCGTTTTTTTTTATACCAAACCTGTTTTCAAACCTCGTTAAACATGTTTTAACATGTTTAGCTCGTCACTTTTAGATTTGTGCTTGTCTAGGGTCGTAAAGGTAAGCGATCTAATCAATCGCTTATACTTTCGAACCCGACCCATTTGGTCGATCATTAGGGTCCGACCAAACACTTTAGGTGACCATAGTTGTATAGGGAATAACCTTCCGAGGTTATACCTTATGGTCACGGCGTTTAGTTAGTAGTATGATAGGTAGTTTATATGCCTTAGGTAAATTACCAAAATGCCCTTTTTACGCCAAAATTCATTCTAAGCATATGTAACATAATTTTTGACATCTAAACTGATTTGGAAACTATATTAGACATATTAAGGCATATTTTACTTGTCATAGGACTAGTTAAGCGGTCAGAACGCGTTTTACGCGAACGACGCGTTAAAGTAGCATAAGCTACCAAAACGGGCCGTAACGGGTCAAAAGCACTTAGGATAAGTTTCGTTTTAGTATGTAGGCTTTGTTAAACCATATTACATGAGTTCCTACACTCATTTGGTTTACGAACCCTCATGCTACCCGATCCTCCGAATAGGTCCGTTTATTAATGTAGTTACCTATATTAGGTGTCGTTTGAATCCGTGATCTTCCAGCTTTGCTTGGTGGATATCTAAAGTCTATTGATCAATCTCAAGTGAGTACATAGACCCCTCTTTTACTGTTTTCCAAATGTTTTGGGGTGAAACACATGTGCCTACTTGTTATTTTCATGCTTTCCATGTTTTCATATCATATACTTGCTATGTTCATTAGTACACTATTAGTACATAATTTCATTTTCTTTTGCTATGTATGTTTACTTAGCATACTTAGCACATTGATTTACATTACATCTTCTTTTGCTATGTATGTTAACTTAGCATATTTAGCACATTGATTTACATGACTTTTCTGCTTTGTATGTTAACTTAGCATACTTAGTACATTACTTTCATTACATGTTTACAGTTGGTATGACATTTGGTTTGTTTAACGGGTCTAAACTACATTCATTAACATTAGCTACGCCGCTCGGTAGTAAGTAATGGTACCATAGGACTTGACAAATCCCGTTCCTGACATCCTAGGTTTGTTTTGGTGTAAGGAATGACTGAATCCGAAAACATTTTACTTTGATAAAGTTTACTCTAAGGTTATCCTGCTGTCTCAAGGCTTGAATGTATGCGTTAACTTACCGCATAAGTGTTTGTATCAGTAAAGCATGTATTTATTTAGTTATTTTACAAAACATAACTTTTGATTTATTCAAAATTCTTTGTTTTGTACATTTTTACTTGTGGTTTAAGTAGTCTCATTTTACTTACCATACATAACTTTTGTTTACACATTACATGGTTTATATTCAACTTGGGTTATACTATGACATTTGACTATTGGATTAAACATGGATATTTTACAATGTTGGTTGGTTTGAGTGACTTAAATAACGAGGCGTGTGTAATATGGTACAAGCATGGTGGATACGCCGCTGGTACTTCCTATATATAAGTGCTTGTATGATATTACATATCGTAGCGTCATTTAAACCACTTCAGTTTAGACATATTACATTTACAACACATTATCACTTAAACATTGTTTTACAAATAACTTGGTTTATACAAACTCTTTTTTTTACTTGGTTATTATTTTAACCATACATTATTTTATATACATACATATCGTCTGATTTTGCTAACGTTTTTCAAATGATTTATAAAACAAAACAATTAACAAGGTTCATGACTGAATTTTATTAAACATTTCTCTAAACTCAAGTCATGAATCCTATTTTCATAAAACCTATGTATCTCACAGGCATTTTTATGCTGACGTACCTATTTTTACATGTGTTTTCAGGAGCTGTTGCTTAGGATGTTCGTGACATACTAGGGCGGACCTGTGCCTTAGAGACTTAAAAATGAAGCTAGAACTTGTTAGTGCAGTATGTCTATCGCCTCCGTCATCTCAAGACCGTAGCAGAAATAGTTTAAGTTTAGGCTTATATTGTAATATCTAGAGTAAAAGGCAAGGTGGCAATATTGTAAATAAGAGGAAAGCTCTTATAAGCCTTGGCCTATAAATAGAGGAGTTAGGGCTTAGTTTAGAGACTTTTGACACTTTTGGTCATTTGGAGCTTTGGAGATCTAGAGCTAGAGAGAGAAAGCCTAGAGAGAGAAAGTTCCGTGTACGTGATTCAGGTGCTGTACGTTATCAGATCTTTCAATAGAATCACAGTTATAATTACTGTTCGTGTGTTCGGTCACGTTCGTGTACGGATTTCGCGCGTTACACGAGTCGGTTCGCAATCGAAACGGAGTCAAAACCGGTCCTAACAAGTGGTATCAGAGCAGGAGCTCGATTGCACGGATCAAACGCACGATTTCGCACAGAAATTCATCAGATTCAGAGTCAAATTCATACAGATTTGTCAAAAATTCTTCATCTTTTCATCTATTCACGTTTTTATCTGAAAAACGCCAAATTAAACGACTTTTTACAGATAAAAATTGCTGATTTTTGGATATGTTGTGCGAAAACAATTGATCTATAAGCCTATAAATTTTCAGAACTTAATTCGAAGCCGTTTGTGAGAAATCAGAATTTTTGTGGTTCGAAGTTTGTTGAAATATGTTGAATGTTGCTGCTGTTGTTCTTGATGTTCACCGCACGGATGGCAATCCGTGCGGATGACCAATCCGTATCAAGTCATTCTCATGCACAGTTCATTAATTTGTTGACTTGTTGACTAGCTATCCGCACGAATAACAATCCGTGGCATTACATCTCCCATTCAAGTCTCTTAGTCAACTTTGTCAGTATTCAACTTGAGTCATTAATTGCCATCGGTGAGCATGTGAATTGTTGGATTCATTACAGTTGTTATTAAACATCTTTTTCAACCACATCACGTGATCTTTATTAAAATTTGGCAGGTTTATTAATTGACCATGTGATAAGAATTCAATCAATCTGTATTACGACATCCCTTTGCAATTCATTTAAACGGGTTGACTTCTGTTGACCTATCCGTGCGGATTACTACTCGTGCGGATATCAATCCGTGTTGACCTTAGTTGACTGATTGTTCGCGCAGATAACATCATTTTCCACCCGTGCGGATAACATCATTTTCAATCCGCACGGATAACAATCCGTGTTGACTTGTTGACTGATTGTTCGCGCGGATAACGGACACTTGTCCGCACGGATAACGTCATTTGTTTCATCCGGATAAACCACTCGCGCGGATAACTTGTCCGCACGGATAAACCACTCGCGCGGATAACTTGTTCGCACGAATAAACCACTCGCACGGATAATATTATTTTCCACTCGTGCGGATAACTTGTCCGCACGAATAGCAATCCACGTCACAACCATCCGAGTCTTGTTTTATCATTCGTGCGAGCAACTTTGTCAACATGTGTCAGTCTTATTAATAATTCTGTTTGTCACGAGATTCATATCTGTTTTGTCAGCACCGTTTATAGATACATGAGACATGCATGTGAACTATTAATTGAGAATTAAAGGATTGCATGTGTAGTATTGAAAAGTTTGTCGGCCATTAAAAAATCTTGCATGTGAAAGGGCATTAATTGTTGTGTGTACATTTGATATTGTCAGTTGGCATGTGATATTGTTTTGAAAGATAAAATTTCATTACTAAAGTCAAAGAGTCAAAGTGCCAACCGATCAACTCAAGTTTTGTCGTTTAGTAAAGTGGTTTGTGTCAAAGAGACGGATTACATTATCCGCACGAATAAACAATCTGGGGCACTCGCACGAATAAACAATCCGGGGCACTCGTACGAAATCCGGGGCAAAGTCTTGTTGACTGGTTACTCGCACGGATTACTTTCATTCGCACGGAGTACTTTCATCCGCACGGATACCCATCCGCACGGATCCCCATCCGGATACTATCTCAACCGAACGGATACAATCCCACCCGAATGGACAAGCGTTGTCACGAGATTATTTTCACTGTTGACTTGTGTTGACTTATTCGATCGGATACCCGTCCGATTCATTTGTTTGATATTGATTAAACTCATTGTGTTTGTTTGTTCTTGATTCAAGGTTTAAGGTGCTTGTAAATCGAGAAGATCATATCATGGCTGAAGAGTTCTACAACACGTTCTACAACGCGTTTACATCCGAATCATCTGAAACATCTACTGTCACACCGAAAACCATAACAAAGGCGATCAATGAAAACATCAAGAATGATAACTTCTACGGAACACACTCGAAGCCACCTACTCTGGAAAGCATTGAAGATTACACGTGGTGGAAAGAGAGGTTCATTGGTTGGGCAAAAGCCTATGCTCACAAGAGCTGGTTTTGTTTGGAGTTTGGGTACAAAAAGCCGACTAATGATAAAGGAGAAGAGCTTCCACTCAAAGACTTACCTAAAGATGACAAAGCAGAATTCTCAGCAGAATAGAGAATGATTGCTTTGATCCAGTTGGCAATCAGAAATGACATGTTTGCTTTACTGCAACATGACGGAACTTCAAAATCGGTTTGGGAAGCTTTACGGGTTAAGGCAGAGGGTGGTAAACAAATTCAGAAAAACAAAATCGCGTTATTAAAAAAGGAATTCGATTTGTTTGATAGTTTAAAAGGAGAAACAGTAAGGCAAATGATTGAGAGGTTTTGCCATTTAAAAATTGAACTTGAAAGGTTTAAAATTGTGAAAACTAGAGAAGAAATTGTTGATAAAGTAATTGAAGCGTTACCACGAGCTGATCAGTGGCAAACGTTTGTTTTTATCTTGAAAAATGATGCTTTATATGATACAATTTCTCTTGATGTATTGATAGAAAAGATAGAGAGTCATGAACTTGAGTTGCAAAAGCAGGACAAGATGAGCAGTTCTTCGCATCAGCAGAATGTTGGTCTTTATTATAAAGGCAATATACCTTTGGTGAAAGCTGATAGATCACCACAGACAGCATTCAGTGGTGAGCGGACAAAAGAACCTCATAAAAGCTCATCAAGTTACGATCCGGGTTATCATTCATCCGCTTCAAAAGCTAGTTCTGAAGAATCTGAAGAAGTTCTGTGCAACATTGCTCTAAAATTGAAGAATTCTCCGACAATGAGCATCAATGCGGCCAAACAGCAAATGAGTTTCCTTGCATCTGTTCTGGAATCGTATGAAGGTCTTGTAGCTAGCAAAATTGGAAACTCAGAGTTAACCAAAGAAGACTATGACCAGATTGATCCAGAAGAGATGGAACTCATTGACATCCGCTGGTGTTTAGCTAGTTGCATCCGCAGAGCTCAGAGATATATGGAAATTACTGGGAAACAATCTCTTGGTGGTGCATCTACAAAGCTTGGATTTGATAAGTCCAAAGTGACCTGCTTCAAATGTAAGCAAAAAGGTCATTTCAAAAGAGAGTGCAACAATTCTGCGGTTGGTGGAAATGAACATCCGTTCAATGATGATTACTACCGAAAGGCAATTTACCACCGTAGCAGAGAAGAGCCAAAGATGATTGAAGACAAACCCAGAGAGAAGTCAAGAGCTTATGCTGTGATTCACGATGATGAAGGATATGATTGGAGCCAGATCTGTCCAGAAGAAGATCGAGTTGATGTTCGAAAAACAGCTCATGGCAAAGCTATATTAAAGAACAACAATTACTCCTTTGTTGCTGAAATCAAAGATGAAAACAAAGAAGAAAAGGTTGTTGCTGAGGCTAAAAAGAAAACCAGAGAAGAAATTCTGAGTGAGAAAACAGACAGAGAAATAAGAATGGTTGCAAACAGAATGAATGATATGCAAAGAGAATATGATGAAGCTGTCAGAAACAAAAGATGGGATAAGAAACGAGAGTGTTATGTCAACAAATATGGTGAACCTGTTGTTTCCAAGAAGGACATAGTTTTTGATGATGTTCTTCTAATAATTCCTCGGGTCGGTGAATTTTATTCAAATGCTGTAAAAGAAAAAAATTACGAGGAAAAGCTGGAAAAACTCATAAGAGAAGTCATGATATCGAGTTTGAAGAAGAGAGATGAAGAGAGAATGAAGAAGAATGTTGAGTGTATGGTTGAAGAATTGAAGAAGGTAGCTGAAGAGATTAAAGTTGAAGTTATTGAAGAGAAAGAAGAAGTTGTGGTGAATGAAGAAGTTGAGAAAGCTGTTACTGAAGAGCAGCAAGTTGAAGAAACTAAGAAGAAAGAAGAAGTGAAGAATGAGAATTTGGAAACTGGTGATGTTGGTGAAGAAGTTGGTGTTGAGGGAAAGAAGAATGATGCTGATCAGACAGATGCAGCAAACACCGAAGTGCCAATCACTGAGGTAAATTCTAATTCTAAAACTCAAATCAAAATCATTGAACAGTGCAAGAAATGCATGGAAACGTGCAGTGCTTGTACTAAAAAAGACAAACAATTCACAAAAATTGAAAATGTTTTCAAAAATAAATGCAAAGAAATGTTAGAAAACGAAAAGATTTTGAAAGAAAATGATGAAAAACTTTTGGAAAAATGTAAAAAGTTAGAAAAAGAAAATGAAGTTTTGAAAGAAAATGTTTGAAAAAGACAGAAGAATGTGATCAAAAAGAAATTGTTTGTCAAGAAATGAAGAAGGAATATGATTCAATAAAATTGGCATATCACATTACAAAAGAATCATATGAAAAAGTGAAAGATGAAATGAAATTTGCTCAATCAAGAATGAATTATCTTTCTGAAACAACTAAAGAGCTTAAACGAATGTATGAAATAAAACAAGGTGTTGTTAATTCCTATATTGAAGATGTTGCTAAGCTAAAACGACAGATTACTGATTTAGAACAGGACAACAACAAGTTAAAAAGTTATCACGTGTCATCATATGTGCTTGAACGTATTTTCAATATAAAACCGGGAGATGGTGAGTCTGAGCAAAACAAGAAAGGCATTGGCTCAGAGTTTCATCAAGTTCCACCACCGGGAAAATTTGCATTTTATGATGATGAAAAGGTCGAAAAAGCTTTCAACATGGTAGATAAATTGCCAGATAACATTGACATAACCTATTCCAAATCTGATGATTCTAGTGATTCAGAGGTGGTAGGTAAGGTCGTTGAAAGTGTGTTGAAAGAAGAGTCGGGTGATACAGGTAAGTCTGAATCACAGGATGAAAATGAAGGTAATTTTCATGATGGATATCTGAAAAACACAAAATCCGAGAAAAAATTGAGTGATGATTCAAAAGGATTGGTTTATACCATGATTGGATCGGACAAATTATTCTTATATGTTGTTTTCCCGATTCAGAATGTGATATCAGAAAAGGTTGACAAAGTTTTCAAAATGGTTGAGATTGAGAAATCTGAGATTCCAAAGTTTGCTGGAAAGTGTCACAAAACTTTTTATAACAAACCTGGTTACAAGAAGAAAAACATGAAGACTGGGTTGGGTTATAAGAAGAAACAAAATTGGAAGAAAAATGAAACGCCAAATTTTCAAGAAAAAATGAATTTTATTCAAGGAATAAGTTTAGAAGAAGAGAAAGAACTCCAAGTTATACGACAGTCTAATGAAGAGTTATGTGCTCAAAAGAAAAAGCAACAACCACAGGTCAAAGATGTTTCAAAAAGAACATGTTTTAAGTGTGATCAAATTGGACATCTTGCACGAAAGTGTCCAAATCTGAAACCTGTGGATGTTGACAAAAAGAAGTCTGATAATGTTGAGAAACAGAAATCTGAGGATGTGAAACAAAGGTCAACCAAATTTGATTCAAAACAAACTTGGAGGTACAACACAAACAAGTTTGTTTCGAACCAAACTTGGAAATCAAACTCGAATAGGTTCGATTCTAGACAGATCTGGAATTCTCACACACCCAAATTTAGAACAACACAAAGTTGGAAAACTACTGTTGATACAACAAAACCAAATGAGTTTTGGAAACCAAAAGTTGTTCAGAATGAAAATGTTCAAAAAGAGTCACATTTTTACAAAAGAGGTACTCCGAAAGGGCAAACATGGTCTGCTAAGAAACAAGTGATTTCGGTAAATGTTGAAAAAGTTGAAGACAAAGTTGAAAAAGTCTTTGTACAGAATGACAAAGATTTTCCGAAGTTAAATGATGCATATTGTGTTGAAATGCCTAAGGTCAAACAGACCTGGGCTAAATTGTTCAAGTAATTGAATATTTTGAATGTGCAGGTGCTTCCGAAGAAAATAGAATGTCAACCAAAGGAGAATCGAAGCAGCCTGGCACAAGAAGAAGAGGCTGCTGAACCCTGTGTTGGTTGAACAGGGAGTTTATTTGTTTTCTGTACATAAATAAACAATATTTTTAAAACCCTAAAAATTGAAAATTTTGAAAAACAAAAAAAATATGTTTTGATTTTGTCAAAAATATTCAAAAATAAAAAAATATGTGTTGATTGAATACGCCGAAACCCTCACGGCTGAACAAACATAATTACTTTCACAAGATTGAAAAACGGTTTTCAAACTGTCGAAAATCAATGGGTTGTAAATCATGGGGGTACGTTATATTTTCTGCAAATCAGAGCATGAAAAGCAGAAAATGGATGGCGAAACAAAGCTATCTACATCGGTTATCAAATTTTCTTTAAATGGTTTTGAATTTTAGGGGGAGTAAGAAATTGTCAGAAAATCCAAAAACATTAGAAAATTTGAAAAAGTCAAAAACATGATAAAATTCAAAAATTGAGTTTTTGTGTAAAAAGAGGAAATGATAGTACATCAGTAGACAGTTACAGTATGCTAAAGAAATGTATTGATTATATAGCGTTAACAGTCTCACTGATGATATGCCGATAGATTTTTATACATTTAGTAAACTTTTTCGGGATATAAACCTAAATTCAAACTTGCTTATTTCGTGGGGAACAGTACTTGGATATATAGGTAACCCCTGAAATCTCGTTTGAAGGACCCCTCTTTCTGAGATACTAGGTCTTTATGCTTAGTGATATCTGGGGTTTTATCCCGGGACTTCTGATTTTGCAGAAGCAATGGCCTAGTCCCCGGAGAATACTTTCTGCATTGCTTGAAATATAGCGCCGCTCTCAGCAAATTGATGAAACAATAAAATTGATAGTCATTGCTGTTGTAAAACAAAAGATCCTCTAAAGGGGGCACACCAAAAGTCGAGCCGTCATCTCTCTGCTGAACGGAAGTTCTGACCTGAGCTCTCACGGTTTCCTACTATAATTTATCCCCCTTACAGATAACATCTAGGTATACTCACCTGTAAGACTGAATATTGGGATCTGGATTCGGGAGTATATTCAAGAGGTGGGACACATGAATAGGTTTAAGTTCTTAAAACACCTAATTCGTATCCTGAATCAGTTGAACTTTGTATGAAAATTTAAGTGGATCAATATATCGACAATCTAAGTGAATTGTTTAATTCTTAATGTGTAACTAAGCTCAACGGTACTTGTGACTTGTCAAAAACTGATATGATCCTCTAACGCAAACTCAAACAAAAATATTGTCTGTAAATATGTTTGAACATATTTCTTTACTGTTTTACATTTCAAAAAAAAAATACAAAAAGATTTGTGATTCTGCTTTATTTTCGACAACCGATGTCTGGATGCTGAGTTTCAAAATCTAAGTATGCTGATCGTGTTTCTGAAAATAAAACAAGTTCATTAATTTGAAACTTGAAGTTTTATAATAAAAAATCAAAAACAGTTTGTGATATCTCCAAGGTCATTAATTTGGACTTGGATGATTAACTGTGAGGGAGTTGGATGCTTATATTGTTAAAATATATGATAGAGCCAGTTTTCGATGTTGGATTCTTAATTCTGCCAAATCTTTGAAGATTGTTGATAGGGGGAGAGTATCAAGTAATCTTGGATATATTTCATATTATTATATCTTAGTCCCAGGATCTTGATTTAGAAAGTTTAATAGAGCCAGGTTACGATACCTGGACAACTGAAAATGTTTTCACTATTAAATGTTTTACTTATGAATGTATGAGATTTGCAGATGGTATTCCAGACTACGATCCCGATAGCCAAGTCTAAGGGGGAGTCTGAAGACGAGCTCAACGCAAGGGGAAGCGTGCAAAAGAGCCAGGTAACGTTCCCAGAAGAGCTTGTAACCGGAAAGCCAGGTGTCGATCCCAAAGCATGGAAGCTTGACGACAGGGGGAGCCTGAAGAGTCTACCGAAAGGGGGAGCTGAAGCTGAAAACAGATCCACCGGGATTCTGTTCAAGCTAGAGAGAGAGAAAGAAAAGAAGCTACGAGTCTGACTAAATGTTTGAGATTGACTGCGGCAATATCCAAGGGGGAGTCTGTTAGTGCAGTATGTCTATCGCCTCCGTCATCTCAAGACCGTAGCAGAAATAGTTTAAGTTTAGGCTTATATTGTAATATCTAGAGTAAAAGGCAAGGTGGCAATATTGTAAATAAGAGGAAAGCTCTTATAAGCCTTGGCCTATAAATAGAGGAGTTAGGGCTTAGTTTAGAGACTTTTGACACTTTTGGTCATTTGGAGCTTTGGAGATCTAGAGCTAGAGAGAGAAAGCCTAGAGAGAGAAAGTTCCGTGTACGTGATTCAGGTGCTGTACGTTATCAGATCTTTCAATAGAATAACAGTTATAATTACTGTTCGTGTGTTCGGTCACGTTCGTGTACGGATTCCGCACGTTACACGAGTCGGTTCGCAATCGAAACGGAGTCAAAACCGGTCCTAACAGAACTAGTTTAATTATGTGGTGTACTCTTTGTTTCAGTTATTTTAAGACAATGTAACTCTTTGTTTGATGAATAAAACATAACTTTTAAATGCCATGGTTGTGAAACAATAATTCTGTTGCAACACTCCCCGACGTTTCCGCCACGATTTGATGTTTTACGTGGTCGGGGTGTGACATGATGCGTCACGTTTGAGCCTTGAATGCGCATCTATACAAAAGGACAAAGTGACAGCCTATGCGTCTAGACAACTGAAAGTGCATAATAGGAACTATCTAACTCATGAGTTGGATTAGGAGTTGTTGTATCTGCCTTGGAGATTTGGAGGACATGTTGCGAGCGTGAGCGATAGATTTCGATGGAAGTTGGGATACTCATCTGCCATTAGCTGAGTTTTCCCTACAACAATAGTTATCACACAAGTATTAAAGCCGCCCCGCTTGAAGTCTTGTATAGAAGGAAGCGTCGATCGCCTGTCAATGGGCAGAAGTTGGCAAAAGGCAACTAACCGAACCTGAGATCTTTCAGGAAACCACCGATAAGGTTGCCCAGATTGAGGGAAAGTTGAAAGCCACCTCCGATCGACAAAAGAGCTATACAGACAACCGAAGAGATCTGTTGCATTTTCTTTTTGGTCGGCGATCGTGTTTTGTTAAAGGTGTCACCTTGGAAAGGTGATGTTAGGTTTAGAAAAGGGGGAAAGCTGAGCCCGCATTTTTTAGGTCCTTTCGAGATCCTATCTCGAGTTGGATCAGTCTCTTATAGGCTCAAGCAACCGCAGGAGTTAAGCGGTGTACATGAGGTGTTTCATGTATCCAGCTTGAGAAAGTGTCTGTCAAATGAGACACTGATCATACCCCCAGATGAGGCTCATGTAGACGATAAACTGAGATTTATTGAAGAACCTGTTGGAGTTCTAGATTGAACGATTCAGAAGCTTAGGAGGAGTCAGATTAAGTTAGTGAAGTTCCGCTGGAATTCCAAACGTGGACGTGAGTTCACATGGGAACGACAAGACCAGATGCAACGGAAATATCCCTATCTCTTTCCGTCTAATTTGAAATCGAGACCTGTAGTGTAAAAATTTCGGGGACGAAATTTCCTAAACAGGGGGAGACTCTAACACCCAGCTATTTTGAGTCTGTACCATACCAGTGTGACACGTGTTATGAACAAATAAAGGCAATATTTTATTCAATTTAGCGTTAATATATAGTATTTGATGTGATGGTAGAGTTAAACATCGTTAAAAATTATTTGTTAATAATAAGATAAATACTTATCGTGTAATGAAAAAAAAAGCGAAACCAATGTCAGTAACCTCCCGATTAATGTTAAAATCCTAAAAATACTCCGTTATGATTAAAATGCTATTTTTAATCATATTTGTGAAGATGGTGGCGGCCCATGGGGTGCCTACCTTTCCTTCTTTTTGATAAGTGTTGCCTAGGGAAGATTTCATATCATTCAAAAACCTAAACAATCCACTAATGCACATTCCAATACACAAAAAACTATTCATCTCTCTCTCTTCTCTCTCTTTCGGCCGAACACACCCCCACTCCACTTCCATTTACATTGTTCATTAAAATCTTGAAGATCCAAGTTCATTTCAAGTTAGTTCCAAGTCCATTTGAAGATCCAAAGGTGGTTCCAAGGTGATTTCAAGAAGGAACAAGCTTGCATTTATCAAAAATCCCATCAAAACCCCATTGTTGTTCTTGGAAGGTATAAACTCGTTTACCATTCTTGATCTTGTTTCTTGATGATGATGGTGATATCATGTTTCTCAAACACTTGGGTTCTTCATAACTCTTGAAAACTAATCAACAAAATGATCTTACCAAAATAAAAATTGAAGTATATGTGTGTGTGTGTACGGTCGTGAGTGTGTGTGTGGGTTCGTGTTGGTGTTTTGCTTAAAAGTTGAGTTTTGATTGAAATGATTCCTGAAAGGTGATTTGCATGTATGATCAAAATGGATTTTCGTGAAATTTTGTATGATTTAAGATGAAATTGATAAAAAGTTGGTGTTTGGACACATATGCATGTGTCGTGTGTGTGTGTGTGTGTGTGTATATCTATATACTATATTATAAAGCATATTAGAAGGACGACTTAAGGTAATTTGCCACTTCCTTTAAAACACCTTTCAAGCATGATGTACAAGTCTTTTAAGCACAACTAACACAATTATATCCTCACTTTCCAATAATAATACCCTTATAAACAAACAAAAACACACATATCATGATCCTACCATCCATCACTTCACATGGATCATGATCCTACCGTCCATTACTCTTCACATGGATCATGATCCCTATTGTATATTGTCTACTCGCCAGATCTCATTTTCAAAAGCTTCCAAAACATTTCCCCCAAATTGTCAAATTCCTCTCTCTCTCTGCATTTTCAAATTTTGAATTCCCAAATGAAAAGAGAGGAGAGGGAGACAGAGAGAGAGAGAATGAGAAATAGAGAGAGGCGATGGAGAAGGAGAGCCGACTACCTTAGGGTTTATGTCACCGAAGCAGAACAGATGACGGCTAGAGTTTCACGTCTAATCCCGACGACGGCGGTTAAGGTTGCTTCTCCGGTAGCAACATTAGGAGGCTGAGGTGATGAGCTGAAGTGCGGATGAACGACTATTATGGTTCACTAGGGTCAATAGCCGCCCCCCATGTGACGGATAGTACAGATCTCTTGTCGGAGGAGCTTATGGCGATGTGAGTAACCTTTTAATCTATTATGTTATTTTGTATATACTTATGATGCAACCTTACCAAGATAATCATATCTTTTCAATATCACTTCCAGTAGTTTAATCAATCAGAATATAATTATGTTTCCATTTGTTTTGAAAGCTACCTACCATGGATGCTGTTGTGACTCTGGACCAAGTTCCTCGATGGAGTCATGAAGATTTAAGATGTTCATATGAAACCGAAGAAGACCGAAGATTACACTTTCCAGACCCGTTAACTGTATATTCTGAGGCTGAGAGGAGTGGGAATGGTATGGTTTCTAGATTTCCAGTTGATGTTGAAATAAACTCCAAGATTTATTTGTGGAGAGGTAACCCCTGGAATCTGGAAGTTGATGCTGTTGTCAACTCTACAAACGAGGTGAGCGGTTATCGGTTAATTTTTACTGACATATAGGATGATAAGAGTGTTCAAGATAGTAACACCATGTGATTTATGTTTAGAAGTCATTTTATATCTGTTTAAAGTAATTATAATAAAAGAAGTTGCAGTTTTATTGATTTGTGTCACACCCCAACCAATGGCGGAAACATCGGGATGAGACGAAGTGTGAAGATTGCTAGAGACATCATAACGCTATTTGTGACAATATTTAAATAATTCCCATTTCATTTCATAACTTCAAATTGTCAACATTACATAAACTCAAATAACAACAAGTTCCAAAAGTAATACATACGACATAAGCAAAAATTGATACAACATATTAAACCTAAACGTCTATATGTGTATCTAGGCATCAACGCTACTTCTTTTCATAGCATTGTCATCATCAACCTGTAACATGTTTAAAATACAATTCAATGCAAAAGCAATGGCGAGTATACAAGTTTGGTACGTACATAACAAATGATAAGTTTTGAACAATTCCTCATAGCAAGCATGTGATTCAAGATAAACATAAAAACATGGCATGTGTCTAACATATCAAACCAAGGAAACGCAACATGCTCATGACATAACCACAAGTTAAAGGTGGCGGGTCGTTAATCCTATAGCGCTACATATGTCATGGTTTGGCTCGTACGAAGTTAATGATAAGTTCAACACATAAGATTCACCCAAGTTTAAATATCAAGCCATCACGTATACAAGCATGTTAATAGGAATGTTCATGTGTTTAAGCAAAATGTTCATGTGTAAGTTGTTGATAAGTAAACATGTTATACCCCAAAAGTGGTAAAAGTAAAAAGGGGGAAATACGAGTATACTCACAAAGTTTGCATATGCTTTCCGATTATCCAATTATTGACGAGTTGATGAGGTTACAAGATTGAATGTGTACGGGTTAAAGTTCAAGTATGCTTAGAGTCGAGATTCGGTATTTAAAACAACATAAAAATAAGATATGAGAATAACATGTGAAAATAATCATCTTCAACACTTAACACTTGTATGACACTTGGTAACCACAAGGGTTATGATAATGTTTTCATGAGTTGAACACCCATAAGAATCACAACAAGGTTTAGGTCTTAGATGATGTTCTACTACTCTTAACATATAAACACAAGTTCAACATTAAAAGGTTCGAATGAGTGTGTGTACATATATAGGTTAAATATTACATATAACTTAGTCCAATAATTCATGTAGGAGGTAGAAGATTAGGATCTTCATTTAGGCACCTCGAGTAGTCATGGATGTCAAGTATGGGGTAGGAAGAACTAGCTTCCGTTTAGGAACCCCTTGTATGTTCACCACTCCACTTGATGTAAAAACAACCAAGGAGGGTCACGAACTAGGATTAGTACAATAATATAATTAATCTAATCTATAAGAAATCATCAAATCATGTGAGGATTGTATGTAGGACAACCCAAGTTGTTCCATAATCACTCATTCATCAAGATCTAAGCTTGACATGATTTGTGGGTTAAATACCCTAACAAAACAGAAAGTATTTGAGGTTTAATCCTCTGATTTCAAGTGTCTCAACCTTGTTTTTAAGCCTAACCAACCATAAGAGAGGTTGTAAGCATTGGGACATAGGTATGAGATGTGTTTGACACAAGTTGGATGAGTTTAAACAAACTTTTAAAGAACATAAAACAAAACAGAAAGTTTGTGGACGATTTCAGAGCAATTCAAGGTCTGATTTCTCCAAGGAGAAGTCAAGGAATCGAACCCCATGATTATCCAAGCAAGTAGGAAGAAGAATCAAGTGATTTCATTAAGAAATGAGCAAGTTATGCTCACTTTTGTGCAAGGTTATGAATCTGCCCGAATTCTGAGTTTGCAACAGATTTAGAGAGTGAAATTGTGAGATGATTGGAGTTGTGAAAGTGTAAAATGGTGAGGAGAAGGTGTATATTTATAGTGGAAGAGTTTGAGTGTGATTGGAGGTGTTTAGAGGTGGCTAAATGGTGATTGGGGAGTGTTAGAATGGTGGGATTCGTGCTAATTCGCGTCTGTTTGAAGCTGCTGTGTTTTTTTCGCGAACATGAAGGCCATGCGGCCCGCATTAGATATCAAGTAAGCTGAAGCGGGCCACCCGGGGGTTGCTTATTTGACATAAGTTTCAAAAATTACACTTTAGCCCCCAGACTTGTTTATTTTGATGTTTTTAGGACTTTTAAGGACCATTCTTGCCATAAAAGCATATTTTAAGATAATTTTAAGTATGAGGAGTATAAACCAAGTATAATTGAGTGTAAAAGTATCATAATCAAGTGTCGTTTACGTTCAAAGCACGTATTATGCATAAGATTTATGTATTTACAAGTTTAGCACGTAGTTTCCAAGAATTACGATTAAACATCAATTGATTCACCGTTTCGAACATACGAGCATATATAAAGTGTGTTTAACATATTTGTAACAAAATACAAGTTTTATTCATGATTCAAGTCTCGGATTTTGCATTGCTCTTAATGAAAGAACGATTACAAGACTTCGAAGTTTCCAAAAATAGTTTTATAAACGATGGTTTCTAAATATAGAAAGTATGGAAACGCGGGGCGTTACAGTATCCCCTCCTTTAGGAAATTTCGTCCCGAAATTTATTCAAAAGGTAGACTTGAAGATTTTTAGTGAAAATTTGAGACTTGAAATTTTGAAACATTTTGAAAGGCACAAAACTTTGGTGAGTGACAAGGTAAATTTGTGAGTGAGTTCATTGTTTAAAATGATTTGAGGTATCTAACATAGTTGAAAACATGTAGGTGCGTATATAGGTGCAGTGAGTCTAAGCAGGTTTGAATAACTTAAATTGGCGACGTGTTTAAAAAGGTGACGTAATAAAAAGAATGACGCATTAAGAAAGAAGATGTTGATAAACGGTTTGTATTTTGTTGGGACGGGATAACGAATCACATTTGTAGAAGATTGTTTATTGAGTGAAACGAGGAGGTTTGGCACTTTAAATAAAGTATTAAAGGTATACTAAGTATAGTTACACAAGAATCCAGAATAAGAAGACTATTTTATAGGTAAGTTAGGACTCGAATGTTTAAACAAGCTTAATTGCGAACGAGGTTTATATGAACTAAAAGGATAAGGAGAATAATACGAGTATAGAATAAACGAATGACTCTTAAAGAGTACAAGTATGAGAATAGCATAAGTGTTGGATAGATGAACGTAGCGTGTTAAGGATGAAGTCTCGTCATGGATAATCGGATATAATGCGTTTGTGAGTTGTGTGAAGTTGTATTAGGTCCAAAAGGTCTGCAAAACACTGAATTTCTCATGGCACGTTTCACGAAACTTGGTAACATGGTGAAAACACTTATATATAGGAAGTACCAACGGCGTATCCACCATGTTTTGACCACATTACGTCCGTTCCGTATTCGGTGTCATGTTACGTTCCGAGTCTTACCATACACAGTAGTACACTCTATGGTTCTCATACGCCTATCACTATAATCCCGTGTGCACCCGTGATTATATTGATCGTCGCCTGATCCGCATAGCTTGTACTAGTTGTGTATGAATTAGGGTATCCATAATTTAAAAATTAAGAATGTGCACGTGTAAGAATGTAGTATGTAAGCAAGTCCATGCTTAAGTATGTATGGGACCCACGCAAGCGAATCCCTCGAATTACGCTCGCGTATAGGTACGAATGTAGGAATCATGTGTATGAATGAAAGCACAAGCATAAATATAAGTATGAATTCGAATGTATGTATAAGCATAAACGTATGACGTAGAAGTAGTATGTGTATACGTATAAGCACGCAACGTATGAGTATAAGTGAAAACATGAAATATATGAGTATAGGTATGAATATTTAAATTTACGTATATAGTGTACATTGGAACATCACGGATTTAGGTGTATATAAATCGTCCAAAAGGTTAAGTATGTAAATACGAATGATTATGAGTGAATTGTTGCGTTAAAATGACTAAAACGTGCAAGATGAAATGTGTGTATAGCTGTTTAAACGAAACGTTGAGTTTATCGTATCAAAATTGGATTGAGCTTGGTTTGAAATGTAGAATATAGTTGCGTACGTAAAAGTATATGAAGTACTCATTGGTTAAGCATAATGTATTTTGTATCGAATGGAAATGCTACTTTTGTTTTAAAAGAGTTTACGTAATCCGTAGGTGGTCGGTCTCCAAGAAGTCTCCTTGCCCACGTGTTTTGTAAATTGGCGTAGGAAAAAGGTTTCAATCAAAAGTAAGTTCGTTTCATTAAACAAGGAATTATGAATTTAGGAGGTTCTTGTGAAAGCGAGGATCCTTAGAAAAGAATTTTAGCAAAAGGACTCAGTGATTGTAAAAGTTTTAACAATGATTAGTTGGTGTAAAAAAAAGTCCTTGGTAAAACGATCATATAACGTCCATACGACCTTATAGGTGTAAAAGAAGGGTTGGTTGGATCCTCCATTTGAGAATGAAAGTCTTTAGTTTGATGATATATGTCATGAGTACGTTTTAATGGTTAAGTTGAATAAGGAGTTCGTGGGCAAGAGGTTCCTTGGACCGATTAAATTGATAGGTAGCATTTCGTAGGGTTTGGAAATTTGTGTAGTAAAACGTTTAAGATATGTTTAAGAATCTCGTGCATAAGAGTTAAGTGGAATAGGTTGTAGGATAGAAAGTACGCTTGATAAACAATGTATTTTGAAATCGTACACGTATGTATTTTGAATAATGATCAATCATTTAGATATAAAACATGATCGAGTTTGCATAATAAGATATTTTGAAGAGGCGTTTTGGTAACGATCACCTAGGTAAGGGAATCACCCCGAACTTGTCGGTGAGGTCGTTTTAAGGAAAAAGGGAAGTGGTCGTCAAGGTAAGGAAATCACTCCTATCTCGATGATACGTCTCCACCTTTCGTTACAAGAAATATGAATTTAAGTCATATGAAATCATGCATGTGTATAAGTGTATGGAAAAGATTCAATATGTTGTGTGTGCGAGGAGAAAATATCGAAAGTAAATTCGAATTTGAAAGATTGCATCTAATAAAGTAAATAATATAACATATGTTTGATTAAATTTGAGATGGTTCCAAAACGGAACGTTGACTAACCAAAGTGGTCGAAAAGTCTTTCGAATTTGAGGAGCATGCTTTGGCCTAATAGGTGAAATACTCTTGCCGACAAGTCGGTTAACGGTATTTACCCTTCCGGTTACTACATGTCCCCAATTCAATTGAAAATTCGAGACTTGGCGGGATTTATGAAAATCAAAGAATGGGACTAGTCGACAAGGTGCGGGTTTCACCCCTAACTTGGCGATTTAGTATCCTAAGTGTGGTTGGTACTCGTCGGGTCAAAAGTTAAATTTGGACACTTTGACGAGGGTCCACTAGAGTTTGAAATTCGAATTTCTCCATCAAGGTGAGGATTTCACTCCTAACTTGGTGGTGAATTTCGTGTAAAAAGAAAAGTGGAAGGATTGAGAGTCATTCACCAAATTGCGGGTTTCACGCCTATTTTGGTGAAGTCGTCTCGTTTGTGTAATATGAGTGTTGTTGGATTTAGAATAATCGAGTAAAACGCGTGAGGAAAAGTGTATATTAAAGATTAAACAAACAAGTATAACATGCCAAGAATATCACAATAAAAGTGGAATGATGAAACGATTATTAACGCATAAAAAGTATGTCAAGAACACACATAAAGGATAAAACGATGAAACAAGTATTAACACATAATAAAAACAAGTATAGCATGTTAAGTGTTAACACATAAGTGACACATATGCCTACAAGATCAAAAGAGAATAAATAAAAGCAAATAAGATAGCATGCAAGTAGTTTCAAGTAAAACATACGAATAAGGCTCTAGAACTATAGACTAGGTTAAAGCATTCCTACTTTTCCTAATTCCCTATAGTTATGGCTCTGATACCAATCTGTCACACCCCAACCAATGGCGGAAACATCGGGATGAGACGAAGTGTGAAGATTGCTAGAGACATCATAACGCTATTTGTGACAATATTTAAATAATTCCCATTTCATTTCATAACTTCAAATTGTCAACATTACATAAACTCAAATAACAACAAGTTCCAAAAGTAATACATACGACATAAGCAAAAATTGATACAACATATTAAACCTAAACGTCTATATGTGTATCTAGGCATCAACGCTACTTCTTTTCATAGCATTGTCATCATCAACCTGTAACATGTTTAAAATACAATTCAATGCAAAAGCAATGGCGAGTATACAAGTTTGGTACGTACATAACAAATGATAAGTTTTGAACAATTCCTCATAGCAAGCATGTGATTCAAGATAAACATAAAAACATGGCATGTGTCTAACATATCAAACCAAGGAAACGCAACATGCTCATGACATAACCACAAGTTACGGGTGGCGGGTCGTTAATCCTATAGCGCTACATATGTCACGGTTTGGCTCGTACGAAGTTAATGATAAGTTCAACACATAAGATTCACCCAAGTTTAAATATCAAGCCATCACGTATACAAGCATGTTAATAGGAATGTTCATGTGTTTAAGCAAAATGTTCATGTGTAAGTTGTTGATAAGTAAACATGTTATACCCCAAAAGTGGTAAAAGTAAAAAGGGGGAAATACGAGTATACTCACAAAGTTTGCATATGCTTTCTGATTATCCAATTATTGACGAGTTGATGAGGTTACAAGATTGAATGTGTACGGGTTAAAGTTCAAGTATGCTTAGAGTCGAGATTCGGTATTTAAAACAACATAAAAATAAGATATGAGAATAACATGTGAAAATAATCATCTTCAACACTTAACACTTGTATGACACTTGGTAACCACAAGGGTTATGATAATGTTTTCATGAGTTGAACACCCATAAGAATCACAACAAGGTTTAGGTCTTAGATGATGTTCTACTACTCTTAACATATAAACACAAGTTCAACATTAAAAGGTTCGAATGAGTGTGTGTACATATATAGGTTAAATATTACATATAACTTAGTCCAATAATTCATGTAGGAGGTAGAAGATTAGGATCTTCATTTAGGCACCTCGAGTAGTCATGGATGTCAAGTATGGGGTAGGAAGAACTAGCTTCCGTTTAGGAACCCCTTGTATGTTCACCACTCCACTTGATGTAAAAACAACCAAGGAGGGTCACGAACTAGGATTAGTACAATAATATAATTAATCTAATCTATAAGAAATCATCAAATCATGTGAGGATTGTATGTAGGACAACCCAAGTTGTTCCATAATCACTCATTCATCAAGATCTAAGCTTGACATGATTTGTGGGTTAAATACCCTAACAAAACAGAAAGTATTTGAGGTTTAATCCTCTGATTTCAAGTGTCTCAACCTTGTTTTTAAGCCTAACCAACCATAAGAGAGGTTGTAAGCATTGGGACATAGGTATGAGATGTGTTTGACACAAGTTGGATGAGTTTAAACAAACTTTTGAAGAACATAAAACAAAACAGAAAGTTTGTGGACGATTTCAGAGCAATTCCAGGTCTGATTTCTCCAAGGGGAAGTCAAGGAATCGAACCCCATGATTATCCAAGCAAGTAGGAAGAAGAATCAAGTGATTTCATTAAGAAATGAGCAAGTTATGCTCACTTTTGTGCAAGGTTATGAATCTGCCCGAATTCTGAGTTTGCAACAGATTTAGAGAGTGAAATTGTGAGATGATTGGAGTTGTGAAAGTGTAAAATGGTGAGGAGAAGGTGTATATTTATAGTGGAAGAGTTTGAGTGTGATTGGAGGTGTTTAGAGGTGGCTAAATGGTGATTGGGGAGTGTTAGAATGGTGGGATTCGTGCTAATTCGCGTCTGTTTGAAGCTGCTGTGTTTTTTTCGCGAACATGAAGGCCATGCGGCCCGCATTAGATATCAAGTAAGCTGAAGCGGGCCGCCCGGGGGTTGCTTATTTGACATAAGTTTCAAAAATTACACTTTAGCCCCCAGACTTGTTTATTTTGATGTTTTTAGGACTTTTAAGGACCATTCTTGCCATAAACGCATATTTTAAGATAATTTCAAGTATGAGGAGTATAAACCAAGTATAATTGAGTGTAAAAGTATCATAATCAAGTGTCGTTTACGTTCAAAGCACGTATTATGCATAAGATTTATGTATTTACAAGTTTAGCACGTAGTTTCCAAGAATTACGATTAAACATCAATTGATTCACCGTTTCGAACATACGAGCATATATAAAGTGTGTTTAACATATTTGTAACAAAATACAAGTTTTATTCATGATTCAAGTCTCGGATTTTGCATTGCTCTTAATGAAAGAACGATTACAAGACTTCGAAGTTTCCAAAAATAGTTTTATAAACGATGGTTTCTAAATATAGAAAGTATGGAAACGCGGGGCGTTACAATTTGTATTTGAAACAAGATTGATTTAGGAAGTGGTTATGCTTACGGGTTTGGCTTATGTTGTCAAAATCTTATTACAGAACATGGATAAAGCACACTGCAGCCCTGGTTTGCATGATGCAGTTGGGCCTGGTCTTGCTGAAGAATGCGCGACGATGGTAACAATCCGGATAATCAAGTTCTTTGTGAGAAATCTTGAAAAAATACCGCGATGATGTGGTGTAACATTTGACTGTCACAGGATGGCCTTTTGTTTTTTGATTTTTTAAAAATTTTTTAATTTGTTTTTTTGATTTTTTTTAAAAGTTTTTTGAACCCAAACCCATCTTAACCCATACCCATCCTAACTCATTACCCAAACCTGCCCAACCCACCCATTTTGCCACCCCTAACTGTCATAGAGGTTGTATGACATGGCGAAAATGGTCAGGAGGGGTTGTATAGTGTGTTAGACTGGCACATCATATGCCTTAATGTCTTATACATGCGTATGAGTTGGAATTCACCAAAATACACGGACCGTATGATGGGTACCCTGACGTGACCACTGACAAAGTGATACTGCCTGTATAGCCATTTTCGCCCGGTCATACGGCCCTAATCCCCTAATTGATTTGCCATGACAGGGGTATGAAATCCCCTTTTCTTATGATTTAATATTAGCTATTTAGTAGGAAGAGTACACATAAGTTATTTGCTTACTTTTTTCAATCCAGTTTGTCGTATATAAATATATGTTTTAAAGAAAAGAAACTGTTGTTAATTAAGTGAAATAGACTCAGATATTGATTTGATTTAGGTTTTTTTCAGAATTGAGAATCTGAAGTGTGAAGTAATATTGTACTTAGTTGAAATGTTGATGTGCGCATGTTGTAGATAATTTAAGGAAGTATATTCATTGATTCAGACATTCAGTGACACACACTTGCAACTGTAAGTTTTCAATCTTGATTCTTTAAGGCTTGCAATTTTGATGTATTAATTTAAGTCAAGTGGGTGGCCAATCTTGATTGCTGTTGTAACAACTCTCACAAAAACTATTATTTCTTATTTTATGTTGTCCAATAGGAAAACCTAATTAAGACCCCCAAGTGATCCTGCATAACCCCTAAAATTTTTAGAACAATCGGAATCAGGATCAGGGCCCCTAAAACTCAGGGGGGTGTTTCCTAGTTGATATTATCAACACAGTTTTACGTGTAATTTGAATTTGAACGAGCGACCAACTCACCTGAGCTACTGGGACACGGGGCTACCCTATGGTAGGGTGGTGCCCCTCGCGCCACGCGACAGCCCCTCGCGCCACGCGAGGGGGCTGTTTTCCAAGTATAAATAGAGGGGTGTGGGACTTAGATTTCTGCGTTCGTTCGACGTTAAAATTCACTTTATACTTCGAGATATCATCTGTACACTACAAAACACACACAATTCACGAAACGCTGCCGCAATAATAGGGTAATAACTCGATCGCTGCTACGATTCAATGTCCGATCGATTAAAACTATCCAATGGATGTTTAAGTGCTGCCCACATTAGGGTTATGCTTTGTCATTAATCATGAATTCGATGGATGTTTAAGTATCGCACTTTGTCATTCGTTGTGAGGGTTTAATCTCATGAGTTATCGTAAATGTTGTATTAGTTACTGACCTAGTTCGTATGCATGTTATTTAAATTAGGTTACGAAGGCTAATCAGTAGGCTAAACTCTGCCCGTATAAATCTGCAATGTGAGTTATTCTCTTTTATTAAAAGTATTTTACAATACTCCATTTTCAAAAGTTATAATTACAGGGAGTAAGTCGTGGTTATCTTGAATCACTGGCTAGTGGGGTATTGTGCACACTACTAATTTCTCACGGGTTAGGCTAATAAATCCTAACAGTGATAAACGTCACTACTTGGGGAAAGACCCAATAGTGGTATGACCATCGTCACCAGGTGACACGGCGCCAGATAAAAATAAGATAGAAGCCATTGTAATCGCTCTTATGCTATAATTTATAACCATGTGTCGTTTTATCAAATTTGAATAACTCGCCAGCATTTCCCCGCTGATAAAATATTTTTAAAACATGTTTCAGGCGACCTGCTGTAAATCAAGGAAAACGTGCTACGGAGCACTAACAAGCTTGAAGAGGTGGCTCAGTTAAAATGAATAAACATGTTTTAATAAATCAGGGAATTTACTTGTGAAATTCCTCTATTGTAAAATAACGGGGTTTATCCCGAATGATGAAATAAAATATTCGGGCATTTTGAGTTTTAAAAAGATCCTGTAAAATCTTCCGCTGTCGCATCATCGATACCACGGGTTCCTGTCCCGCGGCTCCTGACCGGGTCAAACCGGGGCTGGGGCCGTGACAGGAAAAGGTGGTATCAGAGCTACTGAAAGAGCCACTGATTTAAGCCTATTAAGTATTTAAAATACTTAATTTTCCTGATTACCATTTCGTGATTTTGTGTTTTAATTGACTGACTACTTGTTCGTTACAGTATGGGTAAACAAAGACTTTCAAACATCTATCTTAAATTAGATAGTTCACCAAAAGAGAAGTGAAGTTCATCCCAATCAAATTCCTCAAGATATTCAGTAGATACTGAGGAGGGAATATTTGTTCGTAAGGCACAATATGAGAAACCACTTTCTCCTAATAAAAGAAGTTTGATTATTAGAAAAAGTCAAGAGAAAATGAGGTAGAAATCACAACCAAAAGAAGTGATGAATAATAAGGAAACTCAGGAAATAGGTGATAAACCACCATGGGAAGATGAATTAGATGAAAAATGGGCAAATCTATATATGTTAGCTACAGTAGCAGTAAATGCTGACCTTTAAATCTAACACCCTGACCCAGTATTAGCACCCATATTATCTATTAGCCAGAAACTTTAAAATAATATTAGTTGTATTAAAAATAAATATTTTGTTTCAATAAAATGGTTTATTAGATGTTTGTAATTAATATTAAAATTTTAATTACATTTTGTGATTCTGTGAAAATTTAATTTACAAACTTTTAACTTAAAATTTTGTGTGTTTCTTTATAAATGCTAAACAGCATGAATGAATTATCTGAAGCTCTAGAAAGTCTCAATCTCTATCCTGTAAAAATAGAAGTTTCAAGAGATTTTACTGGTTACTTGGCCGATGTGGAAGAACCTATGGAATTTCAAGCTCCACCACCAGAGAAATCAAAACCTAAGAAAAGAAGAAGATTTGTGGGTTGGAGACGCGTGCGCAGAAGAAAACCAACAACTAGGAAAATTCCTAAGATAGAAAATCCCATGGATAAAGGAAAAGGGATCGAGCTTGGGGAGAGTTCTAGACAGTTAGGAATGGGAATTGGGGAGAGTTCTAGGCAAAACAAGGACATGACATTGCAGGAAGAGTTAGATTTTATACTGGCAAGCTGTGATACCCTTAAGCCTATTAATGAAAACCTCTTCCTTTATCCTGCTGAAAACCAACTTCCAGTAAACTTGGAACCAGCCATTCCAGATCCTCTAATCCATACTCAACCTTTAGGAGAAATGGACGAATGGTGGACCAACGATTGGCAATTTCAAAACCTCCTAAATAATCCCTATACCTTTTTCCCTCAGTTCGACCCAGAACCTGCACCAAACCCACCAATGAGTAATGAAAACTTAGCTGAACTTCGCCATTTTGGCGAAGAATTAATGGATGCAGGGAATAAGATTCGGGAGATAGGAGAACAAATCTCCTGGAAATATGATGAAAGGGAACATCATTTCTGAAAGACTAGCGGACTAGGGAGAGTGTGGTTGTGAAACTATGTTTGTATAATAATAATAGTAATAAAAATATAAGTATGTATAATAATCTAAAAATAAAAACTTTTGTAAGATAACAGTGTGTACGGATGCATAATATAATATATATAAATGGAAGTTGAGAAATCAACAATTTTGGCTATACGTGTTAAATGTGATTATGTGCGATTGTTTTGTTTTGTTTAATTATTTTATGCTAATCACTTATATAAATTACCAGATGGCAAAAGCTGGTAATGAACAAATTAACGAGGATAATCAATCTGAGCAACACCAGGAGGATCAATTTCTAAATAGGCAAGATATCGAGAATATCGTTGCTCAGGGAATAGCCAATGCTATTCCAGAAATCCTTGCTGCTGCTCGAAATCCAATTGCACCTCAACAAATTATTCCTAGTAAACGCACACAAAGTGACAATTTCAGTAATAGTATAAACGGAGGCGGCAACCATATTAATAATGACAATGAGGGGATCCAAGCTCCACTCCTTAAGAAAATGAAAGCTGCAACACCTGGTTGCACTTACAAGGAATTCCTTGCCTGTAAACCGGCTGAGTTTGCAGGTAACGAAGGGGCAACTGCTGCACTGCGTTGGTTAGAGAAAACGAGGCAGTAATTATGATAAGTAAATGTGCTGAGGACGACAAGGTCATGTATGTGTCGCATCTTTTTAAAGAAGGGGCGCTAGAATGGTGGAATACGGTACTTCAAGCTAAAGGAAGGAGTGTGGCATACGCTATGAACTGGGAAGAATTTAAAAGTCTTGTAGAAAGAAAATTATGTCCCGAGTACGAAAAGGAACAAATGACCAATAAGTTCCTAAATCATCAGATGGTAGGCGTTGATTGTCGAGGGTATACTTCGACATTCTTCGAATACGCTAGAGTAGTACCAACACTGGCTTCGCCAGAGCCGGTACTTATATCTCGCTACATTTGGGGCTTAATTGGCGAGATCCGTAATATTGTCAAGGCTGCGAGACCCCGAACGATCGATGATGCGGTAGAGTTAGCTAACACTCTGACTGACGAATTGGTACGCATAAGAGAAGAAACCCGGAAAAAGGAAGTGGCCCAAAAGATTACCCAGGGATTTCGTATGGGTAATAGAAGTAATTTCAAGAGAAGAGGAACTGGGCAATCTTCCACTATTCCATTTTGCAATTCCTGTAAAATGAAGCATTTTGGAAGATGCAAAGGATATTGCAATTTTTGCAAAATTCCGGGGCATCAAGAAGAAGACTGCAGGAAGAAGAAAACCACAGTCTGTTACAACTGTGGAGAAGCTGGACATATTAGGCCAGATTGCCCAAAATTTGTCAAACCAGCTGATAACAAAGCCAAGACTACAGAAGGAACTAACAAGAAGAACGTAAGAGCTTTCCAGCTGACTACTCAGGAAGCCGAGCTAATTCCTGATGTGATAGCTGGTACGTTTCTAGTTCACAACGTTTACGCAAAAGTATTATTTGACTCTGGTGCAAACCAAAGTTTTATAAATACTTCGTTCTGCCAAGCACTTAATTTACCTATAACCAAACTTAGGCAGATTTTTACAGTCGAAACGGCAGATCGAAATTCTGTTAACATAGATAAGGTTTTACGAGAAGAAAAGATAGAACTGTTAGGCCATAAATTCTCTGCAAACCTGTTGCCTATGAATCTAGCCGGATTCGATGTGGTGTTAGGAATGGATTGGTTGGTAGCCAACCATGCTCGAATTTTTTGTGATAAGAATTCCATAGAAATTCATACACCCACAGGTGAATTAGTGGTGATTACGGGGAATAAGCCACGTAAGCCAATGAAGTTCATTTCAGTAATGAAAATTGCTAGTTATAAACGAAAGCAAGGAATAGTGTATATGATTTCAGTAATCATTAACACTAAGGGTAAGGAACTTAAAGAAATTCCAGTAATATCAGAATATCCAGAGGTATTCCCAGAAGAACTACCTGGATTACCACCTGATAGGGAAGTCGAATTTAGAATTCATCTAATTCCTGGAACTACACCGATAGCCGAGGCACCCTATCGGTTAGCACCCACAGAAAAGTTAGAATTGAAAAAAGCAATTAGATGAATTACTAAGCAAAGGATTCATACAACCTAGTTCATCCCCGTGGGGAGCACCAGTGTTGTTTGTAAAGAAGAAAGACGGTTCGATGCGAATGTGTATTGATTATAGGGACTTGAATAAAGTTACAATTAAGAATCGATACCCATTACCTAGAATTGATGATCTTTTTGATCAATTGCAAGTAGCTAGATACTTTTCTAAGATAGATTTACGATCTGGATATCATCAATTGAAGGTACAGGAAGAAGACATACCTAAAACTGCTTTTAGAACTAGGTATGGTCACTACGAGTTTACAGTCATGCTCTTTGGGTTAACAAATGCTCCTGCAGCATTTATGGACATGATGAACAGAATCTGTAAACCGTACTTGGATAAATTTGTAATTGTCTTCATCGACGATATACTCATTTATTCCAAAAGTCAGGAGGAACATTGTGAGCACCTGCATGTACTCTTAACCTTGTTAAGAAAGGAGAAGCTTTATCCAAATTCTCGAAGTGTGAATTTTGGCTACAAGAAGTGCAATTTTTAGGTCACATAGTGAATCACGAAGGTATTCACGTAGATCCTGCTAAGATAGAAGCGATCACCAAATGGAAGGTTCCGCAGTCAGCTATGGAAATTAGAAGTTTTATAGGTTTAGCCGGATATTATAGACGATTTATTAAGGATTTTTCCAAAATAGTTGTACCATTAACTAAGCTAACCTGTAAAGCAGTTAAGTTTGAATGGGGACCTAAACAAGAAGAAGCTTTTAAGATCTTAAAGCAGAAATTAACAAATGCTCCAATTCTTGCCTTACCAGAAGGAACAAAAGATTTTGAAGTATATTGTGATGCTTCAAAGCTAGGATTAGGATGTGTGTTAATGCAACGTAAGAAAGTAATTGCGTATGCATCAAGGCAATTGAAAAAGCATGAGGAAAACTATACGACTCATGATTTAGAGTTAGGAGCCATAATTTTTGCCCTTAAGATTTGGAGACATTATCTGTATGGAAGTAAGTTTATTGTCTATACAGATCATAAGAGTTTAAGATACATATTTGGGCAAAAAGAATTAAACACGAGGCAAAGAAGATGGATGGAAATCCTAAGTGATTACGATTGTGATATTCAATATCACGAAGGAAAGGCTAATGTAGTTGCAGATGCCTTAAGTCGTAAGTATCATAAAAAGCAAAAGCGAGTTCGTGCTCTTAGATTAAATCTACAGTTAGATTTAATGGAACAATTAAAGGATGTTCAGGAACCAGCAATCCAAGATGTTGCTGAAGGAATGAAAGGACGGATAAAAGAATTAGAGCAAGGAGCGGATGGAATTTGGAGATTCCATAAAAGAAGGATTTGGGTACCTAAGCAAGGAGACTTAAGAAATAAAATTTTAGAAGAAGCCCATAAATCTAAATATACCATGCATCCTGGTAACAATAAGATGTACCAAGATTTAAGAAACAATTTCTGGTGGATAGGAATGAAAAAGGACATAGCTAGATATGTTTCTAAGTGTCTAACTTGCTCACAAGTTAAGGCAGAACACCAGAAACCTTCAGGTCTACTACAACAATTAGAAATACCTGTATGGAAATGGGAACTCATAACAATGGATTTTGTTACTAAGTTACAAAACCAGAAAAAGTAATGATGCGATTTGGGTAATTGTGGATCGATTAACCAAATCAGCTCACTTTCTACCCATGAAGGAAACCTTTAGCATGGGAAGGTTGGCGAAATTGTATGTAGATGAAGTAGTATCCTTACATGGAGTTCCACTCTCCATTGTATCAGACAGGGATAGTCATTTCACTTCCCATTTTTGGAAAAGTTTCCAAGAAGCAATGGGAACCCGACGAAAATTAAGTACTGCATACCATCCTCAAACAGACGGACAAAGTGAAAGGACGATCCAAACTCTGGAAGACATGCTTAGGGCATGTGTGATAGATTTTGGTGGAAATTGGGATGACCACCTACCTTTAATTGAATTCTCCTATAATAATAGTTATCATTCAAGCATCGAAGCTGCCCCATTCGAAGCACTGTACGGATGTAAGTGTAGAACTCCAGTATGTTGGGCAGAAATAGGAGAAAGTCAATTATCAGGACCTGAAATAGTACAAGAAACTACCGACAAGATTACTCAAATCAAGGAAAGACTCAAGACAGCTCGAGATCGCCAGAAGAGTTATGCAGACAATAGGCGTAAGCCGTTAGAATTTCAAATCGGAGACAAGGTTCTCTTAAAAGTTTCTCCTTGGAAAGGAGTTGTTCGGTTCGGAAAGAAAGGAAAGCTGAGTCCAAGATACGTAGGACCATTTCCAGTGATCCAACGTATAGGACCAGTCGCATATCGCTTACAACTACAAGAAGAGTTAGCTGGAGTACATGATGTATTTCATGTATCCAATCTCAAGAAATGTTTATCTGATGAATCCCTGGTAGTACCTCTTCAAGATATAGAGGTAAACGAAAAGCTAAAATTTGTTGAGAAACCTCTTCAGATAGAAGACAGAAAGGTTAAGTTTCTCAAACGCAAACGGTTAGTACTCGTTAAAGTCAAGTGGAATTCAAAGAGAGGATCTGAATACACTTGGGAGCTGGAATCAGAGATGAAGCGAAAGTACCCCTACTTGTTCCAATAAATCTCGAGGACGAGATTTTTATTAAGGTGGGGAGGATATAACAACTCTCACAAAAACTATTATTTCTTATTATATGTTGTCCAATAGGAAAACCTAATTAAGACCCCCAAGTGATCCTGCATAACCCCTAAAATTTTCAGAACAATCGGAATCAGGATCAGGGCCCCTAAAACTCAGGGGGGTGTTTCCTAGTTGATATTATCAACACAGTTTTACGTGTAATTTGAATTTGAACGAGTGACCAACTCACCTGAGCTACTGGGACACGGGGCTACCCTATGATAGGGTGGTGCCCCTCGCGCCACGCGAGGGGGCTGTTTTCCAGGTATAAATAGAGGGGTGTGGGACTTAAATTTCTGCATTCGTTCGACGTTAAAATTCACTTTATACTTCGAGATATCATCTGTTCACTACAAAACACACACAATTCACGAAACGTTGCCGCAATAACAGGGTAATAACTCGATCGCTACTACGATTCAATGTCCGATCGATTAAAACTATCCAATGGATGTTTAAGTGCTGCCCACATTAGGGTTATGCTTTGTCATTCGTCGTGAATTCGATGGATGTTTAAGTATCGCACTTTGTCATTCGTTGTGAGGGTTTAATCTCGTGAGTTATCATAAATGTTGTATTAGTTACTGACCTAGTTCGTGTGCATGTTATTTAAATTAGGTTACGAAGGCTAATCAGTAGGCTAAACTCTGCCCGCATAAATCTGCAATGTGAGTTATTCTCTTTTATTAAAAGTATTTTACAATACTCCATTTTCAAAAGTTATAATTACAGGGAGTAAGTCGTGGTTATCTTGAATCACTGGCTAGTGGGGTATTGTGCACACTACTAATTTCCCACGGGTTAGACTAATAAATCCTAACAGTGATAAACGTCACTACTTGGGGAAAGACCCAATAGTGGTATGACCATCGTCACCAGGTGACACGGCGCCAGATAAAAATAAGATAGAAGCCATTGTAATCGCTCTTATGCTGTAATTTATAACCATGTGTCGTTTTATCAAATTTGAATAACTCGCCAGCATTTCCCCGCTGATAAAATATTTTTAAAACATGTTTCAGGCGACCTGCTGTAAATCAAGGAAAACGTGCTACGGAGCACTAACAAGCTTGAAGAGGTGGCTCAGTTAAAATGAATAAACATGTTTTAATAAATCAGGGAATTTACTTGTGAAATTCCTCTATTGTAAAATAACGGGGTTTATCCCGAATGATGAAATAAAATATTCGGGCATTTTGAGTTTTAAAAAGATCCTGTAAAATCTTCCGCTGTCGCATCATCGATACCACGGGTTCCAGTCCCGCGGCTCCTGACCGGGTCAAACCGGGGCTGGGGCCGTGACAGTTGTATTGTTTTTTCATGAAAGTTTTAGTGTTTTTTATAGATTTTTAAGATGTTTCATGTGAATTGTTATGGTTGACCTTGTTTGACCAGTAATTTTGCAGACCATTTTAAAGATTCAGGTTAATTAAGTCATGATGATTTTCATATTTGTGTTTTTAATCTTGATTGCTATACTGTTTTTTTCAAGAAAATTTTAGTTTTTTTATATGTATTCTAATGATGTTAAATGTGAATTGGTATGGTTGACCTTGTTTGACCTATAATTTTGCTAACCCTATTAAAGATTCAGCTTAATTAGGTCCTGATGATTTTAATATTTGTGTTTTATTTATCTTGATTGCTTCACTGGTTTTTCAAGGAAAAAAATTAGTTTTTTTTTTTTGATGTATTCTAATTCTAATGTTGTTAATGTGAATTGGTATGGCTGGCCCTGTTTGACCACTAATTTTGTAAACCCTTTTAAGGATTTAGCTTAATTAGGTCATGATGATTTTAATCTTTTTTTATTGCTTTATTGTTTTTTCAATAACATTTGAGTTTTTCTGATGGATTTCATGATGTTAAATGTGAATTCGTATGGTTGACCTTGTATAATTTTGCAAACCCCTTATAAAGATGCTTTTAAATTTTTAAGCTTTGTGTTCTTATTTGTACATATAGTTTTTTAATATGTCATGGTCTGCGGGAATTTTGAGACCGAAAAGGGTTATAATTTCCGGAGATATAGGGCTTTATAGTGTTCTTCACATCCAATTTTGGATGTTGAGAAATTAGCGGTAAGTTGTGGTGAGAATTGAGATGAGGGATGTTATCAAAGTTGATAACTTTTTAAAGGCATGTTGGCGACCATCGGACCGCTATACGGGTTCGGATGCAACCGGCCGGTAAGAGGGGCCGCTTTGGTATAAAGACATCGGTCAACACTTGACCGGAGAGTTCTCAATGGCGGTGGTTCAGGCCAATATGTTGCTTGAGGATCAAAGCCAGATCGAATCGGGCTCGTTGAGCTTCCAAGATTATGGCCCGTACAGAACGTTTATTGGAGTTTATAATGGTCATGGTGGGCCCGAAACTTCCCGTTATGTCAACAATAACCTTTTTTAGAATCTCAAAAGTGAGTCAAATGAGTCAAAGTCAACATGAAATTTGATCTTAAATTCTGTGAATTGAAATGAGTGTTTGTGTTTGTAACTTTGTAGGGTTGACGTCAGAACAACAGTCGATGTCGGTGGATGTTATACAAAGAGCGTTTAGAGCGACAGAAGAAGGATTTTTATCGATTGTTGCTAGACAATGGACGGTGAAACCGCAGTTGGCTGCGGTTGGATCTTGCTGTCTGGTTGGTGTGATTTCTAATGGAATACTTTACATTGCGAATGCTGGCAATTCACGTGCGGTTTTGGGGAGGGTCGTCAAGGCTACGAGGGAGGTTATTGCAATCCAACTGTCGACCGAACACAATGCAAGCATAGAGTCTGTGAGACAAGAATTTCATAGTTTGCATCCCGATGATCCTCATATCGTAGTTTTGAAACATAATGTGTGGCGTCTGAAGGGCCTCATTCAGGTAAAATTGTTTGGATAAATAGTTAATGCATTATTTATGATACGAAAACCAATACTATTACAATAATAAACCAAATGGTTGTATAAAATTAGGGATGAGCAAATGGTACCAAATACTGAAACTGAACCAGTACCGAATTTACCGTACCAAATCATTTTCGGTACCAACCACTTTTTGGCGTTTTTGGGATCGGTACTTTCGGTTCGGTACGGTACCGGTATTTCACCGATGTTTACCTTCAAATACCGTACCGAGCATTTTTATACCCGTACCCAATTTTGGAGATTTTCGGGATCGGTACTTTCGGTCAGTACGGACCGGGCTCATCTTAAAACGATGCATGTGGTTTTTAAAATTAAAAATAAACTTTGGCTGACTTCAAAGTTCAAACCTTTTGACCCATTTGACTACACCCCATTGCCATCAACTTTATCAATTATTGTTTACACTTAAATCGTCAAAAATCAAAATAATAATATGAAATTGTGTTCGATGAATATTTTGTTTAACCTGTGTTTTTGAAATTGTCTTGCAGATATCTAGATCTATAGGTGATGTATATCTAAAAAAAGTGGAGTTCAATAGGCCATAGGGAACCATTATATGCTAAATTTCAGCTTTGTGACCCTATAAGGAGGCCGATATTGAGCGCGGACCCATCAGTCTCGATGCATGAAATCCTGCCAGAAGATCGGTTTGTTATATTTGCGTCTGACGGTCTTTGGGAGTGCCTTAGCAATCAGGAAGCTGTCGATATAGTGCAAAATCACCCTAATAATGTAAGCATCATTCTTCACAAAATATAATATCTTGAGTGAATTTCAAGGATTGTCCTTTATCTTTATACCCATTTTCAGACGATGTCCTTTATGTTTAAAATTGACGAGTTTTGTACTTTATGTTTTCAAAACATACATGTTTTGTCCTTTAGGCCTAACCCAGTTAGTTTTTTTCAGTTAAATTTGGTAAGGCAGATCACTATTTTAGAGGCAGCAAAATGGACAGTCAGGCGGGTTGGGTAATGGGACAAAAACATGTATGTTTTTGGTACTGAGCGGGTCAAGTTGACCCAAAACACTTTTGTCACTGTTTTACCTCTTAAAAAAACAAAAATAAACAGTTTGCGTGTCATATAAGCATAACCTGAATTAGCCTTTCAATCGTTAATAATTAAACTGGCAAAACACTGTCACCTTTATATTATTTTTTTTCGTTGTAACTGATACGTAGATTGATTTTGATTAACATAAGTTTAACCATTTCAGGCAAAAGCTGGGGCTGGTTCGGCAACATTATCAATGGTACTAAGTCGTATAATTCATATTTATTCTTGATGAGGCTCATACTATCAAAACTTTTAAAATCCGAGAACTAAAATAAAGTATCTGCAAAACTATACAGGCATATGCAGCAGTTAAGTTTGCAAATCGATGTCTCAAGGGCTTAGGAAGAGATGCTGACATTGTGGAGTGTGCTTTTACAGAATCTCGGGTATAAAATAAAACTGCTTTATACATACATTGTTATATCTATACCTTTTCTCGGGTCATAGTTTATTAATTATTTTAAAAATGTTGTTTTGTAGGTGACAGACTTCCGTTCTTTGCAACCCAAGTGAGATTAGGCCGCACTGGTGTGGAAGAAATATACCAACTTGGACCTTTGAATGAGTATGAAAGGTATGATGCACACAAAATTCTGATTTATTTATTTATTTATTTTGCGAAATTTAAAATAATTTTTTTAATTTATATCTGCTTAAATTTGGTACTAACAGTGTTGGTTTGGAAGAAGCTTAAAAAGAGTTGGCAGGAAGCATTGAGAAAGGAGTTTCTTTCATAAGGAAATGAAAGGGTGTGAGGGTGAAGTGGTATACAATTGTTGATTCTCTTATCATGGCTTTGTTTATGACTTCATGTTCCTTATAATGTACCCAATCAAGTTGTACCTTAAATAGATCTATCAGAATGCTTATTTATACTATGCTAATCTTATTACATCCATGGTTTTAAAACTTTTATTGAAGGTGTACCACATAATGTTTTTTAAATTAACAAAAACCTTATTAAAAGATGGATAAAACTTCACCAAGTACATAGGTTGGATTTAAGGTTTGTAAACAAATATCCAATTAGTTAAATTAATTTTCAAAATCAGTTATACATATCTATTTACAATATGAAATATAAATAATACATTCTTTAACTCCATATAGAAGCGACAATCCCTAATTAATAATATCCCCACATGAAATGGTTATCCATTAACTTATCAACTAATGAACTCTTCTTAAAGAATAAGAGAAATAAATTAATTTAAAAATGTAAGTAGATGATGAAAGTTGAAATTTAATGGTTAGATTTTTCTTATTTTCTAACTAAAATTAAAAGAATAAGAGAAATAAACTAATTTAAAAATATTAAAATATAAGAAATTGCATAATAAGTTGTCTTAAGCTTTTGGGCAGTCTTGTAAACATGCATGTGTTCTCAACTCTTTTTTAAATATTATTAGTATGTTAAGCAATGTGTTTGATTTATATGAAATAAATAACCAATTTTTTTAATTGGTCGTATATATATTTTTTTAAATTAAAATTATTACATATTAGTAACAACAGTGGCTTTTTTCATATTCTATCTTCCATCCGTTTGAAATTTTGAATCGTTCCAGTAGTATTTACGTGGCATCTCAATCATGTTAAGTAGTATTAAATAGATTTTATTTACGTGGCATTTCAAAAAAAAAAAAAACCTGTTCAGATAATATGGATACCGATAACGATATTGTTCGGTTAAAGTCAGTCTGCGCATTGTGTTTTAGTAATTTATAATAATTTATATTGATTAAAAGATTCAATGGGTCTAATGAAACCCGATTCCTTGTACCGTTTCAAATGTATGAATTTTTTTAATTATTTAATTATTATCTATAAAGTTCATGACACACCAATGTTACTAATAAAAAAAACCAATAGAAATAGTAAACAATGTATCACAAGAGGATTGATAAACTAACAGAAAACGAGTACCGCGTCATGAATTGTAACCCTGCCGGTTTTGAAGTACCTTAATCGAAAATTTAGATTTTAGTTATGACCCAACTGAACTGAACCTTCTCATGCACACCCTTAAAATTACTAACAAGTGTTGTGTTTTCCGTTGCATTGTGAACTTGGTTTTGGTTATCGCTCAAAACCGAACCGCCCTGTACATAGCCCTAAACTCACCAACCTAAGTGATATGTTTTCCGCCGCATCGCGCGTGTAAACGACTAGTATATATATATGTATATGTATATGTACATGTAGGTTTATTCACTAGTTCATAAATGTTACATGCATTGAAGTGGTGATGATTATATGAATGATTTGGTTAAGGATGATGTCTTGGATTATATGAAAGATAATAAATGAATGTTGGATGAGTTTAAATGGCTAGAGGATGAGGAAATGATGATCATGCATTAAGTGCTTGTACATAAGTGTTAGTTATGATCAAATTATGATATGAAAGTAAATTGGTGATGAAATGATATAAGAAAGATAAATTAAATCAGGTTGTAAACATGTTAATATGATGCTATATGATATGTTTTGATACTACAAAGATGTGTCATAAGTTTGGTAGCTTTGCATGTTGTACATGAAGCTTAAAAAGTAGTAAAATAGATTAAATTGCATGATTTATGTGACTTACATGAAATCTTCACTAACATGAATATAAGTATCATTTTATTCGGTGAATAACATGTGTTATGTTAAAGTATTAAGTTGTGACTATTTGGGATGATTATGGTAAAGTTCGGTACAAGACTATGCGTTAAAAACCGTAAAAACCGGCTTTTAAAGTGATCTTTGCAAAACTGTTTTAGATCAGGTTATATACTGATATTTTTATGATAAATACAATTATTTTAACTTATAATAAGTATCCTTGGTGTTTGGCTAGTCATACGTGACTTCTGACACCCGAAAACCTTACCGAAATGTTAAAATACGCATATTTCAACGTACGCGAAAACGGGTTGTTCAAGGGTGAACTTTATGTCATATAATATGATATGTTGATATGAGTATTTGTAATGTGATATTCTAAGTGTTGACATGATAATAGAAGTTAAGACTATACATGTACACTTGTATGGTTAAAACGGTAATTTCGTCAGATGTCACGTTAAATATATAACTTATTTGTTGAGCATGAAAATAATACAAAGGTTAACTTGATGAGTTATTTTGTATATAAATGCTTTAAAAATGATAGAATATATAAGTTGATAAGATATGTGAATTACCAAATTCGACGAATATGTTCATGTTTATGTAAATATATATTGCGAAGCGCAAATCATAGATATATTATACGTAAACGGATGTGATAACGGATATAACATAATGAGGGTCACCAATAAAATCGTTCAAGTCGCAAGGATCTTATATTATATATATATAGGGTTGAGTTCATTTCAGAACTCTAAATAACTACAGAACTTTCAGAACTCCTAATAAACAATCATTTTATATATAAGTTTTTGTATTTAGGATCTTTTTATCATCTATTATATGTATTTCTTTGATTACATACATGTTAAAAGTAGTTTACATATGTTTAATTGCCAAATTATATATATGTGTCATAAGTAATTACATATATGTAAAAAAACTAATTTACATATGTGTAATTACAAAATTACATATAAAAATGATAAAATTACTCTTAACATGTATGTAATCGTAAAAATACACATAATAAATGATAAAATTATCCTAAACATAAAAATATATAAATAAAAAGATTGTTTATTAGGAGTTCTGCGAGTTCTGTAAATATTTATGGTTCTGAAATGATCCTGGCCCTATATATATATATATAGTGGAGAGTTTAAATGAGAAGAAATTACAAATTAAGAATAAAAAGAATAAAGGGTACAAAGGTAATTCAAACAAATCATTTAATAAGTCTATCCTTTATTTATGTTATTCAAATTAATGAACCCTAATTATTTAATGAGTTATCCTGTAAAATAGTTTTTCACCTTACACAATAAAAACAATTATGCATATGATCCTACATATTCAATGTTTCCTACACCATAAAAACAACGTTTCCTACACCATAAAGACAATGTTTTGGTGTAAGGTACAAAATGTATAAGACCCCAACACTTTTAAATAATTTTACAACTCATAATATAGGTGTAGGACACACACTTTTAAATAACTTTTCTCACTTCTAATAAAATTGGTGTATTAATGGTGGTGAAGGAGAAAATTATGGTGGCATTAATAAGACTTGAGTAACCCTTTATAATATTTATTAATATTGTACATCAAAATGTCTATCCTACCCTAATTAATTAAATCATTAATTAAAAGTAGATAAAAATTATATCTTGATTCACAACCATTGATCAAAAAAATAGAGGGCTTAGATTAATTTATTTTTCTTCTAACAAGAAGATTCTTCTTAAATGAACCTTCCCCTATATATATATATATAGAGTAGGAGTTGGGTGGAAAGTCTATTTTTCCTAGAAAGTCTAGGAAGGAATAAGAATTGGACATGTGTCATTGAGGGATTTTAAGTAGAAGGGCTATCATGTAATTTCACATTTTAATTTTATTTTTGGAATGTATCTTCATTAACTAAAATTCCATGATTTTCGAAATTTTTATTATTTTCGAATTCAAATTTGGATGTCAATGTGTTCATTAACTAAAATTCCATGTCACATTACATCGCATATTCCATTATTCAGAAGATTACTGGAATTTATCAGCATGTTCTTGGTGCTGTGTTTTAACAGTTTACAGGGCTAAAGTCAATTTTTTTATAGATCCCACAATATAAAGATGGTAAAACACAGGGTATGAATCTGATTGCTGTTAAAACACAACTGTATGAATCTGAATGCTAAAACACAACTGTATGAATTTGATTGCTGTTAAAACACAACTGTATGAATCTGAATGCTAAAACACAAGTGTATGAATCTGCTTACTGTTAAAACACAACTGTATGAATCTGTTTGCTGTTAAAACACAACTGTATGAATCTGAATGCTAAAACACAACTGTATGAATCTGCTTGCTGTTAAAACACATCTGTATGAATCTGGATGTTAAAACACATCTGTATGAATCTGCTTGCTGTTAAAACACATCTGTATTAATATGCTTGCTGTTAAAACACATCTGTATGAATTTGTATGAATCTGGATGTTAAAACACATCTGTATGAATCTGCTTGCTGTTAAAACACAACTGTATGAATCTGCTTGCTGTTAAAACACATCTGTATGAATCTGCTTGCTGTTAAAACACAACTGTATGAATCTGTTTGCTGTTAAAACACATATGTATGAATCTGAATGCTAAAACACAACTGTATGAATCTGCTTGCTGTTAAAACACATATGTATGAATCTGGATGCTAAACCACAACTGTATGAATCTGCTTGCTGCTAAAACACAACTGTATTAATTTGCTTGCTGTTAAAACACATCGTCAAGAAAACGGAGATGATAAGAACAATATTTGAATGGTGATGATGAACTCGGAGATGGTGGAGATGGAGAAGTGTTTTAATTTGATCCGGTGCTCTCCATCGTTTCTAAAGTTATCTTCTTCCATGATTGTAGTTATTTTTGGTAGGGATTGGGGTTTTCAAGATGGTTTTGGAGAGAGAGAGGGGGAAAATCGCTTGAATTTAGGAACTGGGCGGTTATCTAATTGATTTAAAACACGGCCATTGACAAAATTGCCCCTACTCATTTAAAACAATCAATTAATTAAACTCAAATATTACAAGATTGCCATTGATTTAATCTCAACCCTTAAACACACCAATCGGATGGACTAGATCGCTTCCTAGACTTTCTAGGAAAAACACACTTTCCGTGCGAACCCTACTCTATATATATATATATATATATATGGTCAGGATTTAGAGAGAATGGTGAAAAATGTGAGAACGGTGAGAACGATGCCATTGATGCTAAATTACATTAAGGGGTAATATTGTCAAAAAAAACTACTCACATGAACTGGGTGTTCAAATAAAACGCCACAAAACACCCAGTTCAGAAAAACGCCGTGAAAAAACTCAGTTGCAAACGCCATAAAACACTCAGTTCAGAAAAACGTCATGAAAATAACTAGTTAAAACGCCATAAAAACACTTAGTTTAGAAAAACGCCAGGAAAATACCTAGTCTAAAACGCCATAAAACACCTGGTTCAGAAAAACGCCATAAAACCCAGATAATTTTTTTTCGAAAAGTATATCAATAGTATACTCTTTGGAAATATAAAAAAACGCTGAGTTTTATGGTGTAATTTTTTTCAAAAAAATAATCACGTATAAAAAAGTTATTGTCGTTTAAATATGATGGGGGAAAATGGCATGTGATTAGCATGTGCACCTTTCTTTGGATCTTCCTATTTTACACCTCTTGGTAGTTCCAATGCCCCTATTATTTACAAAAATGTCACCGCATCAATCTCAGCCACAAACCACTAAGATCTTGTGGCTGAGAATCGTTCTAACCGTTCTCACACTTTGAAGCGTTCTCTCATGATCCTGTTTCTATGTGTATATATATATAGGGAGGGGATCATGAGAAAACTACATCTAAATAAGAAAACTAGAAAACTAACTAAAAAAGCCTAAAAAAAGCTAAAAAAACATACCAAATTTTTTTTTCTTTTACATTTTTTTATAAAAAAATCGCTATTTTTTATATATAAAAAAAATTTCAAAAAAATAAAAATTTGTTGTACTGCACATGTGCATTATATGTGTATTACACATGTGCACTATATCCATAATAGTGGACATGTGCAATACAACGAAAAAAATATTATTTTTTATTTTTTTCCATTCATAAAAACTAGCGATTTTTTTATAAAAATTTGTAAAAAAAAAAACAATTTTTGGTATGTTTTTTAGGCTTTTTTTAGTTAGTTTTTTTGTTTTCACATTTAAACTAGTTTTCTCATGATCCATCCCCTATATGTATATATATATATATATATATATATATATATGTAGGGTAAGGTTCATTTGAGAACCACCCTTATTGCGAGAACCACGAAGAACCAATGTAAACACAAAATAAAATCTAAAAAAAAGCAAAAAGCACTCAAAATTTTTTTTTAATATTTTTTTTTAAATTCATTATATTTAGTTAGCAAAAAAAAAAAACTTTTTTTTTCGAGTAACAGTTATCCATGCGCATGTGCATATGTATCATTACTTCGACAAATTCCGTAATACGTTATTAGTAATAGACAATTGCACTATAATTTACAATACCATCCGTAATACACTACTTTTTACATTGCCAATATTCAAAATGCACATGTGCATCATATGTATAACCATGATATAACGTGTTTTGGTACACAAAGTTTGTGATTTTGAATGGAGAAGTAGGCCCATATACATGTTTTTTGGTTAGTTATATCTAGTGCTTGATGATTTGGTTATAGTTATCAATTTATGATGTAATATGTTGATTGGATGGTATAAATGGTGTTAATATACATGTAATAAAGTGAAAATATTGGTAATGGTATTGTATTATGGATGGTAGGAAGTAATGGTATTGTATTATGGATGGTAGAAGGTAATGGTAGTGTATTATGGATGGTATGATAGATGAAAGGGAAAATGTATTCAAAGTAGTGTACCAAAACACCTTATTTCATGTTGATACATATAGATGCACATGTGTATTTCTAATATTGGTAATGTAAAAAGTAGTGTATTACATATGGTAGTGTAAATAAAAGTGCAATTGTCTAATATTTGTAATGAATTACGTAATTTGTCAAATAAATGACAAAAACGCACATGTGCATGTTTGTGTATTATGGATGGAATGATAGATGAAAGAGAAAGTAGTGTACCAACACACCTTATTTCATATTGATACATATAGATGCACATGTGCATTTCTAATATTGTTAACATAAAAAGTAGTGTATTACATGTGGTAGTGTAAATGAAAGTGCAATTGTCTAATATTTGTAATGAATTACGGAATTTGTCAAAGAAATGATACAAATGCACATGTGCATGGATAACTGTTACTCAAAAAATTTTTATTATAAACAAATATAGCGATTTTTCCAAAAAAAAAAAAAAATTGGGTGTTTTTTTAGATTTTTTAAGGTATTACTGTTTGTGTTCACACTGATTCTCGCGGTTCTGGCAATAAAGGGTGGTTCCTAACGGATCCTTCTCCTATATATGTATATATATATATATATATATATATATAGGGCAAGGTTCATGCAGGAACCAACTTTATTGCGAGAACCAATGTGAACACAACAAAAAATACCTAAAAAACCTAACCCCCACCCCCTCCTAAAAAAAACCTAACCCCCCCCCCCCCCAAGCTAAATGCTAAAACCTAAACCCCCCCCCCCTCCCACCTAAGCTAAAATGGTAAAAACTAAACCCCAAAAAAACCTAAAAAATAAAAAAATACACACACACACAAACAAAAAAAATTAATATTTTTTACATTAAAATCGCTAATTTTAGTAGCCAAATTTTTTTTTTAATTTTTTAAATTTATTTTTTTAAAGTTTAAAAAAAATATTTTTTTTGTAACGAAATATTGCGATATTTTTTATAAATATATTAAAAAAAATTGTGTGTTTTTTAGCTATTTTTAGGTATTTTTGGTTGTGTTCACATTGGTTCTCGCAATAAAGGGTGGTTTCTAACGGATCCTTCTCCTATATATATATATATATATGGGATGGTACAAATGAAAACCACTTTTAACGTGAAAACTCAAAAACTAACTAAAAAAGCTTAAAAAAACACAATTTTTTTTGCAGTTTTTTATTAAAAATCGCTAGTTTTTGTATATAAAAACACTTTTTTTCAAAAAAAAAAATAATTTGTAGTGCACATGTGTAATAATTCACATGTGTAGTACACATACACATGTGTAGTATTACACATGTACACTACAATTTTTTTTTTTTGAAAAAAAAGTTTTTTTTATACAACTAAAATAGTGAATATTGGTATGAAAAAAAAATTGGTATGCTTTTTAGGCTTTTTTTTAAGTTAGTTTTCGAGTTTTCGAGTTCAAGATATATATATATAGGACAAAGATCCATTAGGAACCACCCTTTATTGCGAGAACCGCGAGAACCAGTGTGAACACAAACAGTAATTCCTAAAAAAATCTAAAAAACACCCAAAAATTTGTTTTTTATTTTTTTACTATTTTTTTTGAAAAAATCGCTATATTTTGTTAATAAAAAAAATAATAATAAATTTTCAAAAAAAAAAAAAAAAAATTTCGAGTAATAGTTATCCATGCACATGTGCATATGTATCGTTTCTTTGTCAAATTCCGTAATTCATTACAAATAATAGTCAATTGCACTTTCATTTACACTACCACGTGTAATACACTACTTTTTACGTTAACAATGTTAGAAATGCACATGTGCATCTATATGTATCAACAGGAAATAATGTGTTTTGGTACACTACTTTCTCTTTCATCTATCATTCCATCCATAATACGCAAGCATGCACATGTGCATTTTTGTCATTTCTTTGACAAATTCCGTAATTCATTACATATATTAGACAATTGCACTTTCATTTACACTACCATATGTAATACACTACTTTTTACATTACCAATATTAGAAATGCACATGTGCATTTATATGTATCAACATGAAATAAGGTGTTTTGGTACACCACTTTGAATACACTTCCCTTTCATCTATCATACCATCCATAATACACTACCATTACCTCCTACCATCCATAATACAATACAATACCATTACCTCCTACCATCCATAATACAATACCATTAACAATATTTTCACTTTATTACATGTATGTGAACACCATTTATACCATCCAATCAACATATTATATAAAAAATTGACAACTATAACCAAACCATCAACCACTAAGATATAACTAACCAAAAAACATGTATATGGGTCTACTTCTCCATTCAAAATCACAAACTTTTTGTACCAAAACACGTTTTATCATGGTTATACCTAATTATGCACATGTGCATTTTGAATATTGGTAATGTAAAAAGTAGTGTATTACTAATGGTATTGTAAATTAAAGTGCAATTGTCTATTCCTGATAACGTATTACCGAATTTGTTGAAGTAATGATACATATGCACATGTGCATGGATAACTGTTACTCGAAAAAAAAAGTGTTTTTTTTTTATGGTAATGAAATATAGCGATTTTTTATTAAAAATATTAAAAAAAATAAAAAAAAAAAATTTGAGTGCTTTTTTGATTTTTTTTAGATTTTATTTTGTGTTCACATTGGTTCTCGCGGTTCTCGCAATAAGGGTGGTTCTCGCATGAACCTTACCCTATATATATATATATATATATAAGATCAAGATCATTTCAGAACCAAAAAAATTTACAGAACCTGCAAAACTCTTTACAACCACTCATTTTATTTCATGTTATTTTTTCTTTATTTTATTTATGAGGGACCTTAAAGTAAATTTACACCTAGAAAATTATCACATTTTTAATTTAACCTGTTTTATCTCATTTCAAAAACCGCTTTAGATCTACATACACGTAAAAGTATTAAACCGAAAAGTTACGTACACAGGGAAATGGAGTGGATTTTTTCCTTGTATAATAATTTTAGTGAATAAACATGTTGACATTATGGCAATGCACTGAAGATTTCCATGCTTGTGAATTTTTTTCCTAACGGCTTCGGAAATGATTGTTGGTGGTGTGTTGTAAACTTCAAACGGATTAGTGTCCAAAAGTCTAACTTTGTGAGCTCAAACCTTGGTTCTTCATAAGTGGTGTATGAAGAACTTGGTGTGGTGTATGAGGTTGATGGTCTAAAAAGGTCACAATTTTGTACCGAATGGGATTTTCTGCAAATGGTACAATAAGGTTCCTCATAATCATCCTCCATATAATAGGTGCAGTCTTCTAAGTAGTAATCCATTATGTTGGAAGATACCCAGAAGAATAAAGAGCCTCGGGATCAAAAACAGAAATTAAAAATTTAACAAAGATTGAGCACGGCCCCGTGTTGATCTGGCACGGTCCCGTGTTCAGTTCTGTATCTGGGAGTATTAAAAAGGTTTTAGAAAAAGTTGCAGCAAGGGGCGTGTCCCAGCAGCACGGCCCCGTGTTAACCTACCGTAAACAGATAAAATTTTAAAAACGAGCGCGCAGTTTTGAAAAAAATGTTTGAATTTGATTAGACCGTTAATTTTAAGCTTCCTTAAAATCCTTGTGTCCCAGGCAACGGCGCCAAAAACTTGACGTGTGTCGATGTGTGACAACTGTCAAAATTCCAGGTATCCGTACAACTATTAAACAATGATTAGTGCTTAATGACTGTGCTACATTACAATTAATGACTTGAACTGCCTTCTAATTACTGCTTTATACTTACATGTGCATCACATATTGCAAATGACATATCATTATTGCATGAGAACTTTATTGACTCAAATGATGCACGAAACACAGTTAGCACAGTTATCAGACAAATCAGAAAAATGCTGACGAAGTTCAGTACATAGACAGACAAAGTATTGAGACACAGAATGGGCCAGAAACCAAGTACGACACTAGTATAGTGTGTAGGAAAGTAAGGATCATAAAACTGCCTTCCTAGAGATAGTTTAAGTGTCAGAAAGTGCCTAAAACTCACATAAACTGCAGAATTCTGCAGAAAATCAGCAAATTCAGAATTTAAACACTCTCATATCATGCAGAAATATGGTTAAATGGTCCTGAATGCTTTCCTAAGTGTCGGGAATCGAAAGTGTCACAAAAGGGTACATAAAGCACACTAAACTGCAAAGTTTAGCACCTTAACGAACCGGTAACCAACCAAACAACCGGACACTACCCGAAACACCAAATTTTCACTAGAAGCATTGTTTTAACATTACCAAGCTAGTTATGGTCCCCGAACCTCATAACACATCATATAAATATCAAGTAACTAAGTGTCTAACTAAACACTTGAATTCTAACCTAGAAATCTAACTTAGTTACAACCTAAGCCTACTACCACCCCCCCCCCCCCACCTAGTGGATGGTCACTATTGGCCCCCACTCCTTGATTTTCTTGGCTTTGTTTATTAGATCATGTTGGTGCTTTTTGGCATAATACACAATGGAATATGAGAACTAAGCATGTTATTAGTTTAACCTTCAAGTCCTTAGCTTCATATCTTTCACATAACACAACACCTTCATCTTTCTCTTTTCCTCTTGCCTTGTTCTCCGCCGAAACCAAACCCACCATCATCACCTTCATTCAATCATCTTCAACTAGTTCCAAGCATATATAAAGGTGTTAGAGGTTGCATAAGGAAGCTAGGAGCGTTCGGAAGTTCAAGGACCTTCTCTATTTACTTTTATCCACTCTATTTCTTCTCTTGATCATACCTAGCCTTGAGCTAGTGGTAAGAACATCATACACTCCATTTTACATCTTATGTTAGTGGTTAAAGAATGATACATGATGATTAATTTGAAGAACATTAAGAATCAAGGGAATGAAACTTGAACATAAGCTTAAATCATGAAGAAACTATGTTGTTTATGTGTTGACTTACTTGTTGATTGTTGTTTACTTGTGTAAATGATGTAGATCATCATATGATCTTGCTAGATCATGATTAAAAACATAATCTAGCAAGATGAGAGGATGAAAGTGTTAAAGATTCATAGATCATCCTCTTGAAAGTCGTGAACTTGAATGAATAAATTGTTTTCTTGTTAAGTGATGAACAAAGTAAGTTTAAAATCTTGCAAATCCAAGATTTCAAGAATGTTTTTTCAAGAAACAAAGTTAAAAATACAAGATTTACTTAATCTTGGTTCTTAAACAAATAAACCTCATTTTTGGTGGTTAAACAGGTGAAGAAACACTTATGTAACAAGAGAAATCCAAGAAGAAACATTTTTAGAAAATATGATTACAAGTTGTAAAGATCTAAATTCTTTAAAGGGTAACAAGACTTACTAAATACACTAGTAAGTTACTACAAATTTTTATAAATTTTCAAGTTCATGAAGTGGTAGTTTATGCTTGTTTTTGGCAAAATTGGTAAGTATAGATTGTTTATTGTTGATTGTTGATTGATTATGTTGATTTACAAAAGAAAATGATATACCTTCAAGGTATGGAAACCATTTTTAGGGGAAACTATGGCAAAATGTTTATAAAAATTAAACACTTAGAAAAATATATCTAAACAAATATTTACAAGTGTATTTCAAACCATGAATTTTTACATAAACTTTGCCATAATTTTTGTTACAAAAATTATAAATATTGGAGGTTGGTTTTTATAAATAAAAGTGACTAAATATGTATTTAGGAAATATATACTTAGAAGGCACCATGTGTGTGATTATTTGTATATTATGTGTATTAGTTATATTATTTTAGGACTTGAAATAATATAACTCATCAAAATACCAAGAAATTACAATCCAAAACATTACCAAATTCCAAGGAATAAATATACAAAGAATACACAAAATATTGGTAAAACCGAACTAAGTAATATAACCCACAAAAATATTCCGGAAATATTATTCATGAGTATATTTTGGTAATTAATATTTTGGACAGCAAGTAAACAAAAATATGATTTTTACAATTATTACAAATTTATATCATATTTTTGACAAGAAGAAAATATATTATTTTTGGTGGACAAAAATATATTTTCTTGTTATTAATGGAAGATATATTATTTTTGGAAGAAATATATATTTTCTCAAATATACATGAAATATATTATTTTTGGGAGAAAAATAAGTTTACGTATATTTTCCAAGTTAGACTTGAAAATATATTATTTTTGGAACTTATATGAAAATACAAATATTTTTGCCAAGGGAAAAATTATAAGAAATTTTTCTAAGTAATATTCTTAAAATATATATTTTGGAAATATATATTGATGAATTTCCGTTAAAGATATTATTCCGAAAAAATTTATACAAAATTAAGTATAAGGATGCTTAATAATTACAAGAAATACGTATTTTCGTACGCATAAATACACACCGGAATAAGACACCAATACATGGCAAAAATATACAAGTATAACAATACAAATACAAATACAAATACAAATACACCCATCCTTGGGAAGGAAATACATGTATAAATACTTGAAAGGTATCAAGTTAGAATATATTGTTTTAACTATTATTCCAAAATTTAATAAATATAATTTAAGTTAAAATAATTATTATTTTAACAAATAATTATATAACTTCGAGTAATATTGAAGTCACCAAGAAACGTAACTCAAAGACACTAATCCATACTAAGTCAAGGCACGACCCGCCCGTCTAATAAACCTTAGTACGTTGTAGGTAGTCGTGTACGCCAGGCGAAGCTTTGAGTTACTGCGATTACGAAGAACGCAAGACTGTGAGTTCATGTCTCCCTTTTCTTTTAACTGTTTTCAGTTTTATAACTTCGAGGGTGAAGTACATGTTACAAAATGCATTGTGAATGGGTAGGCATACTCCTAAGACCATTAATCCTCGTGTTAGGACCGAGGGACATGAGTGATAGATCTATTTGGGTGTAGCGAGCCCACACCCATGTGGACCGGGGTTTGTCCCATGAGGTGACTATGTCTTACAGCCGGAGGCCCGGTACAAAATCTTCTAGGTTTGAGCCTTCCTACGCCGTTGCACACATGTTAATGGCCTTATAAACCATTAATTGATCTGTTTCCTTGTTTGCTTTCATACCGGGATTTACAAAACATACATACATACAATGATTACAAAGGTTTATTCGTACACACAAACAAACACATGAACTCGCTCAACTTTTGTTGATGTTTTCAAACTACATGTATTTCAAGGAATTAAAAGTGGATCTGGCGGGCGTTTGAAAGTTTCAAGTCATGTTGAGAATAAAAGATGTCATCCGGTGTCTTAGGGTTTGGATAGTGTGTCTTATCCTGGACAAGACACATCTTCCAAAGTCTGGTGCTATTTAATGTCTTTTGTTGAGTCCTTGTTAACTCTAAAAACAAGTTGCATGGTTTGTACTCGAATTTGAAGTTGTATTTGGTTTCAAGACAATGTTGTTATGTTTTTAAACTTATTTAATGGATGACCATCTTCAGTTTTATCATATAGTTGTTGTTATGATTGAATGCAATGATATTAAGCAAGTCACGCATAATCACGCTTCCGCAAAAGTCAGGGTGTGACACGGTGTGAGTATATTTTTAGTTATATTTTTTTTGCTCTTTTTTTAACTCACCGATTTTCAAGTTTTAAATTTATAAAACACGATATTTTACTATCACTCTACACACGTTAGGGCAAGTACACCCATCGCGGACGTAGTATAGTGATGGTAAGATACCGAGGTCGTCCAAGGACACAAGAGCTTTTATTACCGGCTTATCGTCAATGTCTAATCGAACAAAATTTTTGAAAAGATTTTTAAACTAATAAAAAGATAAAAACAGAAAAGAAAAATAAAATAAAATGATAGACAAGAAGAATCACTTGGATCTGACTTATCTTTCATGTACCCTTTTGATGATTTCCGCACTTTGGGCATTTTAAGAGATAATCTTAGTTATAGTAGTAGGCCCCTCTTTTGTAGGCAAGGTTACCCTCAACCTAGTGGTTTGAGTCAGCAAGGACACAATCCCACTAAGTCAGAATATTGAAAGATAATTAAGTAAGTAATTAATGCAAAATGTGGTGGACCCCCTTACGAGGCGGTGACCACCCTCAACCCGTTGGTCTGAGTCAGCAGGGATAGAGTCCTCGCGGGGTTGGCTTAAAGTTTAATAGTAGTTTATGAATAAGGGGTGCAAGCGTTTTCTTACTCTTAGTCGGGCAGTCATTCCCGACCAATCCATGGAGTAGTACTAAACTTGCACCAGGTTCTCGCGGGATCTATACACTGAACGAGACATAGAATTACCCAATCCACCCTTCTAACCCCCTTACAGGAAATTAACATGTTTTATATAGACCGTAAAGACATAAATATGTTTAATAAATGACATACGAAGAATGGTTGAATAAATTCTCCTTCAATATAAAAAAATTAATTATTAAAGTCATTAATACATACCCAATTAAAAAGTAGCCAAAGATTGGAAATCATAAAAGAAATACATAAAAGATATGTCTTCACCAAGTGATGTAAGAATTTAGCCAAGCATGGCCTTTGTTTGACAAAGATTCTTACGATCAATCTTGGATTCAGAGACTACACACACACTCTAAAGATAGAAAAATGGATGATGGTGGTGGATGATGGTGTTGTAGTGGTGGCAAGTGAGAGAGAAGTGGTTTGCCAAGGGGATGAGTTGAAATGAAACCAAGCTTCCCTATTTATAGCTAAAAACAGACTGTCAACATGGCCCTGTGTGTAACAACCCAACTTTTCGGATCGTTACCTATCGCTGTCATTTCTTTTCGTAACCGCTTGTACTCTCGAGATTTGATTAACGCAATGGATTAAAACTATATTTTCAACGCATTATTAGATGCATATTACAACGCTTATTATAACGCTTATCACTTCAAAGCATTTCATCACATTTTACATCGCTTATTTAGACTAAAAGTTATCGCAACGCAAACTAAACGCACACTCAAAACATGGATTTAATTATATTATGTGTGTTATTTGTGTGATTATTCGTTTTGAATGTTATGTGGATTTCAACGCAACGCTTATACACTCAAACACTCACTCGCAACTCGATTAAACACAACGCAACGCTTAACAAACGAACCAAAAGTTGGAAAACTAACAAACGCAACACGGCCGTCCGAATGGCCATCCGCCCGGATGACCATCGGCCCGGATGACCATCCGACCGGATGATCATTCGTCCGTACGAAGCCATCCGAACACAGCTCCTCGCGCACCGCCTTAAATCTCGCCCTTCCCATATACATACAAGCCGTACACCCTCGTTCTCAGACTTTGACACTCCCATTCGCTCCCCAAGACTCTGTCACGATTCAAGGCCTTCTTGTAAGCTTCTTCCCTCAAATCCTTGTTAATCTTCATCTCTAATCACTTCTACACAATCTTCTTCATCAAAATCACACACACACACTTTAACTTTTTCTCGAAATCACTGATTTAGGACCTCTGGAAGGTGGTTTCCATTCGGTTTGCTTAGATAAACTGTTGAGGAGCACCATTTAATCGAGATAAGTTCAAGATCTAAAGGATGTTCACACTTTTCAACTTGGTTATGAAAGATTTCCACACTTTTTCAACTTATTTCGAACTATCTTTTGGTTTTTACACAATAATGATGGAATCTGGACTCAATCAGACTCTCGACTCGTTCCTTAGTCGAAATCCGGCTCGAAAACGGATTCCACCGGAGAGATGGACCGATTAACGGGTCAAACATGAATCTTCATCAAGAACAGCGTGTTTGTTCGAATGGGCTGAGACCATCCGGCCGAATGATCTGGACTTGGTATTTTTCCGTTGTTTGACACGTCATCACACCGTCTCCGTTAACTTAAAACATTCACTTAGAAAATTTTACAAAACTTCAACTACAGATCATTCGCCCAAATGGCCATCCTTCCGGATGACCATCCGTCCGAATGACCTGACCCTGATATTTCCCGTTGTTTAAACGCTTGTAACTAAACTTTGAATTTTAACGGTTCACAAACAACCAAAGCCTATTCGAATGGCCATCCATCCGATTGGCCATCCGTCCGAATGGCCAACCGACCGGATCACCATCCGTTCGGAAGACCATCCGACCGATGACCATCTGTCCTGATGACCATCCGTCCGGATGACCATCCGTCCGATGGGACCCATCCGTTCGGATAGTCTGTTGAACACTTATCTCGTTTGACCTTCTGTTTACAACTACTCAGCCCTAAGGAAGACTTATGCTTCTGTTTCCGTGCACAGGCTGACCATACGCGCTCCCTACAATCCAATCCAGATTGTGTTTACTAGCTAAACACGCACTGTGAGTATACTCGAACCCATTTTCGTTTAACGCACTTTTGGGTGTTACATACGTTCTATATCAAAACACGACACACAACACAAACATTGACAAATGCTAACCGCTCCCGCATGCTATACGTGATTTGTTGAATGCTTGTTACTATGCTTATACAATGTTACACTAGACCACCTCTAGCAACGATAGTACTATAGTTTGGACTCAGCACCTGTTGTGATAGGGGTTGGTAGGGATCACATTACTTTACTTCACGTGTTCGCTTCGGTGAACATGTGTCGTGCATACTCTACAACGCAATCTCGTGGTTAGGTTGTATCATTGTTGATAGTTACATGCTTTGCCCGTTACGTGTTACATGCTGGTTATGCGTAAACGCTTTTTATACTATTATCTATACAAACTTGTGTACTCACCTTTACTTTTTGTATTGACTTTTATTTTAACGTATGTGGCAGGTAGATGGAATGTTATGCTAAAATCAAGATAGGCAGTCTAGAAACTCATCTAGTAAAAATCTAGGTTATCGGTGTTGTTTTGTTTAAGAGATGTGACTCTATGATAACCATTTGTGGAATGTTTGTTTATTGGTATGGGACAATGAACCTTTTCAATATTGCCATTTAATAGTTGTTATGGATTCTCTTGAGCAATCTGGTTCGCCTGGTGCCGCGCCCCGATGTTTCCGCCATCGGTTGGGGTGTGACAGATTGGTATCAGAGCCATAACTCTAGGGAATTAGGTCGAGTCGTGTAGAATTAACCTAGTCTATAGTCTAAGTACCAACAAACCAGCTCTGTGCGAACCCAGTAGGGGTTTCGTACGAGCCCACTTTTGATACTCTCATTCGAATTTGCAAGCTACACCCTCGTACGGACCCGCATACTACAACTTCGTACAAAGGAGCCTTTCCTAAGGCAAAACACTACTTGCCTTTCCTAAGGCTGACACAATACACACGTTTTCGAAAACACTCGCATAACACAACCGAGTGATTGGGTCGAGATTAGGTGTGAAAACCAAGAACTCTCGATAAGATCACTCACTCTACGCGTATTTTTACTCTTAGCACGAGACTCCCCGTTGAGTTAGGAGTGACATCCACACGTCAACGGAAATCTCCAACTCTATCTCGTGGTTTTGCCACACTTTTAGGAACAAAGTTGTTAAGTTAGGGGTGAAACCCGCACCTTAATGACTAGTTCCACTCCCTACTTTGATTTTTATAAACTCTCACCAAAGTCTCGATTGTTCTAATAACTCGAGTCACGTAGTAACTAGAAGGATGAGTGTCGTTCGCCGTGTTTCAGTGAGAGCACAGTCTATTTGGCCAAAGCGTGTACTCGAACTCGTGGGGAATACTCGAATCACTTTGGATAGTCAATGTCTAACACCCAAGACACTCTGTTTTGAATTCTGAGCCCGCAGTCACCGATTTTACGTGTTATCAATTTTTATTAGGATTTTGTGTTTTAGATTGCGAGAGCTAAGCTCTACGCTGATGGTTTCAATTTAACGCTCATCGCTCCGCAAAAACGCGCACAACTCGCACAGCTATCGTAATCCAAAACGCTAACTAATCACAAATAAAGTAAGAACTCTCGTACGCTATGTTACTCGCTTACGCTACTCGCTATCGCTCGTAACTCTCAAACGCGCTACGCAGCTTTGAAAGATAGGTGAATACGTGCAAAATATGTAGGTGAATACGTGCAAAATAGGTAAATTATGTGCTCATACGTGCTTATGTGCCTATGTGTATACGTGTCTATGTGGTTTATGTGCCTACGTGACTATGTGCTTATGTGCCTGACGTGTTACTGAGCTTTATGGGAAGAATAATAATAATAAATATGGTGTATAAAACGTGAACTCTTAACTAAAACCTAATATAATCGAATCTCGTCTAATTCATATGACGACGTCTACTGCAGAATCTGCACTCGACAATGTTGTCATTTGGACCCCACACTCAACGTGCCGCTAGACGAAACCATGCTGATAAGCGTATTGCTTCACTTGTGGCCAAGGAAATGGCTAAAGTCATACCTCAGATTGTCAGTGAAATCAACGAGGTCAGCAGCAAATCTTCTGTCGAGTCAAAGAGCGACACACCTCAAACTCCCTTCAGTTTTAAACAATTCAAAGCCTGCGGTCCTACAAGCTTCACTGGCGAAGATGGACCCAGTGCTATGTTCCAGTGGTTTGACTCAATCGAGGTCACCTTCTTGCAAAGCGGATGCCCATAGAACCTACGCACTGTGAATGCTAATGGAGTCTTTCAGTCCATGGCTCTGGATTGGTGGACTGCTGAGCGCAACAGGCGCGGTAACGATGTAACTTACGGCCTCTAATGGGTTGAACTCAGGTAGCTTATGATGAAGGAGTTATGTCCTCCTCATGAAGTCCAGAAACCTGAGAAAGAATTCTGGCACATCATGCAGGAAGGAGGTGACAAAGCTGGTCTCACCGCTCGTTTCAAGCAGTTGAGTAATATCTGTCCTAGTCAGGTGGCCACGCCTGATATAACAATCAAGAAGTATATTCGAGCTCTCCAGACTGTGTAGCTGACTTTGTTCAGGTAGCTAAACCAGCTACTATTTAGGAAACCTATCAACTCGCAGCTGAGATCAACGACAAGCGAGTCTTGGCTGGATATTTCAAAAGCTCGACCAAGAGTCTCAACCAGGCAACCGCAACTCCAATCACCGACAATGCAGCATCTCAAGATTCAAAGTCTTCACGTTAGAGTCGCAAGCAAAGGAGCAACAACAACAAGAACTATTCTACTACCGCCGCTCCACCCAACGCCATCCCCGTACAACCCAACAACCAGAACCGTCAAGCTACTGTTACCAATGCACCGCCTGCTAAGCGTGCGTACACTGGTATCCACCCTATGTGCCCTACTTGCACCTATCATCATCCAACAGGGGTCAACTGTCGATTATGTGAAAACTGGAACATCTATGGGCACTTTACTGTGCACTGCCATTCAGGCCCACGTCAGCAAGCTGCACAAGCTCTTTCAGCACCACCAGCTCAACACCTTGCTATTCAGGGAAACCCAACAGTTCCAGCACCCGTTGCCAATGCTCGAACCTGCTACACCTGTGGTGATCCTAATCACTATGCTAATTTCTGCCCTCACCAAGTCGTGAAACAAGAGCCCCATCAGCAACCACCACAGCAGCAGCAGCCTCAGCAGCCACAACAAGCAGCCCGTAGAAGAACCTTCAATATCAACGTCCGCCAGGCTCATACTGACAACAATGTTGTCAATGGTACGTTCCTTGTTAACGGTATTTATGCTTTGTGTTTATTTGATACTGGAGCCGATAATTGTTTGGTTTCGTTTGAATTTGAAAAGCTCCTCAAACGTAAACGCGCTAACCTCCCAACGACCTTCGACGTGGAAATTGCCACCGGAAGAACCGTCACCGTCAGTTCCGTTCTCCGTGATTGTACTCTCGAACTCAACAATCACGTTTTCCTGATCGATCTCATCCAAATGCAACTTGGTAGTTTCGATATCGTAGCAGGCATGGACTTTCTTCGTGAAAATCGTGCCGAAGTTGTTTGTTTCAAACAGATGATTCGTTTCTTTCTTTCAAATAGCGACCAACTCCGTGTTTATGGTGAACTATCCTCGAAAGAACTGAAACTTATGTCGTCCATTCAAGCGAGCAAGTATCTCCGCAAGGAATACTTGGCTTTCTTAGCCCACATTGTAGTAGCGGAGAAGGAAAAGAAAACTGTGAAGGACGTTCCTGTTGTTCGTGCTTTTCCTAATGTCTTTCCTGATGATTTACCTGGTCTACCCCCTACCCGCAATATCGACTTTCGTATCGACCTTATCCTTGAGCTAACCATGTTGCTAAAGCTCCTTATCGCCTCGCACCATCTGAATTGCGTGAACTTTCTAGCCAACTCCAGGAGTTACTTGATAAAGGCTTCATACGCCCTAGCACATCTTCATGGGGCGCACCTGTCCTTTTCGTGAAAAAGAAGGATGGATAGTTCCGAAAGTGCATCGATTATAGGAACTCAATAAGCTTACTATCAAGAATCGTTATCCCCTACCCCGAATCGATGACTTATTTGATTAACTCCAAGGCACTACATGTTTCTCTAAAATCGATCTACATTCTGTTTACCATCAACTGCGAATTCACGAGCAACACATCCCTAAAACCGCTTTCCGTACCCATTATGGCCATTACGAAGTCATATCTTTTGGTCTCACAAACGCTCCCGCAGTCTTCATGGATTTGATGAACCGTGTGTGTAAACCCTTCCTTGATCGCTTCGTTATCGTGTTCATCGATGATATCCTTATCTACTCAAAGTCGAGAGCCGAACACGCGCATCATCTTCGCTTGGTTCTCGAGCTTCTCCAAGGGAATCGCCTCTACGCCAAATTCTCCAAGTGTGAATTTTGGCTCGAGGAAGTTCAATTCCTCGGTCACATCGTTAATAGTCAAGGAATTCACGTCAACCCCACGAAGATAGAAGCTATCAAGAGTTGGATTACACCAAAAACCCGTCCGAGGTTCGTTCTTTTCTCGGATTGGCGGGCTATTACCGTCGATTTATCGCTGATTTCTCTAAAATCGTCGTTCCTCTCACCTCCCTAACACACAAAGACAATCCTTTTGTTTGCAGAACCGAACAAGAGGATGCCTTTCAAACTCTCAAGCGTATGCTTTGCAACACTCCCGTACTCGCGCTACCCGATGGAAACGACGACTTTGTTGTTTATTGCGATGCCTCCAACCTAGGTCTTGGTTGTGTTCTTATGCAATGAGACAAGGTTATCGCGTACGCATCTCGACAACTCAAAGTCCACGAGAAGAACTACACAACCCACGATCTCAAACTTGGTGCAGTTGTTTTTGCGCTAAATATTTAGCGACACTACCTTTATGGTACTAAGTGTATGGTCTTCACCGACCATAAGAGCTTACAACACATCTTGAACCAGAAAGAACTAAACATGCGCCAATGCAGATGGGTTGAACTTCTCAACGACTACGATTGTGAGATACGCTACCACCCAGGCAAAGCAAACGTCGTTGCTGATGCTCTTAGCCGACGAAGCTATTTACATAGTGTTCGTAATGTTCAAGCCCAACACGACCTCGAAACCCTCATTCGCGACGCTCAACACGCTTTTTTCTCGAGAACACTTTGAAGGAAGAAAGGATATGTGGAACCGAAAATCAGCTAGTGAATAAACCTAATGGTATTTTTCACTATCTCGACCGTACATGGATCCCTAGTCGCAATAATCTCCGAGAGATTTTGCTGACTGAAGCCCATAAATCCCGATACTCCATTGTTGGTGCATATTTGTGGCAACATCTTAGATTTGGTTTTTTGGATATCTTGTAATTAGTTAAACGACAAACGGTTAGCGGGTTTGGCTTTGTAATAGTTAGTTGTAATGTTTGGGCTAACCAAACCCACACATATTGGGTGTATGGGGCAAATTGGGCTTAGACCAATTCGCAGCCCATGAGGTTTTAGCCTAGCCCAAGTTGCAACCTTGTGTTATATAAACAAGGCTTTGCATTAGGGTTTAGGTTAATCAGCCAAAACAGTTTTAGAGAGGAATTTCGTGAGAGCATTAGGGCTTGGACGAAATCAGGATCTTGATTGATTGTAATTCGTCTGATTGATAATCAATAAAGATCGGTTTAATTGGAATTCTGCTTTCTAGTGGAATCTGTGCTAATCTGGTCTAGAGGATTCCGCACTCTAGATTGGATTGACAATTCTATGACGATCCATACGAACTAGGGGACCTACATCCATTCAACCCGGTGCCGACAAGATGTACCAGGACCTCCGTGCCAGGTATTGGTGGCCGGGAATGAAGAAGGATATCGCTCTCTATGTTTTGAAATGCCTAACTTGCTCGAAAGTTAAGGTCGAACATCAACGACCCTCTGGCTTACTCAAACAACCCGAGATCCCGATGTGGAAATGGGAGAGTATTGCCATGGACTTTGTTACGAAACTCCCTCGTACACCTTCAGGTCACGATAGCATATGGGTTATCGTTGATCGTCTTACAAAATCTGCTCACTTTCTACCTATACGAGAAGACTTCAAGGTAGAACGATTAGCACGAATCTATACCGACGAAGTCATTTGTCAACATGGGATGCCTCGTGACATCATCTCTGACCGCGATGGTCGATTTACCTCACGTCTCTGGGAGACTTTTCAGTCCGCACTTGGTACTACTCTTAATCTCAGTACCGCATTTCATCCCCAGATCGACGGTCAAACTGGGCGCACGATCCGCACCCTTGAAGACATGCTTCATTCGTGCGTTATAGATTTTGGTGGTAATTGGGATTCGCATTTACCTTTAGTAAAATTCTCGTACAATAACAGTTATCACGCTAGTATTCAAATGTCACCCTTTGAGGCATTATATGGTAGAAAATGTCGATCACCCATTGTATGGCACGAGATTGGAGACGCTCAAATCACCGGTCCTGCGTTATTACAAGAAACGACTGAAAAAATCCTCTAGATACGAGAATATCTCTTGAAAGATCGGACTCATCAAAAGAGTTACGCCGATAAACGCCGCAAGCCCCTTAAGTTTGAAGTTGGTGATCACGTACTCCTAAAGGTCTCACCATGGAAGGGGGTGATCCGATTCGGCAAGAAAGGAAAGCTAGCGCCACGATTTGTGGGTCCCTTTAAGATTCTGGAAAGAATTGGTAAAGTGGCCTACCGACTCGAATTACCGGAAGAAATCAGTAACGTACATCCGACTTTCCACGTCTCGAACCTCAAAAAGTGCCTAGCTGAGGAAAATCTTCAGGTATCTCTCGAAGACTTGCAAGTAAACGAGACTCTACATTTTTTGGAAAAGCTAGTAGAAATCATGTTCGGAAGACCATCCGTTCGTATAGACTGTTGAACACTTATCCCATTCGACCTTCTGTTTACAACTACTCAGCCCTGAGGAAGACTTATACGTCTGTTATCTATACAAACTTGTGTACTCACCTTTACTTTATGTATTGACTTTTATTTTAACGTATGTGGCAGGTTGATGGAATGTTATGCTGAAATCAAGATAGACAGTCTAGAAACTCATCTAGTAAAAATCTAGTTTGTCAGACTTGTTTTGTTTAAGAGATGTGACTCTGTGATAACCGTTTGTGGAATGTTTGTTTATTGGTATGGGACAATGATCCTTTTAAATATTGCCATTTAATAGTTGTTATGGATTCTCTTGAGTAATCTGGTTCGCCTAGTGTCGCGCCCCGATGTTTCCGCCATCGGTTGGGGTATGACACCGTACCCACCTGACACGGCCCCGTGGCCAATGTACTTGCTGTATTATCGTAGATTCTGAAAATCTTTGAGTTGACCACGCCCCGTGTTGGCTGAGCACGACCCCGTGTTGGCTGTCAGTTTTGTCCTTTGCTTTTGTCTTTTCTTCTGCAGAGAATCTTGACTGGGCACGGCCCCGTGCTAAGGTGGCACGGCCCCGTGATGAGGTTGGCATAGCCCTGTGTTAGGGTAGCACAGCTGTCACACCCCAAAAACATCGCAGCGGAATATAAAACGTAGTGGTGACGGAAGTTGGTGCCCATTAATATCTTGTTGAACGATGCATCGAATTGTTGGACATTTTAACTTAATTAAAGCATAGATTTTAAACATAAAGTGTCAAAACACAGCACAACCACAACATAGTTTAGTTGTCTTGATCCTTATGGATCTTATTACATTGGTCCCAAATAGTTTTAAAAGTTTGTCCAACACATTATGAAACCAAACATGCATCAACAACCACAAGATACGCCATAATTCCCGAAGCCGAACTCAAGTACCTGAAGAACACGTTAAAATAATTTGACCCAAGGAAAAACTCTCTAAATATGTGTTTATTATAAAACATCCATATAATTTTTAAGAAAGTTAATTCATTTCCTTGTAAAATAACTAAAGGGTCAGCCGTCGCAAGCATTTCCGTAGAACCTTCCGACCATAGACATCTTCCCGAGTTTACATATTAAATTGATAGAATCAAATGTTCGGACTCGTAAGTTAGCAAGACCTTACGAACTATATATTTACAATGAAGGTATAATCAATGCTAGACTATAAACAGAATATCAATTCGTCGTTTGACTTGACACGGAGCGACCGGTCATGTCGGGGTTGTCAACCCGATAGATCTACCAACAATTCCTCGCGTGCAATACTTAAATGATTAAACGACATCACTTGCGCACGGCCCATATCGAGGCCATCTATGATGCCTGCCTCACGTACAATATATATATCCTACTAATAATGATAAATTTAATATATGATTTTGTACAAATTCACTGAAATCCCTGGGATCAAGTAAATTCGTCCCAACTACACGGTCGTTTCTCTGAAACACCGTACAAATCCCCATTTCTCCCTGAAACATATATACTCAACAAAAAACGTTTATTCCCGAAACATATACATTCATCAAAAGTTTCTTCCTGAAACATATATATTTATTAAAACCGTTTCTCCCCGAAACATATATTCACCAAAACCGTTTCTTCCCGAAACATATATATTTAACAAAACCATATATTTTCAATGAAAATATATTTTTTTATAACAAAAGGTATGTTTTATTCAAAAACATTATTAAACCCTTTTTAGGCGTCTTCTTCCCCCAAAATATATACAAAACAGTAAAAAGAGGGAGTTTAGTGACTTTCACCTTTGGGTGCGTATTTTAAATAGCGCAATCCCACAAATTGATTTCTACATGTCCTATTATACATAGGAACGATTTTATCAATCAATATATCACAAAAATTCCTAAGTTTCTCCGTATCTTAGAATTTTCACATAACTTTGAGATTTTCTCAAAAAGTTATCGTTTTAGATTATGTTGGCACGTTAATATATATATGAGTTCATATATATATATATATATATATATATATATTTAAGATTTTGCGACTTGAACGATTTTATTGGTGACCGTTATCATGTAAATCCGTTAACAACCCCGTTAATACGTAATATATCTACGATTTGCGCGTCGTAATATATATTTTTTTAATAGCAAACGGGACTTTATTCATTCAATCTAAACATAGCTCCCAGCCAGAAATTGGAAGCCTAAAGTTACAGTTACATCAAAGAAATTACATTATAGGTCTTACATAATAAAATTAAAATCTCACCATTGTTGCCTTTGAATTGATTTGAACTTTGATCTTTGTTTTAAATATTGGTAAGATTCTTCTTTGATTTCCTCCATTATTCTTTGGATGACGCCCGGTTTGCCTCTAAAAACTTTCTCAATCCTAGTTTTCCATAGACACCATATCGTTTGCAAAACTATTGCGTGTATAGCCTTCCTCTTGTTTCGGCTCCTCTGCAAATCCATTACGTCCTTTATCAATTGCTTTAGAGATACTTCTGCACATATTGTTCGACAGTTGACCCACTCCAGAATAGATTTCCAGACTTTCTTCGCGAAACTGCATAATAATAAGACATGGTTTGCCCATTCCTCCGTTGCCCCACACAAGCTACAATTGTAATCTGGTAACGATAATCCTCTATCCCTTAGTGCTATTGCCATAGGTATCTTTTCATCTAATGCTCCCCACACAAACATGTTGCTTTTCCCTGATGCCCATTTGTTCCAAACGAATTCTTCGCCCTATAACGATAATCCTCTATCCCTTAGTGCGTCGTAATATATATACATAAACGTACACATAACTAAACATCATAACACGCGGAATTTCGTTAAATTATTTATTTTATCATTTTTAAAGCATGCATACATAAAATAACTTATATGTATCAATTTTCATGCTCGACAAACAAGTTACACATTTAACGCGATTTTACCGATTCTACCCCTTTAAACGCACAAGTGTACATGCATAGCCTAAACTCCCGCTATCATGTCAACACTTAACAAATTATCATATACACATATCTAAATCACATAAAACATTTTAACACATAAGGTTCACCCATAAATAACCCATGCTAGTGTACATTGTAAAACGCGTATTTTAGTGATTCGGTAACGTTTTCGGGCGTCGAAAGTCACGTATGACCAACCAAACAGCAAGTAAACTTAATAGTAGTTAAAATACTTATATTTAAACTAAAAATATCAGTTTACTTACTGATTTAAAACAGTTTTATAAAAATCATTCGAAAAGTCGCTTTTTAACCGTTTTACTGCATAGTTTTGCGTTAAACGTTACTATAATCATCCCAGCTCGAAATGACTTGTATTTTAACTCAATACATGTTATTTACTAATTAAAATGATGATTATAATCAGATTAGTGCAGTTTTTGTGTAAGTCACATAAATCATGTGATTTCACGTATTTTACAACACATAAAGCACCAAGTACAACATGCAAAGCTAGTAAACTTTATGACAAAGTTTTATATCATTTTAACACTTCAAATATTCATATTTTTAGTGTTTAGAATCTGATCAAAACTTATTTTTATCAAATCATATCCAAATCATTATTTTATGATCACATATCAACATGCATGTCCAAATATGTGCATCTAATGCACCCATATCATTACATCATCATCCTACATGATCTTAAATGCATCAAAGAACATATTTATTTCATGTTCATATAAATCAAAACATGTTCATCACATTATCACCTAATCATGCTTACATAAATACAAACATTCTTACATTTATGAACATGTGACAAAACTTACATGCATGCATGCATGCATGCATACATACATACATATATATATATATATATATATATATAGGGAGGAGCTCATGCGAGAACCACCCTTATTGCGAGAACCGCGAGAACCAATGTGAACACAACCTAAAATAGCTAAAAAAACCTAAAAAAAACTTAAAAAAACCTAACCCCCACCCCCCCCCCCCAAGCTAAATGCTAAAAACTAAAACCCCCAAAAAACCTAAAAAAAACCTAACCCCCCCCCCCCCCAAAAAAAAAACCTAAACCCCCCTCCCCCACCCCCCAAAAACCTAAACCCCCCACCCCCCCCCCCCCCCAAGCTAAAATGCTAAAAACTAAACCCCAAAAAAACCTAAAAAATCTAAAAAAAATCTAATTTTTTTTTTTAATATTTTTTATGCTCAAATCTATATATATATATATACACATATATGAACTTCCAAAAGTTCACTTTTTCAGATATTCATCTCAAATCACAAAACCATTTTTAGAACATTCTTTTATGACACCTTTTTGATTCATGCATGTAACAATCTTTCAAGAATCATGTCAATCAAGAATCATTTAACAAAAATCAAAACACAACTATATACATACCCGCACACACCCTATTGCCATACATAGATACATATACACACCCATTTTTACTTTGTTTAAAATCTCATTCATTATTAGTTTCAAGTTTGTGATTAATTCCAAGTTCAAGAAAAACCTTCCAACATCACTATCATCACTTAAAAACAAAAATATGGTTTTGAAAATAAGTTTATACCTTTCAAGATTTTAGTGGGTTTTGACAAAAATTTTTATGTTTGGAGCTTGTTTCACCTTGAAAACACCTTTGGATCTTCAAATCACCTTGAAACCTTCTTGGAATGGACTTGAATCTTCAAAGAACAAGTTTGAAAATGAAGATGGTGGAGTGTAAGGGGGTGTTCGGCCGTAGCTTATTGTAGAGAGAGAGAGAGTGAGATTTTTGAAAAGGTTTTTCTTGGATTTGTGAAGGATTTGATGCATTTTAGAAGTTATAATCATTCCTTGTTTCACCCAAGAACCACAAGTGGCATGAGAGAGAGTGTGGACACTCCTCCTAGCCGCCACCTATCAACACACTCTCATCCATCATATCTATACTATATTAATAAGCATATTAGCAGGACTGCTAAAGGTCATATAAATTCCCTTAAAACACCCCTAAAACATGCTGTACAACCCTCTAAAGCACAATATAATATACAATCCCAGTTATGCCCTTCACTCAAAAAACACACGGGGTACACAATTAGGGTTTCTCATTCTCATAGCATTTTATCCGCCCCCATCGAGCTGCTTTATCTCTAGGCGATTCAAAAGGAGATCTAGTGTTTCTCTTGGCGATGCAAGATCTGGTTTTCTCAATGACACCAGATCAGCGAATCTCTCTCTATACGACACCCAATCGACTGAGTTTGAAGGTGGTGAAGGGTTTGGATCTGCCAATCAGTGACGTATGAGCAAGGTATGGCCGCTATTCTACTCAATGTCTTTTTATTATGCTAAATGAAAGATTATTGTTGTTAGGGGGTGTTTAGTCTGCCAATCGGTGATGTATGAGCAAGATTTCACAAGATCTAAAGACGGTGTGGTGTGTAGTGTTAAATCCGACGACTACGGTTCCGGTGGTATAATTCTCAAGCCGATCGGTGGCAATAGAGACGAGTTCCAGTTTTAGATGGTGGTTGAGGTAGGTTCCGACAAACTGAGGTATGTCCGACGACCTCTTTTTTATTTGTTTAGGTCACAAGCTTCAGATCTCTTCTCTGACTTTTTGGTATTTTTATTCCTGCAGTTAGAAGAACATCACATTAGGGATGGCAATCAAACCCGAACCCGCTGGGTAAACCCGAAACCCGACACATTTGGTACGGGTTTTGTCACGGCCCCAGTCCCGGTTTGACCCGGTCAGGAGCCGCGGGACAGGAACCCGTGGTATTTATGATGCGACAGCGGAAGATTTTAACAGGATCTTTTAAAAACTCAAAATGCCCGAATATTTTATTTCATCATTCGGGATAAACCCCGTTATTTTACAATAGAGGAATTTCACAAGTAAATTCCCTGATTTATTAAAACATTTTTATTTATTTTAACTGAGCTACCTCTTCAAGCTTGTTAGTGCTCCGTAGCACGTTTTCCTTGATTTACAGCAGGTCACCTGAAACATGTTTTAAAAATATTTTATCAGCGGGGAAATGCTGGCGAGTTATTCAATTTTGATAAAACGACACATGGTTATAAATTACAGCATAAGAGCGATTACAGTGGCTTCTATCTTATTTTTATCTGGCGCCGTGTCACCTGGTGACGATGGTCATACCAGTATTGGGTCTTTCCCCAAGTAGTGACGTTTATCACTGTTAGGATTTATTAGCCTAACCCGTGAGAAATTAGTAATGTGCACAATACCCCACTAGCCAGTGATTAAGATAACCACGACTTACTCCCTGTAATTATAACATTTGAAAATGGAGTATTGTAAAATACTTTTGATAAAAAGAGAATAACTCACATTGCAGATTTATACGGGCAGAGTTTAGCCTACTGATTAGCCTTGTAACCTAAATTTAAATAACATGCACACGAACTAGGTCAGTAACTAATACAGCATTTACGATAACTCACGAGATTAAACCCTCACAACGAATGACAAAGTGCGATACTTAAACATCCATCGAATTCACGACGAATGACAAAGCATAACCCTAATGTGGGCAGCACTTAAACATCCATTGGATAGTTTCAATCGATCGGACATTGAATCGTAGCAGCGATCGAGTTAATACCCTGTATCGTAGCAGCACCCCACTAATTTTGGAAGTAAATTCGACTTTTGAGCAGTGTAATTCGAGTTTTGAACTGAATTTTCGACACCAGAAGACTGCTCGTAGCCCAACCTATTTATAGCTGAAATTTGAGGTTCACGCGGCCTGCGTGAGCCTCCTCTTGTTCTTTACGTGGCCCGCGAGGGTAGGCTAGACGTAGATTAGGGCTAGCGTGTCACCACTAGACTTGCCACGCGTGTGACACGTGGATCTGGACGCTTATCCGGTCAACCCATACTTTGACGCGGCCCGCGTAAGACTAGGCTAACTCTTACGTGGCCCACCTGAAACTCCAAAACTTTGTTTTCTTGGTTTTTCATGTACAGTAGAGTTTCAGGGGTTCGGGTATTTACTTGTGGGTCGGTTTAGGACATTTTTGAAGGTCCTTACAGGTTTGGGGTCGGTTAATCGGGTTTGGGAATAATTTTTATTTTTTTCGCGGGTTTGGGACGGGTTTGGGATTTAGTGATATACCCGTTTACCCTACCCAATTACCCGATAAAGTGTACCCGTTTACCCGATTGTATACCCGATATAATTTCTTTTATATTATTAAATATGTATATGTATGATACATCCATTTTTTACACATATAAGTATTCTATTCCGTATACATTGTAGTTATTTGATATATATTTTTATAATGACAATACAAAATGTAACCGGTTAGTAGTTACCCGATAGATACCCAATGGGTTTTGAGAAGATTATACCCAACGAGTAATCTTTTTAAATTAATGGGTTTACCCGAAACCCGCGGGTATACCCGATACCCGATGGGTAGTTACCCGCTAGAAACCCGACGGGTTTTGGGGCGGGTTTGGGACAAGCTTATCTAACCGGGTTTGGGTTTGGGATTACCTAAACCCGTCCCAAACCCGACCCATTGCCATCCCTACATCACATGTATGTTTTTAACCATATCGACATTTTTGTTTGTTATTTGACATGGATCTGTGAAATAGTGTCAGATTTGTGTTATGTTCTTCAAATATAGTGGTCGTGCATCTGTGAAATAGTTTCAAATATGTGTTGTGTTCTTTAACGATATGTATTTGATATGGATCTGTGAAATAGATTCAGATCTGTTACTTTTTTCTAGCAGATCTGTTATAATGCTATTACGTTTAAAAGATGAAAGTCATAAATCTGGGTTTGGTGAAAGAGTATTTGGCATGGATCTGTGAAATAGACAGCAATATGTATTTTATTTCTGAAATCTTTGATGTAATTTCCGATAGTTTAATTTAGCGATTATGTTGTGTGTGTTCTACTCATCGATTTGAATTTATTAGTTGATTTGATATGTTGTGTAAGATTTGTTGTTGATCTTTCATTGTTGTGTGTTCTGATTTTCGATTGTTGACATTTGGTTGATGCTTGATTTTGTACGAAACCCTAGCTGGTAACTGAAAATTGTACATATTATTGAATTAAATTGTTGTAATATTGTTAAAGATATGTATTATTTACTTCTTCTGTTGAATCAATACTTTTGACTGTAAATGAAATATTATGGTTACACGTGAAGATTTGTGGAAATTGTATGTAATTATGATTGGTGCCGATTCAAGCTAGGGCAATTCCTCCTCTTTTGGACGACAAAGATGTTCTTGGGGCTGCAAGAATAGGTTCTCGTAAAACACTAGCTTTTCTTGTACCCGTGGTTGAGTTGTTATATAAAGCTCAGTTTTCTCTTCGTAATGGGACCGGTGTTGTTGTCATTTGCCTGACACGGGAGCTTGCGATACAGGTTACCGTATGTTCTACTGCTTATTAGTTTATTCTTGTTTAGAGTTTTTGGTTAATTATGGTTTATGATTTTGATTGATTGCACAGACTCATGCGGTTGCAAGTGATCTGCTTAAGTATCACTCGTAGACTCTTGGGCAGGTTATTGGTGGTGCGGCTCGAAGAGGCGAAGCGGAGCGACTTGTTAAGCGAGTGAATTTGTTGGTGGCTACCCCTGGTAGACTTCTTGATCATCTGTAGAACACCAAAGGCTTTATCTATAAGAACCTCATGGTAGGTACACTGTAAACCGTTCTTTTGTCTCCAAATATCCAGCTTTATTAAAATGTAGATGGTTTATGACCATGTAGTTTGATCAAGAAACACTTGTAGTTAAGTTTTATATTTCGATTTTGCAGTGCTTTGTGATTGATGAAGCTGATAGAATTTTGGAAGCTAACTTTGAAGAGGAAATGAAGCAGATAATTAAAATCCTACCATTGGTATGGTTTGTTGCAGCTAGATTATTTTTGTCAAACTAGACCGTTCCATTTATTTTTCAGATCACCGTGCATGTGTTGTATAACATTCAGTTTTATTACCTCAGTGTGCTATTTGCAATCTTGCATTATTGTTGAGCTAAACTTACTGAGGTTTTTATAACTACAGGAGAGGCAAACTGCCCTCTTTTCTGCTACCCAGACAAAGAAGGTACACTACTTTAAAGAAATAGCGGCCCGGATTTTATATACCTTTCGGGCTTCTAAAATGTGAAAGGGCATCCGCAGACTGATAACTGTTTTTTGGCGTTTGTGAAGATGATGGGAAAGTCAAAGTCTTTGTTTATAAAGGAATATAATCACAGATTATTTAACTGGTTGGTGGCCTTTTCGCTTGTAATGGTGATTGTGGGCCGTTTTGTCATAAAGTTCATTTTGCTTGAAATCAGAGCGTGGAGACTTTTTCTATTTTTGGAGACGTACACACGGATGTACTCTTTATATATATTCGTTCTAAATATAGATCTTATGTTATTGTATATTCCATTACATGCAGCGGCTTGTGAAAAGTGCTATAAGCAGATTGAAGCTGCCATAGCCAAGTACCGAGAAATCGAACATAACATCAATGAAGGACTCAAGTTTTATGTTACTCTTCAGGCATGAATCTTTTATGGTTTTTATTTAATCATTTTAGGTATTTTAGTTATCATTTTTTTTTAATTCAGCTACTTGTTTCATTGAATAGGATGCAATCACAAGTGTAAAGCAACAATGCAGTTACTTTGTCATGACACGAAGCATACAATGTCGGGATATGATCGAAGATGTACAAAAAAAAGTCAGGTCTAAGTTTTCAAGACGGTAAAAATTCAAGCGCGTACAACTACTCTTCAACTGGACCGCCACAACGACCATCTTCCCAATCCGAACCGCCCACCAACCAACCCCGCCCCCAAAGACCCTACTACCACCAGCCACCGCCACCAGCATATTCTCAGCAACACCCTTCACCACCAGCATACGCTCAGCAACACCCTTCACCGTCGGCATACGCTCAGCAACACCCTACACCACCAGCATATGCTCAGCAACACCTTACACCACCAGCATACGCTCAGCAACACCCTACACGACCTGTTGCCACATCAGAATATTCACAGCAACCACCCTATTCCCATCCCCAACCGCCACCACCTTACTGTAATGGGTCTCCGTCTCCATACCCGCCACAACAAGGCCAACAGCCGCCACCCGTTGGCGGCTATGAGTACGGTCATTAACAGGTACATTTGTTTTAACTTATTTATTTAATGAGCTTAATATGATGCTGGTTGATCTGTTTGAAAAAAAATGTAACCCATATACCAAATCAGATTTAAAAATGTTAAAGATTTGTATTATAACATATCTATTATAATTAAATGGTTTTATCTACTTTAAATGCGTTTTGGGTGGGTATTGACTTTTGACCCGTTCAACCCATTTGACTTATTTACACTTTATCTAACTTTTTTTAGTCTGACCTGTATAACTTGTTTAAGATATAAAAATAACCGAAATTAACCCGTACCCCTAAACTGCTTCAATCCTTCGTCCCATACTTCTATAAACTAATTTACAAATTTTTAACCTGTAAAGTAGCCAACAAAAGAAACTTTGCGATTAATATTCGATTTGGTGTTCGGGTCTGTAAATTGTCTGCTTTTAAAAAAAAAACTTTTGCAGCTAATTTGTCCATAAAAAAGACAAGTAATGGTGTTTGGGAGCTTCAAACAACCAGGAACCCTGTTACCCAAAGCTCCAAAAGGATGTGGTTGGCGTACTGCGCTGTTTTTCGATGAGCTCGGGGAACTTTAACAAAATGGAGCCTTGAGGATTGTTGCTGTAGTGCAGCTTATATGAGTTAGATATTGTATCAATATATATAATCTTTGATGAAATAGCATCTAGAGATTCCAGTATTGGTCATACATTACTGGTAATAAGAAATTATTACAAGTAACTTGACTATTTTACCGCCTAGATGTTGGAAAATTGGCTTAAGAGTAAGTTGACTGTTTGTACTGAAGTCGTTTACATTTTAAAGTATGTATAGTTGCACTTGTGTTTAGAATCAGATGTAATTTAATCCATGTCACAGGTCAGATTAACACTTAGGGCGACTTTTGACGCGTTTGATTAGTGACAAAACAGGTCGAATCGTATATCCATATTATGTTAAATTATGCAACACTTTGGGTGACTTGTGTTTTATGTGTTACTAATAACAACTTACACCCGGTGTTTGGGGTAAACCATAAACGGGTACGAGCAGTGAATGGGTTGACATGTTAACAATTTCAAACATGTCTAAATAGATTCGACCTGTTTGTTACGCACATATTGTGTTGTACTTGTATTAACTAGGCTAATGCGTTCAACCTTTTCATGAGTTATCTCACAACGAGTTCAAACCTACTCGAAAAGGTTGAGAAAATTTTGAACCTTTATACAAAAAGGCAGGAACTTTTACTTCAGTTGCTTGTTGAAACATCTAGATTAAAACGTAGAACATAACTACCAACATGGTATAATTGTAATTGTAGGTCTTGAGTTTGTAAGTGTCTAGATAATCTTCTCTAAATCGTATACCATCAAAAAAATAAAGTATTTTTCAATCTTGAAATCTTAATCTTGATAAAGGTCAAGAACGAGGATGTGTTTCTTGTTGTGAAAAATGTGTTTCAAAACAGACCAAAGAGTTTCATTTTATTGGTGGAAAACCATCACAACATTTAGTTGAAAATGACACGATGCTTGATAAAAGACAGTTGACAAACAACACAGTTGATGATTAATTCGGTTACCATCAATTTCAACATTGACTTAGTTATCACTTATTGCTTCCTCTTGATGATCATGTATCGTATCTTTGAACTTCTCAAATGCATCATTATCAAGCCTATACTCAGCTTGAATAAAGAATCATCCATGGTTGGCATGAAAATGAGCTATACAACAAAATATTCAATTTTTTAAGACACTAAGACCTCACAAGTCTGGGAGCACATAAGTATATATCACGAGACGACTGATAAACTAATGGTAAACGAGTATCCTATTGTAAATCGCCACTCCCGCTGCATCGCGCGGGTAAATGGCTAGTATAAATACATATATATATATATATATATATGTAATATAGAGTAAAACTGGTATTTTACTGAATACCGGGTATTTTATCTAGCGTTTTAATCCTGTTTTAGCGTTTTAAATAATTTTTATCATTCTATAAAAATAATCTCACTAAAATATTATTGAAATAATTACCAGTTTCCTTGACTGGCTGCGTTGACAGTATTTTGTTAGATACGCGCAGTATCGCGCGGTACGCGCTTGATGTGCAAATTATAGTCTAATAAAAACTAACCTAATCTAGACACCCTAGTTTTAAATTTATAAACTAAGACTCTCTAAATGCTAGACCACTGACAGGCAAGTGTACCTATCGTACGTAGTAAAGCCTAATGAAGTCCGAGTATCGAACCCACGAGACACTAGCGACGCTACACTAGACTCTGACTCAACTAATTACTTAACAGGTTTATTTGATTTATTTGGATTTTGGGGGTTTAACTAATTAAACTAAAGGAATTAACTAAGACAACTAGACTACCTAGACGCAGGCTGAAGGCTACTAAGGTGAAATCAAGGATGAGAAGGTACTACCCAGGTTTGGAATCCTATTCGTGACTATCGGTTTTCTCTCAGCAATGGTAACTATGATGGAACCAGGTTCTAATAATATGACACTCTAACACTAAAGATAAGTTGAATCTCATCCCGGTCTCATCAGCTTCTCCTAAGATCCTAAATGTAACACCCCAAAAATCTTAGAATGGATTGTTTGAATGTTTAAGTGTTTTTAAAGGATTGGCTGAGTTTTAAATAAATGAAAGAAGTTCAAAAAGTTAGAAAAATTATACAAGAATGACAACTTAAAGACTACAAGGGCTGAATATGTAAATGTTTAAACTAAACAAGGAATAAATAAAAAAAAGTGTTGTGTGTGTTGGTGGGGTGTGCGACGCAGGGAAGGGGAGGAGAGGAGAAAACCCTTCTTCTCCAAATCATCAAGTACCTAACAATTGGAGGCGTTTATGGATGAAATTCGTATGCATGTGATCGATTTCTCAATCATCTAAGGGTTTCCAACATGGGTTAAGTTAGATTGTATGATTTGATGCTAATTGATGGAATGGGTTTTGATCAATCCATGAAATTTAGTGAAATTAAGCGTGAATATATGTTAGAATTATCATATGGAATGTGAATTATACAAGATTTGATGTTAATTGATGTTTGAAGATGAAACCCACTTGGGTTAGTAAAAAGTGGCGACATGGGTATGTCACCCATATCCAATCTTTGTTTAAATTCTTGATATATTATGTCGTATGTGACTAATCCTTGCTAGTTAGGTTGAACATGGTATGTAATTAGTTGGATATGTTGTATTGTTGATGATTGAAAGGAAGAACTAGGAAGAAAAAGTATGAAAATACTTGTACATTAGGCTTAAAAATTTGTATGCGCGCCAAGTGTTTGATGAAATGACTAGGTGAAGTTAGAAGGTGAAATTTGTATGCAAGAATTTGGTAGTTAGGTATAGAATGTGATAATGAGGTGTTTGATAGTGAAATTAGCATGAGATATATGTTTTCATGGAATACATGTGGACATTAGTTAACGAGATGATTTTGGTAAAAAGTATGTTTTAGGAGTTTGTACTCTATACTTGAATGGTGTGGTGCACCTCATGTGTCGGACTAGTTGTTCAATGATAATCTAGAAATGGATGTACACTAAATGTGTAGCTTGTGGGTTTATTAGTAAAAAATGACATTGAGATTATGTTAAAGTAGTAACTTTGAATGTGGTTGACGATTGTAGGATGATGAAAGCGTTAGTTGTAATGGATTGTTTATACATGTGTATGGTGTAATTAATTGATCATGCAATTGAATGTGTTCTAAAACATGAGTATGAAATATATATGGTATCGATATTATGGCCCACTACATCAATATAGACATAAGTTACTAAGTTGGGAGTTTGTATGCTTGATCGTTGATTTTCTGAAAAGTCAATGTAACTATGAATTTAAAAAGGATGTTGATATGGAATGAACATATATACTAACAATGTCATGGGAATGCTGGCATGAAAGGATAGGTATCGCAAGAGCATGGAAGGCAAATGGGTCAAGAAGAGGCAAGAAAGCGACTGCGAATAGGAACGCTTAAAGTAAGTGAATCCCAAACTTACCCTTTTGACTTAATATCTTTTGTTGTTTGGTAATTTATTTAGAGTCATGTAAGAGAGTATGAATTAAAGGTAATGATAAGGTAAGTCTAATGGAAAAGTGTCGAATGTGGTTAGGTAAGTCGGGAAGTGCATAATAAAGATCAAACGGGTCAAATTAATGCGCATGAATAATATAATGTTAACGTAATTTTTAATGGTTAGGACTCCAGGGTAAGGATTTCTAGTCAATTATGTAAGGGGAATATTTTACGGACCATTAGGAACAAGTCTTATATGATTCGGATGTGTAAGGGTCAAAATATGGGAGTTTTAGTGATTAAAATGGGAGTTGAGCTGGGCACTACCATAGCTTACGGTAACCACCGTAAGCTAAGGTATGTTCTGAAGTCTTTTTGGTCACCGTAAGGCAGTAGCATCTCACCGTAAGGATTTTATGGCCACCGTAAGCTACGGTAACCACCGTAGCTTACGGTGGAGCTGTCGCGCCCCGCGAAGAAGTAAGCCAAGGCTTACGCGGCCCGCGAGGGACCGTGCTGCAGGCGATTTGTTGGATTTTTGTTGTTTTATACATTGGACTTGTCTAAATGGTGTTCTAAGGTCTCATAACTTATGTTAAGGATTGGTTTTGAATATAAGAGATGTTAAGGGTCGTCGGTTAGTGAAAGAATGGATTTGTTTTCGTATTAGTGTAAGAAATTGTATAAGTAAATATGTTTAGGAATCTAGTAGGCACGTAGGTCGATTTGTACATTACCTATATTATGTTGAGTTGTGAATATGTTATTTCGGCATAGGAATACGTGTATGAAGTGGTAAGCATGAGCTAGTGTATATAAATTCGTAAATGACTGTTTGTGCGTAGGTAGGGACGTAGACTTGTATGAAGGTACGTTTGCATATAGGCGTATATGATAATAGGCACGTAAGTGTGAATGCATGTGAGTATGAATATACGATGCTAAAGATTATCAAGGCGTTGGAGTACTTACGATTACTAATGATGTGCTTTGAGTTTGGAATGTAATGCCCGTATGAGATTGCCGGGTTCATGAAGAACTGAAACAGGATTTGGATTAAGGATATTTAAGATATACGCTTGGACAATTCCAAGTTTACTTCATGGAATGCTTTATGAACTTCTATTACATAATTTGATTTTGTGTGATGTATTAATGACTAATGGTTAAGTTGTATGTGGTGTCCACAGGTATCGTACGGGTTTTCTCTACCACTAGCGAAGTGAAGTAGACATAGATCGAGTTGAGAGCAAGGATTGTACGGGAAAGAAAGGTCACATAGTTGTTTTAAATAGGTCATGAAACCTTGATATAATGTAACATTGTGAATCTTTTCTAATGAATGTATTACAATTTGGAATTGGGTCTTCATGTAATTAATGTGACTTTTTAAGAACCAAATTTTTGGGCTCATATTTTTCGCTGTGTCGTATTTAAGTTCTTACAAGTTGGTCTTACAGGGAATTGTTCATAATACGAACGGGTCATGCCCGAATTTTGTTAAATAATAGTGTGATAATATTACTTTTTCGGATTAGGAGATCTGTGCGTTACACTAAAGGTCAAATAAAGCTCACCGGTATGGGTTGGATCACCTCCCCGTCTCTCCAACAATACTAAAGTACCCAAAGACTAGATCTCCTCCCGGTCTCACTAATCACAATACACCCTAGAGTGTACGGGGTAACCTAAAAACACTTGACAAGACTTAGGAAAACAAATAATACTAGGGAACTTAGACAGATCTCCTCCCGGTCTCACTGCACCTAAATACCTAGCACCAAAGATAATCCTAACTATCTATCTCCTTCCGGTCTAAAGAATAGGTAGAACACTAAACTCCTCTAAATTATCAAACAATGTTCCTATGAAATACGTGCACCATAAACCAAAAACTAGTTACAAACACAAAGTAGGTAACCTAACATGCATCTATACATGAAAGACATTCACAAAGACACATGAGGAACGACTGAACGATAATAAATTATAATAAAGCACGCACACACATCTAGCCAAAAATAATTAGGTCTCTTACTTTAATATCACTCCATGATTATATCACCGAATACCAAAATATTCCTAATTATCAACAAATATTCATCACAAACCCGGGTAGAAAATATGACTAGCCAAGAAACATATTCATAAACAATAAACAAGTCTGAGATAAATAGCAAAACATGTTCATGCGTTTGAAAACACAAAGTAGTCGAAAACCAAGAAACTAATTATTTTGTGAACCCTAACACGAATATTGAATCGCAGCCAAGAATCTTGAACCAGCTTCTCCTTCTTGAAATCGGCCTCTAATCTTCTCAAAAGTGTTCCCCTCAGCCGCCTCCTTGATACCTTCTGCCGTCCACTCTAATTGATGTCTTCGAAATTAATAATAATAGCCCAAAACCTCCACTGAGGTTATCGAAAATTATATGGCAACTCCCTCAAGCCCATCTCAAGACATACATAATTAAGTTAGCCCACCTCTACTAATTACTAATACTTTTCTTTCACTTCAAATACTTAATTGAGATCTCCATTACGTATTTTTTTCCTGCACCAAATAGATGTATCTTATTTATATCTCCACAATATTATTGCACAATATTAATTCATCCGAAAGTCAATTTCATGTCAACTAAAGCTATATCAGTAGCATTTAGTTTTTATGTATTTATTTCCTATTCTCATATTCATTTATATTTATTGATTAAGACCTGAAATTATAATTATATAAACGACATGATGATTGACTGTTAATTAGAAACACGTCATTCTTATCTTTTTTCACTTAACTGAATCATTTTACCTTGTTTCTACTAAAACTCATCAAACTTCAAAAACGAACCAACTACGAGTGGATTTTAATAAAAAACAACCATAAAGCCACTCAAAAGTGTAGGAAATATTGACATAAAGTATGTATAATTTAGACCACATCAAATATCCCCACACTTAAACCTTTTTCGTCCCTGAAAAAGACTTATGCAAACGGAATTAGAATCAGAAATACCCGGGTTCAAAAATCTAGATTATTTATTAAAATTAAAACTCGTGTTAACCGCGATTGCAAGTATATGTGTCTACTTAAACCCAAACCCGGTTCCAAGCCCTTATCATGCAATTTAAGTTCAAGTTCGGTTAATTTACCTAGGGTCTCACACGAGAATCTGCTGTTTCACCTAATCTCGCCTCAAGCTTATAAAACAAAAGGAACAGTCACTGGACTATTTCCTAACCGTTTTATACCAAAATCAGAAGAATTTAAAATCAAACTTTTTTCTCTTTTTTTTTTCTTTTTCATTTGATCACCAGACTATGCATACCTAACCCAGAGGCTGTCTCAACCAGAGTCACCATCCCCGAGAGCGACAACGTAGGCGTCAGTAATTTTTCATTTTTTTTAACAATCCCAGAGGCATTCTAAGTCAGAGTCACCATCCCCAACGAAGATTACATAGGCCTTGCTATTTATTCGGTCTAGCTCATTTATTGCTTTTTTCTTTCTTTTTTGATAAAAATTTCTAAAAATTTTGGCTTATAACGGCATCCCTTATGCAATTTTTGGCGGTTTCGGCTTCCCTACTTTTCCTAGATGAGAACCCACTAGCAAACTTTCAATTAGGTATATTAAGATCAAAGGAACCTAAAACCGGATCGGGCCTACTCACATATCCCAAATTAGACCCGAGCTTAACTTTTTATTCTCTTATTATTATTATTTGAAACGTGAATAAAACCTGATTTTTCTATCACTTTCCGCTTTTATTATGCAAACATCTAAAACAAGAGACGTTTTCTATTTTTTTTCATTTTTTGATTTTTTAATTCTTTTAATTAATTTTTTAAAATTTTTGAACTTTTTTTTTGTATTTTTTCAAATTTTATGACTCGAACTCTACTAACTAAACACTAAACGATAGTTTCCCATCCCTACACTTAAACTCTACATTGCCCTCAATGTAGGATGGAAACCGACTCAAAAAAGTAAAAATAATTAAGAAATAAAAGACTAAGGCCAAATTGGAAAGGACTTAGCTGGTAATATAAGCGTATGCTCCAAACACTCTCGTCCAATCCAGCTCGATCGTATAGCATTTCATTCGCGATCGGCTTCGACTCTGACTAGTACACTTGGAAAATGCTTGATATTAGAAAAGCAGCTCCAAAATCACCCGAATGGAGATTGAGTACGAGTGGTACGATTCAAACATGCATAAACAAAACAAACAAAAACCAAAGCAGTACCGACTCTAAAAAAACTCAAACCGACTAATTTAGACTCAATATACAAAACTACGACTCTACACAAACTCTATGAAACCTCCCCACACTTGAATTTAATCAGGAGGTTTCTCCTTTATCCAACCTCTATCCAACCCATTTAGTTTTAATTGTTCATCATTGTGTATTAAGAGATTAATGATGAAACTAGAAAATATTTTTAAGCGTTCAACCGGGTCAAACCACCAAACTTTAAATTTACCTGGACCAAACCTGATATGTGACATATAGTGAGGATGGTGGTTGTCTTCGCACTTCAATATTCCATTATGCTTCCTTTTGTACCATTTCTGCACCCTCAGACTATGTTGGTCCAAGCTTCTCCGTGGCTTCTCCCTTGTTAGTAATTGTGGTGGTGATGTATCTTCTAACCTCTCCACGGGCCAGCCATCAAATTCCTCAGCCACTTCATCTTCTTCTTCGTTTGGTGCATGTTTGATCTCCATAGTTGGCTTCTTTTCAAGTAATGTCTCTAGATATGCTAGATCACCAACCGGGTCAAATTCTTCATCTATAAGTGTTGGTAAACCAACCAAACTCATCTTCCCAAGATGGTATATGCTCTTCAATTTCCTCATCATCCATCTTGGCAAATGGTTCTTCTTTAGCTTCTTCTCTCTCATCATCGTCTCTCCAGAAGTCATCATCAATGGGTTCAGGACCGTAATACCATGGCGTGGAATACCAATTAGGCGTCACGTCCTGTTTAACCGGAGGTGGGACTGAATCGACCGTTGTCGTCTCCAGCCCTATATCAGACAACTCTAGATTATTGGGAAGCTCCTCTTCAACCTCATTTATCTCTACTACTTCTTCTTCTCCCCCATAGCTCTCAAAGCCAATATCATTATCATAGTAATCATCCCATGTAGACCGTATTGTACTTTGATTTTTCTTCTGATTCATGTAAACCGGACAATCTTCATACCCGTGTGGTCCACCACAATGTTGACACCTTAGATCCACATGCTGATTCATGCTTTCCTTAATCATTTGACTCAGTGTCTCAAACATTCGCTCAAGAATGGCGAGCATTTTGGGAAACCTTGGATCTCCTTGGTCCTGTGTTGTTGATGTTATCTGAGCGAACACTTGACATGATTCCACGAACTCCCAAACATAGGGAGGGTACTCGCTATGATAACTTGCCATGAAAAGAGTAGCAAAAACAAAACAAAGTAGAGAGAGGAAAGAAAAAAACTAACTAACTAATAAAAGATATTTACAAAAATAATGACTCGACACACTACTACTAGACACAAACTCTAGGACTCAAACCCTAAGACTCAAATTACAAATAAGACCAATTAAACAAATAAGATCAGTCAAAGCTAATAACAAATTGCCTAAGTGTCCCCGGCAACGGTGCCAAAAACTTGATGTGCAAATTATAGTCTAATAAAAACTAACATAATCTAGACACCCTAGTTTTAAATTTATAAACTAATACTCTCTAAATGCTAGACCACTGACAGGCAAGTGTACCTATCGTATATAGTAAAGCTTAATGAAGTCCGAGTATCGAATCCACGAGACACTAGCGACGCTACACTAGACTCTGACTCAACTAATTACTTAACAGGTTTATTTGATTTGTTTGGATTTTGGGGGTTTAACTAATTAAACTAAAGGAATTAACTAAGACAACTAGACTACCTAGACGCAGGCTGAAGGCTACTAAGGTGAAATCAAGGATGAGAAGGTACTACCCAGGTTTGGAATCCTATTCGTGACTATCGGTTTTCTCTCGGCAATGGTAACTATGATGGAACCAGGTTCTAATAATATGACACTCTAACACTAAAGATAAGTTGAATCTCCTCCTGGTCTCATCAGCTTCTCCTAAGATCCTAAAGGTCAAATAAAGCTCACTGGTATGGGTTGGATCACCTCCCGGTCTCTCCAACAATACTAAAGTACCCACAGACTAGATCTCCTCCCGGGATCACAATACACCCTAGAGTGTACTGGGTAACCTAAAAACACTTGACAAGACTTAGGAAAACAAATAATACTAGGGAGCTTAGACAGATCTCCTCCCGGTCTCACTGCACCTAAATACCTAGCACCAAAGATAATCCTAACTATCTATCTCCTTCCGGTCTCAAGAATAGGTAGAACACTAAACTCTTCTAAATTATCAAACAATGTTCCTATGGAATACGTGCACCATAAACCATAAACTAGTTACAAACACAAAGTAGGTAACCTAACATGCATCTATACATGAAAGACATTTACAAAGACACATGAGGAACGATTGAACGATAATAAATTAGAATAAAGCACGCACACACATCTAGCCAAAAATAATTAGGTCTCTTACTTTAATATCACTCCATCATTATATCACCAAATACCAAAATATTCCTAATTATCAACAAATATTCATCACAAACCCGGGTAGAAAATCTGACTATTCATAAACAATAAACAAGTCTGAGATAAATAGCAAAACATGTTCATGCGTTTGAAAACACAAAGTAATCGAAAACCAAGAAACTAACTATTTTACGAACCCTGACACGAATATTGAATCGCAGCCTAGAATCTTGAACCAGCTTCTCCTTCTTGAAATCGGCCTCTAATCTTCTCAAAAGTGTTCCCCTCAGCCGCCTCCTTGATACCTTCTACCGTCCACTCTAATTGATGTCTTCGAAATTAATAATAATAGCCCAAAACCTCCACTGAGGTTATCGAAAATTATATGGCAAATCCCTCAAGCCCATCTCAAGACATACATAATTAAGTTAGCCCACCTCTACTAATTACTAATACTTTTCTTTCACTTCAAATACTTAATTGAGATCTCCATTACGTATTTTTTTCCTGCACCAAATAGATCTATCATATTTATATCTCCACAATATTATTGCACAATATTAATTCATCCGAAAGTCAATTTCATAGTAGCATTTAGTTTTTATGTATTTATTTCCTATTCTCATATTCATTTATATTTATTGATTAAGACCTGAAATTATAATTATATAAACCACATGATGATTGACTGTTAATTAGAAACACGTCATTCTTATCTTTTTTCACTTAAGTGAATCATTTTACCTTGTTTCCACTAAAACTCATCAAACTTCAACAACGAACCAACTACGAGTGGATTTTAATAAAAAACAACCATAAAGCCACTCAAAAGTGTAGGAAATATTGATATAAAATATGTATAATTTAGACCACATCAGCGCTCAAACTCGAAAAATAGAGTTTCATAGCGTTTTAATTTATTTTTCCTTCCGAACATGATTAAAATTACTATTCTAATCATAACAGACTATTTTTAGGATTTTAACATTGATTGGGTGGTCACCGACGTTCGTTTCATATTTTGTTCGTTACGCGATAAGCGTTTATCTTATTGTTGCCAACAGAATTTTTATCAACATTTGGATTTACCAACACATCCAATATCACATATAAACATCAATATCAGTCAAATACAGTCTTTTTATTTATTCATGACACGTGTTACATTTGTACGGTACAACCTAAATAGCCGGGTGACACAACAGCCCCGTGTCAGGGTGGCACAGCCCCATGTCAGCCTTCTAACTTGTTATTTTTGGCCTTGGGGTGAAGCTCAGAGGGTCGGTATGAAGTGTCAACTTCTTTTTTTTGTATTTATGTTGGTTTTTGCCGTTAATTTGTTCCTTTTGTGCGTTTAAGCTCTTTTGACCCTGTAAATTAAAAAGAAACAAAGAAACACACTTTTCCTAACATTAGTACTAAAAAAGGGGTTGTTTTTATACCTTATTTGATTCAATTTATATGTTGTATTTTAAGCACATCATTGGTTTTTTGCGCTGGTATAGGACTGAACACGACATTTGGATTGTTGTTTACAACTCCATGAACTGGACTGAAAACCAAATTGGGTTGACCTTGAGACATCAAGGAAGCATTGTTGGGACTAGTCATGTCGGCGACGATCAATGAATTCTTATGATTGAGCTCTCTCTGCTGATAATCGATCTCATAAGACTTTATTGTTGCAATCAGCTCAGTAAGTGTAACTTCATTCAGATTCTTCGTACGCTTTATCATAGAAACAACGGCATCCCAGCTCTTTGGCAACGAGTTCAGTAGTTGGCGATTCATTCCACTGTTTGAGATGTTGATTCCAGCACTTACCATTTGTGACACAAGTTTGACGAATCTCCTTATCTGGTTTTCAACGGTCTCGCCATAAATGTGATTGAAAGAACTGAACTGTGGATTCATCATGTTCACTTTGCTTGCCATCATATCAGCGTTAGCCTCAAACAAGTTTGTCAGCTTATCCCAAATCTCTTTTGCACTACTGCAGTTCCTAACTGCGATTGAAATGTCTGGTCCAAGTGCCATTGAGAGAGTTCCTTTTGCACCTTCATCCTCTTCCCTAATTTTCATGTCTTCTTCGGTCCATATGTTTTCAGGTTTGGAATCTGGGTTAGAGGGTCATCTTCAGTCGTGTACATGACAGTACGTGGTCCATTCCTAGTACTCCTCCAAACGTGAGGCTCCTTGGCCTTACAATACTGCTCAAACCTGAACTTCCACTCATAGTAGTCATCTCCACACAGAAGCCTTGGAACTTTGGTGGATGTGCCAATACCTTGATCGAGTTCTTGATAAAAAGCCAAAGACTGTGTCTGAATAGCAGCAAGGGTAGCATTGGTAAGATCTGTAGCAGTCACAACACTGTTTGGGTTCAACATGTTCAATTCGAGATGATGAAATTGTCCGAGATGATGAAACTGTTCCGAGATGATGAAATTGTTCCGAGATGATGGAGTTTACGAGATGATCAAGAGTCCGAGATGATGAAGTGTCCGAGATGACAGACTATCCGAGATGCATAGATGTTTATCCGAGATGCAGGCAAAATTCAATGAACAATATCCGAGATGACTTGAACCGTATTCGAGATGACTTGAATACTATCCGAGATGAAGGAAATCTTCAAGGTTCTTTATCCGAGATGCTTTGAAGGCTGTCCGAGATGATGTGAAGGTTGTCCGAGATGCTATGAAGGTTGTCCAAGATGATGGCAATCTTTAATAGAAATGGTCCGAGATGCTTTGGGTTTGGTTCGAGATGCTTACCAAGTTCGAGATGAAGACAATCTTCAAAGTCGATGATCCGAGATGTTGTTTGAGATCCTCTAAGACGCCTTGAAGATGATCCGAGATGATGGGAGATGGGTCCGAGATGCAGGTCCTCAAGCAGAAACACGAACAGAAAACAGTAACCAGCACAGTCCAAAATGCAGAATCCGTGTGATATCAGATCCGAGCCTGGAAACAGGTTCGACAGGCTCTGATACCAATTGTTAGTCCCGATATGATATCACAACGATACCACACAAGCTTGTTTGGTGGCGGAATCACACAAACAAGCTAAGATTCAATGATAAGAAAAGAGATGAAGAAGAAAGATTGTCGATTGATGATAAAACTTGCATACAATAGATTGTCTAATACAAGTTCTTCCAAAAAAAATTCACCAACCACATGCTTCTAATGGTGATTTACTATTTATAGTAAGTAGATTATGGAGCATTCTCCCTAAACCCTAGGCCCAAAACCACCCAAGCCCACTCTAATACCCACAAAACTACTAATACATAAACCTATAGGGCCTAACAATATACTTTCACACACATTCACACCATTTCACACCTATATAGAACATTAAAAATATCTTGAAGTTATAGTTATGGTTTGGTTACATTTTTGTTGGGTTAAGGGGACGATACAACTAGAATTAAAACAACACAACAATCTAGATTAAATTTGAATTTGAGACCTGCAAGATGAGTTTAATCCGGTCAAGAGGTGCAATAATATATTTGCCAGCAGTACCAGAGAGGGCACCGACAACATCTTTAGGCACCAAAGCGGCAATAGCGAGCGGGTGCTTCAACAGTTGGGTGGCGGTGGATTTGAACTCTAGCTTGGCTTCAACTCTCTTGTCCAACAATGAAACAATAGCAAAACCAACTGAAATGGAAGATTGAAGATGGTGAATCTTTTATATGTTGATAAGTTGAAACAAGTGAAGTGTGAAAGAAAGAGTGGAATTCATTAGGCTTTCAGAAAACTTGTTTTTGTCAGGATGGAGTGTAAGAGCAAATTTTCTGTACTGTATTTTAATTGTTATATCATCAGCTAAAGCCTCAACTTTGTGAATTACATACCAGTCCTTATCAGTGTCGTATGATTCTTCTCAGTGGAACAATATACTTCACATACCAAAATTAACTAAAAAATGTTTTCTAGTTCATGATAAAGCGTGGTTGGGCCCTAAGTGCAGTCTTTAGGGACCTAGAGAAGTCTTTGATCTCCATCATCTTCTCTGCAAGTTGTTTGGCCTTCACTGCTTCCTCTTTGTTGCGATCCATCATTGAGCCTGAAATAAGGCTTTTAATCACCTTCGCATGAAAAAAAAGGGAGTCAAAACTAAAGCTTTATTTTAGGCATCCTTGAGTAATTCATCAAATGTTCTTTTCGTCATGCTAATCTCCATAGTAACATAATATACAAATCATAAAAGAAGGTTGTACCGGATTCTGTCATTAACTAAAAGTAGTTTTGAAGTTCCAGCTACAATGCATGCAACACTTTTCACGGGTCTACATAGAAAAGAAAATTGTTATACACACATGTCACTAAATATGCATAACACGCCTTGATTTGACAGTAATACACACATGAAGATTCAAGATATCATTCGAATTTATTAAAAACCAATATAAAAAAAACTGAATGTCCCTAACCAGACAAGTTAACACTATCTCAACATTATCATAACCACATAAGATTGAATAATTTGCAGGCATTAACATCGAAACTAATAAACGATTTATTCGGAGGCATTCCCTCAGATAAGTTGACTAAAGAAAAGTTGAACATCCAAAATCACACTACAACAATAATCGCAGTTCTACATACAACATGGAAATACATAAAGATTCATATATATCTACATCTTTAATCATATACATGTGAAGCCCAACATCATAATACCTGGAAAGATTCATAATACGACACCACAAATAAAAATTCTACATAATTGCAAGCCCTAATTTCAAACTTCAAAGTAATTCGACAACTCATGGCCGAACTAAATTCAGAAAAACCTATAAAACCACATACGAACAAAACTAAATTCACAACCAGTAAGTTATTAGGTTTCGAATTCTATAACCTAATTTTCTTAAAATTTTTGGTGTAAATCACCTACCAAACCAAGACGAGCTTTAACCGATGTTGATGAACTATGGATATTGGATATTATCAAAATTTTCTAAAACTGGATAAGCGATGAAGTTAAACTTATAGCAGCAGGTGATGGATTAGGGTCCAATGGCAGGGGTAGGGTGGATGGTCACGTAAAACGACTAAGATGTGACCAAAGATTAGTTATAGTCATATTTTTCTTTTAGCCACACATAAATATTTATAAGTGACTAATAACCATACTTTTGGTCACACAAATTCGCAAGTGACCATATAAATTATGTTTTAGTCACATTATTAAAACTTATTGTGAATGTGGCTAGTGAATGTCACATTTTAAATTACAAGTGTGACTAGAGGTTTCTAAAAGATGTTTTTGGTCACATGAATCAAAAAAATATTGTGGCAATAGGTCACAATAGATGTGTTTCTAAAAGATTTGTTTTCTCAGTATCGTGTTTGTATAAGATTTGTGACTACATTTTTTTTAATCGTCTTGGTTAGTATTAAAATTTAACATATTAAATATTTTAAGATTTATGGTTATGTATATTAGAATTGAACAAGTTTTGTATTTAAATATTCTGCCAAAAAACCTAGAAACCATTTTTTTTAAATTAGAACTATCGCAATGATGTGTCGTTGTTGTAGCGACGAACAATACACCTTTTAGCCACAACTTAATGCTGACAACTCTGTTTGTGACAAGGTGTCGTCGTGATAGGCTATAGCGACGACATATGAGGTCTGTTGTTATAGGCTCTAACAGTCTTGGCAAATTTTAAACTTTTAAATATGGAGGCCGAAAGTTTTAAAGAAAAAATAGCGGAGAGTGTACTGAATGCGTACATTTTTTTTCTGAAATATTCGGTAAACTTTACACTTACAAGCAAAAAAAAAAAAAAAAAAAACAGGGGCCAGGGCCCCAACTTAGCGTCACACTTGGTAGTGTGTATAGAATTTAATTCGTATATGTGTAGATTGTATAAATAAAATTGAACAAGTTTTGTATTTAAATATTCTACCAAAAAACCTAGAAACCATTTTTTTTTAATTATAACTATCGCAATGATGTGTCGTTGTTGTAGCGACGAACAATACACCTTTTAGCCACAACTTAATGCTGACAACTCTGTTTGTGATAAGGTGTCGTCGTGATAGGCTATAGCGACGACATATGAGGTCTGTTGTTATAGGCTCTAACAGTCTTGGCAAATTTTAAACTTTTAAATATGGAGGTCGAAAGTTTTAAAGAAAAAATAGCGGAGAGTGTACTGAATGCGTACATTTTTTTTCTGAAATATTCGGTAAACTTTACACTTACAAGCAAAAAAAAAAAAAAAAAAACAGGGGTCAGGGCCCCAACTTAGCGTCACACTTGGTAGTGTGTAGAATTTAATTCGTATATGTGTAGATTGTATAAATAAATAAAATTTGTGTATGTATTTTTTTATTTTTTTAACTTTATGATAGATTTATAGACGTTATATTTTAACGGTTTTCTTATATTTCTAATTTATATAAAAATGAAAAATGAATTCTATTCTCTCTTCTCACATGAAACAGTCTTCCAAAATGAGAATACATATATCTTCACTACCTACCTATTTTAGGAAAATAAAAGAGCAAAGGCTATTTGTAACCCTACAATTTCCTCCATCCAAAAGCTTTCCCAAAGCCATGTAATTCTTGTCCTCTCCAAATGTCTTTCTTTATGGCTTTCCTGCATTCGGGGGGTCCTCCTGCAAGTCCCTCTATTCGGAGCATGGAGGACCCTATCCCCTCCTTTGTCCAGTCAAGAAAAATTCCTTCACATTTCCACGTTTACAATGTCATTACGAAATGACTAAATTCTGATATATATATGATTTGAGCTTTAAAGATAAACATATATGTAAGATAGAAACATTGGTTTACAACTCGGTGCAATTTCCTTGAACGAATCTTCATTCGTGGGTCGTTTATAATTCATGATAGAGATAACATATGTGAGCATGAGATATGAATTGTCTGCCCTGCTTCGGAAGCAAGGAATCAGATATCAATGAACAAGAGGATTTGCGTGACGCACAAGCAAAAGGACACCCCACTTCTCAACCTCCAGGTATGTTTCTCTGCATGCATGCATGTTTTTTGATGATAAAAGTATTTTTGAAATATAAGACAATAGGAGAGACTAATTACCACCTTTTGTTCTTTAAGAGATTCGATCCATGTTTACAATTATTTTGTTAATTCATAATGAGAGAAATTATGATGTCTTGGTGCATTCTGTTTATGATGGAATAAACATATACAATGACAGAAACTATTTTGATGTAAGAACTTGGATTTTCTGTTTTAGGTTATTTTTTCAATCATTCACAACTGCAGTCTTCTTGATTTCAGACAATTTGTCAATATATTTAAATAAACCTTGTAACTTTATAGTACCTTATTAATACCCTTCAACAACACTATATTAAAGAAAAAAATCAATATTCAAACAACATTTGGTAACTTTTTTTTAACAACAACCCTAAACTTTCTAACATAATTATACCAATATCATGTGTAAGTTGCATGATTTGAACTTCTATCCCTTTAGTTGTATAGCACACAACTCCTAACCTTTTATAAGTATAATTAATATTTAAAAAAAACCTAATTAACTTACCTTAATTAGATAATGAAAAGTGAGTGTGGCCACACACTTATGTATATGGGCTTTTTTAGTTTAGAAGCTATATACTATCGAGAATGACATAATCAAATTTAAGAAAATAATAAAATTAAAAAAAAAGTTTATTTATCTCTGCCTACTCTTACTTTAAGTTTATCTCCCTATATATTTTTTTTTTTATTTCAACGTATAAAAATATGTATATCTAGATTATTTAGCGTATGCTCATAAGTTTTTCAAAAAAAAAAAAAACATTAAATAGAATATATTAAAAGATCCTAACCGTATTGAAATATACATTTATTCTAATAAGCTTATATACTGAGTTGTATAAGAGTTAAAGTGGTTCTCGAAATTATTAACATATTATTGATTAGTATATATTTTGTATTGTTAAAAATAGTTGGTTATATTTTATTTATATTTAGTTAATTATGACAATGGTAAAATAACCGATTAGATTCTAAAATAGTTTAACATGTTTTCTTAGTATATTTAATTGTGAAAGGAAAAAAAACAAAATTCGCGATGGAAAAAGTTTCAATCTTTCATTCATTTCAATCTAACAAATGGTACTTTTAATCATGTTTGAAAATGACAATATATTCTTAGTTAGACAATAAAATATAGGTAGTGGGAAGCGAACAAATATCAATTAGATTGTGCTTAGACCACCCGTAGTGGTTGCCCTTTTGGGCGTTTTTGGGGCTCAATGACGCCTATATCGCCCACATCCCCACTACGCATGGGCGTGATTGGCAATTTTTTTGTGCAGGCGTTTTATAAATCACGCCAAAGGGGGGAGATCTTGTCCAATCAGATTTGAGTTTGCATTGTTTTGTCCAATAACATTTATTAAATTGTTTTTTTATTTTATTTTATTTTATTACAAACATAATGCCCCACAATCCCCACATCCCTACTACACCTCTTTTGTAAAAACGCCCAATAATGCCCCATTGCTGACTGGGCTGCCACATGGCGCAAAACGCCCTAGAGCGGGGCATTATTCACCCCAACGACTACACATGTTCTTAGACCATGTGTAGTGGAGCGTTTTTTTTTTTAAATTAAAAAAAAAAGCCCAAAAACGCCCATTTACCATTACATAGGGCGTTTTTTTTTTAAATTCAAAAAAAGCCCCTTGGCGTGGTTTTAAACACGCCTTGCCCAATAATCCTTGTCCAATCATATTTCATCTCACGTTTTGTTATCCAATCAGATTTTTAGGTGTTTTTTCTTTATTTTATTTAATGCCCCAATAATGCCCAATAATGCCCCATCCCCACTACACCCATTTTAAAAAACGCCCAATAATGCCCCTTTGCTGACTGGACCGCCACATGACGTAAAATGCCCTAGGGTGGGGGCATTATCTTCCCCTTCCACTACACATGGTCTTATACTAGTACATTTAACTTTCATCCAAATGCATACAATTACATAAATGAATTTACATTTATTGTTGGCGGTCAGTCACTAATAACACTAACACGATATTACTCATGTTCAGCTATGTTGGTGAACCACAAAGATATTTATTTATTTAATTATAAACTTAAAAAAATGAGCTTTAAATAATACAAATGTGTTCTATACTATATACCATATAAAAAGAGGCGGGAAAATAAAAAAATAGATATTTTTAATGAATAACACATGTACTTCTTTTATGAACGGTCAACTAAATTACCGAAGAAGTATCTTGTGATGCTCTCAATCGAGCAAATAAATTTACTAATCAACAACGGTCAGAGTTGGATGCATACCCGAACGACCAAGCCACAAGTTTCAGGTAAAACCCGCCCACCCTAAGGCACACTGCGGTAATACCCAGTTCGGCTCGGTTTCGAACTGGCGACCTAAGGCCCACTGCGGTAATACCCAGTTCGGCTCGGTTTCGAACTGGCGACCTACAGAGAAGCCTAGTTCTAAACTTCATTGCCACCACCAATGTCCTTTAAAGTGATGCTAGTGGAAGTTGAACTTGGAACCTCAAGGAGAAAAAATCAAGTGACTAACCACTAGACCAACTTATGTACTTTTAGGTAGTGTTTGGTATGCAGGAATGAGAGGTGGAATGAAATGGATGATTACGAGGGAATGAAGAAAAGGATGTTTGGTTGGTCAATGAAATAGAATCACTCATTCTCAAACGCATTCCATTCCCTCAAAATCATTCCTTCCACCCCCCATGTTTTTTTTCCATTCCATCACCTCTTGCACCATTCATCAACACCACAACCCACCACCTTCGCCACAACCCACCACCACCCACCACCGACGCCATCGTCGCCACCCGCCACCACCTCACCCCGACAGCCACCGCCGCCGCCACCCACTCGCCACCGTTATCACCCACAACTGCGACCAACCGCCAACGCCGCTCGCCGCCGCCCACCACCACCATCGTCGACGCCACCATCACCGCCACCACCAACCGCCGCCGCCGCCACCAACTGCCACTTCTGCTGCCACCCACCACCAACGACCACCTTGCCGCCACCACCACTCATCGTCACCGCCGCACCGCCACTCGCCACCACCACCCATCGCCGCCGCCGACACCCACCACCGCCATCTATAACCACCCACAATCACTACCACCAACCACCACCACCACTCACCGCTGATTTTATTACTCTGTTTTTCTTGCCTACCGAACAGTACACAATAATAATTCATTTCATTCACACATAGTAACCAAACAAGACATAGAATGGTAATGATCCATTGCATTCTCTCGTCCATTCCATTAACTCGTCCATTACATTCCTTCGTCCATTCTATTACCCCATACCAAACAGACCCTTAATTATGTAATTTCACACATTGGTCTAATAAAAGAAATCAAGGTATGACACGTATTCATTGAAGACCAAACCGAATGAACCGCATTTAGAAGTGCATTTGGGTGATATGGTATGAGCAACAATAAAATTAGCATAAGAGGAAATTAATGTACATTTGAGAGGTTGTTCTTACCTTCCTGCGGTGCATTTGCATATGGAGTTAGGGGCCCTTGGTGTTAAAAGAATTGTTTTCTATTTTTCTTTATCTTTAAACAGTCATAATAGAAATAGCTTTTTTTTTTGTTTTGCTTTTAATCTTTTTCTTCTAAACAGTAAGATAGTAATTAGTTGACTTTAGTTTTTAGTTTTAGTCACGTGTTTTTAGTTTATTCAAGTCTGTTAGTAGTTTTAATCTTTTTGTACTAAAGTATAAGGAAGTAATTAGTTAAGTTTAATTATTTAATTCTAGTATGTTGAATTTAATTACATTTAATTATATTATTAATATTTTTATAATACTAAAACAGAAAATATATTAATTAAAAAATTTGAGTATTAAAAATAAAATGTAAAAGGTAGTGAAGATATAGAAATATTAGTATTGGTAAACACATTTGAAGGGTTGAGTAAAAATGAATAATTTTTGTGTAATTGTAAAAATCTAATGTAGCAGCTAATTAGACGTGTTTGTGGATGTATTTAACACCTTGCATTGATTATGGATGAATAAATGAAACAATGTGTGACACATGTTATTCATTAAAGATATTTTTTTTATTTTTCCCACCTCTTTTCCATATTTATCTTATATTAGTTAAATAAATAATAAATTAATATTATATCTCATCTTACTTTGAATGTCGGATAGAATCTTTCTATTTTTCTAATAAAATGTTATCTTCAAATTAAATTGTTAATTTAAGATATTTTTGATAAATAACACAAAACAATAATCTTAAACTTAAGAAAACAATAATTCGTTGATATCAAAAATTAAAACTACAAACAAAATACACAAAATAACTTATTAAACATTAGGCCAAATTTTAAATATAAAACACTAAATAGGAATAGAAGCGAATATTTTGTTTTTGATTTTTTAAATTGGGGTGTAATCAATTCGAATTAAATTGAATCAAAATTATGATTTTTAAACCAAATTCAATAACATATTCAAATTCGAATTATATAAATCTATGTATTTTTTTTACTATACAAAATTACATTTATTTAACTAGCGTAATGCATTGGATTTTTAAAGATATGACTTTTTTTTATTATTTAGTATATAAAATTAGATTTATTTAACCCGTACAAGATCAATGATGTTTTAAAGATATAACTTTTTTATTATTTAGTATACAATATTACATTTATTTAACCTGTGTAATACACAGGGTTTTTAAATATATTTTTTTATTATTTGGTATATAGAATTACATTTATTCAGTATAGTTTACAGGTTCTTAAAGATATAATTTTTTTATTATCTAGTATATAAAATTATATTTGTTCAACCTGTATAATAAACGGGATTTTTAAAGATATATTTTTTGATAATTTAGTATATAAAATTAAATTTATTCAACCCGTGTAATGTACGAAGTCCAAACCTAGTATATCTATAAAATATAAAACTAACATTATTAGTTATACACGTCATCTAAAGTCAATAAGGCTAGAGGGTGTGGTTTAAAGCCCTAGGGGCTTTATTATGCCACGTAAGCGACACAAAAGCAGAGAGCTTTATCACTAACTTGCACGGTGTGGAATAACGCCACTTAAAAAGCCTCTTTTTAACTATATTAAAAAAAAGATAAATAAAAGAATCTGATTGGTTTACATTAGGTGGGGCCCCTTGATTTCATCTCTCGCGCGCGCTACTACTTTGGCGGAAGGCCAGGATGGCGCCCCTTTTGACGGAGGTTGGGTGGTTTAACTAAATGGGGGTACTAAAGGTCATGAGGTGGCGGGGCGCCAATCCACACCCCCTAGCCTAACAAGATTTGTAATTCAAAAATAAAGTCCAACTAACATCGTTATCAAAATTCTCCATCATTATCCATAAATCTTCATTGAGGAATTATCATTCATATATTCCATTCTTACATCATTGGCAACTCGGGAATCATTATCAATAAAATGATTTTTCAACGAAATAATAATTTGCTTTGATAGATTTAATTACATCCTTGTTTGTTATCATTAGTTTCCCCATCATTAACTACAACAAGAATAACATCAACAGTGTTTCCATCATTCAAGTTATGTTTATTCAGATAGTGCACTATATCAAAATATCGACCATCAAACAGTGCACTCATGGATGTCTATTTTACTACATTATGTGTAACCAAAAGGCATGACCTTTTAGGGAGATAAATTAGTCACCTTTTGTATCCCAAAATATGGATCAAAAGAAGAGGTACACTGACAAATTCGATTATAATACATTGCTGTTTGGTAGCCTCTGAATGGTCATTAAAAAACTACCTCTTAATGGAACCACTAAGAATTTTACCAATGAGAAGGTAGAAGAATGTGACATGTGATGATTTACCATTCAGAGGTTACCTCTTAACCATTCAGACTTGAGGTTACCTCTTATTCATTCAGAGGTTTTAAATCATTAAGAGGTAGCATCTGAATGGTCATTAAGAGGCTACCAAACAGCCCCTTAGTGTATGGACAAAACAAGAATAGTAAACATGAATAACATATTTCATTTTTCTTTTCTTTTATCAGAACACAGCTAACAAACACCTTTTAAACCTATTTTTAAATTTACATATTTTCTTGACCTTGGGGCTTAGACCCTCAACCGCATTAGACCATATGTAGTCATAAAGCCCTTTTGAGTGCGTTATGCGACAAGTGTCAAAATGCCTGATTGAGGGGCTTTATGGGACTTTATATCAAAAGAGGGTATAGTGGTAAGGGTGTTATATAACCCCTTCAATTTATACATACATATGTATGTATGTATATATATGTGTGTGAGTGGAGAAGGTTGGGCAACGACGTGATGCTTTTCGCCTGGATTCAAAATTCAGACCCCATAGCGCCGGCGGTAGTGGTGTGCGGCGGCGCTATACGGCGCTATGTTGCCTTTCCCCGCTATGTAACGCCCCACTATGTTCGGCCTTTGGATGGACAATTTGCCAACTCACCTTAATACCAATAAAAAGCATGCCCTTTGATAGGAATAGCATGTAACATTCTCAATCATTAATTTATATATCTTTGCTTCATTATCTTGAATAATGGAGGCGTAAATAAAATCTTTGGTTTCTTTCTTTTAAAAGATTCACACATTCCTTACAGTTTGAAGAAAATCAACTATGCACTAGCTTTAATTCGGACCATTCCACATAACTCTAATTTTGTAATATGATTTTGTTTCAGTAATTACTATGGATACATCATCAGTCCCCGCTAGTAAACCCAATAACCAAAATCATGAAAGCGCTACCACCAACATAAATGGAACCAATGAAGTTGCGGATAACCCAGCCCGTAATTTTGGTTTCCGAGAGTTGGCCATGGCCACAAAGAATTTCCGACGAGAAACTCTACTAGGTGAGAATAGAGTTGGAAAAGTTTTTAAAGGAATCCTCCAGGGTACTGGCCAGGTTAGTGACCTAGATATTTACTAGTGTCAACATGTTTTCGCTTTTGTGTTATAGGTAAAAGTTTTAATAATCTAAACTATGATCCATTGGCCGATAATTGTATATAGCAGAGAAGTGATAAATGACACTCATAATTTTGTCTTTCGTTGCTAAGAGCAATCCTACTATAGCAAAGAAGTAACTCTGTCCGCCCCAACTTTGATCAATGTCGTTCCTAAACACTTTACAACATTATGATTGAGGCAAAAATCAATCAATTGCTCGTTAGCTTCAACGAAGTTATTTTTCTGTTAGAATGAAATTGCACTTATTAGTAAAGTTAGGAGTGGTACTGATCACATTGTTCATATGGATTATTACTTGCTAATGGATCATAGTTCTGATTATTAGAATCCAATTTGCCTATGTTAAAAGTACGCTTTTATATCATTAGTTAACGAAACTATTTGTGTGAAGGTTGTGGCTGTTAAGCAGCTAGATAGACAGGGAACGAAAGCGAACAAAGAGTTCCTTGCTGAAGTCATGATGTTGAGTCGTCTTCGACATCCAAATCTTGTTGAATTAATAGGATATTGCGCAGACGGAGATCAGAGGATTCTTGTTTATGAATACATGCAAATGGGTTCTGTGAAAAATCATCTGCATGGTATTTTCCAACTCTTTTTATCCTGGTACTAACATTTTAATTAATTATCAAAGCACAAACGGATAATTTGAAATTCACTCAACAATGACAAGTAGAGATAATTAAATAGGATTAAAAGTTTCAATTATATACTTATAGTTATACAATAACATGTAAATATATCATAGTCTTATATGTCAGCTCAAGCCACCGTATATAGAGAAGGTTTTAAGTTAGGAGTATTAGGTAGTTGGTAGTACGTAATTCTAAGTATAAGCAGATAGGTACATGTAATATAGTTTGTCTTGATAAAGTCAAAATGTTTAATTAAGAAAGATAACTCAATCTCACTATCTAATGCCTTCTCAATCTATGAAATATTAGTGGGGAATTGTTTCTATAACTATATGAGTCATAATTCAGGCTCTGGGCTTGGACTCGGGCTCGTTAAAGCTTGGTTCGTTCCAGCTTTTTATCGAGCTGATCCAAGTAGTTCTCAAGTCTCTCAGTCTCGCTTGGACACCTATTCCTAATCTATTGCTCTAAAAACATAAAGTTTCCAAAAACCTGAACATGTTATAATCAATATGGAATCAACCAACAACATAAAATATAAATTAAAAAATTGTAATGGCACTAGCGTATAACATGGAACAAAAACGATTTGCTATCATAGCATATGCATATAAACAATACCATGCGCATCATAGCATACTAGCGTATTATAAGGATTACAAGACCACTATTCCCATCAAATCATATAAAGAGAAACAAAATCCAAATACAAAGTATACTGAATACAATGATGTGTAAAGAATTCATATTACAATAACTTTCTTAAATCAAATCTTACACCAACAAACTCAATTATACTAAAAACAAAGTTATGAAAACTGCTTTAATTTCTTCTTGCTTTCTTTTTCGATCAATCTGATAGCTAGAACCTTAATTTGTTTCTATTTTCCTCATTTTTTAATCACTGGAAGAATCTACTTGCTGTTTGAAATTGCGAATTACATGTGAGAAGAAACGATCCTTTGAATCTGCGAAGAGGGGCGTAGTTTGGATGTGTAGGTTGTTTGATTTTGGGATATTGGGAATGACATAAGGGTAAATGGGCAATTTCCTAAAAAAGAAATATGTAATTGAATTTTTTAATTAGAGTAAACTTCCGTTTTGCTTCCACTGGTTTGGTCACTTTAATGGTTTTGCCCCAAACCTTTAAAAATAGCCAGTTTACTCCCTGATGTTTCTATTGATTCTCTAATATACTCCTCGGCCTTAACTCTGTTCATTTTTGTCGTTAAAAGTAAGGGCACTTTTGTATTTTCAGTTCAAAGTGAGGGTAATTCAGTAATTTTACATATTAATATTCTATTATTTATCTATTATATTACCTACAAAAATCCAATCCATTTCTTATTTATTTATTTATTTATTTATTTATTTATTATATCATCCTTTCTAACCCTAGCCACCACCACCACCAGCCCCCACCATCTCCATCCCAGCCGACCACCACCATCAACATCCCAGTCGGCCACCACCTGAAATCGGAGCCGGCCACCACCATCTTTATTTCTCTCTCTAACCACCCCACTATCATCATCACCTGCTTTGACTATGTAGCAAACAAAACAATCCTTCAACAGCAAACCAAAAAAATCGAACATCAATTTCACCACCACCTCCACGAACCGCCGTCACCATTAGACACCACCACCTCCACGAATCGCCGTCACCATTTCTCCTTATCTCTCTCTTATACCTTTTGGAAGCCACCACCACTTCCACGCTACCGTTGTCGGTCTAGATGAACATATCTGAATCAGATCAGGAGAAAAAACAGATCTGAAAAACATCATACACCTCCTAGAAATATAAAAAAGCAAAATCCTTTCATCTCTAATTTCAGATTTAATCAATGGTGCTATAACTATGTTGGTTCCGTTTTGTAGAATATCTTGTCGGCCAGGACAGAAACAAGTGCTTCGACAATGATCTGGGCAATGACTTTTCATTAAAAACCCTAAATCATTGAAGAAAGTTCAACAAGAAGTGAGGAATGCAGTCAAATCTGAAACGGCGGTGGTGAGGGTCACGGGCGGTGACAATGGTGGCGCTTGTTGTCGGTGTAGAGTTGGTGGGGATGGTGGCTGTTGGTGGTGATCTGGTGGTGGCTGGTTATGGTGAAGAGGGAGATATAGTATAGAAAGAGATGTTTATGTGATGTGATGGAGAAGAGACAGTGAGATGAGAGAGTGAGAGTGGATCTATGTGTTATATATTAATGAAACACCATTGCTTTTATTTATAAAATTACTGAAATACCCTTTTAGTTAACAAATATTTTGGATGGAGTTAGAGGCGGGGAGTGAAATCATGAAAGGCTTCATAGATCAGGGAGTAAACTGGCTATTTTTAAAGGTTTGGGGCAAAACCATTAAAGTGACCAAACCACAGGGAGCAAAACGGAAGTTTACTCTTTTAGTTATATGTAATCAGTCCTCTTAGGAGGGGAAATATCTAAAAAAACTCATTAGTTAAAGTCCTTTAAGTAGAATTTTTTTTCTAGTTATGTTTGATGTATGCCAATAATACATTTTTATTATGATGTTTTGAACTGGTTTTTCATTTCATTGACAGAGGTTCCACCAGAGACAGAGCCGTTAGATTGGGTCACAAGAATGAAAATAGCCTCAGGAGCTGCACAAGCTCTTGAGTATTTACACGAGAAGACGAATCCACCCATTCTTTATCGCACCTTCACATCTCCAAACATTTTGCTAGATGAAAACTTAGAACCAAAGCTATCAGATTACGGGCTTGTGAGGCTTGAAATCGACACTGGTAATACTATACAACAAAGGATGGTGTCTACTGTTGGTTGCGCTCCTGAATATGAACAAAATGGTGAACTCACACCAAAATCCGACGTTTACAGTTTTGGGGTTGTTCTACTCGAGCTCATTACCGGAAGAAAAGCATTAGACACCACTCTCCCAATGGATGAACAGAATCTTACCAAATGGGTAATGCTCGGTTGTCTTTTTATACGTCTAATATCATATAAAAACGTGTGAAAAAACACACTATGCAAATTATAAAGTAGCCAAATTTACATAAAACATTCTTTACCTATATATAAAATTGCAGGTTACATCCTTACATCATGTAACTCTAAAATTCACAGTAATCATCTCTTATGTTAACTTTTTGTATGAGGATGTGTCTTTTACACTAACTATTGTTCAAAACTTCATTTGATTTTTGAAAATGACAATTCTACCCTTAACCTAAAGGACTAAATTTGTAATTTTCATAATTGTTTTTTTTCTTTTCTTTAAACTTTTTTCTTTCTTCTACATTTCTTTTTTTATTTTAGTAAATAATTATTTTGGTTAATTAGTTTAGTTTTGTTCAGTTATTAAATTTTATTAAATTTTATATTTAATACAACTGATGTACTAGTATTAGGGGTGTAAATGGGTTGAAGCGAGTTCGAAATCGCGCAATTTTCATGATGTAAATTTATATTTAAAACAAATTATGTACTTCAATTAAGGGTGTCACGGTTCAAAACCCTTGAAGGTATTTTTTTTTTGTCTTTACTATTTATCAAAATTACCCAAATCAAAAAAATTTAACTTAATTTATATGTGACCCTAGATCCACATAAAGTCATAAACTGATAAAACCTTTGGCTCGACTCAATCCATATATACCCCTAAAATAAGTATTTAACTTGTTTTGAATGAAAAATTAGAAAAAGTAAACAAATATAAATAAAGATATAAAAAAATAAAAAAATCTATTTTGAAAGTCATATTTTAATAAAAAATGATTAACTACTTAAATAAAGATATAAAAAAATAGAAAATCTATTTTGAAAGTCATATTTTAATAAAAAATGATTAACTACTTAATTAGTATTAGTATAACTTTTTAAATAAAAGTGATGTAAAGAATATAAGAAAAAGAAATATCAAAGAAAGAAAAAAAATAAAGAGAAAGGTAAAGGAAAGAAACATGTATGAAATTACAAAATTGTCATTTAAAAAAAGTAAGTGAAGTTTTTAGCAGTAGTTAGCGTAAATGATGTAATCTGTTACAAAAAAAAAGTAAGCATAAAGGATGTTTAGCGTGACTTTTAAAATTAGAGGATGAGACCTGCAATGTTATATAAACGTAAAGAACGTTATCTGTAATTTTATTTATAAAGTATGTGAAAATTATCACATTTTATAGAATAAAAGATAAAAATTCATAAAAACTCAAATTTGGAAAATATTTGCAACTTAAAGCATAAGAAAAAAAAAAACAAATTGTTCCCATGATCAAATGTTGTGATCAATTTACTAAATCTATTATATTATGAGTCATGACAAATTCTAAGCACTTGATTGGCTTAGAAAATTTCTGAGAGATTCTATATGTAGTTACAGTTGTGTGTGAAAATATTTTTTCTACGTATTTAAGTGTGAAATATCTTATAAATTTCATATTTTTCCAAAGATTTAATATTTAAAAAAAATTACTCATTTTTTTAATAATTGTCTAAAAGATAAATGAAATCACTAGTATAATCTTAAAACACATATGTATTGTCATTCATTGAATCGGGTTTTGCTTTGTTCAAATCAGGTGTTTCATTTTCTTTTTATAGTAAAAAGTAGACATAACATTATCGCTCATTTTTCAATCAGGCACAACCCTATTTTAAGGATCCAAAAAGGTTTCCCGAAATGGTTGATCCACGATTGAAAGGATCATTTCCAGATAAAAGTTTAAATCAAGCAGTTGGGGTGGCTGCCATGTGTGTACAAGATGACCCATCCGTTCGACCAATGATCTCTGATGTGGTGGCTGCACTTAGCTTCCTCACCATGGCTCCACCACCGCAACCGCAACCACAAAAGGATCCTACTACCGCTTCAACGAATGATCCAAATGCGGAAAATCATTCATCATGTTCATCGTCATCATCGATAGAGGCGGAAGATGATGATTATAGTTGTAGTGATTCTGAAGATGAGGATGAACAACACTACCACACGCGAACAAAACATAACAAGAATAGTTATGATGAAGATAGATGTGGCACTTCATCTTCAGAAAGTTTATATAATGAAGATGATTATTGGGAGGATGAAAGTCACCATGAAGAAACAAGTTATAGATCAAAATCAAAGCCAAAAAGCATCAAGAGAAAAGTTACGTTTGGAACAGATAAAAGTGTAAGTAGGAATTCATCAAAAAATAAGAGCTTGAAAAAACATTCAGGTCCCAGTTTGAGAAAGACAAGTGTGAATAGGCTATCACCTAAAACACATTTAGGTTCGAATTCGAGCAACAAAATTGTTGATGGGAAATCATCAAAAAACAATGAAACGGATAATGTTAGTTTGAGCAAGAAAACTCATGATGCACTCGAAGATCATCAAAGTAGTAGCAGGCTACATGAATTGAATAACAAGTCAGTCTCGACAAGCAATAGGTTCGACACACAATCAAGATCAAGAAGATCAAATAGTGAAATCAGCGACTCATCACTATCACCAGATAATGGTGAAAGTAGTAGAAGAGATGTCACTCTTGAATCATCAAGAAAAAATGTGGTTAAATCTGATAAGGGCATGAACAACATTGAAGTAGAGATTTTGGATGGTGGAGAAGGGATAAATGCTAGATTATTAGAAGATACATATGTTCCAATTTGAAAGTTTGGTCAACTTAGAATCAAGATGATAAAAGAAGATATTATTATTATAGCCTTATATGTTAGTTTTGTGTGTGAATTGTACATTATGAGTCAACATATAGTCACTTCATCCTCGTGAATTTCGCCATGGTCATCAGTCATCACACACAGATAATAATGCATTGGACATAAGGGTATTGGGAGTGGGTGCGGTAAACCAACGGCAAAGTTGGTTGCCGATCGGTGAGCCCACCCCTCACATGTTTGACGCGCGGCATATTTGCCAAATCGATCTTCGGTCACCGCATCGGTGAAGGGAGAGTGTGTGTGGGGGAGTGGGGTCCATGCCATCTTTAACCAATCACACCTTTTTCCTTTTTTTTTATAAAAAGTTTACCACTTTACCAAGTGTCTAACCAATGCCAACACTTTTCACCAAAGTTTAAACTTTTTCTCCTCTCTGACGTGGCACTCTCTGATTGGTCCATTTTAAAGTTTACCACTTTCACATGTTTAACCACTCCCTTCACCCTAAGGTAGTTTAAAAGGGATTTTATAGTCACCCCAAATAAAAGTTGAAGATTGTTTAAATTTAAAGGGTTCCAACATGTGGACCATAACACACATTATTATTATCCCAAAACACATGTCCAATTGCAGTAGTTTGCCAAGAACCCATTTTCAAATTCTGAAGTCATTAAGTACCTAAAGAACACGCTTAAAAGTACGAGTTTAATTTACATAAAATAACCAAAATTTTATCAATTTTGAATGACATGACAACCCTAGACCAACATGTAATATCGTAAACTAGCTAGGAATATGAAAGATGTCCGCATCCATAAAATAACCAAAATTTTATCAATTTTAAATAAATTAGTAAAATTACCAATCTGTCCTGATTTAATATTGGGTTATTGCATTTTATCACCCCTAACTATTGGCTATTAGCCGCTGCCACCCCCAACTATCACTTTGACGTCCGTCACCCCCAACTTAACACTTACTTTGTTCTGTCACTACGTCGTTAACTGATCACTAACTTTTGAGCTTGTTACTATACTTTTCGGGGTGTCCAAAGATCCCTATTACACCCCTAAAAGTATAAAAACATCAAAAGTTAGTGATCAGTTAGCGATGTGACATCTGTGTATTTTAATCCCTGTACAATTCCGAACAGCTTTGTATTTAATGAAAAATGGTGTTTTAATTTCAGTATTTGCTTAATTATTTGTGAAATTTGTACGTTTTCAATCCTTGTTCAATTCCGAACTCTCAAACCTATCCTGGAAGTGAAATCGTAAACTGTTACGTAAACGTAATCAGTGTTAACGCGACTTACACTCCGGAACTATAACATAATCCAAACATACCCTATACATAACTTAGAAATAAGTTTCGAAGGATTTGGTATGGCAAAAACATGTTTGTTCAAACTTAAAAACTATTTGCGACAAAACTGCGAAACGAACGTTGGTGACCGCCCGGATAATATTTAAATCCTAAATTATTATTAAAATTTTATTTTTAATCATGTCCGTGTTGAAAAAATAAATTAAAACGCTTAAAAACGTTATTTTTCAAAGTTTAAGCGCGTACCGCGTGTTACTGCGCAACACACTGCTTATACTGCAAAACGTGGACAACGCAGCAAGTCTCGGCAACTGATATTTATTTCATTAATATTTTGGCGAGTTTATTTTTATAGAATAATAAAAATAATTTAAAACGCCATAAACCGGGATTAAGACGCTAGATAAAATACCTAACATCCAGTTAAATACATGTTTTTACCCATTTGTATATTATATTTATGTATGTATGCATATATATATACATGTGTAATCGTGTATGAGGGAGAGAGTTACACCTCTCACATCTTCTTGCCATGTGTAGACCATGCATAATGCATGCTTGCTTGGAAAACTCACCTTGTCCCCCCATCTCTTACATATTCATCCACAAACCAAGAAATCATAATCACACTTCTCTCTCTCTCCTCAAAACCAAAAATACACACACATACACACACATTTTCGAAATTTCAATCCTTTCTTCAAGATCCAAGTTAGTTTCAAGCACTTTTGAAGATCCAAAGGTGTTTTGAAGGTGTTTCAAACAAGAACCAAGCTCCATATCATCATACTTTGTCAAAATCCCAGCAAAATCTTGAAGGTATAAAATTTATTTTGAAATCCTTGTTCTTGATTTTTGGTGTTGTTAATGATGATAGATGTTTCTCAAGGTTCTTGAATTATTCACTAACGTAAAACTAAAAAGAAATGAGTTTTGATACAAAATAAAAATGGAAGTTGATGTGCGGTAAGTGTCGTATATTTTAGGTGTATATTTTAAGCCCTTTTTAACACTTATTTTAGCCAAGTTTTAAATTTATAAAACACGATATTTCACTGACACTAAACACACATATGGGCAAGTGCACCCATCGTTGAGTGTAGTATAGTGTTGGTAAGATACCGAGGTCGTCCAAGGACACAAGAGCTTTTAGTACCGGTTTATCCTCAACGTCTAACCAAAACAAAAGTTTAGAAAAATGTTTTAAACTAAGAAAATTAAAATCTAACTAAAATGCTGAAAATAAAAATAAAAGAAAAACAGATAGACAAGATGAATCACTTGGTTCCGACTCGTATCTAGTATAACCTTTGATTATTTCCGCACTTTTGCACACAATTAAGAGATTATCTTAGTTATTGTAGTAGGCCCCTCTTTTGAAGGTGACGTTACCCTCACCCCAGTAGTTTGAGTCAGCAGGGATACAATCCTAAAGGGGTGGATTATTGGAAGATAATGAATTAAGTTATTAATGCAGTATTGTGGTAGGCCCCGCTTTTGGCGGTGACGTTACCCTCGGCTAAGTAGTCTGAGTCAGCAGGGATACAGTCCTAAATAGCCGGGTTATAGTATTAATAGTAGTTAACTTATGAGGGGATCAAAGAGTTTGGACCCCCGCCATCCAATACCGTGAAGTATTGAAGGAGGTTCTACTAAATTTGACCCAGGTCCATTGCAGGACCTCTAAACGCTGAACAATGGCAAGACCTTTACCAAACCGTTCCCTTAACCCCCTACCAGGTAGCCAACATACCTCCATATAGACCGTGGAGATATGAATGGTGAAAATCCTTTATTTTATATAGACAGTAAAATAATGCCAAGACACCACGGACAAACGATAAGGAAAGATCACCTTCAACATAAGTAACTAGTTATTAAAGTCATTAATACAAAACCAAATAAAAAGTGCAAAAGATTAGAAATAAAAAGTATTATACTAGACACTTTGTCTTCACCAAGTGATGTAAGAGACTTAGGCAAACATGGCCTTGATTGTCAAGAACTCTTACGATCAATCTTGGATCCCGAGACGACTCACACACTCTACGATGGACAATGGATGATGGTGGTGGATGATGGTGTTGTGATGGTGGTGGGTGGTGGATGAAGTGTGAGAGAGGTGGTGTGCCAATGGATGGTTTGAGCTTGAGCCAAGCACTCCTATTTATAGCCTGTACAGAAGCCTGGACACGGCCCCGTGTCCGCTGGACACGGCCCCGTGTCCACCCTTTTCTCTTTCTTCATTAATACAGTTTGTCTTTATTAGCTCCACACGCCCCCGTGTCCGCTGGGCACGCCCCCGTGTCCGTCTAACACTCTCTCTCTTCATTAATTGTAATTCGCAATTACAATTAATGCGCCTGCTGTACTTTCGCCACGCCCCCGTGTCCGCTGGGCACGGCCCCGTGGTGGGCAATAGAAGCTTCTACAGGTTTGTCTTTAGTGCCAGAGTTGTCCATCCTGAGCACTGCCCCGTGCTGAGCTGGGCACGCCCCGTGTCGGGCTGGGCACGCCCCGTGCTCAGTTGGGCACAGCCCCATGCTCAGCTTTCTTCTTGTTTTTGCTTTGGGAGATGCTGTTGAGGGGGGTCGGGCATGCCACGTTTGTTCCTTTTCTTGTATTTATGCTAGATTTAGCTGCCTTTTTGCTTCTTTTGTTAATTTGAGCTCATTTAATCCTGAAAATACAAAAGGAAGACAAAATCACACTTTTTCCAACATTAGTACTAAAAAAGGGTTAGTTTTATGCCTCATTTGATGAAATTTATATGTTACATTTTGAACACATCAGAAGTACATATGTGTGTATATATAGCCGTATATATATGTATGTGTATGTATTTGAGTTTGAGTTTGATTTTTGATGGATACTTGTTTGATTTATTCTTGAAAAGTGAATGCATGTTTAATCAAATGAATGATATGTAAAAGTCCTTGTGATTTGTATTGATTATGTGACAAAGGAAATTTTTAGAATTTCATATGTATGTATGCATGTGCCATGTATGAATATATATGTATATATACACTTGTGAATTTTGTTACTTAGTGAATAAATGGAAGGATGTTGCATGCAATAATGTCTAATTGATTAGATGATATTTTGATGAACATGTCTTGGATTGTATGAATTTATTTCATGTTTGATGCATTTAACTTTATATAAAATGATGATGATATGATAAGTGTGCTTTAGGTACTTGTACATAACCATGCATGTTGATTAAATGCTCAAGAAATGATTAAAAATGATTATATGACAAAATTGTTTTAAAACAGATTATAAACATTAAAAATAACATTATTTAGTATATTATAATGGCATGAAACTTTGTCATAGGTTTGATAGCTTTGCATGTTGTACATATAGCTTAGAAAGTTGTAAAATATGTGAAATTTGCATGATTTATGTGAGACCTGCACTATCATGAATATAACCACTATTTTATTCAGTAAATAACATGGTTTATGTTAAAATATCAAGTCGTTACGATTTGGGATGGTTATGGTAACGTTTGATGCAAAACTATGCGGTAAAACGGTTAAAAATCGGCTTTTCAGAGGATTTTTATAAAACTATTTTAGATCAGTAACCAAACTGATATTTTTGCTATAAAAATAAGTATTTTAACTTATATTAAGTTTACTTGGTGTTTGGTTAGTCATACGTGACTTCCGACACCCAAAAACGTTACCGAATCGCTAAAATACGCATTTTTCAATATACACTAGAATGGGTTGTTCATGGGTAAATTTTATGTGTTACAATGTGTTATGTGATTTAGAATATGTGTATGATGATATGCTAAGACTTGACAAGATTATGTGTATTACGTTATTATTTGTATGTCACGTTTGTGTATATATACTACGACGCCCAAATCGTAGATATATTGCGTATAACGTGGGTCACCAATAAAATCATTCAAGTCGCAAAATTCTTAATATATATATATATATATATATATAAATACACCAATATAATAAAAAAAATAATAACTTTTCGAGAAAATCTCAAAGTTATGTGAAAATTCTAAGTATCGGAAACTTAGGTATTTTGTGAGTTTTTTATTATTAAAATCGTTCTTACTTAATTTAGGACGAATAAACAATTTGAGGGATTGTGTTAACACTTAAAAACACACCCAAAGGTGAGTACATAGTTCCCCTATTTTACGTTTTTCAAATGTTTTGGGGTGAAGCATATGTGCATAACTTTACTTTCCGTTTTCATGACTTTATACATATTTTGTTACATTGTACACATAATACAAATTTTCAAGACATTTTTATGGTATATATTGATTTAGTATACCTAACACTTGGTTTCAAAGACATTTTTCTTGGCATATTTGTCACACCCTGTCTTTTGCGGAAGCGTATGATGTGTGACTAGCTTGTTATCATTGCATTCAATCGTAATAAACAACTACACGATCAAAACGATGTTCATCCATTTATGAAAATTTAAGTTTTCAAAACACGACCTTTGACAAGGTTACAATTCCACGAAAGTGGATGACATCTAAACTTGTAGTCTACTCCTAGTTACGACACTTGCACCCAAGATCCATCCTGTCACCTGAAATACATGTAATTTTGGAAAACATCAACATAATGTTGAGCGAGTTCATGCGTTTTTGTATTTCACATTTTTATACTTTGTGTCATGTATAATTCAAGTCTTTCTTGAGTACCCCACGTACTCAAGTATAATTCCCGTTTTCTTGAGTACCCCACGTACTCAAGTATCATTCAAGTTTTCTTGTGTACCCCACGTTTTAAATGATTGTTTATACAAGGACATTAAGGCACGTGAGGACATAAGGAGCATTAGTATATTCTCCTTCAAGGCATGTGAGGACATAGGGAGCATTAGTATTTTCTCCTTTAAGGCATGTGAGGACATAGGAAGCATTAGTATATTCTTCCTCTAACTATGTCGATTTCCCTCGACTGTGTCGATTAACCTCGACTGTGTCAATTTCCCTTGACTGTGTCGATTACCCTCGACTGTGTCGATTAACCTCGACTGCGTCGATTTCCCTCGACTGGGACACCGAAGCACTCATGAGGTCACATAAGGACCATGAGTGGGGCTCGGCCGTACCCGTTAGATCTAACCCTCGTCCCTAATTAATGAATGTTTTTAATGGCTTGGTACTAGTATTCACCAAGACTTTATGGCATCTTTTGTATTAGTCTATGCTCACATGATCTAGTATTTTCTAGGCTTTTCTTAAAGCTCATCATATTGCACTCACCACGAGTGCTTCTCGTATTCTCAAATCATATTGCACTCGGTTCTCGTTCTCACCAAGAGTGCTTCTTGTATTTTTACCCTTTGTAAAAATTATAATATTTGTAACATGTATTTCACCCCCGAGAGTTATGAAAACTGAAAACAGTTAAAGAAAAGGGGGAGCATGAACTCACAACTTTGCGTTCCTGTGTGTCGTAAACTTCACCGGATTTGCTTAATTAACGTCGTAACCTATACGCGTTTTCTTAACGTTAGACACTAGACTTGCGTCGCACAAGTACAGTCACTCTCTTTTGTGTATAATTTCTTATGTTAAAAATATTTTATATTTTTAACTAAATGTCTTGCTTATATTATTTTCTCAAAAATAAATATAAGCTTTTTTTTTGTATTTTGCACTTTGCACCCGAATTATGTATCTTGTATGTTGTATGTGTATTTTTATGTTTATACCACTCATGAGTATTTAGTGTATTTTTAAGTCTTAATACACTAGCACGTATAACACATACTATATACACTTAGCACAAAAGTTGGTGATAAAATAATATATATTTTTCTCTAAAAAATATACATACTTATATCCATTTTTATTCTTGAAGAAATCTTCATTTCTTATCACCAAAAATTAGGGAAACCTTGGTAACACTTTAAATACATTTTTAGGGAATAAGTTTCCCAAAAACTTATATTTTTCTAAGTGTCAAAATTTATAAAAATTTTGACAGAGTTTCCCCTAAAAATGGAGGTTTCCCATGTTTTCAAAACATGTGTTTATTTTCTTTTAAATCGTCAACAATCATCAACAACAATTATCAACAATAATCATCAACAATGATCACTAATTTCTCCATTTCATGAACTTGAATATTTACAAAAATGTGTAGTAACTTACTAGCACATTCAGTAAGTCTTGTCATCTTTAAAAATAAGTTTAGTTTCTTAAAACTTTTATTTTTAAAGAATATGAAGTTTCACAACTTTTAGTCAAGATTCACAAAAATATTTCTTTGTTGAACTTCCTTGTTACATAAGTGTTTACACACTTGTTTATTTACTAAAAATATATTTAGTTCATGTAAGATCCGGGTTTTAAACAAGACTAATATTTTTGCTTGGTTCTTCCGAAGAACCACTTGTAGATCTTTAGATCTACATGTTTAGAGTCTTATTTTACAAGAAAATTTACTTTTACTCAAGTTCATGTTTAGTGTGTAGTAGAGTTTCATCATTTAACCCTTTTCATTCTTAACATATTCTATGTCATGTTTCATGAACATGACTAATCCGGGTTAGATGATGATCCGAGCTACCACAACATAGATCGGCACTAAATAATCATAACAAGACAAGTCTTACAAGATTTACACAACAACATAGCTTTTATCCAACATTTTTAACATTTTAGTAAACTTTTAGCATGTCTTCTTGCATGTTCATAGATTTTAACCGACAAAGTTCTTTTTAACCACTTTAAAATAGATCGAGAGTGTGTTTAAAACCACTTACTACTAGCTCGAGGCTCGGGAAGATTCTAGTCGCAAAATGAGTGGATAAAAGCAATAGGGTGAGGTCCTTCGCGTTCCGAATGCACCGAGCTCCTTTGTATGAGATCCTTAACCCTTGTATAAGCTTGGAATGAGAAGATCAAAACCGAAAATATGGATGGATGTATAGGGGTGTTCGGCCGAGAGCTCTTAGAGAGAGAGAGAGAGTTGTGAAGTTGAGTTGTGTGGTTAAAGAATTATGAAGTGATCTTTGTGCTAACTTATAGTCCATCCATCACAATTACCCCTTGGATCTTATGTCTAGAAGATATTAGACATGAGGGATTATAATAATCAAAGTTTGTAAGTGTTTGTCCCCTCATGGGACCGAACTCGTTGGGGGGGGGGGGTCTCATGGTTAGATTCCAACTAAATGATTAAGTATTAGTTGTTAAGTAGGAGGTTAAGACTAGATATTAGCATGTAGTGTCTTGTGACGGGTGTTAGGGTATTCGGGTACCCTAATTAGCTTAGAAAAATAAAAACATTGCTTCTAGCAATATTTTGGTGTTCCGGGTAAAGTCCGGTTGTTCGGTTAGATACCGATTCGTTAAAGTGCTAAATTACACTTTTTAGTATCCCTTTAAGTACCTTTTTGTATCCCTTTTAATTCCCAACACTTGGGGAAGTATTCCGGATAATAAAACGACGTTTCTGCCTAATATACATATGTTTGAATGCTGAATATAGCTGAATTTAAATAAATTCTGCACTTAAAGTGCGTTTCGGGTGCTTTTTAGTGCTTATTTTTGCTTTCGCAATGTCTATAAATTAAACCCTTACATGTACTCTTGGGTTTTAATGTACTTTTGTCGTCGGACCTACACCTAGGCCTCAATTCTAATGTCTGACTGCTTTCTGCAGTTCTGTTGACACGATGTGTCTTACCGGTGAGTTTACTAATATTTCTGACCAACGCTCTCGTTTATGCATAAAGCTACATTTTGTAGCACAAAATATGCATGAATTCACTTGCATGGAATTCAGAAATTTATTTGTCTGGTAAACCAGATCATGCACAGTCATTTAAGCACAAATTACTGTTTATTTCGTGTACGGAATGTACGAAAAAGTGACGGTTGTCACAGTCTCCCCCCGTTAAAAGAATTTCGTCCCGAAATTCAAGCGATGCCATCGGTCGCAGGGGAGTTGTGAAACCAATATGGTCACTTAGATTCATGATTGTCTTCATGTTCCCAAGAAATCTCTGGGTCATGTCGTGAGTTCTATCACACTCAAGTAGATCAATCATGTCTTTTCTGTATCTTGTGGACTCTTGGTCCATAACCTCAACAGGTTTCTATAGCCTCACGGACTCTTGGTCCAAAACCTCAACAGGTTTCTATAGTATCACGGACTCTTGGTCCAAAACCTCAACAGGTTTCTATAGTAATACGGACTCTTGGTCCAAAACCTCAACAGGTTTCTATAGTAATATGGACTCTTGGTCCAAAACCTCAACAGGTTTCTATAGTAATTCTTGTCGATTGTCATTGACGTGATTCTTATTTGTGGGAACAACGACTGTCCCTTGCGTCAGACTCCTCTAACGATTAGACACATGAATGTGTCGCGATCACTACTGATCTTCTTCTGGGAGTTTCATCTTGTGAGCAATGGTTCTGATCCCTACACCGGGGATTCAACCTTTTCGTTTTCCAACTCACACTACGCCTTCTCTAGGCGAGGCTCTCATTTTAGTCATACTTCTTGTCTCATATTCTTACGATTTCTGCCGCTCATCGGCGTAATCTTTCTGTATTCTGCGGGCTGTCCTGATATGATCACATATCTGAAGGATCTGGCCTCTAGTTTTCCTGGGCCATCTCGGGCCAGTTGATTGTTTATTTCTTGTCTCCGTTCAACATGACGGGAATTTACTCAATATGTTCCGTCTAAAGCTTTACACGAAGCGGTTTAGACGACGGTGTGATAGATACCGTTTTAGGAAAACTCCACTAAGGGCAAGTGAGTGTTCCGGCTTTTCATCAAAGTTTATCACACAAGAACGTATTGTGTTCATACAGTCTGCATTGTTCAGCAGCTCAGTTCATATTCGAGTTCTTACGATCATCGGTGTGTTGCAACCCTTGTGATCAATAAAGATCGTGCAACGTTTTCTTTTAGGTAATGACGTCCAGTTGCGGCGCGCAATCACTGTATCTATCTCAAGGTCTCTTCTCATGATTCCTTAATCAATGTGCCGCGTACGCAATGTTGTGGTCTCGTTGCATCGACGTACAATCGAGACTTGTCGAGAGACGTCACATAATTGCAACTCTAGCTCCTTAGCTCTTGGTTGCAGGGTTGGCGTGAATTTCGTTCTTATCCACCATGTATCTTAAGATTCTCCCTTCGCGAACTCGAAATCCGCTTTTCGTCATCATTGCACATAACTGTGCTTTCTCTAAGAGTTGCAAGGTAAATTGCAGCTGTTGCTCACGACCTTCCTTGGTCGTTGGCCATATAAGAATGTAGTCAATAAGTATATGACTTATCCAGGTATGGCTCACACGTTCGATTCATGAGGTCCATGAATATTGTCGATGCATGTGTTAAGCCAAATGATACGACAGGGATCTCGTAATGCTCGAAGCAAGTCCTAAGGGTCGTTTTAGGGATATTTCCTCTTGTATTCATAGTGGAGGACCTCTTGTCCTCAAGTTGATCCTTGGCAAAGGATTCTGATTCTCAATTTTCTGAAGTTTATGTAAAGTGGAGACTACCAACTTTCTCCTTGTCTCCTTAACTAAGGATGTTATGTCCTTAATTTCCCCTGTCTAGCAGCTCTTGCCGTTATATCAGAGGTTCATGCTTCGCTGGTGAAGCTAGTCGGTATGGCGTCATTCGTCACTGGTGCTGCTCCTGGCACGCGATTTATCCTGAACTCCTCTCGTCGCTACGGAGAGGCGTTCCTAGCAAGTCTTCTGAAAAGTCTACTGGGACTTCTTTCATCACGGGGATGTTCTCAGGCTCTGCAGTCTACTCGGAGGCGTTTCTATGCCTTTTCGACCAATGAGGGATGTCGTAGATCTGCCGCCTTGTGGGGTCTAGCATCCTTGCACCTATCGCAGGGAGTTTGGGTTTCATCATTCGCAAGAGGGATGCGACTGATTTTCTCATATCAAACGACGTCAGCTGTATACTTGGATTTCCGATCCATGCTGACTATCATATTATGACTTCGCAAGTCAAGGGTAGCAGAAAGTTCAGGCCTTCTGAGTCCCTAAAATATAATTCCTTACTTGCTTCGTCGGCTTCAACTAGCCTTCTATATGCCTATTTCGAAAGAATATGGGACGTCTATTTTATTTGAGACTAGGCCAAGCAGTTTCTTAAGCTCTAAGCATGTAAGGTTAAAGTTGATGCTAGTATTAATTAGAAGTAGATGCATTAGGTTGGTTAATAGGGAACGTACCCGTAACCGCATCTGGATCCTGGCGTGCTTCACGAGTTTCGATCGTGAAAACCCTTCCTTGCTTGTTTCTTCCTAGGGCAATCTTTCCTAAAGTGCCCTGCTTCACCACATTTGTAGCAGCCTGGTATTCTCTTATTTCTTCCATCTGGGTCCTTCGCCCAACAGGCATCCTTGTTGTGCCCTTCTTTTCTACACTTTCCGCACGTAGGCCTTAGACATCGACCTTTATAGTGAAAAGTGCATTCCCCGCATCTCGGCTTAGTCCTCGAGTATATTTTACCACCAGCCTTATTAGTGGCTCCATCAGTTTTCCTTCCAGGCGGCGGGTTCACTTTCTTTCTTTTGCCTGTTTTAGAGCTTCCATAGTTGACTTGGGTGCTCACCTTTAGGTTCGAAGACTTCCTCTTCTTATTGCCTGATGACTCCACATGAGTCTCTTTCTTGTCATCCTCAGATTCCGAAAATTTTCCCGCACGTAGAGCTTCTTCAGTAAGAGTGATACTCATATCGATAGCCTCTGCAATGGTTGAGGGCTTTGAGGTAGTAACCATGCTCCTGATCTGAGGTGCAAGTCCCCAAATGAATCGTTCAACACTTTTGAATTCCGGTTTGACTAAGTAGGGGACGACCCTAGACAAGTCGTGAAATCGTTGGACGTATTCAGGAATCTTTGGTCCGTCCATTTTCAAGTTCCAGAACTCCACCTCAATCTTCTGGATTTCAGCCCTAGAACAGTATTTCTTTTCCATCATTTCCTTGAGCTCGTCCCAGCTTAGTGCATAAGCAGCATCTGCACCAAGGGTCTGAACCTGAAGGTTCCACCAGGAGAGTGCGCCATCTAGGAATAACCCGGAGATATAGGTAACACTCTGTTGGGGTGAGCAGTTACTCATTCTTAGAATGGAGTCAGTCTTTTCTGCCCAACGAACAAATGCAACGGCACCTCTTGTGCCATCAAAATTTAATGGTTTGCAGTCCAGGAACTGCTTAAAGGTGCAGCTAGTTGGAGGGTTATTTTCAGTAGTGCCATCGCTGTGCTTAGAGCGGAGGGCTTCATGTCGCGCAATTGCCTGTGAGATGCGTTCTTGCAGCTCGGCTTCTGTCCTTGGCAACGTACTGGTGTTTGTGTCTCGCCTGGGCGGCATTCTCTTCTGCCAAAATGGTATGGAGTAGGTTAGACAACATTTCAATTGTCTATGAGATACATAGCACCATAAGCCATTATGTAATCACCCAATTTCACACGTATATAATCAGTGTGTAAGCGAGGAAACAGTTATTGAGCCTTCACATAGGCTTGCCAACTTGGCTTATTGTTTGAAATGAACTCGAGGCTACATCGCCTTGGTCATTCAAGTTTCAGTTATTTCCTGCTACCTTGGTTTTCTTAGGTCTTTATCTTTACTGGTGCGTATGTTTCCCCTTTGATGGGGTTGTTTGTGTGGAGGTGATAGGGAGTGTATCGTCGCTGATTCTTTCTGAATGTCATTCCACCTCTCTTGCTTAAACATCGTTTCCTCACACGTCTAGTATGCCGGTAGAAGTGTCAGTCACGAAGTAGGCTAAGACAGGCTTCCTACTTTCTAATGTGCTAAAGCACTGATCTATGTGTTGTTCTACCAGATGAAGGTGAGGACACCTATAGATTAATTTTGTATGGTTTTCATTAGCTCGGCCCGCAGAGTCCACCTGGATTCCTGTGCACTACAAGTCGTTATTACGTGGGCCCCCGTAATAATAAATTGTCTTGCACAGTTACCCAAATTTTCTCTCGTCCAAGCAGATGATCAATCAAAGAGGGGACACTACTGTCCTTATACCTCTTGTCATGGAAAGGACCTTTGCGATGGTCCACGCGCTAACATTCGTTATCGTTACGCGCGTATAGGCACGATGATTAGATGGAATAGGAATAGAGAGAATTCCTAGTAGTTGGAGGGGCACCTTCGAGATGAATACTTCATCTCCCTTTTCTGGTTAAGCATATCGTCAATCTTGCTTCACATAAGCCGCAGGGATCTCGTCCCGTTGATTGAGAATTCGTTCAAGGTTGCCGCCTCTGCCTCGTCATCATCACCGTAGTTAGGTACCTTCACGATCGAGAGGGAAGAGCAGCCATCTCCTACGGAAGCAAGCTCAGCATCTTGTTTGGTAATCACTCCCAGCCATGAGCTTTGCAAAGGATGCGAGGTCGGTAGCTTCATCGTGCGAGTCACGTATAGTAATAGGAGTCAGAGTCGAAAGTATCTCATTCACGTCAATAATCATTCCGTACACTTATTTGTATGTATGTATATCAATAACATATATGCTACTTAGCATAATCAAGCATTTTAATGCATTATATCACGTATAACTCTCGTTTTTGGGGGGTCATTTTGTTTTTGGCTAGTCTAACTCGTGTAGACTATGCTTTGGTTGGCACCTTATTTTAAAGGTATTCCTCACTAATGTCCTTGCCTTGTCACTTTTTGAAAAGTGTCTGACTTGTGGATCTTGGCGCTTTCGTGAATGCAATGAAAATCTTTTTGTAAAATGTTTTCGTGAGAGAACTCTAGTGATTGTAGTCTAGACTCGAGAAAGAATCCTAGTTCACTACAATCGAAGCTCTGATACCAAACTGTCACACCCTGTCTTTTGCGGAAGCGTATGATGTGTGACTAGCTTGTTATCATTGCATTCAATCGTAATAAACAACTACACGATCAAAACGATGTTCATCCATTTATGAAAATTTAAGTTTTCAAAACACGACCTTTGACAAGGTTACAATTCCACGAAAGTGGATGACATCTAAACTTGTAGTCTACTCCTAGTTACGACACTTGCGCCCAAGATCCATCCTGTCACCTGAAATACATGTAATTTTGGAAAACATGAACATAATGTTGAGCGAGTTCATGCGTTTTTGTATTTCACATTTTTATACTTTGTGTCATGTATAATTCAAGTCTTTCTTGAGTACCCCACGTACTCAAGTATAATTCCCGTTTTCTTGAGTACCCCACGTACTCAAGTATCATTCAAGTTTTCTTGTGTACCCCACGTTTTAAATGATTGTTTATATAAAGACATTAAGGCACGTGAGGACATAAGGAGCATTAGTATATTCTCCTTCAAGGCATGTGAGGACATAGGGAGCATTAGTATTTTCTCCTTTAAGGCATGTGAGGACATAGGAAGCATTAGTATATTCTTCCTCTAACTATGTCGATTTCCCTCGACTGTGTCGATTAACCTCGACTGTGTCAATTTCCCTTGACTGTGTCGATTACCCTCGACTGTGTCGATAAACCTCGACTGCGTCGATTTCCCTCGACTGGGACACCGAAGCACTCATGAGGTCACATAAGGACCATGAGTGGGGCTCGGCCGTACCCGTTAGATCTAACCCTCGTCCCTAATTAATGAATGTTTTTAATGGCTTGGTACTAGTATTCACCAAGACTTTATGGCATCTTTTGTATTAGTCTATGCTCACATGATCTAGTATTTTCTAGGCTTTTCTTAAAGCTCATCATATTGCACTCACCACGAGTGCTTCTCGTATTCTCAAATCATATTGCACTCGGTTCTCATTCTCACCAAGAGTGCTTCTTGTATTTTTACCCTTTGTAAAAATTATAATATTTGTAACATGTATTTCACCCCCGAGAGTTATGAAAACTGAAAACAGTTAAAGAAAAGGGGGAGCATGAACTCACAACTTTGCGTTCCTGTGCGTCGTAAACTTCACCGGATTTGCTTAATTAACGTCGTAACCTATACGCGTTTTCTTAACGTTAGTCACTAGACTTGCGTCGCACAAGTACAGTCACTCTCTTTTGTGTATAATTTCTTGTGTTAAAAATGTTTTATATTTTTAACTAAATGTCTTGCTTATATTATTTTCTCAAAAATAAATATAAGCTTTTTTTTTTGTATTTTGCACTTTGCACCCGAATTATGTATCTTGTATGTTGTATGTGTATTTTTATGTTTATACCCCTCATGAGTATTTAGTGTATTTTTAAGTCTTAATACACTAGCACGTATAACACATACTATATACACTTAGCACAAAAGTTGGTGATAAAATAATATATATTTTTCTCTCAAAAATATACATACTTATATCCATTTTTATTCTTGAAGAAATCTTCATTTCTTATCACCAAAAATTAGGGAAACCTTGGTAACACTTTAAATACATTTTTAGGGAATAAGTTTCCCAAAAACTTATATTTTTCTAAGTGTCAAAATTTATAAAAATTTTGACAGAGTTTCCCCTAAAAATGGAGGTTTCCCATGTTTTCAAAACATGTGTTTATTTTCTTTTAAATCGTCAACAATCATCAACAACAATTATCAACAATAATCATCAACAATGATCACTAATTTCTCCATTTCATGAACTTGAATATTTACAAAAATGTGTAGTAACTTACTAGCACATTCAGTAAGTCTTGTCATCTTTAAAAATAAGTTTAGTTTCTTAAAACTTTTATTTTTAAAGAATATGAAGTTTCACAACTTCTAGTCAAGATTCACAAAAATATTTCTTTGTTGAACTTCCTTGTTACACAAGTGTTTACACACTTGTTTATCTACTAAAAATATATTTAGTTCATGTAAGATCCGGGTTTTAAACCAGACTAATATTTTTGCTTGGTTCTTCCGAAGAACCACTTGTAGATCTTTAGATCTACATGTTTAGAGTCTTATTTTACAAGAAAAATTACTTTTACTCAAGTTCATGTTTAGTGTGTAGTAGAGTTTCATCATTTAACCCTTTTCATTCTTAACATATTCTATGTCATGTTTCATGAACATGACTAATCCGGGTTAGATGATGATCCGAGCTACCACAACATAGATCGGCACTAAATAATCATAACAAGACAAGTCTTACAAGATTTACACAACAACATAGCTTTTATCCAACATTTTTAACATTTTAGTAAACTTTTAGCATGTCTTCTTGCATGTTCATAGATTTTAACCGACAAAGTTCTTTTTAACCACTTTAAAATAGATCGAGAGTGTGTTTAAAACCACTTACTACTAGCTCGAGGCTAGGGAAGATTCTAGTCGCAAAATGAGTGGATAAAAGCAATAGGGTGAGGTCCTTCGCGTTCCGAATGCACCGAGCTCCTTTGTATGAGATCCTTAACCCTTGTATAAGCTTGGAATGAGAAGATCAAAACCGAAAATATGGATGGATGTATAGGGGTGTTCGGCCGAGAGCTCTTAGAGAGAGAGAGAGAGTTGTGAAGTTGAGTTGTGTGGTTAAAGAATTATGAAGTGATCTTTGTGCTAACTTATAGTCCATCCATCACAATTACCCCTTGGATCTTATGTCTAGAAGATATTAGACATGAGGGATTATAATAATCAAAGTTTGTAAGTGTTTGTCCCCTCATGGGACCGAACTCGTTGGGGGGGGGGGGGTCTCATGGTTAGATTCCAACTAAATGATTAAGTATTAGTTGTTAAGTAGGAGGTTAAGACTAGATATTAGCATGTAGTGTCTTGTGACGGGTGTTAGGGTATTCGGGTACCCTAATTAGCTTAGAAAAATAAAAACATTGCTTCTAGCAATATTTTGGTGTTCCGGGTAAAGTCCGGTTGTTCGGTTAGATACCGATTCGTTAAAGTGCTAAATTACACTTTTTAGTATCCCTTTAAGTACCTTTTTGTATCCCTTTTAATTCCCAACACTTGGGGAAGTATTCTGGATAATAAAACGACGTTTCTGCCTAATATACATATGTTTGAATGCTGAATATAGCTGAATTTAAATAAATTATGCACTTAAAGTGCGTTTCGGGTGCTTTTTAGTGCTTATTTTTGCTTTCGCAATGTCTATAAATTAAACCCTTACATGTACTCTTGGGTTTTAATGTACTTTGTCGTCGAACCTACACCTAGGCCTCAATTCTAATGTCTGACTGCTTTCTGCAGTTCTGTTGACACGATGTGTCTTACCGGTGAGTTTACTAATATTTCTGACGCAACGCTCTCGTTTATGCATAAAGCTACATTTTGTAGCACAAAATATGCATGAATTCACTTGCATGGAATTCAGAAATTTATTTTTCTGGTAAACCAGATCATGCACAGTCATTTAAGCACAAATTACTGTTCATTTCGTGTACGGAATGTACGGAAAAGTGACGGTTGTCACAATATTGACTTAGTATGCCTATTACATGGTTTTACAAAGACATTTTCATGACATGCTTACATTTAAAAGGACATTTGGTATGTTTAACGGGTCAGTAGTACATTCATTAACATTGATCACGCCGCTCGGTAGTACGTAATAGCGCTATAGGACTTGACAAATCCCGTTCCCGCTTCTGAGGCTTGTTTGGAAGTGTTAGGGAATGACAGAATCCGAATTCATTTTTGATAAACCTTGATCCTGATAATGGTTTATCCGACAGTCTCAAGGCTTGAGTGTATGCGATAGACAAACCGTATAAATGTTCATATCGATAAAAGCAATGGTTTTCAAAACATAACTTTTGATTTAAACTTTTGTTTATTCAAAAACTTTGTTTTGTACATGACATTTGATTACATAAGACATTTGTTTATACATGGCATTATGCATTTGGCTTGAGTAAATACTATTTATTCGCCATACTAGACATGGTTTATACTGGACATTTGACATTGGACATTGGTTACACATGACATGACATTTAAACAAGACATTATTTCATGGTTATTAATAAGTGATTTAAATAACGAGACGTGTGTAATATGATAAAAGCATGGTGGATATGCCGCTGGTACTTCCTATATATAAGTGCTTTTATTATGTTACATATTGTGGCGTTATCTAAGCCACTTCAACAAGGACAAGACATGACATATTTTATACATATTATTTTCATTTGGTTATTTACTTAACCATACGTCATTCTTTTATATCATTTGATTTTCATATGATTTTATAAAAGAAAATATTTTATAAGGTTCATGACTACTTTTCGTTAAACATTTCTTTTAATATTTAAAGTCATGAATCTTCAACACTAAACCTATGTTACTCACAGGCATTTTTATGCTGACGTATTTACTTTCACATATGTTTCAGGAGTGAATGATTGATGTGAGCGAGCTTCACTTAGGGCGACTTGGGCCTAAGCAAATCTAAAATCAAGAAAGTTATCGTCTTTTATGTTATGTGCTTTGTTTGAACTAAGACAATGTAATAATTTAAACTTGTAAAACTTAAATTTAATTATCATGTGTTGTGAAACAATAATTCTGCCACACGACTCCCCGACGTTTCCGCCGCGGTTTGTTGTTTTACGCGGTCGGGGTGTGACAGAAGAGTTGGTATCAGAGCTCATGGTTATAGAGAATTAGGTTATTAGTTAAATTTTGACCTAGACTATAACCTTTCTAGGACCCTAACACAAGTTAACTTGTGTTTAGATCTTAAAACAATACCATCACCTATCCTTAGGTGATTACCAAAACAAATACATAAATCTCAATTCCATTTGAAAATCAATCATCTATCCTTAGATGATTTGTTCTTAGGCTTTATGCCTTTAAAGTTTTCAAATCTCGTCAAAGTTTGGGTCTTAATAATGTGAACACGTGCAATCTGGAAGGGTGGGTGCCTGTACCCTGAGTTTTCTGTCTAAGGCTAGAGTGTTCGTACAAATCCACATAATCGGACCAGTCACTCTTACCTGGGAACTCTTAGGGTGAGTGTCCAGTTATAGGCTAAAGCATGTCTTCATTAAGCATTATATAGACCTATTTACTTTGATTAGTCACTGTGTGTTGTTTGTTTTTTTTAAGTAATGGACAAATGACCACATTCCTTTGTGTTATCGATGTTTTCCATACTCCTTTTGATTGTTCTATGTCAATCTCACACATTTCCTTGTGTTCCTTTTCTTTTAGAATGCCTCCTCGACGTGATCAAACTCAAGATGCCGCTATGGCAGCCATGATCGCTCAGCAAGTCGCTGCTGTACTCCCGAACCTAGTAACCCAGTTAAAACAAGCAAACAACAACAAAAATAACAACGCACCGGTTCTGTGCAACTTTAAGACTTTCAATTCGGCTAAACCACTTTAGTTTTCTGGGTCAGAAGGAGCAACTGGGCTCCTATAGTGGTTCGAGAGTCTCGAGAGTACGTTTCGTCATGTTCAATGCCCGAATGAGCGAAAGGTTGAGTTTGCGTCAAGTGTGTTTCAGAAAAGGGCGCTTACATGGTGGAATGGTGTGATGAGAGACAGGGGTGCTGATGTGGCAATGGCTCAAACTTGGGAAGAGCTTCGCGCTCTTATGATGAAGGAGTTTTGTCCTCGTCATGAACTGAGGGCACTGGAAGACGAATTCCACGATCTCAAGCAAGATAGTGGAGAGCACCGTGCCTACACGGACCGATACGAAGAACTGAGCCTGCTGTGTCCCACCGTGGTCACACCTTTGGTCAAGGCGATTGAGAAGTACATAGATGGTCTTCCTGATCCTGTTCAGGATATTGTCACCGGCAGCAACCCTACCACTGTTAGACAAGCCATTGAGCTAGCTGCGACCTTGACTGAGTCTCAAGTCAAGAAGGGTAAACTCCACCGCAAGGGTGACAAGAAACCATCTGACAAGACAGAGAAGAAGAAGGGAAAGAAGGCTGAAACATCAAAGAAGTCTAGGAAGCGTAAGGCTTCCAAGAACCTTGCCGTTGTTGCACAAACCAATCAAGCTGCTCCTACCCAGCCAGCACAGCCACCCGCCAAGAAACAGTATGTTGGTACTGCACCTCTTTGTAACAAGTGCAATTGTCATCATCAACCACATCTTCAGTGTCGTCTATGCACCAACTGTGGAAGATTTGGCCATTTGGCTAACACATGTCGCTCTCCTCCTGCTCCGAATCAAGCGGTACAAAACCCTGCCCAACAGCCAGCAAATCCTGCACGACCACAGTTTCCGCCTGGGTCTTGCTACAATTGTGGAGATTTGACTCATTACAGGAACAAGTGCCCGAAGTTGGCTAATGCGAACCCGGCTCGTGGACGAGCATTCAATATCATTGCCAATGAAGCGCGTACTGACAACGAGGTGGTGAACGGTACGTTCTATGTTAACAACCAACTTGCTTCTATTCTTTTTGATTCGGGTGCCGACAAGAGTTTTGTATCCCTAGCTTTTGAACCTTTGCTTGCAAAGCCTAGAACAAAAATAGGAAAACCCTTGACATTAGAGTTAGCCAGTGGTGAATCCCTTGTACTCGATTCCGTCATTCAAAATTTCCAGTTGAACCTCAACGATCACCTTTTTCCCATTGACCTCACGCCAATGCAACTTGGGAGTTTCGACGTTATAGTAGGGATGGATTGGTTGACCAAATACCATGCAGAAGTGGTTTGTTTTGACAAAATTGTTCATGTGCCTCTTCCGTCTGGTGAAACCTTATAGGTTCGTGGAGAGAAACCCGCTAGCAGCCTTAAATTGATGACAAGCACACAAGCCCAAAGGTATCTACGAAAATAATTATGTGGCTTTCTTAACACGTGTCGTAGAGGAGAAAGACAAGGGTAAGACTATTCAAGATATCCCCGTCGTTCGGGATTATCCTGAGGTATTTCTTGAGGAGTTACCTGGTTTACCCCCAACATGTCAAATCGAGTTCCGTATTAACCTTGTACCTGGTGCTAACCCGATTGCTAAATCTCCATACCATCTTGCACCGTCTGAGATGCAAGAATTGTCGAAGCAGCTGCAGGAGTTATCAGACAAAGGATTTATTCATCCGAGCTTTTCCCCTTGGGGCACGGCTGTCCTTTTTGTAAAGAAGAATGATGGATATTTCCGAATGTGTATCGATTACCGTGAGGTTAATAAACTCACCATAAAAAATCGATATCCCCTACCTCGCATTAATGATCTCTTTGATCAGCTTCAGGGTGCTACCTGCTTTTCGTAGATTGATCTACGTTCTGGGTATCATCAGCTTCGTGTACTCAAAGAAGATATTCCCAAGACAGCTTTCCGCACACGATACGGCCACTATGAGTTCACTGTTATGCCTTTCGGTTTAACGAATGCTCCTGTCGTCTTCATGGACTTGATGAATAGGGTTTGTAAGCGTTATTTGGACAAGTTCATCATCGTCTTCATTGATGACATTCTGATCTATTCCAAGACTCGAGCTGACCATGAACAACATCTCCGTCTAACAATGGAGCTTCTAAAGAAGGAACAACTTTTCGCTAAATTCTCCAAGTGCGAATTTTGGCTTAAGGAAGTTCAATTTTTTGGACACATTGTCAATGAACAGGGTATACATGTAGATCCCGCCAAAATCAGTGCGATTAAGGAATGGGATACACCTACTACTCCTACCGAGGTTCGTTCATTTCTGGGTCTCGTGGGTTATTACGGTCGCTTTATTGCAAACTTCTCCAAGATTGTTGTTCCTCTCACAGCCTTAACTCAAAAGAATAAATCTTTTGAGTGGGGACCCAAACAAGAAGAAGCTTTTCAGACCTTGAAACAAAAACTCTGTGATGCTCTTGTGTTATCTTTACCTGAGGGAAACGACGACTTTGTCGTATATTGTGACGCATCGAATCTAGGCCTTGGTTGTGTTCTCATGCAAAGGAACAAAGTCATAGCCTACGGGTCAAGACAATTGAAAATCCACGAGAAGAACTACACAACGCATGATCTTGAGTTAGGCGCTGTGGTTTTTGCTCTCAAGATTTGGAGACATTACCTTTACGAAACAAAATGTGTGGTTTTCACTGACCACAAAAGTCACCAACACATCTTCGATCAGAAAGAACTAAACATGAGGCAACGACGTTGGGTTGAACTTCTAAATGACTACGACTGCGAGATTCGCTACCATCCTGGGAAGGCGAATGTCATAGCCGATGCGCTAAGTCGTAAGGAACGAGTCAAGCTTCATAGTGTTCAAGTTCGATATGATATTCTAACCCACATTTCTCAAGCTCAACGTACTTGTATTACATAGAACTTAATGGGTAAGGAATTACCATATCATCTTACGCCTCATCTTGAACTGAAGGACAATGGATTATATTATTTCATGGACCGTTTGTGGGTTCCAATTCAAGACAATGTCCGCACCTTATTGATGGATGAAGCTCACAAGTCTCGTTATTCAATACATCCTGGTGCAGACAAAATGTATAAGGATCTTCGAACCCAGTATTGGTGGCCGGGAATGAAGAAAGACATTGCCTTATACGTATCCAAATGCCTTACTTGTCTGAAGGTTAAGGCGGAACATCAGCATCCCTCTTGATTATTGGAACAACCAGAGATACCGGTTTGGAAATGGGAAAACATTGCCATGGATCTCATTACCAAACTACCGCGCACTAGTAGAGGTCATGATGCCATTTGGGTAGTCGTTGATCGTCTGACAAAATCAGCACATTTCTTGCCAATCCATGAGGATCTATCTGCTGACAAGCTTGCCAAGATCTATGAAGATGAGAATGTCTCCCGACATGGTGTTCCTTTGAACATCATATCAGAATGAGATGCTCGATTCTCATCTCACTTTTGGAGAACCATGCAGTCTGCTATGGGAACCCGACTTAACTTGAGCACAACTTATCATCCTTAAACGGATGGACAATCCGAAAGAACAATCCAGACATTGGAGGATATGCTTAGAGCTTATGTGATCGATTTTGGTGGTAGTTGGGATTCGCATCTTCCATTGATTGAATTCTCCTACAATAATAATTATCACTCCAGCATCACCATGGCTCCTTTCAAAGCTTTATACGGTCGAAAATGTCGTTCGCCGGTCTGCTGGAATGAGATTGGTGAAGCTCAGCTCACTGGACCTGAACTCATTCTAGAGATTACAGACAAAGTCAAGAAAATTCGCTACAACCTCATAACAACTAGAAGCCGTCAAAAGAGTTACGCAGATAGACGACGCAAGCCTTTGGAATTCCAAGTCGGTGATCTCGTCCTACTCAAGGTATCTCCTTGGAAAGGTGTAATCAGATTTGAGAAGAAAGGAAAACTTGCACCACGATATGTTGGACCATTCAAGATCGTTGAAAGAATCGGAAAAGTAGCCTACAGACTTGAGCTGCCTCCTGAACTTGGAAATGATCATCCAACTTTCCACATGTCCAATCTGAAAAAGTGTTTGGCTGATGAAAACCTCCACATTCCCCTTGATGAAATTCGTGTTGATAACACGATGCACTTCGTCGAGAAACCTGTGGAAATATTGGACCGTGAAGTCAAGAAACTCAAGCGCATACGGATAGTCAAACTTCGCTGGTAATCTAAACATGGCCCAGAGTTTAGTTGGGAACGAGAGGATCAAATGAAGGTGAAATATCCACACCTATTCCCACAACTTTCCTCTAAATAAATTTCGGGACGAAATTTCCTAAAGTAGGGGAGACTGTGACATCTGTGTATTTTAATCCCTGTACAATTCCAAACAGCTTTGTATTTAATGAAAAATGGTGTTTTAATTTCAGTATTTGCTTAATTATTTGTGAAATTTGTACGTTTTCAATCCTTGTTCAATTCCGAACTCTCAAACCTATCCTGGAAGTGAAATCGTAAATTGTTACGTAAACGTAATCAGTGTTAACGCGACTTACACTCCAGAACTATAACATAAGCCAAACATTCCCTAAATACCCTTTACATAACTTAGAAATAAGTTTCAAAGGATTTGGTATGACAAAAAACATGTTTATTCAAACTTAAGAACTATTTGCGACAAAACTGCAAAACGAACTTTGGTGACCGCCCGGATAATATTTAAATCCTAAATTATGATTAAAATTTTATTTTTAATCATGTCCGTGTTGAAAAAATAAATTAAAACGCTTAAAAACGTTATTTTTCAAAGTTTAAGTGCGTACCGCGTGTTACTGCGTAACACAGTGCTTATACTGCAAAACGCGGACACGCAGTCAGTCTCGGCAACTGATATTTATTTCAGTAATATTTTGGCGAGTTTATTTTTATAGAATAATAAAAATAATTTAAAACGCCATAAATAGGGATTAAAACGCTAGATAAAATACCCGGCATCCAGTTAAATACCTGTTTTTACCCATTTGTATATTTATGTATGTATGAATATATATATATATACATGTGTAATCGTGTATGAGGGAGAGAGTTACACCTCTCACATCTTCTTGCCATATGTAGACCATGCATAATGCACGCTTGCTTGGAAAACTCACCTTGTCCCCCATCTCTTACATATTCATCCACAAATCAAGAAATCATAATCACACTTCTCTCTCTCCTCAAAACCGAAAATACACACACATACACACACATTTTCGAAATTTCAATCCTTTCTTAAAGATCCAAGCTCATTCCAAGTTAGTTTCAAGAACTTTTGAAGATCCAAAGGTGTTTTGAAGGTGTTTCAAACAAGAACCAAGCTCCATATCATCATACTTTGTCAAAAACCCAGCAAAATCTTGAAGGAATAAAATTTATTTTGAAATCCTTGTTCTTGATTTTTGGTGTTGTTAATGATGATAGATGTTTCTCAAGGTTCTTGAATTATTCACTAACTTGAAACTAAAAAGAAATGGGTTTTGATACAAAATAAAAATGGAAGTACATATGTGTGTATATATAGCCGTATATATGTGTATGTATTTGAGTTTGAGTTTGATTTTTGATGGATACTTGTTTGATTTATTCTTGAAAAGTGAATGCATGTTTAATCAAGTGAATGATATGTAAAAGTCGTTGTGATTTGTATTGATTATGTGACAAAGGAAATTTTTACAATTTCATATGTAGGTATGCATGTGCCATGTATGAATATATATGTATATATACACTTGTGAATTTTGTTACTTAGTGAATAAATGGAAGGATGTTGCATGCAATAATGTCTAATTGATTAGATGATATTTTTATGAACATGTCTTGGATTGTATGAATTTATTTCATGTTTGATGCATTTAACTTTATATAAAATGATGATGATATGATAAGTGTGCTTTAGGTACTTGTACATAACCATGCATGTTGATTAAATGCTCAAGAAATGATTAAAAATGATTATATGACAAAATTGTTTTAAAACAGATTATAAACATTAAAAATAACATTATTTAGTATATTATAATGGCATGAAACTTTGTCATAGGTTTGATAGCTTTGCATGTTGTACATATAGCTTAGAAAGTTGTAAAATATGTGAAATTTGCATGATTTATGTGATTTATGTGAGACCTGCACTATCATGAATATAACCACTATTTTATTCAGTAAATAACATGGTTTATGTTAAAATATCAAGTCGTTACGATTTGGGATGGTTATGGTAACGTTTGATGCAAAACTATGCGGTAAAACGGTTAAAAATCGGCTTTTCAGAGGATTTTTATAAAACTATTTTAGATCAGTAACCAAACTGATATTTTTGCTATAAAAATAAGTATTTTAACTTATATTAAGTTTACTTGGTGTTTGGTTAGTCATACGTGACTTCCGACGCCCAAAAACGTTACCGAATCGCTAAAATACGCATTTTTCAATATACACTAGAATGGGTTGTTTATGGGTAAATTTTATGTGTTACAATGTGTTATGTGATTTAGAATATGTGTATGATGATATGCTAAGACTTGACAAGATTATGTGTATTACGTTATTATTTGTATGTCACGTTTGAGTATATAATAAATACTACGACGCCCAAATCGTAGATATATTGCGTATAACGTGATGAGGGTCACCAATAAAATCGTTCAAGTCGCAAAATTCTTAAAATATATATATATATACACCAATATAATAAAAAATAATAACTTTTCGAGAAAATCTCAAAGTTATGTGAAAATTCTAAGTATCGGAGAAACTTAGGTATTTTGTGAGTTTTTGATTATTAAAATCGTTCTTACTTAATTTAGGACGAATAAACAATTTGAGGGATTGTGTTAACACTTAAAAACACACCCAAAGGTGAGTACATAGTTCCCCTATTTTACGCTTTTCAAATGTTTTGGGGTGAAGCATATGTGCATAACTTTACTTTCCGTTTTCATGACTTTATACATATTTTGTTACATTGTACACATAATACAAATTTTCAAGACATTTTTATGGTATATATTGATTTAGTATACCTAACACTTGGTTTCAAAGACATTTTTTTGGCATATTGACTTAGTATGCCTATTACATGGTTTTACAAAGACATTTTCATGACATGCTTACATTGAAAAGGACATTTGGTATGTTTAACGGGTCCGTAGTACATTCGTTAACATTGATCATGCCGCTCGGTAGTATGTAATAGCGCTATAGGACTTGACAAATCCCATTCCCGCTTCTGAGGCTTGTTTGGAAGTGTTAGGGAATGACAAAATCCGAATTCATTTTTGATAAACCTTGATCCTGATAAGGGTTTATCCGACAGTCTCAAGGCTTGAGTGTATGCGATAGACAAACCGTATAAATGTTCATATCGATAAAAGCAATGGTTTTCAAAACATAACTTTTGATTTAAACTTTTGTTTATTCAAAAACTTTGTTTTGTATATGACATTTGATTACATAAGACATTTGTTTATACATGGCATTATGCATTTGGCTTGAGTAAATACTATTTATTCGTCATACTAGACATGGTTTATACTGGACATTTGACATTAGACATTGGTTACACATGACATGACATTTAAACAAGACATTATTTCATGGTTATTAATAAGTGATTTAAATAACGAGACGTGTGTAATATGATAAAAGCATGGTGGATACGCCGCTGGTACTTCCTATATATAAGTGCTTTTATTATGTTACATATCGTGGCGTTATCTAAGCCACTTCAACAAGGACAAGACATGACATATTTTATACATATTATTTTCATTTGGTTATTTACTTAACCATACGTCATTCTTTTATATCATTTGATTTTCATATGATTTTATAAAAGAAAATTTTTTATAAGGTTCATGACTACTTTTCGTTAAACATTTCTTTTAATATTTAAAGTCATGAATCTTCAACACTAAACCTATGTTACTCACAGGCATTTTTATGCTGACGTATTTACTTTCACATATGTTTCAGGAGCGAATGTTTGATGTGAGCGAGCTTCACTTAGGGCGACTTGGGCCTTAACAAATCTAAAATCAAGAAAATTATCGTCTTTTATGTTATGTGCTTTGTTTGAACCAAGACAATGTAATAATTTAAACTTGTAAAACTTAAATTTAATTATCATGTGTTGTGAAACAATAATTCTGCCACACGACTCCCCGACGTTTCCGCCGCGGTTTGTTGTTTTACACGGTCGGGGTGTGACAAGCGACGTGGTGACAGAGCACGCTAAGTGTTAAGTTGGGGGTGACGGGCGTCAAAGTGATAGTTGAGGGTGGCCAATAGCCAATAGTTGGGGGTGATTAAATTCAATAACCCTTTAATATTAAAATTTAACTGGATTAGAGATAAAGGACATACTGTGCAAGGTTTTGCAAACATAAGGTATGAATCATGTCAATTTTAAAAACAAAGGACATAGTTTGCAATCTGGTGTAAACATAAAGGATGATTTTTATAATTTACTCAAAAAAAAAAAAAGAATTGCAACCATTCCACCGATCTTTCTTTTAGAGCACCCGGAGCGCCACGTGATGGCCAGAATTCAACGCGTTATGGGCTGTGAAACACCATCGCCACCACCGTGTTCCACGCGTGGAGGATATGACGCGTTGTCGTCTTCACGCGTTGAAATTAAAAAATTGGAACGTTGAAAATGATCGTTGTGATTTTTTAGGTTTGTTTTTAATTTGCAATATTTAGTTTTTTTTAGTTTTTAGTTTAGAATTTATTTAAATGAAATTTATAATTTTATTGTTTTATTGTTAATTTATATTTAAAAAAAAAACAATCACTAGTGATGGGCATTTCCAATAAAATCCATCACTAGTGATGGAATAATGCTCGATGACATGGCGAAACTTGATTGGATGTTATGAATGATGAAATTACATCACTAGTGGAGTGCCCCCTACCCCCTAAAACGAATACCTTTTATATATTTTTAACTTATATCATAGATTGAGAATTTTATAGTATTCAATTTTAGCATAATATTGTTATACTTTAAATAAACAAAAATTAAAATGACGTGATATGCAATTTTGAAGGGTTATAATGGTGTGTGATTATATATATGTGATACATAATTACAAAATATATGGTGTGTGATTTATACATGGTACATTTGTTATATTTTGGTGGCATTCTAAATAGTTACAAAATTTTGAAGGGTTATAATGGTGTGTGATTATATATATGTGATACATAATTACAAAATATATGGTGTGTGATTTATACATGGTACATTTCTTATATTTTGGTGGCATTCTAAATAGTTATAATGAATATACGTATATAAAAATAAATACATAGTAAATATAATTATCTTATGCATGTTTTCCATCGATATGATCCTCTCTTAGACTAAACGGTGTGGTACTACGACATTGTGCCTGTCACACCCCAACCGATGGCAGAAACATTGGGATGAGACGAACGAATTGCTCAAAACATCATAACACTATGTGACAATATAAATTCAACTGAATTTCATAAATTGCTAAAGTATAATACAAGAAATCAACATAAACAACATTGTTTCGAATATACAACAACAAAATAGTTTAATCTAGGTGTGTTTCTAAGTCCACTTAAATCTTGTTTCTTCACTTAGCATCATCTTGTCTATCATCCTGCAACATGTTTTAAAATACATCAACAAAAAGTTGGCGAGTATACAAGTTTGATACATAGTATAACATAGAATAAAATTGTTTAACGTGTTCATATCCAACATAAATAACGTGATGCAAGTTACTAATACGCTGAAACGGTGTCACTATATGTTCAAACCCTAGAATACAATGCGTTAAAATAGTCTATCCCAAAGAATAACGGGAGGTACTTGTTTAACTTAACAATACCCCAAGACTAGTGGGCGTGCATTACTCCTATAGCGCTATAATTGTTAAGGTGGGCTTGTACGAAGTTAATGAGCATATAGACACTAATAGTTTACATAGAATATGAGATTAACAAGCATCAAATCGTTCATAGATTAACTCCCAATAGACTAGCGGGAGGTGAACATGTTTACATGTGGATAGAATATGATTCAAATAGTTTCAAGTGTTTAGTGTTTTTACATAGAATACATGTTGCACCCAAAAGTGTTTAAAAAGTAAAATGGGTTCGAGTATACTCACAGAATTGCTTATGCTTTCCGATTGTCCAATGTGACGAAGTGGTCGAGACTAGAAAGTTGAATGTATTTGATTTGGAGTTCAAGAGGTGTTTACTTATGGATTTATGGTCTTTGAGTTTAAAGTACATGAAAAATAGGTCATATGAAAATAATCATCTTGTACACATAGAACTTGTTCTTGATACTCTTGATACTATTGATACTCATGAAAAATAGGTCCATGGTGTAGATACCGAAGCTGCTTACAACGATGCGGTGGATGCATATAACAAACTTTCCATTCCCGCCCTTGATCGTATTGAAACATGTTTAGAAGCGGAAGATTATGTGGATCGCTTGCGCATGCTGTTTGACCCGGCGAGGGAGGGTGAAGGCACTAGTGGTGCAAACGCAGAATAGGTTGGGCCTTGCTTCGTTTCATGTAAATTTTCATAAAACCATGTAAAGGTTATTCCTTATGTACCGGATAGGTGCATAAGTATTTTGGATATATAAAATTTTTGTTTGGCTCGAAATATGTAAGTAAAGGTTATTTATTTCTTTCCTTTGTGTGAGCGCGGGTGAGTTAATATTATTTAAGGCTAATGTTTAAGGCGCGTGTAAATAACATTAAGCCAGGATTTGCCATTTGCATGTCTAGGTGATATGCAAGTATATGAATGTGTGACTCTGCTGGCTTTAAAGCACGGGTGAGTTCGACACCTTTCATTATTCCCGTTCCACTAGTTAGGGAATGCGTGAAGTAATGAGTATACTGTACACCATTGTCATGCAAGTAGTAGTCAATTCCCGTTTTTATCCCGTTAGGGCATAGGAATTGTGTTCTGGTTTGAAAAAACCGCGAGCAATCCGTTGTATGCATCCGGCCGGATACATATCAATGTTTGCCCTTGTTGACCTATTACAATATTTGTGGGTGGTTGCCACTTTGTATGGGTATCGCGAATGAAGATTTTGCCAATCTGTTTTTGTAGATACCGCAAAGTGGAACACGCATTTGTAATAGAAAGAGAAACAATATTGCATTGAATTGTTCGTTTATTTCTTGAGAGATGACCTGCGGGCCACTAGGTTACATGGAAAATGTAATTTGCGGCTTACATATAGCAGCGTGGAAGCTGTTGTGTGTTCCATGTCCTTGCGATAGGGTCTCCTTCTAACGTTTGCAGTTTGTATGCGCCTTTACCCAAAACCTCTTGGATGAGATAGGGGCCTTCCCATTTAGGGGCAAGTTTTCCTGGTCGCTCTGCGTTAGAAGCTTCGTTATCACGAAGGACATAATCTCCCGGATTGAATGTGCAAACGCGGACGCGCGCGTTGTAGTATTTTTCAAGTTTTGTTTTGTACTTAGCCTTGTTGATTGCTGCGTTTCAACGCCTTTCTTCCAAGAGGTCTAAGTCAAGCATGCGCTCCTCGCCGTTGTCAACTTTGTTGATGGCCAACATTCTAGGTGAAGGGAGACCAAATTCGGCTGGGATCACCGCTTCAGAGCCGTAGACCAGGCTGAAGGTTGGTCCTATGCGCCCATAGGATACTTGGGAGTTCATCGACCTAGCCATACCTGGCTGTTCCCAACCGTGCCTTTATTCCTTCAACTAAACTTTTGTTGATACTTTCTACCTGGCCATTCCCTTGAAGATGCGCCACTGAAGAGAAAACGTGTTTAATGTTTAGTTCTTTCAACCAGCTTTGGAAGTCATCAGCAGCGAAGTTTGTGTCGTTATCGGTTACGATGCACATTGGTAAACCGAAACGGCAGATGATGTGTTCCCAGACAAATTTTCTTGTTATCATAGCGGTGGTAGAGGCTAGCGGTTTCGCTTCTACCCATTTGGTGAAGTAGTCGACGGCCACTATGATAAATTTCACCGCACCTGGTGCATCTGGGAAGGGTCCCACCACGTCGATTGCCCATTTTTGGAAAGTCCACGCGGTGGTTAAAAGGATCAGGTTGTTCTTTAGGCGCAATGTTTTTGGTGCATGTCGTTGACAATTGAAACACTTGCGCAAGATCTTAACCGCGTCCAGGTGCATACCAGGCCAGTAATACCCAGCGTTCATGATTTTGGCCACTACCATGCGCGGGCCTGCATGTATGCCACATATTCCTTCATGTATCTCTCTGACAAGATATGTGGCATCTTGAGGGTCAACACATCGTAAGAGTGGCCCCAGGTATGACTTGCGGTATAAGATACGATCCCCCATTTGATAGTGACACGCCTTATATTGCAGTTTGCGTGCCTCTGCTTTATTCTCAGGGGTAATACCTGATTGTAGGTATCTTATGATTGGTGACATCCAAGATGTTGTAACGTATTGGATGACGTTGACTTGGCACAGGGGTACTGAAGGATCTTAATACGTATTTCCTTTGCCAGGTGTTGGAAGTTGGTGGATGCGAGTTTTGAAAGTGCATCCGCGGGTTTGTTTTCACTCATGTTGATATGGCGAATGTTGAAGGAGCTGAAATGTGATGTCAGTTGTTTGCCTTGTTCGAGATAGAGGATCATGATGTCCCCTTTCACTTCATAGTCTCCGCAGATTTGCCCCGCAACTAGTAATGAGTCGACGTGTGCTTCCAAATGTTGCACGCGGAGTTTGACTGCCAAGCGTAGCCCTGCGAGTAAAGCCTCGTATTTTGCCTCGTTGTTTGTACTTTTGAAGTCGAGGTGGATGGCTTAAGTAAGTTCTTAGCCATCAGGCCTGACGAGTCGCAGACCTGCACCCGCACCGTCCTCATTGGACGCACCATCAGTATATAGTGCCCAGATGTCTGATGGGGACGGCGGAGGTGTAGGATTTTGTTCATCTTCGCATTCTTGGATGCAATTCGCCGGTACTTCCGCAGCGAAGTCAGCTAAAACTTGCCCATTGATTGTCGGGCATGGCTTATAAATCAAAGTATGTGCGCCGAGTTCAATGGCCCACTTGGAAAGTCTTCTAGAGATTTCGGGCTTGGAGAGGATTTACCCGATCCTGTAGTTGGTTAACACAGTGATGACATGATCCGCAAAGTATCGGCATACCCGTCTAGATGCATGTACCAGCGCGAGCACCAACTTCTCCATGAAGGAGTATCTCGTCTCTAGATCGTTGAGCATTTTGCTGACGTAATAGATTGGTGTTTGGACCCCTTCTCGTTCCACTATGAGTACCGCACCCACCGCGTTGTCCGCGGCGTACAGGTACATGATGAGTGGTTCTTTTTTGCGTGGTGCGGTGAGAGTTGGTAGTTGAATTAAACACTCTTTCTTCTCCCAGAAAGTGCTCTCTGCCTCAGCAGTCCATTGAAACTATTCTTTCTTTAGGCAGTTGCGCAAGGTACTGATAAAGGGATAAGATTTAGCCACATGGTTGGCTAAGAATCTGTTTAACGGGGCAAGCCGGCCGGCTAGTCGTTGCATCTCCTTTATCGTTGAAGATGATGGCATGCGCTCGATCACCTGACTTTTTCCGGGTTGACTTTGAATCCATCTTTTGTGACGATGAATCCAAGAAAACTTTCCTTCTTCCATTCCAAACGAGCATTTCCCTGGATTGAGCTTCATGTTAACGCTTCGCAGAGTTTGGAATGTTGTTTCAATATCTTGGAGCAAGGTATCCTCCTCCATGCTCATGACGACTAGGTCGTCCATGTAAATCTCGACACTCTTGCTGATTTGATCACCGAAAGTGTCGTTCATCAGTTTTTGATAGGTTGGGCCTGCGTTGCGCAACCCAAATGACATTTTTGTGTAGCAGTAATTTCCAGTAGGGGTGCGGAATGCCGTTTTGTTTTCGTCCTCGATTGCCATCTGTACCTGGTGATAGCCTTTGTAAAAATCGAGAAAACACTTCCATCGGACCGGCGCGAGATTGTCGACTTTTTCGTCGATCTCCGGAAGTGAGTAACAATCTTTGGGGCAGGCTTTGTTAAGGTCTTTGTAATCGACGCACATGCGCTAGCCTCCGGTTGCTTTTTCTACCATGACTGGGTTGGACAACCAAGTCTGGTATTTGACTTCCCGCAGGATGCCTGCGGAGAGCAGTTCCTTGACCTGCTCATTCATCGCCTCGTTCTTTGCGGATCCCAGGTGGCTTTGTCCCTGGATCACGGGCTTGATACCCGGTAGGGTATTCAAGAAATGTTGCGCAACCTCACGTGGGACACCTGTGATATCGGAGGGTGTCCATGCGAAGATGTCTTGATTCCTGAAGAGAAGTTGCTTCAGGCGCGCTCTTGCGTTAGTAGACAAGGCGTGACCCAATATGACCGTCTATTCAGGGTACCTTGTGTTAAGTACCCATTTCTCCGGTTCGGTGTTGGGGGTCAGCCTTGACGTTTTGGCCGGACGCAATTCGTCCATTGACATTACCTCTCTGCAGGCATAGATTATCGCGATCCCTGTTTCGGTTGGAAAACCGATAGCAGAGTGGGGAACGGACGTTATCATGTTGAAATCTCCCTGCGATTCTCTCTCGAGAAGGACGTCGTAGCAGGAGGTATGGGGTAAAACCATGAAGTTTACCTCCTCTACCCGTGTGTGCTTACCGTCGGTAAGGCGCACGGGGAATGTGATTTGGCCTAAAGGGAACACTGTTTCCCCCGCGAACCCGGCCAGTGGGTAGTCCACCTGCTGCAATCGATCTTTATCCTCTTGATCGAATTGGTTGAAGCATTGCTCATAGATGATATCAGAGGTATTGCTCGGGTCGATAAATAGACGCTCGGTGCAGTAGTGAGCTAGGTAGCCAGTGATGAAGACGGCGCACCTGTCGTGCGGTCCGCCTTGGACTTTGGGGAAAATGACTTGTTCGTCATGCCAGTCGTCATCCCCTCTCCTTGCCGCTTTGCGCAGCTTTCCACGGCCCCCATTGATCATATGGGTGGTTGCCACACACATGGGCTTTTTGCCGGTGGATGTGCCCTCGTCGTTGGGGGTGATGCGCTTAGTTTGTTTCAGCGCGGCTGACAACAGGTGTTGTAGTTTCCCCTCTTTTAGGGCTCGCTCAATCTCCAATCGGAGACTGATGCGATTGTTTGTAGAGTGGCCCGAGTCTTTATGGTATTCATAGTAAAGGGTCAAGTCTTGCCCTTTTTTAGACTTCATCGGTTGGGCCGGTCGCAAGAACTGTGCATCCGTGAGAAGGACGTCTCTTGCCGACTTCGTGAGCTCGGTACAATTGCGGTCCCGAGACTCTTTCTTGGATGCCCCCTGATCTCGCTGGGCATTAATGGTTGCCCGTGCGTCGGGCTAATAGCCGCGCGGGGTGTATGGTTTGGAATCATTGCCTCGATTCCATGTATCCCGGTTGCGCTTGTTGCGCTTGTGGTCTTGGCGGGAGGATTGACCTTCCGTTTGCTGGTGTGTTTTGCCAGTGTGCGGTTCGAGAGACCGTGTGGTCTGGGAGTACGTCTTGACTGCTTCCATGACGTCATCCCACTTTTCGGGCAAGCCCTCTTTGCCCGAGATGGTCATAATCTTTTCGTCATGGTTGACCGCTTGGAGGAAATGATTGTGGGCCATTTGGTCCGCTACCCCGCCAATTGCGAGGCACTCTTTGTTGTAGCGGATGACGAAAGATTCCAAACTTCCGTTCTCTCCGTGCCAGATGTTTATGACGTCCAATGAATCATGCTTGTGACGTCTTTGCTGGCTAAAATGAGCAAGAAATTTTTCTTGCAATTGTTCGAATGAGGCCGGTGATCCTACTGGCAAAGTATCAAAGCAGGCCTTCACTAATGCGGTGAGAGTCTGGGGGAAAACTGGCACCAACTGGGCTCCTCCCAACGACCGATGAGTCCAGCCCCGGTAAAGACATTCATATGGTCGTCAGGGTCTGACGAACCATTGTACTTGCCCACCGTGAGCGGAAGTTTGCTCATGGTGAGTGGGGCCAAGGCGATCTCCTATATGAATTTGGAGTTTTCGGCGGCGGACGTTGGCCTGTAGGGTTGGGCTTGATCGCGCTTTGCAGCCCGATCGTATACGGTGCGGGGTTGTGCATGGGGATGGTAATTGTAATCCCCCGATCGGCTGTAAGCCGATTGAGAGTCCCCGTAGTAAGTGTGGTCGTCTAGGTCAGTGCGCTCGTACCACTCATTGTGGAGGTGCGGCCCCAGACGGCTATGTATACCGGACCCTCGGCGAGTAGTTGACTGTCGTTGATATTCGCCATGTGGGCCCAGGCGGTCATGTACTGGTCCCCTAGACGGGGACCCATATGTCGAGTCATCCTCTTGGAGAATATGGACGGTACAGTAAGAGGATCCGCGTGCCTCGCGCCTATCCCGGGAAGCGGGATTTGTGGGTGCCCTGTCCTCATATTGCAAGATACGAGCCGCAGGTGTGTATGGTGCGGGCGTGGGTCCTCCAGGTGTTTGCGCATCTGCGCAAGCTATGTTGTAGGCTGCAGCGAGGCAGCATGTTGTTGGAAATACCAGGTGTGGAGATCCACACCTGGAGGCAGTACAGAGGCGTACTGCGAAAAGTCTGGAATGAACGCGGGGGGAGCGCCCCCCTGTGCTGATGTGCCAATGTGGCCGATTTGTTGGGCTAGGGGAGTGTTCCCCATAGGTCCTAAGTTTGCAGGGGTAAGGTTTTCCCCGGTAGCATTATGTTGACGATCAGACATGATCTTTAAGAAAGAGAGAGATGGAAATAAGTGCTAAGAGTAGCGGTGGGCGCCAATGATGATACAGTGGTTAACCAAGAGAGGTTAATTCACTGGTCTCGTCAAGTAGGGTTAATCCCTTCTTTTCGAGGATCGGTGGCTGGATCGTCCACTGATCTGTCTCCTGCACAAGGAAAAACACACCGTAACTCGTAACAAGGGGGATGGGGTGGGTGGTGCTCCTTGTTACCACTCTCCGGCGTGAGAATCAGTAATTTACTTGAGAGCAAAGTGTGTCATAGTAGTAAGAGTGAGAGAGTTGGATAAGCGATACCTCAAACCTGCTCCGAGATGAGTATTTATAGCCGAGGAGTAAAGGAGGGTAATTGAGTGGCTAGACTGACAACGCGAAGCCCCTTGCAGGTGTTAGGATCTGAGTTTCTTAGATTGTGTTTGTTTGATTAGAATTAAGAAGAAACAGAGATGAATTGCAACGGAATTATAAAATAAACTTTGAACACACAATCAATGGAAGAAAATTTTAAGCAAACATGTTTAACATTTAATCGAATGATTGTATTTGATTACAATAAACAAATCAAATGCATGCATGCACAGATCTCCCCCTCAGCCTGAGACTAATTGTTCGTACAGAAATGACTTAGAAGAAAAGAGCTAACAGAACAGTACATGGTACTGTTCTATTTATAGTACAACACAACCACTGGCCATCTTCGGCTGACGTCACCATGAAAGTGACATCTAACCTTCTAACAAACTACAACCACTGATCTATACAACCACTGATTACTAAACTACTAATTTACATAAAACAATACAATAAAACACTGATTCTTCATTCCACTGTTGTAGGCTAAACAATGATGTTGAGCATCAGTGCTTTCTTCAAAGGATGATCAGTTCTTTGGAAGAGCAGTGCTTTGGTCTCTATCAGTGCTTGGGACACATCAGTAGATTGAGCTTCAGTACTTTAATCTTTATCAGTGCTTTGGCTTGTCAGCAGTTATAAAACAGCAGAGCTTGTAGTCTATCAGTTGTTAGGGCCACTGTCAAGGGGAAAGACTTTGTGCAGACACTACTTATGATGATCCACTGTTCTGAACCAGTTTGGCTTTATCAACTTTTCCTTTGTAGGGTTCAATCCCAACAATATCCCCTGGAACAGATGATGCCAAAACACTTCATTATTCAAGATCTTTATTGTCTCATCAACAATTCCCTAACTTGCCCTTTGAATTGTAATTCAAAGTTCATGGAATTTTCATCATCCTCATCCCTTCACAGTTGAAGCTCTAGGAGATCTTGGAGATCAGCTACACTCAGGCCTAGTGCATTTTCCCTAGATATGTTCTTAACTTCACCACTGGACTTGAGCAATGTCAATACGTGGGTCTTTTGATCAGACTTCCACTTTAGTATTTTTGAGTTCAGTGGGTTTCTTGGGAGAGCTTTTACTTTTGATGAGTTGGGCGAAGGAGGCCTGCTTATGACTCCTTTAGCAAGGTCTTGAAGCTTTGCCGAGTTAGGATTTTCTGCAAGCATTTACTGAAGAACCACTTTCATAATATCAGCTTCTTGTGCCTTTTCTTCTTCTTCCATCTGTTTTTGCCTCTTTCTATGATCTAAAGCAATGATGGAGGTATCAGATGATGTGAACAAGGTTTTCAAAGAAAGGGCCTGCTGTTGTGGCTCATCAGCTTTCTTGTCTCTGTATGCTGGCTTCTTTGGAACAGTGGGATCTGTTTCTCTTTTCTTTTCAAGCTTTGTATATACCATATCAGTGTATTGCCTTGACCATTTTGCTATGGCTTTGGCTGTACCAAAATTTGCTGCAACCAACTCTTGCTTCTTTCTTTTGTACTCCAAGGTAAGATCTACAATTTTCTTTTTATACTTGCTCCAGTCTGGTGCTGATCTTTTCAGACCTGGATCATTTCTGATTCTTTCAATTCTGTTTGCTTCAGCTTTGAGTGCAATGAGTGGCCAGTCTTTGAATTGTTCAACCTTTGCAGGATAGAACTAATCTCTCATGATCAGCTCCAAAAGGTCTTGTCTCGTCTCCTTTTATAGGTTAGGATTTGGTGGTAAATTAGACATCTCTTTACTTAAGTCTCTTGCATAATCTTCCAGTTTCTTCACTTTGCTCAGCAAAAGTTGCATTTGACTTGAGATGCTATTATCACTTTCTCCCTGACCTTCATACTTGGCTTGCAATTCAGCTTGTCTTGCTTTGAGTTTTAAATACTCATCCAAGTTTTTAGGAGTTTTGAAACTATTGAGAGATGGGAACTTTCTTTTGGCAGGGTCATCCACTGTATAGAACTGTCTCATTTCATTTTTGACTGCATGTAGTTCCAGTGGGTAGTTTGCTGCTAAAGGAACAACATTTGTAGGATCATGTCCTTCAAGTAATTTTGGATCATTGATTGGGTTTGCCAATGTTGAAGGAATGAATGGTTGAGGTTTGGTTCATTTATAGGGTACAGATGAAATAGGATCAGGTGCTGGTATGTCATCATCATCCACCTGAAACTTTCTTTTTCTTGTGTACACCTTTTTAGGAGAAGGTGTTTTTGTTTGAGGTTTTGGAACAGAAAGGATTATGGCTTGAGAAGGGGTGTTTGAAGTGATGGGTGACTGACTAACAGCTGTTGAAACAACTGGTGTCTCAACCACTGTTGTCATTACAACTGTTGATGTGTCAACTGTTGTCTTCTGCTTTTTAGCAGGTGGTTTTTGTGATAGTGGTGTTGTTTTTGGTGTAGCAGTGGATTGAGTGATGATTGGTGAAATGATGAGGGAAGTTGTTGAAACAACATCTGTTGAAACCACTGAAGTATCAACAACTGTTGATACAACAGGTGTCTCAATATCTGTTGGTTTTGTGGTTTGATGTGAGGAACTTTTGGGAATTTCAGGGATATGTTTAGTGGTTTTGGAAGTGTGATTTTGGGTTGATTTACCTTTCTGGCAGTCTTTCTTCTGTTTGAAGTACCCTGCACTTCCTTTGCCACACAGACTTTCTTTTCCTCTGCAAATCTTTTATCACCCTTTGTTTCCATTCTCTCTTTTCTCTTTGCCTTTTCTTCAGCAAAAGCATTGAGGGTCACATCAACCTTCTTTGAACCATCTGGCCTTGGAATTTCTACAACAGGTTTAGCCATTGGATCTGGTGGTAGATACAAACCTTCTTTTCCTTTCTTTCCTTTGTCCCCCTTTTTGGCATCATCAGGGTTTTCTACATAAACAATTGTAGGAGGAGAAATGCTAGTGGTTTGGAGTAGATGAGCTTTGATGGCCTTGATATCAGCTTGAGTATCTTTATACTAGCTTCCATCACATTTCTGAACATATTGTGACACCCCAGGAAAACCAGTGAATGATACAACTTACCTAGCTTCCTCAGTAACCGCATGCTAAATTTCGGGACGAAATTTCTTTCAAGTTGGGGATAATGTGACAACTCGAGTTTCCGACTTTCACTTTCGTATTTATTGCACGTTGACTTTGACTGTTTAGTTGCTTGATTGTTTGACTTGTATCAGTACACTGAATTACTATATATAAGAGATTATTATTTGATATGCTATGTGTTTTATATAAGGTGTTTGATTGGTGAATCTGTAAACTTAAACTGTTAAGACTTTAAGACTTGAACAACTGACGAAACGAAGTGATTCGCCATGAACAATCACGACGAAACAGAAATGTGTTTCGTCATCCCAATCGCAACGAAACAGGTGTTTCGCCGAAGCCCAGTTTGGCCCAAAGCCCATTACGGCCCAGTACATTAGAACGCGTATAAGTTACACGGAACGGTTCCCTTCATCACACTTTACCAGAACAGAAACCCTAGAGCCCTTTCTGTGTGACGGGAACCTGAAACTCTCGAAGCTTTCCTTAGCCTTTAAATCCATCGTTCCTTTCATCTCGGTTAGTGTGTGTATTCGTTAAATCGGTTTCATTGATGCCTTGATCACTCGATACATGCTTGTGTATATGTTTGTCTGATTTCTGGAATGGATGTGAATATGTGAGTATGATCTTGATTTCGTATACATGATTTAGTCGGTTTAGGGTTCTAATAAACAGTGGTGTAGTAACTCTATATAGCACCAGGATTATACGGTCGAATGCTTGACCATGAATGTTGCTAGTGTGATCTGAATTTATGTTATGATGTTTAGATGTTGATTTTTGTGATTGCTGTATGATGAACTGATGATTTTGGGGGTTTCTGCACGTAACTGACATATGGCGAAACAGATGTCTTTACGGAACACAGATGTCGGCGAAACACTGATGTGTTTCGTCGACAATAGTCACCACGAATCAGAAACGGCGAAACAAGGGTGTTTCGCCGATGGTAGTTATAACACGGCGAATCAGATGTGTTTCGCCAAAGGGTAAATACGACGAAACAAGGGTGTTTCGTCGAGTTGTTAATCTGCACAGTAACTTGGTCTAGTTCTGTTAAGACTTAACTGGGGTAACTAACTGAGGTTAAATGATATGCATGACTTGTGCGATGTTGATTTATGTGATATGTACTACTTGGTGAATATTAATGCATTGCCTACTGTGATTATACTTATACGTGCCATCTTCGTATAAGCCTCAATTTCAGACCCCGCCATCTGTAAGTTGAGGAACTCCACCTCTAGTTCGTGGATGTCTTCCCGACTGCAAAACTCTTCCTTAATTAGGTTCTTGAACTCGTTCCAGGGGGTGGCATTAGCAGCTGCCAGCCCTAACATTTGAACCTGTGCTTCCCACCAGGTTAATGCAGCACCTTCGAGTGTTCCAGTAGCAAACTTTACTCTACGAGACTCAGGGCAATCACGCACCTCAAAGTCAGTTTCGAGCCTTTCGAACCAATGGAGGAGGCCTACAACTCCCTCAGTACCGCTGAAGGTACTAGGTCGGCAATCCTTGAGATTTTTGAAGGTGCAAACAGGTGGCTGAGCGTGTTGACCTATTGTGTATAAGAATAGGATAAGGTTAAACACAAGAGTTGGTTTAGGAGTCTAGGATCTAAAGATCCTAGTTACGACTGCAGGGTATACCTCCTGCTTGTATGGCTGCAAGTGCCGCAGCAACTCGTTCGTTAATGAGAGCCGTCAACTGGGCTTGAGTCAGGTTGATACGTCCAGCCATGATCTTCATAGAAAATGCAACATAAGTGAGAGAGGTTCGCGAATAGTGCGATGACAGAAGAGAGTAAGCACACAAGTGTTCTCGAGCAATAACGAATAGTAGACAATGTAATCTAAGTATACCACGAGCAAAGTTCTATGTAATTCTAGCATGTAGGCAATAAACATAAACCTTATTACCTAGGATGTTGAGTCTTGCACGTGGAGCGAGGCGTCGTTGTGGATCGTTGAGCACTGTACTGGTTATAGTCTGGTTTTAATAAAAACGTTTTTCCCTTATTAAAACCGAGTTCTCTATAACCAATGGCTCTGATACCAATCTGTCACACCCCCAAAATCCACACGCGGAGTACCACCGCTTGGAGGCGTGACTGACCAGGATCAAGCCACCAATCATATTGAACAAGTAGATAAGTAAACATAATTCAACAAACCAATATGAAAGGTGTTCAAAACCAAAGCAAAGTTAAGTGTTTAGCGGAAGCATAATTTGTAAAACCCATAGCAAGTATTAAATATGAAATAAGGTAAAGTCTAAAGCATGGCACACATCGCCATGTTCCACAACGACCGCTCCTCCCTGTGCAAGCTCCATGGGTACCTAATTACCTGCAAGGCATGTAGCAACGAGTCAACAACAAAGTTGAGCGAGTTCACAGATAGTTGTTTGGTTAAAGTATTCTTTTCATAAATCGTATATATTTGTTTTGTAAACCATGTATCGCGTTAATCCTTGCTGCCAGTCCAGGCATGCGTGCGATGATTAGTGGGGGCTTCCCATGTGTTACAAGACCACGTGTATCGACTGCTACGAAAATATAAGAGGTGCCCTAAGTCAATGTCTATCAGCATTGACCCTTTGCCCATAGTCCATTAGTACACGCCCGTCCGACTGGCACGGTGTGAGGTTTGTTAAACCTAATAGCGCTATTAACTAATGACCCGCTCGCCCTAGGCCTCGGCGATTAAGTCGATAATTGAGGGACTTCCTTTGATAGAGGTGATGGTCTTAAGATCGTGTACGTAGGTTTTACGTACGTGCCCTTCAACCCGAGGACAGTAGTAAGTATAACTGTACGTAGGTTTTACGTACGTGCCCTTCAACCGAGGACAGTAATAATTTGTTTAATAGTAATAGTTGTATGAGTAGTTATTCAATCCCATTCCCAACCCCTGGGAATCCCATGCCTTGGCTAGTGTGAACTCACCTTGGTTTGCTCGGTATGCTAAGTATGTGCTCACAGTTAATCAATCACGTCCTAAGGTATGCACGTATACACAATCAGTTTATATTTACGAAGATGGCACGTATAAGTATAATCACAGTAGGCAATGCATTAATATTCACCAAGTAGTACATATCACATAAATCAACATCGCACAAGTCATGCATATCATTTAACCTCAGTTAGTTACCCCAGTTAAGTCTTAACAGAACTAGACCAAGTTACTGTGCAGATTAACAACTCGACGAAACACCCTTGTTTCGTCGTATTTACCCTTTGGCGAAACACATCTGATTCGCCGTGTTATAACTACCATCGGCGAAACACCCTTGTTTCGCCGTTTCTGATTCGTGGTGACTATTGTCGACGAAACACATCAGTGTTTCGCCGACATCTGTGTTCCGTACAGACATCTGTTTCGCCATATGTCAGTTACGTGCAGAAACCCCCAAAATCATCAGTTCATCATACAGCAATCACAAAAATCAACATCTAAACATCATAACATAAATTCAGATCACACTAGCAACATTCATGGTCAAGCATTCGACCGTATAATCCTGGTGCTATATAGAGTTACTACACCACTGTTTATTAGAACCCTAAACCGACTAAATCATGTATACGAAATCAAGATCATACTCATATATTCACATCCATTCCAGAAATCAGACAAACATATACACAAGCATGTATCGAGTGATCAAGGCATCAATGAAACCGATTTAACGAATACACACACTAACCGAGATGAAAGGAACGATGGATTTAAAGGCTAAGGAAAGCTTCGAGAGTTTCAGGTTGCCGTCACATAGAAAGGGCTCTAGGGTTTCTGTTCTGGTAAAGTGTGATGAAGGGAACCGTTCCGTGTAACTTATACGCGTTCTAATGTACTGGGCCGTAATGGGCTTTGGGCCAAACTGGGCTTCGGCGAAACACCTGTTTCGTTGCGATTGGGATGACGAAACACATTTCTGTTTCGTCGTGATTGTTCATGGCGAATCACTTCGTTTCGTCAGTTGTTCAAGTCTTAAAGTCTTAACAGTTTAAGTTTACAGATTCACCAATCAAACACCTTATATAAAACACATAGCATATCAAATAATAATCTCTTATATATAGTAATTCAGTGTACTGATACAAGTCAAACAATCAAGCAACTAAACAGTCAAAGTCAACGTGCAATAAATACGAAAGTGAAAGTCGGAAACTCGAGTTGTCACACATATGTAGCTGAATTTCATGCTGTTGATCAGCATATTGCCTTTGTTGATGGAGCATAGGTTGAAACAGTTGCCATAGCTCAGTGGGGGTTGGAGCAGATGTTGAAGCAGTGGATGGAGCTTTTTGAGATGGTAACAATTGTTGCAACATATTTTTGATATCTGCCACAGATGTTTCAATTTTGTCTACTCTCTCCGTGTCACACCCCGATATTTCCACGTATTACCGGTGGGTCCGGTGGGGAGTATCGTGACGTAGTTGATATCATCATAGTCAAACAACACAATTTAAATGCACAGCGGAAGCAAAAGATGAATCACATTATAAACCGAATAAATTGTAATATCAAAGTATTACAACCGGACTGTAAAGGATCCACAGGCGGATCAAAAGATAAAAAGATCATTGTTCAACAGACTTTAACATCTAGAGCTTGCAAGACTTGATTAATGATGCCAGGAGTAGCCAGCCTATTTCGTCTAGTACCTGCACTTAGCCTTTTTGGAAAATACGTCAGTTTACAGTGGTAAATACAATTAACTGACTCATTTTGAAAAGAGTTTAAGAAAATTAGTTTGAATGCACACGGCACAAAATATCTTTTATAACTTGGGACAATTATTTAAAAATAATCTTGTATACAGTTTTACTTATTTGTCGTCCGTCAGGGCCGGTTAGAAGAGCCGGACAAGATTAGCTGACACGCCACATGTATAATGCCCACAAGGTTGATTCCTTTAAGTGGATTACCAGTTTTTACATAATGCAACTGTCAGGTGTATGCCTACACCCCGTGCTTAGGTCGTGGCCATTTCTTTGAATGATGCCAAGGATATCCGGGACATGGTCATTTAACCCCCAAAGGCCATACACCAAATAATACAGATTAAAACGAGTTATGTAAATACATTAATCACAATCCGATTTAAATGACTACATACCCGACCAAGCGGTATTATTATAATACCGTATCCCAAGCCCGTATAGGGAAAATAAGTTAAAAGTATTTACCTGAGCAAATATTCAAATTTATCTCAACCGTATTCAATCAGCAAGTGCAAGTAGCTTTTACCGGGCTCCTAATCAGGAACGAAGGTTTTAATAACCTATTAGATTCCTAACGGGTCTTAATTAAGCCTAAACTTAGACCAGTTAGTTTTAATGGAAGATACGGTTCAAACGCACGATTAAGCGAAGACCGGATTAGAATGTGGTTTAGACCCGACAAGTTTGTATACTTGTATAATATGGGTAAACTAAACACATTCTGAATTTTGAGATAAAAATGATAAGGTTTGACCCGTTTCGGCTAATTTATGCAAACTAGTTACATAAACCGCACCGAACGCGAATAATGCGTAACGGGTAACCAAATGATTCATGAACAGGTTTCCTAAGTTAATATGCCTTAAATATGTTGTGATATCAGTAAGATACCTTCCATAATGCCCAAAATGGATTTAAATTCAAACTATGCCCCGTAGGGGCATTTTGGTCATTTTAAAGCTCATAAAAGAGTTTAATTATAAATCTGAGTTTCAGATCTGATATATTCAGTAAGAATATTTATTTTTATAAGTAATACAGTAGGGTGTTGCAAATATGTGAAATTTACTATTTATAACCAAACTATGCACCGTAGGGGCATTTGGGTAATTTCACATAGGCTTTAAAGGTCAAGACAGGGAATCTGAGTTTAAAACTTTTGCATACTGTTAAAATATAAAAATTTGCTTAAAACATCAGTAGGTAAAAACTCTTATATGAGAAAAATGGTTTTAATACATACTATGCGTTTTAAACGCGTAAAAAGACGGTTTTTTAAGCGATTTCCGGGTTTTTAAAGAAAAGCTGATATTTTTATCATTCCAGAAGACTCAAAATATTTTATTTATTATATAAAATCAGTAGCAAAAATTTTGGAATCAAAATATTATGTAAAACTCATTTTATAGGCCAAAAGGGCAAAACCGACAATTACCGAATCAAAGCTATAACCCTATGTTATGCTCAGCCTAAAAATAAATAAAAATCTTCAAAAATCCCAAAATATTATTTTACATTAGTAGGTAAAAAGTTTGGTATAAAAATTGTGTTTAGATAGGCCTTATGCTAATTACGTCATTTAATTAATAAAAAGCTTCATAATTACGCAATTGAGCATAACTCCTAATCTAGACCTCAAACTGATGTCAAATTTTAGGGACATGTTTATATATTAGTGATAAAGGTTTCTATTCTTTCACATTTTCAAAAATATCATTTTAAGGTCAAGAGGGCATAACAGTCAACATTTAGGCATATAACGGAAACATGCATATGAATCGGATAACTAATGAGCCAAGTTGTATAATAATAGAGGGTTATACTAACATGTAACCTGGTCCTAATAAAGCTCTAAGGCATTTATAAAACATGCTACATTGGGTCAGAACTGAAAGTCAAAGCAAAAGTCTAATTATGCGACTTTCGGTTCCGAACCGAGTCTAAACTGAAAATTGTCGGGTTGAACATGTTTAGACATGTTCTTACATTAATTACCAAGTTATATGAATGATAAAAAAGGTCTTATGGCTTCTACATTGCTAATTATGTGTTTATTTGAAAAATTGTTTTCTGTTGACTTTTTAAAATCAAGTTTGACCCGACAATTGACCTAGTTAGAGTGGGAATCAGAGAGTGCCCTTTTGAGGGTTTATTACCCACCTAATTACCAATTCAAAGCTACTCTTACTTCGAGATTTGACTGGACCATTAATGATTAATCACTAAGTCAAACCTTAATTACGACGGGTTTGACTTTAGGCCATTAAACTAATAAAACTGAATTAAGAGGGGATAAGGACACTTACAAGGGTCCTAATTACGAATTAGAAGTTGATGAAAGTCTGCTTGAAGTCCCAGGAGTTCCAGAGAAATGCTAGGATTGGTTTTGAAAATGAAGTAAGAAGTGTTGGAACTTCAAGTTCTATATATACCCAACTTGAACTCATAAGATCTCTCCACAATAGTCTAGGATTGATCCCAGATGCATCCATGTGTCCCTATACTGCCAAAAACCAGTTGCAAAGCCACTGAATTCGAATACCACCTCTCTATGGCGGTGTAACTTGTTATAACAGCCAACTGTCCAAAAATTTGCCCAGTTACTGGTCTTACGGACCGTAAGCCTTTGGCTTTGCGGCCCGTATCCGTTCTTCAGAATTTATCGCCCAGCTCTGCCACCTTACGGACCGTAAGGTGGTTCCTTTGTGGTCCGTAAGCCTTCATCAGAAAACAAAATCTTTGTAATTTCTTAGGCCTTGACCATGCAACTTTGCTAATCTCGAATCTTATGTCTTCTTTTCAGTAGAGGGACCATATAGACAGGCCTTGCATGTCCTTGCAGGTGTTGCTATGCACATGAGATTTCTTGGACCTAACTAAGAAGACTTTTAAAAATGAATTTTGTCGTAAATGTACCTAGAATCCCATCTTTTGCAAAATTTGAATTATACATTATCAGGGATAGCCGGATTTTAGCATATCAGATGTTTATAAAATAGATTAGGGTCTTGGGATTCATAACTAGGTCGCTCAGAGGTATTAATTAACATGTCGACACTTTTAAATCCTACCATACATCTTTAACTTGATCCGGGTTTATAACACGTTTGCCTTACATGACACGTATCTTTATTTTATTGGGTATGATTTTACGAGGTGTTACATCTTCACCCCCTTAAAAGAAATCTCGACCTCGAGATTTACTAAAATAAATGAGGGTACTTTTCTTTCATTGTGGATTCTACCTCCCACGTATACTCGGGACCTCTACGGGCATCCCATTTAACCTTTACAATTGGCACATGCTTCCTTCGAAGCTTCTTAACCTGTCGATCCTCAATCGACAAAGGTTTTTCCACAAATTTCAGGCTTTCATCTATATGCACATCCGTATGTGGTATGACTAGTGATTCATCAGCTAAACATTTCTTCAGATTGCAGATGTGGAATACATTATGAATACCACTGAGCTCTTTAGGCAAGTTTAACTTATAAGCCACTGTTCCGACACATTCGATGATCTTGAATGGTTCTATATACCTTGGGCTTAACTTACCTTTCTTACCAAATCGCATCACTCCTTTACAGAGTGATACTTTAAGCAACACTCTGTCACCAACCTCAAATTTTAGAGGTTTACGCCTTTTATCTGCGTAGCTTTTCTGCCTATCTCTGGCAGCTTTGAGACGATCTCTTATCTGCACAATCTTGTCTGTCGTCTCCAGGACTATATCAGGTCCTGTTAGTTGGACATCTCCAACTTCTGCCCAACAAACGGGCGTTCTGCACTTTCTTCCATACAAAGCTTCAAAAGGTGCAGCTTGAATACTGGAATGATAACTATTATTGTATGAAAATTCGATTAATGGAAGATGATCATCCCATCTTCCTCCCAAGTCAATAACACAAGCTCGTAGCATATCCTCGAGTGTTTGTATAGTACGTTCACTTTGACCATCCGTTTGAGGATGATATGTTGTGCTGAAATTTAATCGAGTGCCTAGGGATTGCTGAAAGCTTTTCCAGAAATGCGATGTATAACTTGTATCCCTATCAGAGATGATAGACACTGGCACTCCGTGGAGAGATACAATCTCGTCCATGTACAGCTGAGCTAACTTATCTGAGCTGTGTGTTTCCTTAATCGGTAAGAAGTGGGCTGACTTGGTCAATCCATCCACTATAACCCAAATAGTATCGTTTCCACGCTTTGTCTTTGGCAACTTGGTGATAAAATCCATAGTCACCATTTCCCACTTCCAGGTGGGAAGTTCAGCCTGTTGTAGCAAACCTGACGGCTTTTGGTGCTCAGCTTTAACTTGTGCGCACGTCAAACATTTGGCTACATAGGTAGCTATAGACTTCTTCAAGCCTATCCACCAATAATTTGCCTTCAAATCCTGGTACATCTTTTCACTTCCAGGATGAACAAAATACTTAGAACTGTGGGCTTCTTGAAGGATAACGTCCCGTAGTCCTCCATAGATTGGAACCCATATTCGTCCATTTAATCTTAGGATTCCATCCTTACCATACGATAACTGTTCTGCAGTGACTCCCAGTTTTTCATTTGAATAGTTAGCTTCTAACATGGCTTCCTTCTGCGCGGCTAACAGTCTATCACTCAAACTATTCTTTAATTCAATGCTCTTGGCATTGATTCTTATGGGCTTAACCCTTTCCTTTCTACTTAAGGCATCGGCAACCACATTTGCCTTGCCTGGATGGTATCTGATTTCACAATCATAGTCATTCAGTGTCTCCATCCATCGACACTGTCTCATGTTCAGATCCTTCTGATTGAACAAGTGTTGAAGGCTCTTGTGATTAGAATAGATCACACACTTGGTACCATACAAATAATGCCTCCATAGGTTTAATGCAAATACAACGGCACCCAACTCCAAGTCGTGGGTGGTGTAATTCTTCTCGTGCACTTTTAGTTGTCGGGAAGCATAGGTAATAACCTTGCCTTTCTGCATGAGCACACACCCCATACCAGTGTGTGATGTGTCGCAGTATACTACAAATTCTTCTATTCCATCAGGTAATGTCAACACGGGAGCATTGCTCAGTTTCTGCTTAAGTATATCAAACGATTCTTGTTTCTTAGGACCCCAATCAAACTTAATATTCTTTCTAGTTAACGAAGTTAGGGGTGCTGCAATCCTTGAGAAATTCTCAATAAAACGTCTGTAATATCCTGCCAATCCCAAAAAGCTACGAATCTCTGTGGGCGTCTTCGGCTCTTGCCATTTCATGATAGCTTCAATTTTAGCGGGATCCACCTGGATACCACGCTCACTAACCACATGTCTAAGGAACTGGACTTCCCGAAGCCAAAATTCACATTTCGAAAACTTGGCATAGAGTTTCTCTTGTTGAAGCAGTGAAAGAATACACCGAAGGTGCTTCTCATGGTCAGCCTGATTCTTTGAATAAATAAGAATGTCATCAATGAAGACAATGACAAACTTGTCCAAGTAGGGTTTGCAAACGCGATTCATGAGATCCATGAACGCTGCTGGTGCATTAGTGAGCCCAAAAGGCATCACTAAGAACTCGTAATGACCATAACGAGTCCTAAATGCAGTTTTGTGTACATCTTCATCTTTAACCTTCAGTTGATGGTAGCCTGACCTTAAATCGATCTTAGAGAAGTAACTTGCCCCTTGCAATTGATCGAACAGATCGTCAATCCTAGGCAATGGGTATCTATTCTTGATAGTGACTTTGTTAAGCTCGCGATAATCAATGCACAACCGCATTGATCCATCTTTCTTCTTTACAAACAGGATTGGTGCTCCCCAAGGAGATGAACTAGGCCTAATAAAACCTTTGGCTAACAAATCATCTAGTTGGGTTCTCAGCTCTTTCATTTCCGTTGGTGCTAACCTGTGAGGCGCTCTTGCGACAGGCGCTGCTCCAGGGATGATGTCAATTCTGAATTCTACTTGCCTATCTGGTGGTAAACCAGGCAGTTCTTCAGGGAATACTTCTGGATATTCAGAAATGACAGGAAGGTCTTCAACCTTGGGTTTTGGTTCATCGATAGTTACTTGTGCCATATAAATGACACAACCCTTCTTCATACACCTGGACGCCTTAAGCACAGACACTTGCTTAGGCAACCCATACTGAGTATCTCCTTGTATGGTGAGTGGCTCACCATACGGAGTCTTGATCACCACTTGTTTCTTGTCACAAACAATCTGAGGTTGGTTATGCGATAACCAATCCATGCCTATCACTATGTCGAAACCAGCTAAATTTAAAGGAAGCAAGGATAACGGAAAAGAGTGGTTCCTAATGGATATAAAACATCCATCTAACACAGTTGAGGCTGTTTCTAAGGTACCATCAGCCAATTCTACCTCATATTTCACGCTTAGGGTTTTAACAGGTAAATTCAACAACTTACAAAACTTATCATCTACAAATGACTTATCTGCACCCGAATCAAATAATACCCTTGCATAAACATCATTTATAAGAAGTCTTCTTGACTTCTTCAGGCTTTTTGGCATATTTAGGGCAGTTGGACTTGATGTGCCCCTTCTCGTTACAGTTATAGCACGTTGCATCCTTTATCTTCTTGCACTCTATCGTCTTGTGCTCTTTGGATTTGCATAACCCACATGCAAATGGTTTTGACTGAGACTTGGATTCGAACCTGCATTTTCTAAAGTGACGTTTCTGGCAGGTTTTGCACTTTGGCTTTTCATCTGTTTGCTGACTACCCTTGCCAGACCCAAACTTCTTCTTGTGGTCTATGTTTCCCTTATGCTTCTTCTCAGACCGTCGTGAGTTATCATCCTCACGTTTTCTCTTGCTTTCATCCGAGTTCTTAAGCGATCTCAGCCTGACCGCATCCAAAGTAAGGGATAAAGATAGATCAGCTGCCGACCTAAAAGTAGCAGGTCGGGATGCCTTTACACTGGCTTTGATCTCCGGGGCTAAACCCCCAATAAAACGAGCAATTCTCTTGGGTTCCGGTGTTACCAAATATGGAACCAGTCGAGACATGGTATTAAAGTTAGTAAGGTAAGTCTGACAGTCTAGGTTTTTCATCACCAGAGATAAGAAGTCTGACTCAATCTTTTCAACCTCATGCTGAGGGCAGTAATTCTCTTTGATGAGTGCAACAAACTGATCCCAAGACAGATTGTACAATGGGATCTTCCCAGTAGCCTGGATTAGAGACCTCCACCAGGCTAGTGCTTCTCCTTTAAACGACTGAGACACATACTTCACAACATCCCTATCAGCGCAACCACTGATGTCAACCATGGTATCCATTTCGTCCAACCATGTCATGCAGTCCACAGCCCCTTTCTCCCCAGTGAAATCCCTGGGCTTGCAGGAGACGAAATATTTATAGGTACAGGACCTACCACGTGGTTCTCGTTTGAGCTCAATCTTCTTCGACGGAACACTATGCTGATTTGAGGAGTGATGATCGTCATCCCTCCTTGATCCATTATGTTTAGAGGGTGGCTTACTATGACCTTCAGAGTGAGTCTTAGGTTTAGAATGGGGTACTGATAAGGTCCTACTTCGAGTACCGCTTGACTCATTAAATTGCCTATCTATGGCCTTGGTAACAGCATTATCAATCAGTGCTTGAAGTTCCGCACCAGTTACGTTGATCCTGGTGGTATCATGATTTTCCCTTGGATGACTGTTGACTTCTTCAGACTCAGCCATGTAGCTTGCTTGCTACATAAAATGATGACAATGACTTCTTAGAAGTTTATAATAAATTTGTCATCCTATTAATTTATTAACCATGCTATTAAAGAACCATATTAGCTAATTTATTAAGTATTTCATTCAGGATTTTTCATTAATAATCCCTTGTTTTAATTAAATTATAATAATAGCACAAAAGGCCAAGTCAACAAGGACAATTTAAAATTATAAACCATGATTTCAGAGAATCGAGGTATTAAGGTTTGAATCATAGTTCATTACCTTTTATTGACAGGGAATCGTAGACCACCACTGTCTTTAGTCTTATATGACCATGATTATGGCTCGTAGGCCCTACATCACAAACGGATGTTTAAATAATAAGGTAGGATTTTGAATAATCCAATGTAAGAATGACACGTGTGATTTTACGAATCACGTTAGCCAGGAATGTTAACATGTTTTCAGATGTTAACAAGGATTTGAATCTCATTTTAAACAGGTTTTACTGTTATGGCCAGGTCTTCTAATGACATGCAGGCTAGGTTATACCCTTTAAGATTCTTATTTAATATTTAAAGGTAGACCTTGTAAAAGGAATAACATATTTTGAATTTTATTTATTTATTTATTTCATACATTTAACATTTATGCATATAATGATAAAAATGAAATTTAAATGATTAACATGCCATTAATAATTAAAAATTACATTTTTCCCCAAACGGGACTTAACAGAAATACTTGCCCACGCAGGGGCTAAACAGAAAGACATGCCCACGCAGGGGCTAACATGAAATACAAGTCCTCGCAGGGACTGATTACAGAAACAGATGTCCACGCAGGGACTGAATAAACGTTAAAGAAATACAAATAAACAAATAAAGGATTTAATGACCCTTTTTGGTCTTCCCCTTGATTAAGCTCGCCAGACCCTTGAAAATTCCTCGGTTTTGCCTACGCTCTTCCCGAACCTCGTCCTCCACCTGACTCAACCTTTGAAGAATCTCCTGATGCTGCGGTGGCGATATCACTGGCGGCTGCGGGGGCTGCTGATACTGCGGAGGTTGAGGAGGTGGCGGTTGTTGATACCCATAGGGTGGGTACCCATAGGGTGGATATCCAGTCTGATATGGGACTCCAAAGGGCCCCTCGGGATGAAGAGCATGTAGTTTGCCGCCACGAGGTGTGGCTCAACTTCAGCATAGTTGTAGTTGGTGTGGGCCGGCTGCTCAAATGGGTTGTACGCCGCTGAACCGGCGTATGTAGGAATTGGGTTGTTATAACCCACTGGTGGCGGTGCGACCGGCGCAGACTGCACCTCAGAAACAGGGTTCGACGGCCCACCCATCTGTGGGTCTTCGTATAGTGGCGGATAATGACTGCCACTAGATGGTTGAGGAGTGCTGATACGGACTCCCCCTCGCATGGACATCCGTGCGGTTGATCTCCTACGCCTCGGTGGCTCCGGAGGCTGTTGTTGCACTGGTGGTGGTAGCGGTGGAGTGACCGCTACAAAGCGCGAATCCTCCGAGGGATCCTACTGCTGCTGCTGCTGCGGTGAGTTGTGGTAACTGGGAGTAAACACCCAGTTGATCTGGTTAAATCTCGCCTCGTAGCTATCGGGACCATTATAAGGTGATCCCAGAAAGGGTGACCCATCCGAAATCTCGATGGGGTGAGTAGGCGTTCCGGTTGGCGGTTGGGCAGGCTCCGGATCTTCGTCCATATCCATGGAGAAATGGTCTTCTGGTCCCAACGGGTTATAACCCATTGGTTCATTAATCAGGTTTGTCGGGTTGAACCGGCTCTGAAAATAGGGTGTTGGGTCGTTGAAGGGTGAGTTGTGGCTTTGGAGGGGTATAAAAGAATGGTGTGAGTTATGGGGCTCGTTCTCGGACTGAGGCCCGAAGGAGTTTAGGTTAGAAGGCGAGGAGCTCAGCGAGACTAAGCACCTTACGGGTTCTATATGGGTCCTCCAGTTTTCTTGAGGACTTCTACTCAGGGAATCTGACGGTGTTCGCCGGTGTGATGGCCCGGCCTCGTGATCGTTAGGGGCGACGAGTGGCCCCTTGCCTCTACCTCTTCCACGAAATCTAGGTGGCATCTTGTTGAACCTGTCAAAACAAATAAAAGAACAACAAAGAAATATAAAGGACAAAATTAAAATTAAAATTAAAATAAAACAAATTTGGATTAGTCCTAAGTTCTTTGTCTAGACTCGGAAGTCGATGAATGCGCAAACTGTGTCATTGAGATTAAACACAAAAGGCTAGTGTTTAATTCACTCAATGTTGGCTCTGATACCAACCTGTCACACCCCGATATTTCCACGTATTACCGGTGGGCCCGGTGGGGATTATCGTGACGTAGTTGATATCATCATAGTCAAACAACACAATTTAAATGCACAGCGGAAGCAAAAGATGAATCACATTACAAACCAAATAAATAGTAATATCAAAGTATTACAACCGGACTGTAAAGGATCCACAGGCGGATCAAAAGATAAAAAGATCATTGTTCAACAGACTTTAACATCTAGAGCTTGCAAGACTTGATTAATGATGCCAGGAGTAGCCAGCCTATTTCGTCTAGTACCTGCACTTAGCCTTTTTGGAAAATACGTAGTTTACACTGGTAAATACAATTAACTGACTCATTTTGAAAAGAGTTTAAGAAAATTAGTTTGAATGCACACGGCACAAAATATCTTTTATAACTTGGGACAATTATTTAAAAATAATCTTGTATACAGTTTTACTTATTTGTCGTCCGTCAGGGCCGGTTAGAAGAGCCGGACAAGATTAACTGACACGCCACAGGTATAATGCCCACAAGGTTGATTCCTTTAAGTGGATTACCCGTTTTTACATAATGCAACTGTCAGGTGTATGCCTACACCCCGTGCTTAGGTCGTGGCCATTTCTTTGAATGATGCCAAGGATATCCGGGACATGGTCATTTAACCCCCAAAGGCCATACACCAAATAATACAGATTAAAGCGAGTTATGTAAATACATTAATCACAATCCGATTTAAATGACTACATACCCGACCAAGCGGTATTATTATAATACCGTATCCCAAGCCCGTATAGGGAAAATAAGTTAAAAGTATTTACCTGAGCAAATATTCAAATTTATCTCAACCGTATTCAATCAGCAAGTGCAAGTAGCTTTTACCGGGCTCCTAATCTGGAATGAAGGTTTTAATAACCTATTAGATTCCTAACGGGTCTTAATTAAGCCTAAACTTAGACCGGTTAGTTTTAAAGGAAGATACGGTTCAAACGCACGATTAAGCGAAGACCGGATTAGAATGTGGTTTAGACCCGACAAGTTTGTATACTTGTATAATATGGGTAAACTAAACACATTCTGGATTTTTGAGATAAAAATGATAAGGTTTGACCCGTTTCGGCAAATTTATGCAAACTAGTTACATAAACCGCACCGAACGCGAATAATGCGTAACGGGTAACCAAATGATTCATGAACAGGTTTCCTAAGTTAATATGCCTTAAATATGTTGTGATATCAGTAAGATACCTTCCATAATGCCCAAAATGGATTTAAATTCAAACTATGCCCCGTAGGGGCATTTTGGTCATTTTAAAGCTCATAAAAGAGTTTAATTATAAATCTGAGTTTCAGGTCTGATATATTCAGTAAGAATATTTATTTTTATAAGTCATAACAGTAGGGTATTGCAAATATGTGAAATTTACTATTTATAACCAAACTATGCACCGTAGGGGCATTTTGGTAATTTCACATAGGCTTTAAATGTCAAGACAGGGAATCTGAGTTTAAAACTTTTGCTTACTGTTAAAATATAAAAATTTTCTTAAAACATCAGTAGGTATAAAGTCTTATATGAGAAAAATGGTTTTAATACATACTATGCGTTTTAAACGCGTAAAAAGACGGTTTTTAAGCGATTTCCGGGTTTTTAAAGAAAAGCTGATATTTTTATCATTCCAGAAGACTCAAAATATTTTATTTATTATATAAAATCAGTAGCAAAAGGTTTGGTATCAAAATATTATGTAAAACTCATTTTATAGGCCAAAAGGGCAAAACCGACAATTACCGAATCAAAGCTATAACCCTATGTTATGCTCAGCCTAAAAATAAATAAAAATCTTCAAAAATCCCAAAATATTATTTTACATCAGTAGGTAAAAAGTTTGGCATCAAAAATTGGGTTTAGATAGGCCTTATGCTAATTACGTCATTTAATTAATAAAAAGCTTCTTAATTACGCTATTGAGCATAACTCCTAATCTAGACCTCAAACTGATGTCAAATTTTAGGGACATGTTTATATATTAGTGATAAAGGTTTCTATTCTTTCACATTTTCAAAAATATCATTTTAAGGTCAAGAGGGCATAACAGTCAACATTTAGGCATATAACGGAAACATGCATATGAATCGTATAACTAATGAGCCAAGTTGTATAATCACAGATGGTTATACTAACATGTAACCTGGTCCTAATAAAGCTCTAAGGGATTTCTAAAACATGCTACATTGGGTCAGAACTGAAAGTCAAAGCAAAAGTCTAATTATGCGACTTTCGGTTCCGAACCGAGTCTAAACTGAAAATTGTCGGGTTGAACATGTTTAGACATGTTCTTACATTAATTACCAAGTTATATGAATGATAAAATAGGTTGTATGGCTTCTACATTGCTAATTATGTGTTTATTTGAAAAATTGTTTTCTGTTGACTTTTTATAATCAAGTTTGACCCGACAATTGACCTAGTTAGAGTGGGAATCAGAGAGTGCCCTTTTGAGGGTTTATTACCCACCTAATTACCAATTCAAAGCTACTCTTACTTCGAGATTTGACTGGACCATTAATGATTAATCACTAAGTCAAACCTTAATTACGACGGGTTTGACTTTAGGCCATTAAACTAATAAAACTGAATTAAGAGGGGATAAGGACACTTACAAGGGTCCTAATTACGAATTAGAAGTTGATGGAAGTCTGCTTGAAGTCCCAGGAGTTCCAGAGAAATGCTAGGATTGGTTTTGAAAATGAAGCAAGAAGTGTTGGAACTTCAAGTTCTATATATACCCAACTTGAACTCATAAGATCTCTCCACAATAGTCTAGGATTGATCCCAGATGCATCCATGTGTCCCTATACTGCCAAAAACCAGTTGCAAAGCCCCTGAATTCGAATACCACCTCTCTATGGCGGTGTAACTTGTTATAACAGGCAACTGTACAAAAATTTGCCCAGTTACAGGTCTTACGGACCGTAAGCCTTTGGCTTTGCGGTCCGTATCCGTTCTTCAGAATTTATCGCCCAGCTCTGCCACCTTACGGACCGTAAGGTGGTTCCTTTGCTGTCCGTAAGCCTTCATCAGAAAACAAAATCTTTGTAATTTCTTAGGCCTTGACCATGCAACTTTGCTAATCTCGAATCTTATGTCTTCTTTTCAGTAGAGAGACCATATAGACAGGCCTTGCATGTCCTTGCATGTGTTGCTATGCACATGAGATTTCTTGGACCTATCTAAGAAGACTTTTAAAAATGAATTTTGTCGTAAATGTACCTAGAATCCCATCTTTTGCAAAATTTGAATTATACATTATCAGGGATAGCCGGATTTTAGCATATCAGATGTTTATAAAATAGATTAGGGTCTTGGGATTCATAACTAGGTCGCTCAGAGGTATTAATTAACATGTCGACACTTTTAAATCCTACCATACATCTTTAACTTGATCCGGGTTTATAACACGTTTGCCTTACATGACACATGTCTTTATTTTATAGGTATGATTTTACGAGGTGTTACACTCCGTCAATTCTCTATATTTTAAACCATCACCCAAGTGAATAGGATCATCTGATTTCCTACTAGCAATGGTTGTATCAGCAGTTGGACCAGAAGAAGTTTCCACTGGTTCATCCACTGATGCCCCTTTTTCTTGGTACTGGGGACTTCCCTCTACATTAACTATCTTATTTAACACACCAGTGGGTAAATGAAACACACCAGTGGTTAATTTGACAGTATCAGTAATGGTTGCCTTCAAGGGAGACTTACTGATGAAACAACTGTCCAGGTGTAAATCAGTAGATTCAACACCTGTAGTAGCTACTCCACCTGAACTACCACCAAGAGTTACTTGTAACTCTAGGGGTGTAACCTCCTCAGCTCTTGATGGGTTAGCAAGGATAGAGGAATCAGACTCAGTCACTTGTTGGAGTATATTCTCAGTGATAGGTGGTTGAGAAGAACTGATTTGTGCCTGATCCATATCCAATGCATTCAACAGAGGTATAATGGATGGTGGGATTTGTGAAGTGAGGATGGGAGTTGAAAGAGAATTTGCCCCGGGAGCAGGGCTGTGGAAGATGGATTCAAGTGGATCCAGAGCTTCATAATGTGGTGTCCCTGTGTATAAAACCTGATCCTTTTGTGAGGATGCAGGAGGAGTTTCAGGCTCAGGTTGAGATCTTTCTACCATCTGCTGTGAGGAAGTAGCAGCAGTGGTTATTGGTGACTTTTGTGTTGTCACATGAGTTACTTCTGGGATCTCATCTTCCAGAAGATCCTTTTTGGATGGGTTGGTGGGCTTTTTGATAGTTTTCTTTTTGGTCTTTTTGGTGAGTTTTGGTGGGGGTTTCACAGCAGTGGTTGTGCTGCTGTGATCACCATGAGCAGTGGGCTCAACAGCAGTAACCTGAGGAGCAGATGTGGACTCATCCAAAGTTTGCTCAGGTTCCTCTGTTTATGTTTTCAAATCTTTTGACTCTGACATCCTTGTAAAGGTTTCAGAAGAAAGACTGTTTATTTGACAAGGAGCACCCTTGATGAGCACTTGTGCACTATCCTTTGGTATTTTCTTTTGTAGATAAAAACTCAAAAATCTATGAACCAGCAAAAATGGTTTCATCTTGTCTTTTATATTATTAACATTTTTAACCATATCATTGAAAATCTTTTGGGAATAGTTAAAATCAGCTTCTGCCATGATACCATATCCCAAGTATTGGATGTTTAATGGTATTTCATTGAAAGCTGTAGTGTTATTTGAGACACACATGAGCAGGGTATGTAATAAAAATTTCATGGGAGGTGGGAAATTCCCTTTTTGCAAAGTTGCTTTATTCATTTGTCCCTCATACCCCCTTTCGGCCAGATCTGTTTGGTACTCATTTTTAGGGAAGGAATTATTACCTGTGTGATCATTCATCTCAAAAACCTCAGAGATTGTTTGTGGTGTGATGGAAACAAGAATTTTTCCTACTTCAGATGTAATAGCCCAGGGATTTTTGTCCTGAACTTCAACTTTTGCATTTTTCCAGAATTCTCGTAAGGTTTCTTGATAGATTGGTGCGTTGCAAGTCAACAAAGTTTTGTACTTTGAAGAGGAAAGAGCATCAATAACGGAGTGAAAATCTGTGTTTTGACTTGTTTTCTCAAGGGTACACAGATAGTTATGAGGATTTTTGAGTGAAAGAGTCATGGTGATTCAAAGGTAGTTGCGAGAGGAGGAAGAAGATGAATGATTCAAAGGATTTTGATGAAAACTTCTTTTGAAAGAACTTTTAAATTCGATACGACAGTGAAACCTCTGATTGGGGTTTTAATCAGGGTTTTATAAAGTGAAAAAGTGAATGCTGACGTGGAAGCTGGTTACAAAGATCTGACGGCTAAGTACTGTCCACGTGACAACCTCTGATGAATAATGGATGACAGTTGTTTAGGAAACCACTGATGATCAATATCAGTGGTTTACAGTGGTGAAAATGAAAACAGTGGCTGATTTTTTACTATCAGTGGATAGCCATCAGTGATTCAAAAACACTGATGTTTGACAACAGTGATTATTAATGAAAATGAGAAAACAAAGATTGACTTTCAGCAGTGGATAGTATTTATCAATCAGATGTTTGAAACAAACAGTGGTTGTGACAGACTTTTAAGGATTAATGAAGAATTTCATTTTTAGCTATTTTTAAGGATGGATTTTTGATTTTCTGAAAACATTTTAATGCTTTTTATTCATAGAAAAACAGGATTTTGCCTGTTATTCCATGTTAAGCATGCCAATCCTAGAGATCAAGCTTTCAAAGGTGGATGTGTCTAAAGCCTTTGTTAGCACATCTGCCAGCTGATCTTTATTATGAACATGATGCAGAGAAATCAAACCTTTTTCATAGCAATCCCTCACAAAGTGATGTCTGATGTCAATGTGTTTGGTGGTTGAATGTGAAACTGGATTTTTGATGATATTTTCTATTGCCTGACTGTCCAACATGAGAGGTGTCTTTAAGGCAGTGATACCAAAATCCAGCAGTTGATTTTGAAGCCATAATAGTTGGGTTGTACAGCTTGCAGCAACAATATACTCTGCCTCAGCAGTGGATGTTGAAACAGCTGCTTGCTTTTTGCTTTGCCAAGATACTAAACAATCACCTAGAAATTGGCACCCTCCTAATGTGGACTTCCTTATTGCATTGCATCCATTAAAGTCACTGCCTATGAAACCTAAAAGCTTAATATTCCCATTAGCAGGGTACCAGATACCAAGTGTGGGAGCACTTTTTATGTATCTGAGTATCCTTTTCACAGCTATTAGGTTAGAGTTTCCAGGGGCTGATTGGGATCTTGCACAAACACATGTTGTAAACATGATGTCTAGCCTAGATGCAGTTAGGTACAATAAAGACCCAATCATGCTTCTATATAAGGTTTGGTCAACCAAATCATCCTTTTCATCAGTCATGACTAGCTTGGTGGTTGCCATGGGTGTACTACATGGTTTACAGTCATTCATCTCAAATTTGTTTAAAAGTTCTTTAGCATATTTGCTTTGTTAAATGAATGTACCATTTTGCAGTTGTTTTACTTGGAGACCAAGAAAACACTGTAGTTCACCCATTGCACTCATCTCAAACTCAGCTGTCATGAGTTTTCTGAACTCTTCACACATTTTTGAACATATGCTTCCAAAAATGATGTCATCCACATAAATCTGGACAATCATCAAATCTTTCCCTCTCCATTTTAAAAACAGTGTTTTGTCAATTTTGCCTCTTGTGAAACCAATAGAGAGAAGAAAGGTGGAAAGAGTTTCATACCAGGCTCTGGGTGCTTGTTTCAGGCCATACAAAGCTTTATTTAGCTTGTACACATGATTTGGATTAAATGGATCCTCAAAGCTAGGAGGTTGACAAACATATACCTCTTCTTGAATCTTACCATAGAGAAATGCACATTTGATATCCATTTGAAACACCTTTATGTTGTGGTTGACAGCAAAGGCCAAGAACAGTCTGATAGCTTCCAGTCTTGCTACAGGGGCAAAAGTTTCATCATAGTCAATGCCCCCTTCCTGTCTGAAACCTTGAACCACTAGCCTTGCTTTATTCTTGACAACAATGCCCCTTTCATTAGTTTTATTTTTGAAGACCCACTTTGTGCCAATAGGACTCACACCCTCTGGTAGTGGTACAAGCTCCCATACTTGTTGTCTCTTAAACTGTTGGAGCTCTTCTTGCATGGCTTCCACCCAACTATTGTCTTTCAGTGCCTCTTGGTACTTGACAGGTTGATGAAGTGATAGAAAACCAGCAAAAAGACAGATGTTTTGGGATTAACTTCTGGTGAGAACCCCTTCACAGATGTTGCCAATGATTTGGTCAGGTGGATGAGACTTCAAGAAGATCAAATCTCCTTTGTATGGAACAATGGCATTTAAGGGTGAAGGCTGCAGATGTGAATCATCTGAGCTAACAACTGTTGGTGACTTTGATGATCCAACAGTGTCTTGAAATGGAGGTGGAGGAATAGCAGGAATAGGTATGGAAACATGTTGATTTTTATCCACTGTTTGAATATTTTTATCAACAGTGTTTGAGGATGTGGAAGCAGGGGTTTGAGGACTACTTTGGTCAACAACTGTTGATGTAGCAGTGGTTGAGCTTTGACAGCTGTTTTGAACATCTGCTGCTCTGGCAATGGATGTGAATTTTTTTTGTGGAATGATCACTTCATATCCATTGTCTGATGGAGGTGGTTGAGATGTACCTGCACTGTTAGTCTTGATAGAAACATCTTCAAAGGTAAATTTATCAAAATCAAATAACTCAGCAGGATTTGCAGGGATTTTCATTGAAGAAAGTTCATTGAACTTTACATTCAAAGTCTCTTCCACTATCTTAGTCCTAGTGTTAAACACTTTGTAGGCTTTAGCAGTGGTTGAGTATCCCAAATGATATCCACTGTCTACTTTGGCTGCAAATTTTGAAATTGAGTCTTTTAAGTTTAAAATGAAACATAGGCAGCCAAATACTTTAAGGTATGAGATTAGTGGTTTAATTTTATACAGAATTTCATAGGCAGTCTTTTGATGCCTGGGGTTGATCAAAACCTTGTTCTGGACATAGCAGGCGGTGTTTACAGCCTCTGCCCAGAAAGTCAATGGCAAACCTGAATCAGCAAGCACAGTTCTGGCAGCCTCAATCAGTGTTCTGTTCTTTCTCTTAACCACCCCATTTTGTTCTGGTGTCCTTGGAATGCTGTACTGCCTTACAATTCCTTTTGACACACAAAACTCATCCAACTCCCTATTTCTAAATTATGTGCCATTGTCACTGCTAAAGACTTTTACTGGCAAGTCAAACTGCTTTTCAACCTGTTTGACAAAGTCTTGCAGAATGCCTGCAGTCTCATCTTTAGAATGTAAGAAATAAGTCAATGTAAACCTAGAACAGTCATCTACAATTACCAAACATTATCTTTTTTTTAAGACTCATGACTTTTACTGGGCCAAACAGATCCATGTGCAGCATTTGCAAACACTTGGTTGTTTTAGACTCTTCAATGGACTTAAATGAGCTTTTATGTTGTTTTCCTTTTAAACAAGAAACACAATACTCAGGACAGGTGAACAATTTTTGTGGGAGACCTCTTACAAGGCCCTATTTTGACAAAGCAGTGATTGTCTTGAGATTTGTGTGTCCCAATCTTCTATGCCATAGTTCTGTCTCTTTGTTAGAGGCAGCTGAGAATAGACAGGCATCAGTCATGGGGCTCTCTTTTGACAAATCAACTACATAAACATTGCCACTCCTTTGAGCAACAAGTTGAGTTTTTCCAGTTTTTATTATTTCTTTAATCTTTTTGACCATTTCTGGTCCAACAATCCTACAACACTCCTTAGCAAAGAATGACCCATAACCTTTGTCACTCATTTGTGAAACACTAAGGAGGTTGAATTTTAGATTGTCAATCAGATTGACATTTTCAAACTTAACATTTCCAGACTGTACTGTACCAGAACCCATCACCTTCCCTTTACTATTATTACCACCCTTTACTATTATTACCAAAAGATATATCACCCCCTCCATGAGTTTTGAATTCTTTGAGTAGGGCTCTACATCCAGTCATGTGCCTGGAGCCTCCACTATCTACATACCAAACACTATCTAAGCATGCAGAAGCTCCCTGCACGTCAAGTAAATAATTAGTTCAGGAGGGTCTCCAAAGCCAATAAGGCTTTGGATGGGGTCTCAACAGTGTCTATGTTAAGTTCAGGAAGATGGACAGTGGTTAGCTCAGGGGTTTGGGCAGCTTTTGAAGTATTTTTCTCTAACCACTGTTGGGGGCCATTTCCTATCAGCTGTTGATAACCAAAGGGATGCCTGCTCACTTTTGGTTTAGAAGACCTTTTGTAAGCCTCATGAACATGTGGGACCCTTGGGTATGGAGGTTGACCTTTACCTCTTTGGTATTGGTTAACAGGGGGTGCATCTGTCACTTGAACCTCTCTTTTAACAGAGTTTTGGTTCAGCTGTTTTGTAACACCTGTTTGGACAGGCACAAATGGTGGTTGTTTCTTGACTTGTGAATTTGATGAACTCATGAGTGTTTTTTATGTGTACTCTTCCTTTTTGACCTCAAAGGTTTTGAGGTACACACACTCCTGAGTGAGATGGTTTGATTTTCCACAGATGGTGCAGCTTTTTGAAGGCACAATGGTACTTGTTTTGTTAATGTCATAAGCTTTTAAATGAAAACAGTCTTTTGTCAAATGATTTTTCTTTTCACAAAAGTCACAAAACAAGTTTTTAATCTTTTCTCTCTTTTTTTTCTTTTCAAACTCCTTTGCAACAGAGTTTTGAGCCACTGTTGGGATGTCCTTAAGAGGAATTACATTGGTCTTTGGTGCTTTTACACCATCCACTGTGGTGAAGTCCATGGGTTTAAAATTTTCAAGGAGGTCACACTCATCAGACCATGTGGGTTTGAATTGGTATTTCTCAATCTCCTCAAAAGTTGAGGACCCCACTGATCTTTCCAGCGTGATTTTGTTGCCACTTTTATCAGTTTCTTAACCATCATTGTTGGTGGGTATGATTTCAACAGTGTTTTGAACAGATTCATTTGCAACAGTTTTTTCAACTTGGTCATGTTTTCTGAACCCTATGCCAAATTTTACATGGCTTTTAATCTGTTTTTCAAGCATAACTTCATAACCTTTGCAGGATTCCACCCATTTTTCACATGTGATTTGGGTGGATTCCAACTCCTTTTTACAGGACTGATATTTTTCTATCATTGCCTGAAGTTGGACCTTGGTTATGCTATGCTCATGTTTGAGGCTGCATATCTCATTTTCCTTTTCTGACAATTTGATTTTCAATTCTTTTAAAGATTTTTCAAATTGTATCTCATCATTTAACAATTTGTCTCTAAGGTTTTCATTCACCTCCTTGATGTTTGCAAATGCTATGATGTATTTGTCTGAACAAAGGTTTTTAAGAACCTGGGGTGATACCTTAGTTGCAGCCATCATGGCACAATCACAGACATGTTCACTTTCATCTGACTTCTTCTCTTCTTTTTCTTCTTGTTTTTTCTCTTCTTCTTCAGCAGACCAGGGGTCAGACAGTGGTTCCAACAGGGGTTTTGAATTTTCTTCCAACAGTTGTTCACCAACAACAGCAGTAACCACTGCTTCAGCAATTGTATCCACTGTTTCTGCACTGGATGTTCCTTCTTCAGTTTCCAGCCCTTCTGGATGTAACACCCCGCGTTTCCAAATTCAAAGTACAAGTCAAAGTCAAAGTCAAAGGAAGAAAAGATTGCTAATTGCGATGTGTCACTCCTTTCTTAACTATTGGTTTGTGCTTCTTGACTTGTAATCGAATCTTTTAATTGGTTTACTTTAGTTGTATTATGTGGAGTATCTATAGCAATCGAGGTTTAATCGCATGTTAATCGCTAATCCATTTATCGCTTTACCGCTAATCGCATCGCTATCGCCTTGCAGAACCTATCATTATGTATATTGTTTTACGTGTGCATGCTACTTATGTGTGATGTGTGCAAAATGCAACATATAAATTACATCAAATTAGGCATAAAACTAACCCTTTTTTAGTACTAATGTTGGAAAAAGTGTACTTTTGTCTTCCTTTTGTATTTTCAGGGTTAAATGAGCTTAAATGAACAAAAGAAGCAAAAATGCAGCCAAATCTAACAATAATACAAGAAAAGGAATAAACATGGCATGCCCGACCCCTTGACAGCATCTTCCCAAGCAAAAACAAAACATCAGAAGGCTGAACACGCCCCGTGCTCAATGAACACGGGGGTGTGCTCAAGTGTCTGCAGAAAAGACAAAGTTGTAGAAGCTTCTATTTCCCAACACGGGGGCGTGGCCAGCGGACACGGGGCCGTGGCCAACGCTAAGATTCACATAATCTTGGCAAATATTGATAGTACAGATATGCTTCTGCACACGGGGGCGTGCCCAGCGGACACAGGGGCATGGTTAACTAATGCAGACAAACTGCATTTAATGAAGAAAGAGAAGATGGGTGGACACGGGGTCATGTCCGGGCTTCTGTGCAGGCTATAAATAGGGGTGCTTGGCTCACTTGCAAATCATCCCTTGGCAAACCACCTCTCTCACACTTCACCCTCCCACCACCACCATCACAACCCACATCCACCACCATCATCCATCATCCATCATAGAGTGTGTGAGTAGTCTCGGGATCCAAGATTGATCGTAAGAGTTCTTGACAATCAAAGGCCATGTTTGCCTAAGTCTCTTACATCACTTGGTGAAGACAGGCATTTAGTGCAATACTTTTTATTTTTAATCCTTTCGCACTTTTTATTTGGTTATTTATTAATGACTTTAATAACTAGTTTCTTATGTTGAAGGTGAAACTTCCTTATCATTTGTCCGTGGTGTCTTGGCGTTATTTTACTGTCTATGTAAAATAAAAGATTTACACCATTCATATCTCCACGGTCTATATGGAGATATGTTAGCTACCTGGTCGGGGGTTAAGGGAATGGTTTGGTAAGCGTCTTGCCTTGTTCAGTGTATAGATCCTGCAAGGACCTGGGTCAAGTTTAGTAGGACCTCCTTCAATACCCACTGGTATTGGATGGCGGGGGTCTGAACTCCTTGATCCCCTCATATGTAAACTACTATTAAAACTTTAACCCGGCTATTTAGGATTGTATCCCTGCTGACTCAAACTACTTAGCCGAGGGTAACGTCACCTTCAAAAGAGGGGCCTACCACATTATGCATTAATAACTTAATTAATTATCTTTCAATAATCCAACCCTTTAGGATTGTATCCTTGTTGACTCAAACTACTGGGTTGAGGGTAACGTCACCTTCAAAAGGGGGGCCTACTACTATAACTAAGATAATCTCTTAAAAAGTGCAAAAGTGTGGAAATAATCAAAGGTTACACTAAAGGCGAGTCGGATCCAAGTGATTCATCTTGTCTATCTGTTTTATTTTTATTTTCAGCATTTTTAGTGAGTTTTATTTTCTTGTTTAAAAATCTTTTTCTAAAATTTTGATTTGATTAGACGTTGAGGATAAACCGGTACTAAAAGCTCTTATGTCCTTGGACAACCTTGGTATCTTACCAACACTATACTATGCTCACGATGGGTGCACTTGCCCATATGTGTGTTTAGTGTTAGTAAATATCGTGTTTTATAAATTTAAAACTTGACTAAAGTGTTAAAAAGGGCTTAAAATATACATAAATATATATCACACCTGACGCACATCAAGTTTTTAGCGCCGTTGCCAGGGACACAAGGATTTTAAGAAAGTTAGGAATCAACGGCCTAATCGTTTTTCCTTATTTTTCTGTTTTTTTAGGATTTTTCTTAATTTTCAGCTTCTGCAGAACTCAGCACGGGCCGTGCCCGCTGAACATGCCCCGTGCCCAATCTTTGGTACTGGCAATCCTGTTTTAAGTTAGACAGTAGCTGAACATGGGGCCATGCCCATTCAACACGCCTCGTGCCCAAGTTTCAGTTACTGAAAACAGAACCGTAAGATCCCGACGGTTGGTAATTTTTGGCACAACCATGAGTGATACTGATAATTTTTACTTCCAACCCTCTTATGGTACGTGGTGTCAAATATGTGGCGGAAATCATAAAGATTTAGAATGTTATTTTTTAAATTATAAGCCCCACTATATAGACCCATTGTTTTCCTGTAGCCTTAAGAGGGGCGAAAGTAAAAATAATCCTTATCTCTCCCTCTAATGCTCTCAATCGACCCTTCTAGGAGAAATGCTTCTTGATGAATTATTTCAAATGGAAGATCTAATTCTTAATTGGGTAAAAGAGCTTGAGAAGGATATCATTACTTCATCTCAAGACGACACCCAAGATGAATTATTGAGATCACATTCGGATAAAAACAACTTCGTTGTTCCCGAAACTACCTCTAACCCTCTTGAAGACTTGAACGATAGACGTCCCTGTGTCGATTGTGCCGTGAAGGACTCCCCATCGACTTCCTTTGATGCATACATAGACCTGAGCGATTCGGCATACACCTTCTTTAACAAGAGCCCGGGACAGGTTGGACTTGTCCACCTACATTTAGCATAGGAATAACCCTTACCGATAACCTCTTGCGTTCTCGTCTAAATCTAGAGCAATTAAGGTATCTCAGGCACTTCGGTGTTGTTCCATCCAGTAAGGAACCACCCGACCCGGATAAATTCCTTAAAAATAGACGAAACTTCATAAACAGCCTCTAGACACGGGGCCAAGTCCAGGTCAGCACGCCCCCGTGTCCACCGAAAGATTCCCATCTGACTTTTTGTCAGAATACGGACAAAATGTGTCAGGGTCTTGTCTGCACACGGGGCCGTGTCCAGCCGACATGGGGCCGTGTGCAGCGTGCTGTCGTTTTCTATAAAGGCAGCAAGATTCCTGCACATTCGGACCACTCCAAAGACAAAATTCTGGTGAGATCTTCATACATACCATCCTAGGTATATTCTAGAGAAGGTTCTCAACAACCATCTTGTCTTTTCTACTTTTGTCCATTGCCTTCTTCTTCAATTTTTCCTCAACACCTCTAGTAGAGTTTGAAATCACCATGGTTCCAAGCTTTATTGTTGATGTTTGTTAGGTTTTTATTCAAGAAATCTTGTTAAAAATAAGTTCTACAACATTGTTTTAAGTTATTTTTGTTTAAAAATGCTTTAAAAATCAGAAAAATAATTTGAAACTCCAAGATTCCTTGTTCCAAAAAACCTGCAGACAGGTGAATACGGGGCCGTGCTCATTGAGCACGGGGCCGTGTCCGAGGTACTGTTCTAGTAGAATTGAACTCTTTTCGGTATGTTTTCTCAGAATGGGAGCAGAACTAGCGGAACATCTTCATCGCACTCCAGGAACAACTGAAAAGGGAGAAGGTCATCAATGGTGGAAGACTCTCTTGTAAACTACGTTTACGTTTTAAGGGAGGCCATTGATGAGATGACGGGAGTAGAAGAAGCATTAGTCGACTGTATCAATCACTTATCGGTGGGACTAGAAGGATGTCTTCGAGAGGTCAACCTTTTGCACCAAAGGTTGAACATTCTCGCTTCTCCTCCTTTGGTGCCAATCATCACCCAAACGGCATGGAATGTGGTACCAGAAGTCATCATACCGACCGAGTGGTAATCCATACACCCGGAGCCCCCTCGAGACATATTACAAGGGGTTCCGGTAGGTGTCACTCCCCCTCCGCAAGATGTTGAGGAAAATGAGGTCGCCTTCTTCCTTCCAAGAGAAATAGAAGAATGGCTTTAACAACGTCTAGGGGACACCCCTCGGTTCGGAGTTCTACAAAGCCTTTAAATACCCGAAAGCTATTCCTGTTGTAAGAATAGAACTCCTTAGGATGATTTTATGTATCACTTGACCTATTTTAGGACTTTTTAATTTTTATTTTTCTGCTTTGTTTTTAATTTTCTAGGATCCTATGTAATGTGTTATTTTTAATGGAATGATGGTTTTAAATAAATTGGTGTTTGGATGATGTTGTAATGGGTAAAACACACTCGGGATGGTGAAGGATACCAAGGGAAACTTGAACCAACACCCCATGCACGAAAACAGAGCCTCCCGATGATTTTTCTTCATTACAGCAAGTTCAGCACGGGTCGTGCTCAGCCAACACGGCCCCGTGCTGAAGAGTTTGCAAAAAGATGCCCAGTTCAGGTAACTGGACACGGGGCGTGTTCGCTGAACACGCCTCCGTGCCCAGGCTTCTATTACTTTCTGATGATTTCTGTTACTGGCAACCTGAACACGGGGTCGTGCCCGGACACCACGGGCCCGTGTCCAGATGCCCAGTAACTTAAAATTTTGTTTTTAACACACCTTTTACACATTCAATCAACCTAAAAACTTATTTTTGGGACACATTGAGGACAATGTGTAATTTAAGTGTGGGGGGGATGCTAAAACCTTGAATTTTGCAAGTCCTAATTACAAGCCTTACACAAAACTCTATTGGAACCGCTAAACACCCCAAATTTTTTCAAAAACTTTTCATTTTTTTACTTGTCTAGGTTTAATTTGGGAATTGCAAGTTCTAAAAAGGTTATATTTTTACAAATTTACAACCAATAGCGTCGTGATAAAAAGAACCAACATAAGAAAATTATGAAACGGCATGAAAAAACTAGTTAAAATTTGATTATATATACTTGATCATATAAAAACCCATTCCCACAAAAAGTGAGTTTTGAGCCTTTATTGAGCATACAAATACACATCTTTAAAATTAAATGCTCATTTTTCGTTTCTTGTGTGAATAGCCGCTTGGTTTCTTACGACTCTAGAACTTGCCATGACGATACATTCTCAGTCCTTACCAACTCAAACCCAAGTAAGTAAATGATGGAGGCATTAGGACAAACCATTTTTCTTTCAACACCATTATTTTCTTTTTTTTTACCACCTACCCAAAATCCCCCTAGTTAACCCCTTTGAGCCTAAACCTTTTCATTTCTTAACCCACAAAATAAACACCCTTCACCCACCAAAACCCTTTTCGTTTTAAACCCTTTATTTTAGTAACAAGGCTCGGTTTTCTTGTGACTTCCTTATAAAAAAAAAAGATGATGATGCCAAGAAATAAACAAAAAAGTTCATCAAAAAGAACTTTGTTTGAATAATTGCTTCATTAGAATAAAAAGTCATAAAAATAAAATAAAAAGTCTTACGAAAACCGACGCTTTTTACGCCTTTCGCCCTTTTCTACTAACCACTAACCCAACCACCCACCTTTAACCCAAGCCTAACCCTTCCCCAAAAGTCCTCTTGATACTTGCAAAGGTTTATAGTTAAAAAGGAGGAGGATTGGTTGCTTGGCAAGCATATGGTAGAAGTAAGTTCCATGCCGCTCTCGAGTGTTTCAAAAAAATACATCTTCGGCCGAGTGTTGAGTGATCCCCCGTGAGGTATGTGAACTTGTATATAAATAGAATTTTAAAGAGGCATGTTATGCCCAAATAAATAATTTCTCTTATGTAATGTTTTGAATAAATCATAACGAATAGGATTGTAAATAACATAAAAATAAAACCTAATAAAGAATCTTGGAATCCCGACACTCTATGATAAGCCCAAAACCTTCTCTTCTACCCATTCCATTTGGGTGTGTAAGCCACAAAATAAAGAGTTTTGCTTGAGGACAAGCAAAGATTCAAGTGTGGGGGTATTTGATGTGTGCAAAATGCAACATATAAATTACATCAAATGAGGCATAAAACTAACCCTTTTTTAGTACTAATGTTGGAAAAAGTGTGCTTTTGTCTTCCTTTTGTATTTTCAGGGTTAAATGAGCTTAAATGAACAAAAGAAGCAAAAATGCAGCCAAATCTAACAATAATACAAGAAAAGGAATAAACGGGCATGCCCGACCCCTCGACAGCATCTTCCCAAGCAAAAACAAGAAATCAGAAGGCTGAACACGCCCCGTGCTCAATGAACACGGGGGGCGTGCCCAAGTGCCTGCAGAAAAGACAAAGCTGTAGAAGCTTCTATTTCCCAACACGGAGGCGTGGCCAGCGGACACGGGGCCATGGTCAACGCTAAGATTGCAGAATCTAGGAAAATCTTGATAGTACAGATACGCTTCTGCACACGGGGTCGTGCCCAGCGGACACGGGGGCGTGGTCAACTAATGCAGACAAACTGCATTTAATGAAGAAAGAGAAGATGGGTGGACACGGGGCCGTGCCCAACGGACACGGGGCCGTGTCCGGGCTTCTGTGGAGGCTATAAATAGGGGTGCTTGGCTCACTTGCAAATCATCCCTAGGCAAACCACCTCTCTCACACTTCACCCACCCACCACCACCATCACAACCCACATCCACCACCATCATCCATCATCCATCATAGAGTGTGTGAGTAGTCTCGGGATCCAAGATTGATCGTAAGAGTTCTTGACAATCAAAGGCCATGTTTGCCTAAGTCTCTTATATCACTTGGTGAAGACAAGCATTTAGTGTAATACTTTTTATTTTTAATCTTTTCGCACTTTTTATTTGGTTATATATTAATGACTTTAATAACTAGTTTCTTATGTTGAAGGTGAAATTTCCTTATCATTTGTCCGTGGTGTCTTGGCGTTATTTTACTGTCTATATAAAATAAAAGATTTACACCATTCATATCTCCACGGTCTATATGGAGATATGTTGGCTACCTGGTCGGGGGTTAAGGGAATGGTTTGGTAAGCGTCTTGCCTTGTTCAATGTATAGATCCTGCAAGGACCTGGGTCAAGTTTAGTAGGACCTCCTTCAATACCCACTGGTATTGGATGGCGGGGGTCTGAACTCCTTGATCCCCTCATATGTAAACTACTATTAAAACTTTAACCCGGCTATTTAGGATTGTATCCCTGCTGACTCAAACTACTTAGCCGAGGGTAACGTCACCTTCAAAAGAGGGGCCTACCACATTATGCATTAATAACTTAATTAATTATCTTTCAATAATCCAACCCTTTAGGATTGTATCCTTGCTGACTCAAACTACTGGGTTGAGGGTAACGTCACCTTCAAAAGAGGGGCCTACTACTATAACTAAGATAATCTCTTAAAAAGTGCAAAAGTGCGGAAATAATCAAAGGTTGCTAAAGGCGAGTCGGATCCAAGTGAATCATCTTGTCTATCTGTTTTATTTTTATTTTTATTTTCAACATTTTTAGTTAGTTTTATTTTCTTGTTTAAAAACCTTTTTCTAAAATTTTGATTTGATTAGACATTGAGGATAAACCGGTACTAAAAGCTCTTGTGTCCTTGGATGACCTTGGTATCTTACCAACACTATACTACGCTCACGATGGGTGTACTTGCCCATATGTGTGTTTAGTGTTAGTAAATATCGTGTTTTATAAATTTAAAACTTGACTAAAGTGTTAAAAATGGCTTAAAATATACATAAATATATATCACACCTAACGCACATCAATGTGTTACTTGTGCATGATTACTTTATATTTATGGTGATTTCTCATAACGCAATCGCAACTCTATCGCAACGCAAATCTAATCGCAAATGCTAAACACAAGGTTATATATGATGTTGTATGTTAGTTATATTATTTGTGTGGCTATTATCTAAATCTATCACATCGTTTAATCGATACTCGCTTAAACGCATCGCAACGCTCAACACGCAAAACGAAACGTCAAAACCCAACTCGCGGCAACCTTCATTCAAATGACCATTCGATTGAATGGTCATCCGTATGGATGACCATCCGATCAGATGGCCATCCGATCGAGTTGCCATCCGACCCATCACTGCACCGCCTTTCCCTTTTTGAAATCCTATAAATAGCACCTGTCACATCACAAACAGTGATGTGACAGCTCTGGTGCGACTCTTCAACTTCTCAGGCCTTTCTCCTTCGATTTCTCGCGATTCTTGTAAGTTTCTTCCTCAAATCTTGTACAACCATCATCTACACACACTTCTTCATCATTTTCACCTTTAAATCTTAACTTTTAACCATGAAGTCGACTGATTTGAGGTGTTCTAGGATGATGTCATCATGGGGTTCTTATGAACTTCAAGTTTTGGCCTCATTCCACCAAGAACAACTCAGATCTAAAGGATTTCAACATGATTCAACACTCTTTTCGCATAGATCTAGACATTTTCATGATTAGAAGGATTGAAAGATGGTTTCATAACTTTCTTTCAACTCTTTTACACTCATGAGCTCGAAACCGATAGAATCGGAACTCGTTCAGGCCTTCTACTCATTTCTAGTAAAGTGTCGGTATGAGATCTCATTTCTATCAACGAGATAACCGATTCACCGGTTGAACAGGAACAACCTTCATGAACAGTGAACTGATCGGACGGGGGTGATTCCCACTTCGGTCGGGTAACTTGGGCTTGATGGGGTTCCGTTGTTTAACACGTTGTCATACCGTCTCGGTCAAACCGCAAACTTTTCAAACTTAACAAAATATTCAAGTTTTCAAAACGATCAGGTCGTGGAACGGATTGCCGTCCGATCGGATTGCCATCCGATCGAACGACAATTCGATCGGATTGCACTTGGTCTTCAACACTTGAACTTTTCATAACTTTCAAAAACAAAATCAGTTCCAGCGAATGTCACACCCCGACCACGAAAAACAACAAATCATGGCGGAAACATCGGGGAGTGTTGTAACAGAATCATTGTTTCATAACACATGGATTGAAGTTCTGTTTTATTAAATTAAATGTATTACATTACATTGAAATTAGAAACAAAACATGAACAAATAGACTTTCATTGTTATTAAGTCACTAAGGCCTCGTCCGTTCCTATGTGAGCATGCATCAATATCATCATCAAATATCACCAACTATGGTACCTGAAACACATGTGAAAATACGTCAGCATAAAATGCCGGCGAGTACATAGGATTTTATGAGAGTGTCAGATTCATGGCTCGTTTATGTTTTGAAAATATAACTTAAACACCTTTGTAAATTGATAATTAGAAAACCAAGTTTCGTAAAATGTTTGTAATGTAAATAGATATAACTAAGTCAAAACAGATTTGTTTTATAAAACCTCGATACCATGAATCTTAACTCCAAAACATTTGTTTATATAAACCCAAATTGTAAATCGTTTTTGAAAAAAAACTCGAATGTTTTATATTGTTAGAAAAACCTTGTAATATAACTTTGTTTTGATAAACTTGCCCAAGTGATCTAGATAACGCAACGATATATAATGTATTAAAAGCACTTATATATAGGAAATACCAGCGGCGTATCCACCATGCTTTTAACACATTACACCCGCCCCGTTACCTAATCACTTCCCTAACCCAATGGTTCAAACAATACCAAACGGTTCACATAATCAAACAGTTACAAACGGTTCACATAATCAAACAGTTACAAACGGTTCACATAATCAAACAGTTACAAACGGTTCATATAAATCAGACAGTTACTAACGGTTCACATAAATTAAACAGTTCCAACGGTTCAAAATGTAAAACAATGTGTCCATATGCTGAGTGAACATATGCAACAAAATATAATATACAAAAATCAATGTGCTAGCATGTTAAGTGAACATACATAGCAAAACATAATGAAATCATGTACTATATATGTACTAATGAACATAACAAGCATATGATATAAAATCATGAAAAACACGAAAGTAACAAGTAGGCACATGTGTATCACTCCAAAACAGTTTGAAAAACGGTAAAAGAGGGGACTATGTACTCACCTGAGGATGCTTAGAAGTCTTGACTAACAACCAAGCAAAGCTAGAGGGATCACGGAAATCAAACGGCACCTAATATAGGTAACTACGTTAATAAACGGACCTAAATCGGAGGATCGGATAAAATGAGGTTTCGTAAACCAAATGAGTGTAGGGACTCATGTAATATGGTTTAACAAAGCCTACGTTCTAAAACGAAACCTAACCTAAGTGCTTACGACCCAGTACGACTCGTTAAGGTAGCTTACGCCACTTTAACGCGTCGTTCGCGTAAAACGCGTTTGGACCGCCTAACTAGTCCTATGACAAGTATTATATGCCTTAACATGTTTAATAATGTTTCCTAATCAGTTTAGATGCCAAAATTTATGTTTCATATGTTTAAAATGAATTTATGCGTAAAAAGGGCATTTTGGTCATTTTCCTAAGGCATATAAATTACCTATCATACAACTAACTAAACGAAGTGACCATAAGGTATAACCTCGGAAGGTTATTCCCTATACAACTATGGTCACAATAAATGCTTGGTCGAATCCTAATGATCGACCAAACGGGTCGGGTTCAAAAGTCTAAGCGGTTGTTTAGACCGTTTATCTTACGACCCTATATAAGCACTAAACCTAAAGTGACGAGCTAAACATGTTAAAACATGTTTAACGAAGTTAGAAAACAAGTTTGATATCAAGACAAAGGGTCTTGATACCCAAGAATAGTTTGGTTGCAAAATACGCAAGAATACGCATTTTGACCGAAACTATGACTCGTCACTACACCTAATCAACGTGGTAATCAGTAGGTATAGTCACAAGAGACTATAACCATCGTGATTACGCTCACGTTATGAAGTTCAAACGAACTTCGTGTTGACCATAGACTGGTCAAAGCATAATGTCAAACACTGTTTGACTTTTACGCTTAAAACGCATAAAAACACAAAAGAATACTTACAAAGGGTCCAAGCTAGAAGAACTTGATCTAAATACTCAGGTATGAAGCATAAAGCTTCAACTTAGAGCATAAAATTAGATCAAGGTGTGAGGAAAATGGAATGAGAGCTTGGGTATTTATAGATTTCGGAGAACCGTTAGGATCGTTTCTCACAAATCGTGCTTTGATCTTGACCTTACAAGTGGGCACATGGTTTTCAAAATCATGGGAATAGTTAAAACCATCAAATTCCAGCCCATAGAGTGCAAAACCTTGGGTTAAAACCATTAAAACCTCAAAAATGGACCAAGTTCAATGTATCTGCCAAAAATTTCAAAAATGGTCACTGCACTTGTAAAACTTGATTTTTGGCACTTTTAAGCCCCGTTAACCCCATTTCAAGGCTCTAAAATAAAGTTAAAGTATAGGGAACTTGAAATGTGCTCTAAAATATCTCGGATGTCGGTTTGTTTGGTCGTACGGTTGCGTTGTTCGGTTAATTACGACGGAAATCGTAACGAACGCAAAAACGATCCAAATTACGCGACGAATGGAATTTTATCATGCCAATCACTAAAATAAAATATTTTAATGATTACATAAATTTTTGGATGTCCGGATATATTCAGAACGTAAGATATGCGTGAAAATGCAAACTTATGCACTTTTTGACGTTTTTAGTCCCTATTGATCAATAAAGTTTATTTTTAGCATACTGAACCCTTCAAAGCCTATTTATAAGCTATGTAAAGGATATTTAGGGCATATTTAACTTATGATCAAGTTCCGGAATGTTCGTTACAGTACGAATCGGCATACTTTCACAGTTTGTCGAAATTAGTCCCTGTAAGCGAATAAACTTGATTTCGGCATACCAAACCCTCCAAAACTTATTTCTAAGTTATGTAAAGGTTATTTAAGGTATGTTAAGCCTATGTCACTGTTCCGGAGTGTTTGTTGCATTAAACTGGTTATATTTACGTATCAGTTCGATTATAACCTTCCAGAAAGGGATTTAAAGCTTGAAATCGAACATGAATTGATATGTGCACATGATACACGTATTTATACAAATCCCAAGCACGAAACACAATATTTCATTGATTTGGTATTTGTTTGATGGTCACAGAGGCACAGGTGTCACAGTCTCCCCTACTTTAGGAAATTTCGTCCCGAAATTTATTCGTAGGAGTCTGTCTGTGACTTTATGTTAAATAACCACCAAAGATATACAAGGCATAATCCTGTCATTTCCTCAACGGACATTCTTCATAAACAAAAATGAACGGACGGAGTCATTTTAAACGGGTGCTTCCTTAGGAATGGAAATGATGTCATAAATAAAAGGATATTCATTTTCTTCAACGGTCATTCTTCATAAATGAAAATGAACGGACGGAGTCGTTTTAAACGGGTGCTTCCTTTGGAATGGAAATGATGGAATAAACAAAAGGATATTCATTTTCCTCAACGGACATTCTTCAGAAATGAAAATGAACGGGCGGAGTTATTTTCAACGGGTATTCTTCAGAAATGGAAATGAAGGAATAATCAAAAAGGATATTCATTTCCTCAACGGACATTCTTCAGAAATGAAAATGAACGGACGGAGTTATTTTCAACGGGTATTCTTCAGAAATGGAAATGAATAGAATAACAAAAGGATATTCATTTCCTCAACGGACATTCTTCAGAAACGAAAATGAACGGACGCAGTCATTTTCGACGGGTGCTTCATCAGAAATGGAAATGAATAGAGTTAACTCAAAAGGATATTCATTTCCCTCAACGGACATTCTTCAGAAACGAAAATGAACGGACGGAGTCATTTTCAACAGGTGCTTCATCAGAAATGGGAATGAATAGAATTAACTCTAGACACATGACAAAACTTGCTGTGGTTTATGTGCACTGAATTCCATAATTATGTATGCATCCATAATTACGTAATTCCTTGCACAGTCCGCACAGTGTATTTCATAATGTGAAAGGGATAGAATTTGAACAAGCTTAAGACAACTTTGATTGGGTCAACACATAAACACATAAGCACATAATTAATTTGTTATTATTTTGTTAACTTGACGCTGATTTGAACATGGGTATTCAAGGTATACCAGGAACCCAGTCGATGGACTTCAACGTCCTCAAGAATCTATCTGAAAAGATAGGATGATCTTCCAAAAATTCGATTTTTGATTACAAGGAATCATAACATTCGAATTAATGTACACAACAATTCAGGACTTACGGAAATACCCTTAGGTACCCTATTAAGGATTTATAGTGGTATTTTGGGTATACGTCCAGAGTTGTAACTTGCGCCTTGTACTTCGTTTTCCTTGGAAGAAATGGGTACTTAGGATTTTCGTGGAAACGCAAGAGATCATAAAATGGAAGAGTTTTGGGAGTAGTCTGTTCTTCAAGGAATACGATTCCTTGATTGTCGGTACTGTAGGGGATATGTTGTTTATACATGCAACCACATGAATACATTGCAAGGTAAATCAAAGATTTATTTATAAACAACATCAACAACTGTTTCATAGACCTTGACAACAAAAGAAAATAATACATAAAGCTTGATTATTTCTAAATAGCGTTGTCTTCCAATTGGTCAGATGCTCATCCTTGCGCTGGATTTGCATTAGCAAGCTTTGGGCAATTCCTTCGAAAATGGCCCATCTCGCCACACTTGAAGCAAGAACCTGGTAGAAAATGAGCTTGAGCAGGATTGTTGCCAGCTTGATTTGGTGCAGCTGCAGCTGGGCAAACTCTTGCTGTATGGCCTATAAGTCCACAAGTTTGACATTTGCGGCACTTTACATTGGCATGATGGTGAAGGCTACATTGGTTGCACAAGTGTCACACCCCCAAAATCCACACGCGGAGTATCACCGCTTGGAGGCGTGACATGACCAGGATCGAGCCACCAATCATATTGAACAACGTAATTAAGTACATAAAACCATCCACAATACAATTGGTGGCCAAAAGCTAGTTAACCAAGTTCAAATTAAACAGCGGAAGCATCAAATGTAAAACCAAAACATAAGTAATAAGTTCATAAGTTTAAATGTTTAACATAGGACTCGACAGTCCATGTCCCACAACGACCACGCCTCCCTGTGCAAGCTCCATAGATACCTAACGACCTGCAAGGCATGTAACAAGGAGTCAACAACAAAGTTTAGTGAGTTCACCGTTGGGTGTTCGTTTTAGGTCGTTTCAAAAACATGGTTTTCGTTTAGTTGGCTTACTTGCCGTGGGGGTTACCCCATAGTTGAAAACATGATTAACCAATTCCTTCTTTCCCAAACCATGACCCGTAGGGGTTTCCCCATGTGAACCACTAGACCGTTACCATATCGAGAACTGACGAACAATAGTTGTGCCCTACGTCAATGTTCTATCATCATTGATAGTTTGCCATAGTCCATTAGTACACACCCGTCCGAACGGCACGGTGTGAGGTTTGTTAAACCTAATAGCGCTATTAACTAATGACCCGCTCGCCATTGGCCTCGGCGATTAAGTCGATATAAAATGAGGGACTTAATGATAGAGTTTTGTCTAGTAAGTTTTAAGGTTGTTGTCCTACCCAAGGAGGACGAACGTACGTATTCTACCCAAGGAGAATACGCAGGATTAATATTGGCATCCTACCTATGGAGGATGGCGGTACATATCCTACCCAAGGAGGATATGGAGGTTCCGTTTTAGTTCTTTTAATATTGGCATCCTACCCATGGAGGATGGCGGTACATATCCTACCTAAGGAGGATATGCATGCTCCGTTTTAGTTCTTTAACCCATTCCCAACCACCGGGAATCCCATGCCTTAGAAGGAGTGTGAACTCACCTCGGTTGCTCGGTTTGACTCTATAAAATAGCTAACAATCGGTGTTGGTCAATCACGTCCTAGTATGATTACCACTTAGTTTATTAGTGACTTCAAATAAGCACGAAGTTCCTACACACATCTACCACATAACATGTACTCACTTTAATAATTCACGCCCATATAAACATTCCACTTATAGCTACTCAAGAGCAAGCATACGATATTGCACATAACACTTTCATTGACATATAACATGTTAGATCTTTCTCAGATAACATACCCGACATTTAGACACGCAAATTACTACTTATGTCATTTCAGCTTTAACATTCAAAACTGGGCTGTTTTCGGGCATTTTAATAAAATAGTTACCTTACTCCAAAAATTCCCAAATTTTTACAGAAGGTCTTAAATGATCCAAATATTATTGTATAAAAATATCGGGATGCAATTCGTCACCAATATTTTATAAAAAATCATTTTCCGGACTGCAATCAGATTCATCACTTTCTGACTGCAGTCCACGGAATAATTCATTTAAAATTTTTCGTAAGTCCGATTGATGAAATTCCAGTGGGAGAATTACTATGACATCAGTGGTCATCTACAGTACAAATTTCATGAGCCAATTCTACAAAGACTTCAAGTTATGACAAAAAACATAACACATATTTTCTGCAGTAAAAACGCAGCTTTTGCTGCTGTGAACAAACGACCCTTTAAAAATAGGAAACGAAGTCCAAAATTTTTGATTCCAGTGCCATTAGAACCGTATTTCGAAATAACACGTTATCGACTCAAGAAAATCAAGTTTTCGTTAAGTTATGATCTGGTTACAGCCAACTGAAGTTGGCTGTAAACATCAACCAGCTTCCTGTTTTCAGCTCTTAACTTTCTAACGCGTGCTCGATTGATTCCGTTAACATGTTTAGTGATCAACAACGACATTTAACATTAACAAGTAATCATCAAGTAATCAGCAGCATATCAGAACAACTTTATTTCATCAAGATTTCATCTTATTTCATCATCATGTTAGCTTTATGTTCAAGACTTATGTTTATGATCTTTTAGTGTTCTTCATCATAATATAACTATTAACCAACAAACAAATGAGAAGTAAACAAAGATCAAAGGAGCTTACAACTAGCTTAAAGCTAGGGAAGAACTCTAGTGAACAAGATGATGAGAATGGTGTGAGAAAGCAAGTAAGTGAGCTCCTAGGTGAACCACAAGCTCCAAGCTTCACAAGGCTCCTTCTAACACTTGAATGGGACTTGAAAATGGATGAAGATGATGGTGATAGAATGGTGGTGGTGGCGGTTCTAGTGAGGGCCGAGAGAGGGAGAGAGAGTTAGTGAGAGAGAGGTGTGATCTTTGAGAGGATATGAAATGATGTGAATGATCTCCCAAAATCTTCAACAATACTTATAATCTTCTTCAACATATTTTGTTCACCCTAACAAGTAAACAATCTAATAAAATATAGAGGTAATCTTTGAAGGCATGGTGGGGATTTTGGTGGGTCCTCTTGGGACCGAAATCGGTTATGGGGAGGGGGGTTGGATGTAAATTTTGTGATAAGTAGGTAAATGTTAGTCACAATCCAAGTAATATGATTACATAGTTAGTTAGTGGGTATTTTTAGTGGGTTTTATGGTGTACGGGGATGATGACTAGCCAAGAATAATTAAACGATGTATTTGACAAAAATTTAGTGTTTCGGGTAATGTCCGGTTGTTCGGTTAGATACCGGTTCGTTAAAGTGCTAAGTTATTCCATATAGTGTCCTCTATATATATCTTTTTGTAACATTTTCAATTCCCAACACCTAGGAAAACATTCAGGACCATTTAGTCAATTTACTGCACACGACTAGTATGTTAACAAGCACATGTAAGTATGACGCAGTAATCAGAAAGCAGTTAAGTAATTCAACACAGTCATCAAGCACTTTAATTAACATTAATTAATCGTACGGATACATGTAATTATGAGGGTTGTCACATTCTTCCCCTGTTAAGAAAATTTCGTCCCGAAATTTAGCACGTGGTTACTGAGGAAGCTAGTTAAGTTGCGTGGTTTACTAGTTTTTCCTGGGGTGTCACAACAAGGGTGCAGTTCCGTTGTATGGCTTCCTAGCAGGGGGTTGAGCTGGTTGGTTGGGGATGGCTTGATCATTGTGAGCAACCACGGCGAAGTTCTGAGAAGCCTTTTGCTTCTTTGACTTCTTGGGGGATCCAGTCTATTCATCCTTCGGTTTTGATTCTTCGATCGGTTTCTTGTTACCTTTTCGAAAAAGTTTACCTTTCCTGATCTGAGATTCAGTCAAGGTAGCGGATAGCTCAATGGCCTGTCTAACTGTAGTGGGGTTTCTACTAGTCACAATGTCCTGTACTGAGTCAGGGAGGCCATCAATGTATTTTTCGATTGCTTTATCCAAAGGCGTGACCATGTTCGGGCATAACGGACTTAACTCCTCATAACGGTCCGTGTAGGCTCGATGCTCACCGCTATCTTGCTTAAGATTGTCGAATTCCCTTTCCAATGCTCTAATCTCATGACGAGGACATAATTCCCTCATCATTAGAGCTCGAATCTCTTCCCATGTTTGAGCCAGTGCCACGTCGGCACCCCTGTCCCTCATCACACCATTCCACCATGTTAAGGCTCGTTTCTCAAAAACACTAGATGCGAACTCTACCTTTCGCTCGTTTGGACATTGAACATGTCGGAAGGTGCTCTCTAGACTCTCGAACCATTTCAGAAGTGCAGTCGCTCCTTGAGACCCAAAAAACTTTGATGGCTTCACAGAGTTGAATGTCTTGAAGTTGCATGGGGCATTATTGTTGTTGAGGGCTTGATTACATTGAGCAATGATGTTTGGGATTGCAGCAGCCATTTGCTGCGTAATGATAGCTGCCAGTTCCTCATTAGGTACCTGATTGTCGCGTCGGGGAGGCATTCTAAGAGGGGAAACAAGAGAGAAAACAAATGAAATGGCATTGGGTAAGGATGTTACAATTACCGACCAAAAGGCATGGGTGATGGTCATTTGTTCGAACCACGAAGCAAACAAACGACACACAAAAGCTGAATCAAAGTAAATAGGTCCTCATAATGTATCGTGAAGACATGCTCTCCTATAAGTGGACACTCACCCCAAGAGTTCCCAGGTAAGAGTGACTGGTCCGATACTGCGGATTTGTACGAACACTCTAGCCTTAGACAGAAGACTCAGGGTACAGGCACCCACCCTTCCAGTTTGCATGTGTTCACATTATTTAGACCCAAACTTTGACGAGATTTTGAAAACTTTGAAGGTTCAAAACCTTATAATGAATCATCCTAGAATAGATGACTAGTTTTCAAAGCGGATACGAAATTTATGTTCTCATTGTGGTTGCCTAAAGATAGGCGACGGTATTGTTTTATGACTAAACGCAAGTAAACTCGCGTTAGGGTCCTAGGAAGGTTATGGACTAGGTCAAAGCATTACTAATAACCTAATTCCCTATAACCATGAGCTCTGATACCAACTTTTCTGTCACACCTCGACCACGAAAAACAACAAATCATGGCGGAAACGTCGAGGAGTGTTGTAACAGAATCACTGTTTCATAACACATGGATTGAAGTTCTGTTTTATTAAATTAAATGTATTACATTACATTGAAATTAGAAACAAAACATGAACAAATAGACTTTCATTGTTATTAAGTCACTAAGGCCTCGTCCATTCCTATGTGAGCATGCATCAATATCATCATCAAATATCACCAACTATGGTACCTGAAACACATGTGAAAATACGTCAGCATAAAATGCCGGCGAGTACATAGGATTTTATGAGAGTGTCAGATTCATGGCTCGTTTATGTTTTGAAAATATAACTTAAACACCTTTGTAAATTGATAATTAGAAAACCAAGTTTTGTAAAATGTTTGTAATGTAAATTGAAATAACTAAGTCAAAACAGATTTGTTTTATAAAACCTCGATACCATGAATCTTAACTCCAAAACATTTGTTTATATAAACCCAAATTGTAAATCGTTTTTGAAATAAAACTCGAATGTTTTATATTGTTAGAAAAACCTTGTAATATAACTTTGTTTTGATAAACTTGCCCAAGTGATCTAGATAACGCAACGATAGATAATGTATTAAAAGCACTTATATATAGGAAATACCAGCGGCATATCCACCATGCTTTTAACACATTACACCCGCCCCGTTACCTAATCACTTCCCTAACCCAACGGTTTAAACAATACCAAACGGTTCACATAATCAAACAGTTACAAACGGTTCACATAATCAAACAGTTACAAATGGTTCACATAATCAAACAGTTACAAACGGTTCATATAAATCAGACAGTTACTAACGGTTCACATAAATTAAACAGTTCCAACGGTTCAAAATGTAAAACAATGTGTCCATATGCTGAGTGAACATATGCAACAAAATATAATATACAAAAATAAATGTGCTAGCATGTTAAGTGAACATACATAGCAAAACATAATGAAATCATGTACTATATATGTACTAATGAACATAACAAGCATATGACATAAAATCATGAAAAACACGAAAGTAACAAGTAGGCACATGTGTATCACCCCAAAACAGTTTGAAAAACGGTAAAAGAGGGGACTATGTACTCACCTGAGGATGCTTAGAAGTCTTGACTAACAACCAAGCAAAGCTAGAGGGATCACGGAAATCAAACGGCACCTAATATAGGTAACTACGTTAATAAACGGACCTAAATCGGAGGATCGGATAAAATGAAGTTTCGTAAACCAAATGAGTGTAGGGACTCATGTAATATGGTTTAACAAAGCCTACATTCTAAAACGAAACCTAACCTAAGCGCTTACGACCCATTACGACTCGTTAAGGTAGCTTACGCCACTTTAACGCGTCGTTCGCGTAAAACGTGTTCGGACCGCCTAACTAGTCCTATGACAAGTATTATATGCCTTAACATGTTTAATAATGTTGCCTAATCAGTTTAGATGCCAAAATTTATGTTTCATATGTTTAAAATGAATTTATGCGTAAAAAGGGCATTTTGGTCATTTTCCTAAGGCATATAAATTACCTATCATACAACTAACTAAACGAAGTGACCATAACCTCGGAAGGTTATTCCCTATACAACTATGGTCACAATAAATTCTTGGTCGAATCCTAATGATCGACCAAACGGGTCGGGTTCGAAAGTCTAAGCGGTTGTTTAGACCGTTTATCTTACGACCCTATATAAGCACTAAACCTAAAGTGACGAGCTAAACATGTTAAAACATGTTTAACAAAGTTAGAAAACAAGTTTGATATCAAGACAAAGGGTCTTGATGCCCAAGAATAGTTTGGTTGCAAAATAAGCAAGAATACGCATTTTGACCGAAACTGTGACTCGTCACTACACCTAATCAACGTGGTAATCAGTAGGTATAGTCACAAGAGACTATAACCATCGTTATTACACTCATGTTACGAAGTTCAAACGAACTTCGTGTTGACCATAGACTGATCAAAGCAGAAAGTCAAACACTGTTTGACTTTTACGCTTAAAACGCATAAAAACACGAAAGAATACTTACAGAGGGACCAAGCTAGAAGAACTTGATCTAAATACTCAGGTATGAAGCATAAAGCTTCAAATTAGAGCATAAAATTAGATCAAGGTGTGAGGAAAATGGAATGAGAGCTTGGGTATTTATAGATTTCGGAGAACTGTTAGGATCGTTTCTCGCAAATCGTGCTTTGATCTTGACCTTACAAGAGGGCAAATGGTTTTCAAAACCATGGGAGTACTTAAAACCATCAAATTCCAGCCCATAGAGTGCAAAACCTTGGGTTAAAACCATCAAAACCTCAAAAATGGACCAAGTTCAATGTATCTGCCAGAAATTTCAAAAATGGTCACTGCACTTGTAAAACTTGATTTTTGGCACTTTTTAAGCCCCGTTAACCCCATTTCAAGGCTCTAAAATAAAGTTAAAGTATAGGGAACTTGAAATTTGCTCTAAAATATCTCGGATGTCGGTTCGTTTGGTCGTACGGTTGCGTTGTTTGGTTAATTACGACGGAAATCGTAACGAACGCAAAAACGATCCAAATTACGCGACGAATGGAATTTTATCATGCCAATCACTAAAATAAAATATTTTAATGATTACATAAATTTTTGGATGTCCGGATATATTCAGAACGTAAGATATGCGCGAAAATGCAAACTTATGCACTTTTTGACGTTTTTAGTCCATATTGATCAATAAAGTTTATTTTTAGCATACTGAACCCTTCAAATCCTATTTCTAAGCTATGTAAAGGATATTTAGGGCATATTTAACTTATGATCAAGTTCCGGAATGTTCGTTAAAGTACGAATCGGCATACTTTCGTAGTTTGTCGAAATTAGTCCCTTTAAGCGAATAAACTTGATTTCGGCATACCAAACCCTCCAAAACTTATTTCTAAGTTATGTAAAGGTTATTTAAGGTATGTTAATCCTATGTCACTGTCCCGGAGTATTTGTTGCATTAAACTGGTTATATTTACGTATCAGTTCGCTTATAACCTTTCAGAAAGGGATTTAAAGCTTGAAATCGAACATGAATTGATATGTGCACATGATACACATATTCATACAAATCCCAAGAATGAAACACAATATTTCATTGATTTGGTATTTTTTGATGGTCGCAGAGGCACAGGTGTCACAGCGAATGGCCATCCAATCGAATGACCATCCTGCTGTGAACTTCTTCTCTGATAAATGTCTCGCCGATCGGATCGCCCTCGGATCGAACGACCTGAAAGGGTAGAGATACTTCTCTGTTTTCAAAATGCTACAATAAAAACTTCAAAGCCATCATACACAAACATATCCTTCCAAAACGAATGCCAATCCGACCGAACGGTCATCCGACCGGGTGACCATCCGAACGAATTGTCCTTCGATCGAATGACCATCCGTTCGGATTGTCATCCGATCGGATGACCATACGTTCGGATTGTCATCCGATCGGATGACCATTCGTCACTCAGTTACTCATCCCCGTTTAACGCGCCGTTCATCGCTTATGCTATCGTTATGTAATCAGGCTAACTTCCCAGTGCTCCCTTCAATCCAAGACGGTGTTTAGTTATTAAACGATATCTGTGAGTATACTCGAACCCTTTTTTCTTTACGCAGTTTTGGGTGTTACATACATTACTTATTCAAACCGCAATCGACACATAACGCAAACACTTTTATACGTTGACCTTTACTGCATTTTATACGTGTTACTCGATGAATGCTTGTATGTTATGTTTACCCAGTGATTGTTGCCTGACACCTTAGCAACGATAGTTCTATAGTTTGGACTCAGCACCTGTCGTGGACTGGGGTTGTTAAGGGCTTTACTTCACGTGTCCTAGTGGGGATACGTGTTGCGCATTCTACAACTCGCAGTCACGTCTGTGCATATTTCATTGTCTATAACCTACTGGCTTTACTTTGCTACATGTTACATGCTGGTTATGCGTAAACAATTTTCTCCATCTATTATATTATTAAACTTGTATGCTCACCTTTACACTATGTGTATTGACCTCTATTTTAATGTATGTGACAGGTGTTTAGGATGCTGTGCCTTGCTTGATATCTTTTGTGGAATCAAGATAGGATGAGTCTAGAAACAAACAATTAAATTTCATGAGTTGTCGGAAAAGCTTTATTTGTCTTTGAGATGCTCTGTCTGTAATAATTATTTTACTGAGTATGTTGTGGTATGGGACATGACTTATAAATGTTTGGTAATATTAGTTGTTATGGATTCCTCCTGGACAATCTGTTTCGCTCAGTGCCGCGCCCCGATGTTTCCGCCATCGGTTGGGGTATGACAGATTGGTATCAGAGCCATAACTATAGGGAATTAGGCAAGACTCGACCTAGTCCGGGTCGATGTCTTAGAAACGACCTAGTCTATAGTCTAAGTACCAACAGACCACCTTGTGCGAACCCGGTAGGGGTTCCGCACGAGTCTATTTTGTTACTCGATCGACTCGCAATCATGCTGTACTATCACACTGCCTTTCCTAAGGCAGTCGCATTGCACTGTTTTCGAAAATGAACGAATGATTAGATCGAGACTAGGTGTGAAAACCGCAAACTCTCAATCAGATCGCTTGTTCGACGCGCATTTTACGATAAACACGAGAATTTGCGTTGAATCAGGAGTGAAATCCGTACTTCGACGCAATTCTCTCCCACTATTTCGTGATTCTATCACACAAACAGGGACCTAGTCGTTAAGTTAGGGGTGAAACCCGAACCTTGATGATTTGTTCCGTTCTCATATTTTGGTTTTACAAAGCTCTCACCAAAGTCTCGATGGATTCCAATGACTCGAGTGCTTGAATGACCGAAAGGATGTGTGCCATTCGTCGTATACCGGTGATAGAGCACAGTTTATTAGGCCAAAACGTGTACTCAAAGTCCCTGAGAATAGTCGAATCACTTTGGGTAGTCGACGTCTATCAGACGAAGATAATCTATTTTCGATTTCAAGCCGCAATCGCTGATTTTATGTGTTTTGGATCCTGAGCCCGCAATCGCTGACTTTGTGATTCGCTAAGATTTATCGCTTTTATGTGAACTTTTATATGTTTTATGTGGTTTTATATGATTATGTGTTTCGATTTTGGTGATTTATACGCTTTTCGCTTTGACCCACACACAACTCGCACTGCACATCTATCTCAAAACGTTAACAAATCGCTGCTACCTTGTGGATAATCGCATGCTATGTTACTCGCTTATGCTATACTACTCGCTATGCTACTCGTTGTGTACTTACTAATCGTAATTGCTATTCTCGAACGTGCGAACCTTGAATGATAAAGGAACACGACTGACATATATAGGTGAATACGTGCAATACAGGAAAGTGAATACGTGCAAATATAGTGTGGTTTCTGTGGTTTACGTGCTTCTGTGCTCTACGTGCTTATGTGTTATGTGGTTATGTGCCTATGTGAATATGTGCTTAAATGATTGAATGTGTTCCTGAGCTTTATATAGTAGTAGTGCGTGTGAGGTGAAATTCGATTATATAGTGTTTGAGTCCTATGGCGGTATCTGTTGCAGACAATGTCGTCATTTGGATTGTTTCACTCCCGCACTGCCCGACGCAACAATGAGGATAAACGCATTGCTGCTCTCGTCGCTAAGCAAATGTCGAAAGTTATCCCTCAAATCGTCAGTGAGCTAAACGAAAATACCAACAAGTCCTCTGAGGAATCAAGGACTGACTCGCCTAAGGGTACTTTCAGCTTTAAGTAGTTTAAGGCCTGCGGCCCAAAAGACTTTGCGGGCGAAGACGGACCTACAGCGATGTTTCAATGGTTCGATTCAATCGAAGTCACGCTCCGTCAAAGCGAATGCCCGAAACACCTATGAACTGTCAACGCTACCGGCGTCTTCCAGTCCAGAGCTCTGGAGTGGTGGACAGCCGAAAGGAACAAACGTGGGAATGATGCAGCCTTTGGGCTCACTTGGGAGGAGCTGAAAGACCTCATGATGAAGGAATTTTTCCAACCTCGCGAGCTCCAAAAGTTGGAGAATGAGTTCTGGCATATCAAACAAGACGGTGGCGATAACGCCGGTCTTACTGCCCACTTCAAACAGTTGAGTATCATCTATCCAGGCCAGGTGGCAACACCTGATATGACGATCAAGAAGTACATTCGAGCCTTATCGGATTGTGTTGCTGATTTCGTGTAAGCTGCGAAGACAGCAACAATTGAAGAAACCTACCTACTCGCTGCTGAGATAAACGACAAGCGAGTTCTCGCTGGGTACTTCAAGAACACTCCGAGGAGCCTTCATTAAGCAACCGCCGCTCCCACTGCTAAGACCGCTGCACCGCAAGCTTCAAGGTCCTCCCGCCGCAAGAGAAAGAACAACAACAACAGTAGCAAGAATTGCGCTGTCATAGCCGCCGCTCCACTTCAAGTTGTTCCCGCCCAGCCGCAGCCTCAAAACCGTCAAGTAGCGGCCCCAGTGACCCATGCACCGCCGGCCAAGCGTGCATATACTGGTCCTCACCCACTCTGCCCTACCCTGTACTTATCATCATCCTGTGGGGATTGCTTGAAGTTTATGTGTTAACTGCAACATGTACGGCCACTTTACTGCCAATTGCCGTACTGGTCCACGTCAAGCTCTAGCTCCAGCTCAAGGTCAAGCTCCTGCACCACAAGCTCTTCTTCCTGCTCCTCAAGGCCAACAAGCAGCTCCTGCATCCGAGGTCCATGCTAGAGCTTGCTTTGCATGTGGTGATCCCAACCACTTTGCAAACATGTGCCCCAACAGAGTGGTGAAGCAAGAGCCACAGCAGTAGCCGTAACAACATCAACAGCAGCAGCCTCAGCAGCAGCTGCAGCCAGCAGCGCGCGAATGTGCTTTCAACATCAACGGCCGTCAGGCTCAAGCAGACAACAACGTGGTTAATGGGACGTTTCTTGTGAATGGTATATATGCTTCGCGTTTTTTTGGTACTGAAGTAGATAACTGTTTTGTATCGTTTGAATTCGAAAAGCTCCTTAATCGTAAGCGCGCCCATCTCCCCTCGACGTTCGATGTTGAATTTGCCACTGGAATAATCGTTACTGTCAATTCTGTTCTACATGATTGTACGCTTGAACTCAACAATCACATCTTCCCTATCGATCTTATCCCGATGCAACTTGGTAGTTTTGATATCATAGTAGGCATGGATTTTCTTCGTGAAAATCATGCTGAAGTCATTTGCTTCGATAAAATGATTCATTTCTCGCTCGCTAATGGTGATCAACTCTGTGTTTACGATGAAGTCGCATCGAAGAATCTCAAACTCATGTCGTGTGTTTAAGCGAGCAAGTATCTCCGCAAGGAATACCAAGCTTTCTTGGCGCACATTGTAGTAGTGGAGAAAAAGGAAGTTAAGGCACCAGATAAGGTGCCTGTGGTTCGTGATTTTTCTAAAGTCTTTCCTGATGACTTACCTGGTTACCCCCGAGTCGTGATATTGATTTTCGTATTGACCTCATTCCTGGAGCTAATCCTGTTGCTAAATCTCCTTATCGCCTCTCTCCATCAGAAATGCGTGAACTCTCGAGTCAGCTTCAAGAATTACTTGACAAAGGCTTCATTCGCCCTAGTACCTCTCCTTGGGGCGCTCATGTCCTTTTTCTCAAAAAGAAGGATGGATCGTTCCGGATGTGCATCGACTATAGGGAGTTGAATAAGCTGACTATCAAGAATCGCTATCCCCTGCCCCAAATCGATGATTTGTTTGACCAATTCCAAGGTGCAACGTGTTTCTCGAAGATTGGTTTACGCTCAGGCTATCACCAGTTACGAATTCAGGAGGAAGATATACCGAGAACCGCTTTCCGAACCGGCTATGGCCATTATGAATTCATCGTAATGCCCTTTGGTTTAACCAATGCTCCTGTGGTTTTCATGGATTTGATGAACCGTGTGTGCAAACCATTTCTTGACCGTTTCGTCATCGTATTCATCGACGACATTCTTATCTATTCGATGTCGAAAGCCGAACACGCGCAACATCTACGTTTGGTTCTCGAATTACTCCAAGGGAATCAACTTTATGCCAAGTTCTCCAAGTGTGAATTTTAGCTAGAGGAGGTTCAATTCCTCGGTCACATCGTCAATAGTCAAGGTATACACGTCGACCCTGCGAAGATCGAAGCTGTTTAGAGTTGGGTTACTCCAAAATTGTTGGTCCCCTTTGGCGGCCCTGTTCAAATGGTGCGACTTTCTTCGCTCGTTGAGACGGGTGTTTGTGAAGTATATAAACATTCTAAGAATAAAAATAGAGACAGTGAGAGTGGTATTTCTTCAATGATTAATTCTTATAAAATAAATTAATCGTTCTATGAACATAAGAATTAATCTTTGTTTGGCGGAATCAAACAAAGAAGATGGGGTCGATCCGAGAATAAACTTGAATCTAAATGTCACCCCCTGGGCCAAACCAGGGGGTAATCTCACAAGAAAAACTCTATATTAAATATTACTTCACTAAAGACACACATAATTCCTTCGTAGGATTTATGTATTTATAGAGATTTTTCATATCCTATCTCAAATGTCATTGGTTGATGAGAGAAGTTGGTATGTGTGCCCATCCAATTGCATGTGCCTTATCTTTCTTTTTGAACCAACTTGTTCCTTTTCTGATGAATCACTTCACATATGAGATAATATATTTTCTGATGAAAAAGCTTTTTCATAAAGGAAAAGATCCTTTTTCCTTTTCTGGTGATTTCTTTTCCAAGAGAAAAGATTCCTTTTCTCTACAAAAGGAAAAGATTCCTTTTCACCAGAATGTTACTTTCTAGCTTTTTCCATATGAATCTTTTCTTTTGAAACCATTTCATTTTTTTATGGAAGCTTTTTTTCATAGAAAATATTTAATGTGTTAATAAGATATATTATCTTATTAACACAATTATTTGACTTTGTATCTTGTATACTCCATAATGTCCCGCTAACATTTTGAAGTCTTGTAACCTTGTCGTGATCTTTAATCAAAGAATTTAGAAGCTTGATTTTTTTCTTTCTCGGTCTTCATATTTAGTGCTTCTGGGACGGTTCGTCGGTCAGTTCGTGTTGACGTAATTATTTCTAAGTGACTTAAACTATTTTTAACAACAAATACAATAAAGTTGCCTAACAGTCACCCCCTATTTGTTGTTGAAAATACAAACAATGCACTTATACTTAGAAATAACAAACAAAATTGCTGAAGTTGTATCTTTCTTTTCTTCTTGTCACGTTATCATGTAGGCACCTTTTTAGTGATATTCGTTGACTGTATCTTCATTGGCATGAAAGTTTATTTGGCAAACGTCCGACTTTTTATGGATGATCATCTGATTATATTTCATTTGTTGTTATAATTTTTCACCTCGATTTATAATTCCACCTAAATGTAAGCATTATATCTTGTATCCCCACCACCTAGGATATAAGTATATTCTATCCAATATAGGACAAGTGTTTAGGCTATCGATTGATGAGGCTTCAAAAGATAACAAATCATGCAAGGCTATAAAAATGATCTTGAACCGTCGATTTTTTTTTTCGGATCAGAATTTCTGATAAATTTGATGAAATTTCTGATAAAATAATCAGAAAATCTGATAAACGGTTTTTTTTAACAGAAAATCTGATGACATCATCATAAATTCTGATGACCTCATAACTGATGACATCATCAGAAATGCTGATGACCTCATCAGAAATCCTTTTATTTTCACCAGAAATTCTAATAAATTTATCAGAATTCACTAGAAAATCTTAGTAAACTCAAATTTTTTTTTTAAGATGAGAGGGAATAAGTAGAAACCCGAGATATTACTTACACATATTTTTCTGTTGAAAATCAAAGTACTTGTTCTTTTCTTTAAGGAATTTTTGTGAAAACTTTTTTAAGAATAATAATAATCTGTATGTTTTCGAAAGTTTCACACAGTTTTTATCTCCTTTTTTTTATAATTATAATTCCTTTTTGAAGATTAACTAACCAGAATTTGGAGTTATTTCATCATATAAGATACAAATAAACTTTATTTTATCAGAAACTTTCTTTTTATATGTTAAAATTTTTCTTTCTGATAAACTAAAGTTCATTTATCTTTGTTTAACTCCTTTTTTTTGTGTTTTTATATCATTTTTCTACACCTCTCTTTTTTTATACTAGAAAAAAAAATACTAATAGAGATAATAATAATAATAATAATAATAATAATAATAATAATAATAGTAATAAAAGCAATAATAAAAGTAATGAAAATAACAGAAAAAAATAATAACAGTACTACATACTTTATTTATTTTTTTATTTAGATCTGCACAAAAAATTTCTTTTTACCTTTGGCAGATCATGAATATACGACTCTCATACAGGAGAAAGAGATCTTGGAAATAATTTATCCAATCTGCTCTGATACCACTTGTTGGTGCCCTTTGGCGGCCCTGTTCGAATGGTGCGACTTTCTTCGCTCGTTGAGACGGGTGTTTGTGAAGTATATAAACATTCAAAGAATAAAAATAGAGACAGTGAGAGTGAGAGTGGTATTTCTTCAATGATTAATTCTTATAAAATAAATGAATCGTTCTATTAACATAAGAATTAATCTTTGTTTGGCGGAATCAAACAAAGAAGAAGGGGTCGATCCGAGAATAAACTCGACTCTAAATGTTACCCCCTGGGCCAAACCAGGGGGTAATCTCACAAGAAAAACTCTATATTAAATATTACTTCACTAAAGACACACATAATTCATTCGTAGGATTTATGTATTTATAGAGATTTTTCATATCCTATCTCAAATGTGATTGGTTGATGAGAGGAGTTGGTATGTGTGCCCATCCAATTGCATGTGCCTTATCTTTCTTTTTGAATCAACTTGTTCCTTTTCTGATGAATCACTTCACATATGAGATAATATATTTTCTGATGAAAAAGCTTTTTCATAAAGGAAAGGATCCTTTTTCCTTTTCTGGTGATTTCTTTTCCAAGAGAAAAGATTCATTTTCTCTACAAAAGGAAAAGATTCATTTTCACCAGAATGTTACTTTCTAGCTTTTTCCATATGAATCTTTTCTTTTGAAACCATTTCATTTTTTTTATGGAAGCTTTTTTTCATAGAAAATATTTAATGTGTTAATAAGATATATTATCTTATTAACACAGTTATTTGACTTTGTATCTTGTATACTCCATAATGTCCCGCTAACATTTTGAAGTCTTGTAACCTTGTCGTGATCTTTAATCAAAGAATTTAGAAGCTTGATTTTTTCTTTCTCGGTCTTCATATTTAGTGCTTCTGGGACGGTTCGTCGGTCGGTTCGTGTTGAAGTAATTATTTCTAAGTGACTTAAACTATTTTTAACAACAAATACAATAAAGTTGCCTAACAAAAATCACCATCCGATGTTCGTTCGTTCCTCGGATTGGCGGGCTATTAGCGTCGATTCATCGGTGACTTCTCGAAAATCGTTGTTCTGCTTACTTCTTTGACACATAAAGACAAGCCTTTTGTCTGGGGAGCCAAACAAGAGCAAGCCTTTCAGACCCTCAAGAATATGCTCTGCAATGCTCCTGTTCTCGCTCTGCCCGACGAAAACGATGACTTTGTTGTCTAGTGTGATGCCTCGAACCTTGGTCTCGGTTGTGTTCTCATGCAACGGGACAAGGTTATCGCTTACGCCTCTCGTCAGCTCAAGATCCACGAGAAGAACTATACAACCCACGACCTCGAGCTAGGCACAATTGTCTTTGCATTGAAGATTTGGCGACACTACCTATATGGTACCAAGTGTACGGTCTTCACAGACCATAAGAGCCTACAACACATCTTAAACCAAAAAGAACTGAATATGCGCCAATGCCGATGGGTTGAACTTTTTAACGATTACGACTGTGAGATTCGTTATCATCCTGGTAAAGCAAATGTCGTTGCCGACGCTCTCAGTAGACGAAGCTATTTGCATAGCGTTCGTAATTTTCACGCCCAGCACAACCTCGAAGCTCTTATCCATGACGCTCAACATGCTTGTTTCACCGAACGCACCTTGGAGAAGGAAAGGATCATCAATAATGGCGAACAGTTAGTGAATAAATTGAATAGGATATTCCACTATCTAGACCGAATTTGGATTCCCAAGCGCACTAATTTACGACAAATTCTGCTGGACGAAGCCCACAAGTCTTGATATTCTATTCATCCCGGTGCCGATAAGATGTACCAGGACCTTCGCTACAAGTACTGGTGGCCGGGCATGAAGAAAGATATCGCTACCTATGTTTTGAAGTGCCTGACTTGTTCGAAAGTCAAGGCTGAACAACAAAGACCCTCTGGCTTACTCGTCCAACCCGAGATCCCTATGTGGAAATGGGAGAATATAGCCATGGACTTCATAACGAAACTTCCGCATACGTCGTCAGGTTACGACAGCATCTGGGTTGTCGTTGATTGTTTAACTAAATCTGCTCATTTTATGCCGATACGAGAAGACTTTAAGGTAGAACGATTAGCACGGATCTACACCGACAAAATCATATGTCGACACGGGATGCCTCGTGATATCATCTCTGACCGCGATGGTCGGTTTACCTCATGTCTTTGGGAAACGTTTCAATCTGCTCTCAGTACTACTCTCAATCTAAGTACCTCTTTACATCCCTAAACCGACAGTCAGACTGAAAGAACGATTCGTACCCTTGAAGACATGCTTCGCTCGTGTGTCATAGACTTCGGTGGTAATTGGGACGCGCACTTACCTTTGGGCGAATTATCGTACAATAACAGTTATCATTATAGCATTCAAATGGAACCATTTGAGGAACTATACGGAAGAAAATGTCGATCGCCGATTGTGTGGCATGAGATCGGAGACGCGTAAATAACCGGTCCTGAGTTGCTGCAAGAAATGACTGACAAAATCCTCCAAATTCTAGACAATCTGCTGAAAGCTCGAAGTCGTCAGAAAAGTTACGCTGATAGACGCCGCAAGCCCCTTAAATTTGACGTTGGCGATCACGTACTCCTAAAGGTTTCACCTTGGAAGGGTGTGAACAGATTCGGCAAGAAAGGAAAGCTCACGCCTCAACCTACCGGTTTCACCTTGGAAGGGTGTGGACCCTTTAAAATTCTGGAAAGGATCGGCAAAGTGGCCAACAGACTCGAACTACCGGAGGAACTTAGCAACGTCCACCCGACTTTCCATGTATCGAACCTCAGAAAGTGCCTGGCCGAGCAAGATTTACAAGTGCCACTTGAGGATCTACAAGTGGAAGAAACATTACACTTCGTGGAGAAGCCTGTCGAGATCATGGATCGAGAAACCAAGAAGCACAGGCGCTCACACATTCCCATTGTGAAGGTCCGCTGGGAAGGCAAACGCGGCGCAGAGTTCACCTTGGAACTCGAAAGTGACATGAAGGCGAAGTATCCACAGCTGTTTGTTATGCCTACAGCCTAATTTCGGGACAAAATTCCCTAAACTAGGGGAGGCTATAACACCCCGCGTTTCCAAAGTCAAAGTCAAAGTCAAAGGAAGAAAAGATTGCTAATTGCGATCTGTCACTCCTTGCTTAACTATTGGTTTGTGCTTCTTGACTTGTAATCGAATCTTTTAATTGGTTTATTTAGTTGTATTATGTGGAGTATCTATAGCAATCGAGGTTTAATCGCATGTTAATCGCTAATCTATTTATCGCTTTACCGCTAATCGCATCGCTATCGCATTGCAGAACCTATGATTCTATATATTGTTTTACGTGTGCATGCTACTTATGTGTTACTTGTGCATGATTACTTTATATTTATGGTGATTACTCGAAACACAATCGCAACTCTATTGCAACGCAAATCTAATCGCAAACGCTAAACGCAAGGTTATATATGATGTTGTATGTTAGTTGTATTATTTGTTTGGCTATTATCTAAATCTATCACATAGCTTAATCGATACTCGCTTAGACGCATCGCAACGCTCAACACGCAAAACGAAACGTCGAAACCCAACTCACGGCAACCTTCAATCGAATGACCATTTGATCGAATGGTCATCCGTATGGATAACCATCCGATCGGATGGCCATCCGATCGGGTTGCCATCCGATCCATCACTGCACCGCCTATCCCTTTTTGGAATCCTATAAATTGCACCTGTCACATCACAAACAATGATGTGACAGCTCTGGTGCGACTCCTCAATTTCTCAGGCCTTTCTCCTTCGATTTCTCGCGATTATTGTAAGTTTCTTCCTCAAATCTTGTACAACCATCATCTACACACACTTCTTCATCATTTTCACCTTTAAATCTTAACTTTTAACCATGAAATAGACTGATTTGAGGTGTTCTAGGATGTCATCATGGGGTTCTTATGAACTTCAAGTTTTGGCCTAATTCCAACAAGAACAACTCAGATCTAAAGGATTTCAACACTGTTTCCGCATATATCTAGACATTTTCATGATTAGAAGGATTGAAAGATGTGTCATAACTTTCTTTCAACTCTTTTACACTCATGAGCTCGAAACCGATAGAATCAGAACTCGTTCAGGCCTTCTACTCATTTCTGCTAAAGTGTCGGTCTGAGATCTGATTCCTATCAACGAGATAACCGATTCACGGGTTGAACATGAACAACCGTCACGAACAGTGAACTGATCGGACGGGGGTGATTCCCACTTCGGTCGGGTAACTTGGGCTTGATGGGGTTCCGTTGTTTAACACGTTGTCATACCATCTCGGTCGAACCGCAAACTTTTCAAACTTAACAAAATATTCAAGTTTTCAAAACGATCAGGTCGTGGAACGGATTGCCGTCCGATCGGATTGCCATCCGATCGAACGACAATCCGATCGGATTGCACTTGGTCTTCAACACTTGAACTTTCCATAACTTTCAAAAACAAAATCAGTTCCAGCGAATGGCCATCCGATCGGATGACCATCCGCTCGAATGACCATCCTGCTGTGAACTTGTTCTCTGAGAAATGTCTTGCTGATCGGATCGCCCTCGGATCGAACGACCTGAAAGGGTAGAGATACTTCTCTGTTTTCAAAATGCTACAATGAAAACTTCAAAACCATCATACACAAACACATCCTTCCCAAACGAATGCCAATCCGACCGAATGGTCATCCGACCGGGTGACCATCCGAACGGATTGTCATTCGATCAAATGACCATCCGTTCGGATTGTCATCCGATCGGATGACCATTCGTCACTCAGTCACTCATCCCCGTTTAACGCGCCGTTCATCGCTTATGTTATCGTTCTGTAATCAGGCTAACTTCCCAGCGCTCCCTTCAATCCAAGACGGTGTTTAGTTATTAAACGCTATCTGTGAGTTTACTCGAACCCTTTTTGCTTTACGCACTTTTGGGTGTTACACACGTTACTTATTCAAACCGTAATCGACACACAACGTAAACACTTTTATACGCTGACCTTTACTGCATGTTATACGTGTTACTCGATGAATGCTTGTATGTTATGTTTACACAGTGATTGTTGCCTTACACCTTAGCAACGATAATACTATAGTTTGGACTCAGTACCTGTCGTGGACAGGGGTTGTTAAGGGCTTTACTTCACGTGTCCCAGTGGGGATACGTGTTGCGCATTCTACAACTCGCAGTCACGTCTGTGCATATTTCATTGTCGATAACCTACTAGCTTCACTTTGCTACATGTTACACGCTGGTTATGCGTAAACTATTTTCGCCATATATTATATTATTAAACTTGTATGCTCACCTTTACACTATGTGTATTGACCTCTATTTTAACGTATGTGACAGGTGTTTAGGATGTTGTGCCTTGCTTGCTATCTTTTGTGGAATCAAGATAGGATGAGTCTAGAAACAAACAATTAAATTTCATGAGTAGTCGGAACAGCTTTATTTGTCTTTGAGATGCTCTGTCTGTAATAATTATTTTACTGAGTATGTTGTGGTATGGGACATGACTTATAAATATTTGGTAATATTAGTTGTTATGGATTTCTCCTGGACAATCTGTTTCACTCAGTGTTGTGCCCCGATGTTTCCGCCATCGGTTGGGGTGTGACACTGGAATTGACTCTAATGCTGCAAAACAGAATTCATCACTAGAAACAACATTCTCAACATATAAAGCAAAGTTTTCATCACCTAGATCCTCAGGCAAACTACTCCAATCAACAAAGCCTTGGGTGAAAAAGCTTTGCTGATCTGTTTGAACAGCTGTTTGTGTAGCTTGTTGAGGTGTAACTTGTTGCACCTGAACCTGAGGAGCCGGGGTCTGGATATACTGTATCTGAGGAACAGTGGTTTGGACATAGTGCACAGGAACAGGGGTTGCAGGATGTGCATAATGAGCAGTGTTTACATGAGCAGCAGGGGCATATTGGGAATAATGCACAGTGGTTTGGTTATTTTATGGTCTAGAGCTAGGGTGTGTGATGATTGGTCCATTGTTTTGACTCCTACACTCTCTAGCAAAATGACCTAACCTATTACACTGGTAGCATTTGATCTTTGATTTATCCAACCCTACTTTCAAGTTCACATGTAACCCTGGAAATTTTCTCCCTGTTCTCTTATAAAACTTGCTGGTTCTAACACTTAGCGGTACAAGTTGGTGTAAAATATCCATCTCCTACAGATCAGTTGGATCAAAATGCTGGAGATCATTGAGTTCAAAGGATAGATTATCAGAATTATGGTTTTCTCCATTAGCTGTAAAAGCATAATTGGATGAGTAAGAATCAGAGTTGTTAAAAGCTCCACCAGCTGTTATGTCATTGTAATGATCATAACCCTGATCCTTACTACCACCAAATTCTTCCTGACCCAAAAGAGCTGTGTTACCAAATGCATAATCATCTGCAACCTTCCCAGTCTCTTGTAGCTTGTTTTTCTGGTTCAACTCCCTTTCACAGGTCAGGAGTCTACCATGAAGTTGGGTCAGGGTAAGATCTTTGAACCCAACTGAATTTCTGGTTACAAAAGCAATTGTGTCCCATTTTGCAGGAAGTGACCTAAGAAACCTACTATTTTGAGTTGATTTAGCAAATTCAACCATTAACAAGTTTCAGTTCATTTATGAGACAGCTAAAACGTTCAAACTGTTGTGTTAATGATTCACCGTTAGTGTGACAAAAGGTTTCATACTGTTGATTCATGTCACACCCCGACCACGTAAAACAACAAACCATGGCAGAAACGTCGGGGAGTGTTGTAACAGAATCATCGTTTCACAACCATGGTAATTAAAAATTTCGTTTTATTGATTCATTTAATAAATTACGTTGTCTTAATACCAAAACAAACAAACTACACATTGTTTATAACTGTTTTTAAGTCACTAAGGCCTCGTCCAGGTCCTAAGTGAACAGGCTTCCTAGCAATCATCACGCAACATCACCTGAAACATATGTAAAAACAAAGTCAGCAAAGAAATGCTGGCGAGCACATAGGTTTTGTGAGAGTATCGGATTCATGGCTCGTTTGTATGTTGCAGTACCTCAATAGACTACAAGAGTCAAAAGTACAAACCTCGTTTTGAAAAGTGTATTGCAACATAATTAACCAACTCAAATCAAGTTAGTTATATTTTATAAAATCTCATAGCAATGATTCTTAACCCCAAAACATTTGTTTTAGTAAACCAACTCGTAAAACATCTCGTAAAAACTCATTAATAAAACTCGTATGGTTTATATCATTTTGAAAACCTCGTTGTGTGACATCGTTTCAAAATCGTTTCCCAAGTGAACTAAATAATGACATGAAATGTAATATGATAAAAGCACTTATATATAAGATGTACCAGCGGCGTATCTACCATGCTTTTATCATGTTACACCCATCCCATTACCTAATCACAACCCAAACCAATCGTTCGTTCAAATCGTTTATTTCGTTTAAGTCGTTCAAAATCGTTTAATTCGTCCCAAAATCGTTTTCGTTTTAATTGTGAAACTACTTATGGTCGTCTCGCTAATAACATTCAAACCTTCGTGACTCGACTACCTCGCCTATCGCATTAACAAACCACCAAAGGGTAAGTTAACAATCATCAGATTCGGTCGTTACCTACATAACCCCCACACATAACCATGGGTGTAGTCTGATAACGGGATTTGTCAGATCCTATGGTACCATAACCTAATACTGGTCGGTTCGGCCAAAATTAATGAATGTCATTCGTTATGTAACTACAACCAACAAGTTCGTTCACATTATCGAAATCGTTATTAGTTTAATATAAACCATCTTTATCGTTTTTGAAACCATCGTTTAAATATCGAAATCGTTTTAATACATAAGAATCACCCCAAAACAATTGAAAACAGTAAAATAGGGGAACTATGTACTAACATAGTTACCACAAAACATGTAAAAAGGGGGTATCTATGTACTCACATTGAATGGAAGGGTATCTGATGCGTGTGAAGTGTGTATATAAGTTTAAGTATATTTTAAGCCATTTTACACTTTCTTTAGTCAAGTTTTAAATTTATAAAACACGATATTTACTAACACTAAACACACATATGGGCAAGTGCACCTATCGTGAGCGTAGTATAGTGTTGGTAAGATACCGAGGTCGTCCAAGGACACAAGAGCTTTTAGTATCGGTTTATCCTCAACGTCTAATCAAATCAAAAAGTTTAGAAAAAGGTTTTAAACTAAGAAAATAAAAACTAACTAAAATGCTGAAAAGTAAGAATAAAATTAAAATAGATAGACAAGATGAATCACTTGGCTCCGACTCGTGTTTAGTGTAACCTTTGATTATTTCCGCACTTTTAAGAGATTATCTTAGTTATTGTAGTAGGCCCCTCTTTTGAAGGTGACGTTACCCTCAACCCAGTAGTTTGAGTCAGCAAGGATACAATCCTAAAGGGTCGGATTATTGAAAGATAATTAATTAAGTTATTAATGCATAATGTGGCAGGCCCCTCTTTTGAAGGTGACGTTACCCTCGGCTAAGTAGTCTGAGTCAGCAGGGATACAGTCCTAAGTAGCCGGGTTAAAGTATTAATAGTAGTTTAACTTATGAGGGGATCAAAGAGTTTGGACCCCCGCCATCCAATACCGTTAAGTATTGAAGGAGGTCCTACTAAATTTGACCCAGGTCCTTTGCAGGATCTATACACTGAATAATGGAAAGACTCTTACCAAACCGTTCCCTTAACCCCCGACCAGGTAGCCAACATACCTCCATATAGACCGTGGAGATATGAATGGTGAAAATCTTTTATTTTATATAGACAGTAAAATAATGCCAAGACACCACGGACAAACGATAAGGAAGAATCACCTTCAACATAAGAAACTAGTTATTAAAGTCATTAATACATAACCAATTAAAAAGTGCGAAAAGATTAAAAATAAAAAGTATTACACTAGACACTTTGTCTTCACCAAGTGATGTAAGAGACTTAGGCAAACATGGCCTTGATTGTCAAGAACTCTTACGATCAATCTTGGATCCCAAGACGACTCACACACTCTATGATGGACAATGGATGATGGTGGTGGATGATGGTGTTATGGTGGTGGTGGGTGGTGGGTGAAGTGTGAGAGAGGTAATGTGCCAAGGGATGGTTTGAGCTTGAGCCAAGCACTCCTATTTATAGGCTGAACAGAAGCTCGGGCACGGCCCCATGTCCAGTGGGCATGGCCCCGTGTCCACATCCTTCTCTGTCTTCATTAATTGCTCTTGTCTTTATTAGTTGACCATGGCCCCGTGTCCGCTGAGCACGACCCCGTGTGCAGAAGCATATCTGTACTATCAAGATTTGCCTGGATTCTGCGAAACTTTTGGGCTAGTTCATCCCAGGTGTTTACCGAGCCAACTGGGAGGGTGTTGAGCCAAGCCTTAGCTCGGTCTTTTAGTGAAAATGGAAACATTCGAAGGCGGATGGCGTCGTTTGATGCTCCATTGATCCGAAAGGTATCACATATTTCTAAGAAATTAGTAATATGTAGATGGGGATCCTCGTCCGCAAGCCCATGAAAGGTTGCGGAGTTTTGAAGCATTTGTATCAAATGCGGTCGAAGTTCGAAGTTATTGGCTTCCACATTCGGTGCATTGATAGCGACGCCGAGATTACCTACAGTGGGTCGTAGGTAATCCATGAGGGTACGTTGGTCCGCCATTGGAAGTGGTTCCCCCGAAACTTTCTCTTGGTTTTTAGCTTTAAGTCTTTTTTTGAGAAAGCGTTTGGGTTCTTCTAGGGGTTCTTTTATGTCTCTACTAGAACTGGAGCTCATACACTAAGTAGGAAGTTCAAATGTGGCACCTGGGTTCCAAGTCCTGCAATAAAAACAGAAAAGAACGTTGGTCAGAAGGTTCACCACGGCCCCGTGTTCAGCGAACACGGCCCGTGGTCGGAGATACAGTGATTGTTTTCCGGATCCCAGTTACTGGGGAGTTGGACACGGCCCCGTGTTGCACCGACACGGCCCCGTGCTCAGCTCTCTGTAACTCGGAAAATAAAAACTGCCAGTAACAATGTTGGGCACGGCCCGTGTCCGACCAGGCACGGCCCGTGTCCGACCAGGCACGGCCCGTGCTGAGCTCTGCAGAAGCTGAAAAACTAAGAAAAATCCTAAAAAAATAGAAAAATAAGAAAAACGATTAGGCCGTTGATTCCTAACTTTCTTAAAATCCTTGTGTCCCCGGCAACGGCGCCAAAAACTTGATGCGTGTGAAGTGTGTATATAAGTTTAAGTATATTTTAAGCCCTTTTACACTTTCTTTAGCCAAGTTTTAAATTTATAAAACACGATATTTACTAACACTAAACACACATATGGGCAAGTGCACCCATCGTGAGCGTAGTATAGTGTTGGTAAGATACCGAGGTCGTCCAAAGACACAAGAGCTTTTAGTACCGGTTTATCCTCAACGTCTAATCAAATCAAAAAGTTTAGAAAAAGGTTTTAAACTAAGAAAATGAAAACTAACTAAAATGTTGAAAAGTAAGAATAAAAGTAAAACAGATAGACAAGATGAATCACTTGGCTCCGACTCGTGTTTAGTGTAATGTCACACCCCGACCACGTATAACATACAAAACGTAGCGGAAAACGTCGGGGAGTGTTGTAACAGAATTAATTGTTTCATAACCATGGCATTCAAAGTTGTATTTTATTTATCAATATAAGAGTTACATTGTCTTAAACAGGAAACAAAGAGTACATAACATAATTAAACTAAGTCTATCTTCGTTTTATGTCTCTAAGGCACAGGTCCGCCCTAGTGTCACGATCATTGTCCTAAGCAACAGCTCCTGAAAACACATGTGAAAATAGGTACGTCAGCATAAAAATGCCTGTGAGATACATAGGTTTTGTGAAAATAGGATTCATGACTTGAGTTTTTAGAAGAAAGGTTTAATAAAAATTAGTCATGAATCTTGTTAAGTGTTTTCTTTTATAAATCATATGAAAACTCGATAAGAAATCAGATTATATAAAAGAAAGGAGTATGGTGAATGAAATAACCAAATAAAATGAGTTGTATAAAATAAACTGTTTTGTAAAACAATGTCTTGTGAAAAATAAGTTGTTTATGTAAAATGTAATATGTCAAATATTGAAATGATTTAAATAACGCTACGTTATGTAATATTATACAAACACTTATATATAGGAAGTACCAGCGGCGTATCCACCATGTTTGTATCATATTACACACGCCTCGTTGCTCAAATCATTTACCCAAACCAACCACCAATGTAAATTGTTCATGTATAAATCAATTGTCAAGTGTTATTGTGTAAACCATATCAAAATGTCCATGTCTAATATAAATCACCAAATGTGTATATCAATGTCAAAATGTTTATGTTTAATGTAAATCATATAATGTGTATCCAAAAATGTCATGTATGGCATGTGAAATATATCAACTAAACCAGAGGTAAAATGCACAAAAACAGGGTATTGAATTAAACATAGTTTAAGTCAAAGTTATGTTTTGTGGAATAAATGCATGCTATACTGATACAAACATCTATGCGGTATTGTGAAAATGCATACATCCAAGCCTTGTGACTGTGGTGATAGACCTTTAAACAAATTAAAGGTTTATCTGTGTTATGTTTATCGAATTCAGTCATTCCTTCCACCCAAACAAACCTAGGGTTCAGGAATGGGAGTTGTCAAGTCCTATGGTACCATTACCTACTAACGAGCGGCGTACCTAATGTTAATGAATGTATATTGTCCCATTTAAACAAACCAAATGTCATACCAAAAATGTAAGCATGTGAAAACAATGCACTGAGTATGTAATCAAATGAACATACATAGCGTGAAATGAAATGTAAAACAATGTACTAAGTATGCACACAATGGACATACATAGCATGAAATGTGATGTAAAATGATGTACTAAGTATGCACACAATGGACATACATAGCATGAAATGTAATGTAAATCATGTACTATAATGTACTAATGAACATAACAAGCATATGATATGAAAGCATGAAAGGCACGAAAGTAACAAGTAGGCACATGTGTTTCACCCCAAAATGTTTGGAAAACAGTAAAAGAGGGGTCTATGTACTCACTTGAGATTGCCTAGAAGTCCTTGAGCAACAACCAAACAATGCTAGAGATCACGGATATCAAACGGCACCTAATATGTCACACCCCGACCACGTAGAACAACCAGACGTGGCGGAAACGTCGGGGAGTGTTGTAACAGAATCACTGTTTCGTAACCATGGAATAAATAATTTTGTTTTATTGAATAAATGAACTCATTGTTTTAATACAATCAAATAAGTACAACTATGATCTTCCAAGTTTTAAAGTCGCTAAGGCACGAGTCCATCCTAAATGTAGCATGTATCAACAATCATCTCAAGACAGCACCTGAAACATGTGTAAAAATAGGTACGTCAGCATAAAAATGCCTGTGAGATACATAGGTTTTGTGAAAACAGGATTCATGACTTGTAAGTTTAAGAAAATGTTTAATAAAGTTTAGTCATGAACCTTGTAAATTGATTTGTTTTGTAAATCGTTTGAAAAACAATAAGATCAGATGATATGTATAAATAAATGTAAGGTTAAATGAATAACCATGTAAAATGAGTTTGTATAAGATAAGTTGTTTGTAAAACAATATTTTGATAAAAAGGCTTATAGTATATTTGAAAATATACTTTGGATTTTAAGAGAATCGAATGAGTAATATATTAAAGTATATTTCAGTTCCAATATCGTTAACCCAAGTGTACTAAATAATGCCACGGTATTTAATGCAATGAAAACACTTATATATAAGAAGTACCAGCGGCGTATCTACCATGTTTTCATCACATTACACCCATCCCGTTATCTAAACACTAACCAAAACCCAATCGATAGATAGATAGTACATTAAATATACCTTCGTTGTTTAAAATAATAGTTTTAAGTAGTATATTACAAGTATACTTCGGATTTATAAATAACATATTAAACTATGTTTTGGTTTAATAAATAACATATCAAAATATGCTTTGGATGTGATAAATAACATATTGAACTATGTTTTGGTTTTGTAAATAACATATCAAAATATGCTTTGGATGTGATAAATAAAATAACATATATGTTGGTTTTGTACTATATCGCATATGGGAGCATATCAAACTATACTTTTGGGAGTATAACTAAATATACAAAAATAATGTGATTTAAGAATTCATTCAGACCTAGTGCATCAAAATACACCTTTGAGACTATAGGGATACCACAAAGGCAATCCCTATTTGGATGGAGAAACAAATTGGTTTCAGACATTCCATGACAACAGGAATGGGGTGTCAAATCCTATAGCGCTATATCATACTAACAATCGGTCTGGTGAACATAAAATAAGTACAATTCAACATTTTTATTCTATGTTCTTTGAGAAATCAGTGTTTAAACCATAGATAGTCATTTAGTTTGTCAAAAGATAAGTAATAACATGTATAATCAATTATACTTTGAAATCATGAAAATAACACATAGGTACACATGCTTCACCCCAAAACAGTTTGGAAAAACAGTAAAATAGGGGAACTATGTACTCACTTGAGATTGCTTAGAAGTCCTAGGATAACCACCAAGCAATGCTAGAGATCACGGAAATCAAACGGCACCTAATATAGATAACTATGTTAATATACCGGACCTAAATCGGAGGATTTAGATAGAATGAGGGTTCGTAAACCAAACGAGTATGGTGACTCATGTCATATGGTTTAACAAAGTCTACATACTAAATGAAACCTAACCTAATTGCTTACGACCCATTACGACCCGTTTAGGTAGCTTATGCTACTTTAACGCGTCGTTCGCGTGAAACGCGTTCGGACCGCTTAACTAGTCCTATGACAAGTAATATATGCCTTAACATGTCTAATATTGTTGTCAAATCAGTTTAGATGTCAAAAGTTATGTTACATATGTTTAAAATGAATTTTGGCATCAAAGGGGTATTTTGGTAATTTACCTAAGGCATATAAACTACCTATCATACAACTACTTAAACGAAGCGACCATAAGGTATAACCTCGGAAGGTTATTCCCTATATACTATGGTCACCTAATGTGTTTGGTCGGATCCTAATGATCGACCAAATGGGTCGGGTTCAAAGGTATAAGCGATTTATAAGATCGCTTACCCTTACGACCCTAGACAACGTGGTAATCAGTAGGCATAGTCACAAGGGACTATAACCATCGTGATTACGCTCACGTTGCGAAGTTCAAATGAACTTTGCATTGACCATAAACTGGTCAATGCAGAAAGTCAAACAAAGTTTGACTTTCGGACTCGAAAAGCAATAAAAGAACGAAGGAATACTTACAAAGGGTCCCCGAATGCTAATCTTGATTCAAGTAGCTCAGGTATGAAACAATGGTTTCAACTTAGAGCTTCTCAAATCAGATTCTTGTGGGTTTTGCAATGGGGATGGATGGGTATTTATAGATTTCGGTTCACCGTTAGGATCGTTTCTTGAATATCGTGCCTTGATCTCGCTCGTACACTTGTCGGAATGTTGTGGTAACTCATTTTACCCCCACCACAAGAGTTTGACACTTGGCATTGGCCTTTGGGGTGTTTGGAAGCCATTAATCAGCAGCCAACACAATTTTCTGCATCTGACCCCTGCTTACGGACCTCAACACTAATAATGTTGAGGTCCGTAAGGACCTTGCAGGTCTGAAACTTTGAAAAATGGCAGAACAGGCCCCTGAAGCTCCAAACTTGCTATTTGATGCATTTTTGACACGTTTAAGCCCCGTTAACCCCATTTCAAAGCTCTAAAATGAAGTTAAAGTATAGGGAACTTAAAATGTGCTCAAAAATATCTCGGATGTCGGTTCGTTTGGCCGTACGATTGCGTTGTTCGGTTAATTACGACGGAATGCGCATAAGCGCGAAAAACGATCCAAATGGCGTGACGAATGGATTTTTCTTATGCCAAACACTAAAATAAAATATTTTAGTGCTTACATAAATTTTTGGATGTCCGGATGTATTCAGAACGTAAGTTATGCGCGAAAATGCAAACTTATGCACTTTTTGACACTTTTAGTCCCTGAATGACCCAAAAGTTTATTTTAGCACACCGAACCCCTCAAACCCTATTTCTAAGTTATATAAAGGATATTTAAGGTGTGTTTAACTTATGGTCATGTTCCAGAATGTCTGTTACAGTTCAAATTGGCATACTTTCGCAGTTTGTCAAGTTTAGTCCCTGTAAGCGAATTAACTTGTTTTTGCCATACCAAAGCCTTTAAAACTTATTTCTAAGTTATGTAAAGGTTATTTAAGGTATGTTAAGCCTATTTCACTATTCCGGAGTGTTCATTGGATTAAACTGGTTATATTTACGCATCAGAGCGCGTATAACCCTCCAAAAAGCGATTTAAAGCTTAAAATCGAACAAGAGTTGATATGTGCAAACGATACACATATTTTTACAAATCCCAAGTATGAAATACAATATTTCATTGGTTTGGCATTTGTTTGATGGTTGAAGTGACACAGGTGTCACAGTCTCCCCTACTTTAGGAAATTCCGTCCCGAAATTTAATTCTAGAGGAAACTTGTGAAGACAGCTGTGACGGTTTCGCCTTCTAATAGATCCATTGAACCCTTAAGTAAAAAATTTGGGCCATGTTAGGACTCTTAGCGAATTTGTTAACCCTCAAAGTGAATTCCTTGTAATAGTAAAACATGGAATTTTGAACTACGGACAGAAGAACGTTTCTTATGAAGACTTATCATAGGAAACTTGGTGTGTGATTGAGATCAGAATTGGGGAGTGTGAGAATAAATGACATTGGTCGAGGTCCAAGACTTCTCCCGTATCATTATTCTCGTCACTATAGGTCTTAACACATGACAAAGCTTCCTGTGGTTTCTGTGCACTGAATTCCATAATTATGTAGGCCTCCATAATTACGTAATTCCTTGCACAGTCCGCACAGTTCATTTCATAATGCGTAGGAAAAAAAATCACTTGAATAAACATGAAGCGACTCGACTAGACCACCAAAGGGTCCTTTTAATTAGATCAACGAATGAGCCTTTTAACTAGATCAACGCATGATCTTCTTAACTAGATCGTCGTATGATCTCTTTAAATAGACCACTTAAGGGATCTTTTTAGTTACATCATCACATGATATTTCTAATCAGATTTTCAAAATCAATCTGTTTAACCAGACCATTCAAGAGGTCCAATTATAGAATAATACTTTATAACCCGAGGGACTTAACTACAATGTTGAAGTCCATTAAGGATTTAAGATAGTATCTTTGGATATCCTATTATGAATCTCTCGTATGAGATATGGAAGATTCTATGAGGATTTGGATGGATCACATACAACCACAAAACATGTAAGAAAAAACACATAAGCACAAATTTAGTTAACTTGATTCTTTAATTTGTTATCTTTAGGTATGGATATTTAAAGCACACTAGGAATCCAATCCATGGATTTCATTTGGCACTTTAATGATTTTTAAGGATCTATCTATAAAGATAGAGGGATTCTCAATAAGAGTTTGGCTTTGTTTCTTAAAAGAAACGAGTGTTTAAGGTTCTTGGGGAGATCACAAGTGATCATAAAATGACAGAACCACACGAGTAGTTTGTCTTTGGGTTGACATCATAAGGTTGCATCAAGCATTCACACAAACGTATAAATTTTGCAGAAATAAAAACAACAAATCTTTATTTATGTAACAATTGAATTGTCTTGAAGGGTCAAAAGATAACAACCAAGGAAATACAAAACACTAATTGTTCACTGCTGCATCATTGTTCCCGTTTGCCTCATTGATGTTAAATGCTCGTCCTCGTGCTGGAGGTGCGTTAACAAGTCTTGGGCAATTGTTTCTGTAGTGAGTAAGGTCACCACAGTTATAACATGACCCTGGTGGAAACCGTGCTTGAATAGCAGCAGGGTTTGCAGCAGCTTGATTTGCATAACGAAAAACATTGATTAAATGTCCCAACCGCCCACAGTGGGTACATTTGTGACACTGCTCTTGCTCTAGATGATGACGGTTGCACTTGTTGCACAAAGGTGCGGTACCAACATAGTTTTGCCTTTTGCGAGGTTGTGCTGGCTGGTTTGGTGCAACCTGTTTGTCTTGAGCAGTTACAGCGTAGTTTTGAGAGGCTTTGCGCTTCTTCTTTTTGGACACCTCAACATTTTCTTCCTTTGGTTCCACTTGAGCAGTCTTGTTAGATGGTCTTGAGTCGCCCTTCCGAAACAGCTTGCGCTTCCTGATATGGGATTCAGTCAGAGTGGCAGACAATTCAATGTCTGACAGTAGTAGGGTTGCTGCCAATAACAATATCCTGAACTACGTCAGGAAGACCATCAATGTATTTCTCAATCGCCTTATCCAGAGGCGTAACCATAGTAGGGCATAACAAGCTCAATTCCTCATAGCGGTCAGTATAGGCTCGATGTTCCCCACTGTCTTGCTTCAAATCATCAAATTCCCTTTCTAGAGCCCTTAGCTCATTACGAGGACAGAATTCCTTCATCATAAGAGCCCTAAGCTCGGCCCAAGTCTGCGCTAATGCAACCTCAGCACCGCGATCTCTCATAACCCCGTTCCACCACGTAAGCGCCCTCTTCTAAAATACACTCGAAGAAAACTCGACCTTGCGATTTTCGGGACACTGAACATGACGGAAAGTATTCTCAATGCTCTCGAACCATTGAAGAAGCCCAGTTGCTCCCTCAGAACCACTAAACTTGAGCGGTTTAGCCGAGTTAAAATTCTTGAAATTGTATGGAGCATTGTTGTTGTTGATGGCTTGAATCATTTGAGCATAAAGATTTGGGAAGGCAGCAGCCATTTGCTGCGCGATGATTTCCGCCAGTTCGGCATTCGCCATCTGATTGTCGCGTCGAGGAGGCATTCTAAAAGAGGAAACATGAAAGGAAACGAGTGAGAGAATTAGACGAAAAGAATGAGATGAAACACATCTGATGAAAGCAAGGATAGTGGTCATTTGTTTGTTACTACAAAGCAACAAACGACCCCGGTGATTAATCAAAGTAAATAGGTCAAAAATAATGTATCGCGAAGACATGCTCGCCTATAAGTGGACACTCACCCCAAGAGTTCTCAGGTAAGAGTGACTGGTCCGATTATGTGGATTTGTACGAACACTCTAGCCTTAGACAGAAAACTCAGGGTACAGGCACCCACCCTTCCAGTTTGCACGTGTTCACATTATTTAGACCAACTTTGACGGGATTTGAAAACTTAGAGGGTTCAAAACCATATAATAAATCATCCTAGAACAGATGATTAGTTTTCAAAGCGGGATAGAAATTTGTGTTCTTATTGTGGTTGTCACCTAAGAATAAGTGACGGTATTGTTTTAAAACTAAACACAAGAAAACTTGTGTTAGGGTCCTAGGAAGGTTATAGTCTAGGTCAAAGCATTACTAATAACCTAATTCCCTATAACCACTGGCTCTGATACCAACTTTTCTGTCACACCCCGACCACGTAGAACAACCAGACGTGGCGGAAACGTCGGGGAGTGTTGTAACAGAATCACTGTTTCGTAACCATGGAATAAATAATTTTGTTTTATTGAATAAATGAACTCATTGTTTTAATACAATCAAATAAGTACAACTATGATCTTCCAAGTTTTAAAGTCGCTAAGGCACGAGTCCATCCTAAATGTAGCATGTATCAACAATCATCTCAAGACAGCACCTGAAACATGTGTAAAAATAGGTACGTCAGCATAAAAATGCCTGTGAGATACATAGGTTTTGTGAAAATAGGATTCATGACTTGTAAGTTTAAGAAAATGTTTAATAAAGTTTAGTCATGAACCTTGTAAATTGATTTGTTTTGTAAATCGTTTGAAACACAATAAGATCAGATGATATGTATAAATAAATGTAAGGTTAAATGAATAACCATGTAAAATGAGTTTGTATAAGATAAGTTGTTTGTAAAACAATATTTTGATAAAAAGGCTTATAGTATATTTGAAAATATACTTTGGATTTTAAGAGAATCGAATGAGTAATATATTAAAGTATATTTCAGTTCCAATATCGTTAACCCAAGTGTACTAAATAATGCCACGGTATGTAATGCAATGAAAACACTTATATATAAGAAGTACCAGCGGCGTATCTACCATGTTTTCATCACATTACACCCGTCCCGTTATCTAAACACTAACCAAAACCCAATCGATAGATAGATAGTACATTAAATATACCTTCGTTGTTTAAAATAATAGTTTTAAGTAGTATATTACAAGTATACTTCGGATTTATAAATAACATATTAAACTATGTTTTGGTTTTATAAATAACATATCAAAATATGCTTTGGATGTGATAAATAACATATTGAACTATGTTTTGGTTTTGTAAATAACATATCAAAATATGCTTTGGATGTGATAAATAAAATAACATATATGTTGGTTTTGTACTATATCGCATATGGGAGCATATCAAACTATACTTTTGGGAGTATAACTAAATATACAAAAATAATGTGATTTAAGAATTCATTCAGACCTAGTGCATCAAAATACACCTTTGAGACTATAGGGATACCACCAAGGCAATCCCTATTTGGATGGAGAAACAAATTGGTTTCAGACATTCCATGACAACAGGAATGGGGTGTCAAATCCTATAGCGCTATATCATACTAACAATCGGTCTGGTGAACATAAAATAAGTACAATTCAACATTTTTATTTTATGTTCTTTGAGAAATCTGTGCTTAAACCATAGATAGTCATTTAGTTTGTCAAAAGATAAGTAATAACATGTATAATCAATTATACTTTGAAATCATGAAAATAACACATAGGTACACATGCTTCACCCCAAAACAGTTTGGAAAAACAGTAAAATAGGGGAACTATGTACTCACTTGAGATTGATTAGAAGTCCTAGGATAACCACCAAGCAATGCTAGAGATCACGGAAATCAAACGGCACCTAATATAGGTAACTATGTTAATATACCGGACCTAAATCAGAGGATTTAGATAGAATGAGGGTTCGTAAACCAAATGAGTATGGAGACTCGTGTCATATGGTTTAACAAAGCCTACATACTAAATGAAACCTAACCTAATTGCTTACGACCCATTACGACCCGTTTAGGTAGCTTATGCTACTTTAACGCGTCGTTCGCGTGAAACGCGTTCGGACCGCTTAACTAGTCCTATGACAAGTAATATATGCCTTAGCATGTCTAATATTGTTTTCAAATCAGTTTAGATGTCAAAAGTTATGTTACATATGTTTAAAATGAATTTTGGCATCAAAGGGGTATTTTGGTAATTTACCTAAGGCATATAAACTACCTATCATACAACTACTTAAACGAAGCGACCATAAGTTATAACCTCGGAAGGTTATTCCCTATATACTATGGTCACCTAATGTGTTTGGTAGGATCCTAATGATCGACCAAATGGGTCGGGTTCGAAGGTATAAGCGATTTATAAGATCGCTTACCCTTACGACCCTAGACAACGTGGTAATCAGTAGGCATAGTCACAAGGGACTATAACCATCGTGATTACGCTCACGTTGCGAAGTTCAAATGAACTTCGCATTGACCATAAACTGGTCAATGCAGAAAGTCAAACAAAGTTTGACTTTCGGACTCGAAAAGCAATAAAAGAACGAAGGAATACTTACAAAGGGTCCCCGAATGCTAATCTTGATTCAAATAGCTCAGGTATGAAACAATGGTTTCAACTTAGAGCTTCTCAAATCAGATTCTTGTGGGTTTTGCAATGGGGATGGATGGGTATTTATAGATTTCGGTTCACCGTTAGGATCGTTTCTTGAATATCGTGCCTTGATCTCGCCCGTACACTTGTCGGAATGTTGTGGTAACTCATTTTTCCCCCACCACAAGAGTTTGACACTTGGCATTGGCCTTTGGGGTGTTTGGAAGCCATTAATCAGCAGCCAACACAATTTTCTGCATCTGACCCCTGCTTACGGACCTCAAAACTAATAATGTTGAGGTCCGTAAGGACCTTGCAGGTCTGAAACTTTGAAAAATGGCAGAACAGGCCCCTGAAGCTCCAAACTTGCTATTTGATGCATTTTTGACACGTTTAAGCCCCGTTAACCCCATTTCAAAGCTCTAAAATGAAGTTAAAGTATAGGGAACTTAAAATGTGCTCAAAAATATCTCGGATGTTGGTTCGTTTGGCCGTACGATTGCATTGTTCGGTTAATTACGACGGAATGCGCATAAGCGCGAAAAACGATCCAAATGGCGTGACGAATGGATTTTTCTTATGCCAAACACTAAAATAAAATATTTTAGTGCTTACATAAATTTTTGGATGTCCGGATGTATTCAGAACGTAAGTTATGCGCGAAAATGCAAACTTATGCACTTTTTGACACTTTTAGTCCCTGAATGACCCAAAAGTTTATTTTAGCACACCGAACCCCTCAAAGCCTATTTCTAAGTTATATAAAGGATATTTAAGGTGTGTTTAACTTATGGTCATGTTCCAGAATGTCTGTTACAGTTCAAATTGGCATACTTTCGCAGTTTGTCAAGTTTAGTCCCTGTAAGCGAATTAACTTGTTTTTGCCATACCAAAGCCTTTAAAACTTATTTCTAAGTTATGTAAAGGTTATTTAAGGTATGTTAAGCCTATTTCACTATTCTGGAGTGTTCGTTGGATTAAACTGGTTATATTTACGCATCAGAGCGCGTATAACCCTCCAGAAAGCGATTTAAAGCTTAAAATCGAACAAGAGTTGATATGTGCAAACGATACACATATTTTTACAAATCCCAAGTATGAAATACAATATTTCATTGGTTTGGCATTTGTTTGATGGTTGAAGTGACACAGGTGTCACATAATATAGGTAACTATGTTAATATACCGGACCTAAATCGGAGGATTGGATAGAATGAGGGTTTGTAAACCAACCGAGTATGGGAACTCGTGTAATATGGTTTAACAAAGCCTACATACTAAAATGAAACCTAACCTAAGTGCTTACGACCCATTACGACTCGTTTAGGTAGCTTATGCTACTTTAACGCGTCGTTCGCGTAAAACGCGTTCGGAATGCCTAACTAGCCCTATGATAAGTAAAATATGCCTTAACATGTCTAATATTGTTGCCAAATCAGTTTAGATGTTAAAAGTTATGTTACATATGCTTAAAATGAATTTTGGCGTAAAAAGGGCATTTTGGTAATTTACCTAAGGCATATAAACTACCTATCATACAACTACTTAAACGAAGCGACCATAAGGTATAATGTGACAACTCGTATTTCGGAACCTATCTTGGTACTTTGATGTAACATATGTGAACACTGTGTGATTATACGAACCTTGTGGATTGATTAAATGTTATGTTGTTATGTTGTGTAATAATGTGTATTGTATATTAATTAACAAACCGATCGCACAACACTATTCGAATCACACAAGCCCTTGGGCTTTGATCCTTTACAACTCTCGGCCCACTCCTCACTTAAACCGAATGAACAGCCCATAATGGTGGGTTCGGCCCACCTCTCACATACATAACCTCATGAGAAGATCAACACTTCTCATTTGTTGCAAAAATCACATAACATAGCAAAACCCTAGTGCTCTCTCTCTCTCCCTCACAAACCCGACGGCAGCCAAACATCCTCTCCATAGAAGATCTTTCATTTTTTTTCTTCGGATCAATCCTTGCTCCTCCTTTAACCGGTTAGTGTTATGTTGCTATTCGATTGTATGTTTGATATGTTCTTTCATGATGTTTTATGGATGAGTTATGGTTGATTGATGATAGGAATAGATGATAGGCGGCTCACATGTATAGCATTGTAGATCAACATAGGGTTGTATTTGATGTTGTAAATGATGGAGAAAACCGAATGCTTGACTGAATCGGCTGTTATGTTTTATGTTTCGGATTGTTAATCATATGATGATGTTAATCGGCTAGCATGATTTGTTGTAGCATAATGATTAGGATTAACCATATGAAACCGGTTGTATGTTCATGTAATCGGCTGTGACATGTTACGATTAGGATGATTTATTGTGTTGTCATAATCGGATGCATACTAGTGATCAAGATTCATATTAATATGTTTAAGAATAAGATGATGAAAACCCTAGAATGATGAACAAGTTTGAATGCTAATATGAATATGCCATGAACATTTGAAAGATGCTGTGTTTGATCCATTTAATTAGAATTGTAGACAACAAAACATGTTTATGTTATTTGATTGGGCAGTACACAATTCCATGAAATCGAAATGCTATTGGATAAGTACAATGTATGCAGTACTTCTAGAAACAGCAGGTGATGGGAGTCGAGACCCTTGGTTTCGACTCGAGACCATCGAACTACAACCCGAGACCGCAATGAATGCGACTCGAGACCATATACGTGACAACTCGAGACCACAACACCCTCACACAAGTAGCATAACTCGAGACCACGGTTGCGGGTCTGGTTGCGACTCGAGACCGTCTAGTCTCGACTAGTACATGCATGACTCGAGACCTCCACAGTTGCGACTCGAGAACTCGTAGGCTATAACTCGAGACCGCACAGTCTCGACTCGAGATCTCTAGTCTCGACTCGAGACCACGTACACATACTCACTGATTTGGACTTGCACATTGTTACGGGCTTAGGTGATTAGGCTGTACTGTGGGCTTTGTTTGCTACATGATTCCTACTGTTGAACTAAACACTGTTGTTGAACTGCCATGCTAAACGTGTATGCCATGATCGTTACTTGCGTACAATACGTGTAGAACATACGTGCACTACTTGAATATGAACCTGACTTGAATGGTATCTATGTTAGGACGTGGTTGACCACTTATAGCTTGACCGACTTTCTGTGTATCTGCCGAGCAAACCAATGTGAGTTCACACTTTCTACAAAGCATGGGATTCCCAGGGGTTGGGAATTGGGGTTAAGGAACATGGATTCCTCGTCCTTTCTTGGGTAGGACAGCATCGGTTCAGGAATTTAATTCCTCGTCCTCATGGACAGATAACTCGTACTAGACCAAAACTCTATCACGAAGTCCCTCCTTTTTATATCGACTTAATCGCCGGGCCAATGGCGAGCGGGTCATTAGTTAGATAGCGCTATTTAGGTTTGACAAACCTCACACCGTGCCGTAGAGGACGGGCATGAACTAATGGACTATGGCACGTCGGTGATGATAGACACCGACGCTAAGGGCACATAAACATGACTAACGTCACTAGTCGATATGGTAACGAGTCTAGTGTATACATGGGGTAGCCCCCATGGCCGAAACGCCAGATAACTAACACGGGGTAGCCCCCACGGCTGGATTGCCAGAGTAAATGGGTTAAACAAATAACGTTTTCAACTATGGGGTAACCCCCACGGCAGGATGCCAGTTAAAGGAAACTGTTTTTGAAACAACTTAAAACGAACACCCAACAGTGAACTCACTCAACTTGTTGTTGACTCGTTACTACATGCTTTGCAGGACAATAGGTACTTAGCTGGAGCTTGCATGGGGAAGAGTCGTTGTGGGACATGGACAGCTGTGTGCCATGTTAAACTTTGGAACAATTAAACTTATGCTTGGGTTTTAAACGTTATGCTTCCGCTTGCAACTTAAACTATGTTTTGTTTGGACACCAATTGTATTGGTTGGATTTTTATAATCGCTTACATGCTTGTTCAATATGATTGGTGGCTGGATCCTGGTCAGTCACGCCTCCAAGCGGCGATACTCCGCAGGTGGATTTTGGGGGTGTGACAGATTGGTATCAGAGCCATTGGTTATAGTGAACTTGGTTTTAATAAGGGGAAAAGGTTTTATTAAAATCAGACTATAACCTGTACAGTGCTCTACGATCCACAACGACGCTTCACTCCACATGCAAGGCTCGACATTCTAGGTGATATGATCTATGTATATATTGCCTACTTGTTAGTTACATAGTACATTGCTCATGGTATGCTTGGTTAGTATAACTACTGTTGCTCGAACACGTGTGTGCTTACTCTCTTCTATCATCGCATTTTCGCGTACCCCTCTCACTCGTGTTCCTCTTGATATAAAGATCATGTCTGGACGCGTTAACATGACACAAGCCCAGTTGACGGCTCTGATTAACGAACGAGTTGCTGCGGCACTTGCAGCTGCACACGCAGGAGGTATATCCTGCAGTCCAAACTCATTCTAGGATCTTTAGATCCTACCCTCGTGAACCAACCTTTGTGTTAAACTTTGTCCTTTCCTTCACCCACAACAGGTCAACATGCTCAGCCACCTGTGTGCACCTTTAAAACTTTTATGGACTGTCGACCTAGTACCTTTAGTGGCACCGAAGGAGCGATAGGTCTCCTACACTGGATTCGCAGGATCGAATCTGCATTCGAAGAAAGTAAAAGCCCTACCAGTAAACGAGTAGAGTACGCTGCTGGTACCTTGCAAGGGAAAGCGTATTCTTGGTGGAACACACAAGTTCAGATGCTCGGATTAGCAGATGCGAATGCCACCCCCTGGAGCGATTTCAAGGATTTGATCAAGGAGGAATTCTGTCACCCGGACGACATTCTAAAACCTGAAATAGAGTACTATGGTTTGAAGATGGAAGGATCAGAGATCGAAGCGTACACAAAAAGATCCAACGACTTGGCTGCCCTATGTCCTAACTTGTCCCAACCCATTTCTAGACGAATCGAGCTATACCTCAGAGGCTTAGCCCCAGAAATCCAAGGGTCCGTAATTGCGGCCAACTTTTCCACAATCCAACAAGTTGTTCGTTTGGCGCACCAGCTCACTGATCAGGCAGTGGAAGAGGGCAAGTTACCCAAGCGTAACCCTTCCAATGCAAATGCTCTTATTAACACCAAGCATATTTGGGGTGATCACCAGAGTGAAGGTCGTGGCTCTATACAACAGGACCCGCACGGGAAACTCGTACAGCAGGGGCTGAACTACCAAAATCAAGGGGGATACCTTGGGAATAAGCCAAAATGCCGCAAATGCCACCAACACCACACCGGGTCATGTGCGGGATCGTGTTGCCATCGGTGCAAGAAGACGGGACATGTGGCTAGAGATTGCAGGAGCCCATATCCTGCAAACCGAAACCAGCAGCAGCAGCAGGGTAGCAAAAAGGGGTGTTTCCGTTGTGGGGCTGAAGGCCATCTTAAGAGGAACTGTCCGCAGATGAGGCAGAAACGCGACAACAACAACAATAATCAGGGGAATGGTAACGTTGGGAACAACAACAACAATGGAGCCCGGGGGCGGGTGTTTGTGCTTGGTCAAGGTGAAGCAAGGAATGACCCCAATGTTGTGACGGGTAAGTTCCTTCTCGACGACTTTTATGTTACAGTTTTATTTGATTCGGGTGCCGATACTAGGTACGTGTCACTAGAAGTTAGTCAAATGCTTAAGCGTATTCCAACACCTTTGAACAACAAGCACACTGTAGAGCTAGCAAATGGTAAGAGTTTAGAGGCCACACCCGTAGTCAAGGGTTGTAAACTTGTTCTTGCTAACCAGACCTTCTCTATCGACCTTATTCCTATCGTCTTGGGTAGTTTCGACGTTGTCATTGGGATGGATTGGTTATCCCAACACCGAGCAGAGATTCTTTGCAACGAGAAGATTGTTCGTATTCCTGGTTCCGGTAGTGAACCTCTCATGATTCGTGGCGACAAGAGGGGTGCTGTTGAGAACATCATCTCTCTCCTTAAGGCCCAGAAGTGCTTGCGAAAGGGCCACACTGCCATTTTGGCTCTCATTACTGACACCTCGGAGAAAGAGAAGAAGATAGAAGATTTTCCAACTGTACGCGACTATCCTGAAGTATTTCCTGAGGAATTACCTGGCCTTCCGCCTCATCGCCAGGTCGAGTTTCAGATTGAACTAGCTCCCGGAGCTGCACCTATTCCTCGTGCACCTTATCGTTTAGCTCCATCAGAGTTGGAAGAACTCTCTACGCAACTACAAGAACTCTTGGATAAGGGTTTCATTCGTCCTAGCTCATCGCCCTGGGGAGCTCCAGTGCTAGTTGTGAAGAAGAAAGACGGTACCTTCAGAATGTGCATCGACTACCGGGAACTCAACAAGATAATGGTGAAGAATCGTTATCCTCTACCACGCATTGACGACTTGTTCGACCAGCTGCAAGGGTCGAGCTACTATTCAAAGATTGATTTGAGATCGGGATATCACCAGCTGAGAGTCCTAGAAGAGGACGTCTCCAAAACGGCCTTCAGAACTCGTTATGGACACTATGAGTTTTTGGTCATGCCTTTTGGGCTGACAAACGCACCTGCGATTTTCATGGACTTGATGAATCGAGTGTGCAAACCTTACCTGGACAAGTTCGTTATAGTCTTCATCGACGACATCCTGATCTATTCTAAGAGTCAGGAGGAACACGAGCAGCATCTATGACTTATTCTGGAACTCCTTCGAACAGAATAGCTTTACGCAAAGTTCTCGAAATGCGACTTCTGGCTTCGTGAAGTCCATTTCCTAGGCCACATAGTGAACAAGGATGGGATTCATGTGGATCCGTCCAAGGTAGACTCGATTAAGAACTGGCCTGCACCTCGTACACCAACGGAAATTCGCCAATTCTTGGGTTTGGCAGGTTACTACAGGAGATTCATAAAGGATTTTTCTAAGATTGCACAGCCTCTCACCTCACTAACGCAGAAAGGCGTTGTTTATCGATGGGGAAATGCACAGGAATTAGCATTTCAGCATTTAAAGGATAGACTTTGCAGCGCACCTATCCTTTCATTGCCAGAGGGCACAGACGATTTTGTGTCTACTGCGACGCATCAATTCAGGGTCTTGGTTGTGTACTGATGCAACGGGATAAGGCTATAGCCTACGCCTCGCGCCAACTCAAAGTTCATGAAAGAAACTACACTACGCACGACCTAGAGCTAGGAGCTGTTGTTTTTGCACTTAAGATATGGCGACATTACTTATACGGTACCAAGTGTGCCATTTACACCGACCACAGGAGTCTCGACCACATCTTCAAACAGAAGGAACTGAATATGCGACAACGACGATGGGTCGAGCTACTGAATGACTACGAATGCTCGATTAGGTATCACCCGGGCAAAGCCAATGTGGTGGCTGACGCCCTCAGTCAAAAGGACACTGCGCCTAAGCGTGTACGAGCTTTGCAACTCACTATACATTCTAGTCTTCCTTCCCAAATACGAGACGCTCAGGTAGAAGCATTGAAACCAGAAAACGTCAAGGCTGAAGCCCTACGCGGCTCAAGGCAAAGATTGGAACGAAAGGAAGACGGTGCTTACTACGTAACGGGACGCATTTGGGTCCCACTCTATGGCAACCTACGAGAGCCTGTGATGAATAAAGCACACAAGTCTCGCTACTCGGTACATCCTGGCTCGGACAAGATGTACCACGATATCAAAACTACGTATTGGTGGCCTAGTATAAAGGCCCACATAGCAACTTACGTCAGCAAGTGTTTGACTTGTGCGAGAGTCAAGACGGAATACCAGAAACCCTCAGGCCTACTCCAACAACCAGAGATACCACAATGGAAATGGGAGCAAATTTCCATGGATTTCGTTACTGGCCTGCCTAGATCTCAGCGCGGAAATGATACTATTTGGGTGATCGTGGATCGACTCACAAAATCTGCGCACTTCCTGGCTATCAAGGAGACGGATAAATTCTCCACTCTAGCAGAGGTATATCTCAAGGAAGTTGTCTCGAGGCACGGGGTGCCCACCTCTATTATCTCGGATCGAGATGCGCGTTTCACTTCAGAACTGTGGCAAGCAATGCACAAATCTTTTGGCTCACGATTAGACATGAGCACATTGTATCACCCTCAGACGGACGGGCAGTCCGAGCGCACTATTCAAACCTTAGAAGACATGCTTCGTGCATGTGTAATCGACTTTGGCAACAGCTGGGAAAAGCATCTGCCACTTGTGGAATTCTCGTACAATAACAGCTACCACACCAGCATTAAAGCTGCTCCGTTTGAGGCATTGTACGGGCGTAAATGCCGGTCACCTCTTTGTTGGGCAGAAGTGGGGGATAGTCGGATCACTGGTCCAGAACATGTGGTAGACACAACCGAACGAATTGCTCAAATACGACAACGCATGGCGGCAGCTCGTGACCGTCAGAAAGTCCACGCCGATAAGGGCAGGAAACCACTAGAGCTCCAGGTTGGGGAGCGGGTACTACTCAAAGTTTCACCCTGGAAGGGTGTGGTTCGTTTTGGTAAACGAGGCAAACTTAACCCACGATATGTCGGACCTTTTGAAATCATCGAGAAAATAGGCAAGGTGGCCTACAAACTGAACTTACCAGCAGAACACAGTGCAGTTCACAACGTTTTCCACGTGTCGAATCTGAAGAAGTGCCTGTCAGATGAGACCCTCGTAGTTCCTTTGAAGGAGCTCACCATCGACGAGCAGTTACGATTCGTCGAGAAACCAGTTGAAATCACGGACCGGGATGTTAAGGTCCTCAAGAACACTAGAATACCTCTCGTTCGAGTTCGTTGGAACTCACATCGCGGCCCAGAATTCACCTGGGAACGCGAAGATCAGATGAAACAAAAGTATCCCCAACTATTCGCAAACAGTACAACCACTACTGAGGCTGAAGCTACGGAATTTCGGGACGAAATTCCAGATCAACGGGGGGAGGATGTGACACCCCAGGAAAACCAGGAAAACCATACAACTTAACTAGCTTCCTCAGTGAGTACTTACCAAATTTCGGGACGAAATTTCTTTCAACTTGGGGATAATGTGACAACTCGTATTTCGGAACCTATCTTGGTACTTTGATGTAACATATGTGAACACTGTGTGATTATACGAACCTTGTGGATTGATTAAATGTTATGTTGTTATGTTGTGTAATAATGTGTATTGTATATTAATTAACAAACCGATCGCACAACACTATTCGAATCACACAAGCCCTTGGGCTTTGATCCTTTACAACTCTCGGCCCACTCCTCACTTAAACCGAATGAACAGCCCATAATGGTGGGTTTGGCCCACCTCTCACATACATAACCTCATGAGAAGATCAACACTTCTCATTTGTTGCAAAAATCACATAACATAGCAAAACCCTAGTGCTCTCTCTCTCTCCCTCACAAACCCGACGGCAGCCAAACATCCTCTCCATAGAAGATCTTTCATTTTTTTTCTTCGGATCAATCCTTGCTCCTCCTTTAACCGGTTAGTGTTATGTTGCTATTCGATTGTATGTTTGATATGTTCTTTCATGATGTTTTATGGATGAGTTATGGTTGATTGATGATAGGAATAGATGATAGGCGGCTCACATGTATAGCATTGTAGATCAACATAGGGTTGTATTTGATGTTGTAAATGATGGAGAAAACCGAATGCTTGACTGAATCGGCTGTTATGTTTTATGTTTCGGATTGTTAATCATATGATGATGTTAATCGGCTAGCATGATTTGTTGTAGCATAATGATTAGGATTAACCATATGAAACCGGTTGTATGTTCATGTAATCGGCTGTGACATGTTACGATTAGGATGATTTATTGTGTTGTCATAATCGGATGCATACTAGTGATCAAGATTCATATTAATATGTTTAAGAATAAGATGATGAAAACCCTAGAATGATGAACAAGTTTGAATGCTAATATGAATATGACATGAACATTTGAAAGATGTTGTGTTTGATCCATTTGATTAGAATTGTAGACAACAAAACATGTTTATGTTATTTCATTGGGCAGTACACAATTCCATGAAATCGAAATGCTATTGGATAAGTAAAATGTATGCAGGTCTTCTAGAAACAGCAGGTGATGGGAGTCGAGACCCTTGGTTTCAACTCGAGACCATCGAACTACAACCCGAGACCGCAATGATTGCGACTCGAGACCATATACGTGACAACTAGAGACCACAGCACCCTCACACAAGTAGCATAACTCGAGACCACGGTTGTGGGTCCGGTTGCGACTCGAGACCGTCTAGTCTCGACTAGTACATGCATGACTCGAGACCTCCACAGTTGCGACTCGAGAACTCGTAGGCTATAACTCGAGACCGCACAGTCTCGACTCAAGATCTCTAGTCTCGACTCGAGACCACGTACACATACTCACTGATTTGGACTTGCACATTGTTACGGGCTTAGGTGATTGGGCTGTACGGTGGGCTTTGTTTGCTACATGATTCCTACTGTTGAACTAAACACTGTTGTTGAACTGCCATGCTAAACGTGTATGCCATGATCGTTACTTGCGTACAATACGTGTAGAACATACGTGCACTACTTGAATATGAACCTGACTTGAATGGTATCTATGTTAAGACGTGGTTGACCACTTATAGCTTGACCGACTTTCTGTGTATCTGCCGAGCAAACCAATGTGAGTTCACACTTTCTACAAAGCATGGGATTCCCAGGGGTTGGGAATTGGGGTTAAGGAACATGGATTCCTCGTCTTCAGGAATTTAATTCCTCGTCCTCATGGACAGATAACTCGTACTAGACCAAAACTCTATCACGAAGTCCCTCCTTTTTATATCGACTTAATTGCCGGGCCAATGGCGAGCGGGTTATTAGTTAGATAGCGCTATTTAGGTTTGACAAACCTCACACCGTGCCGTAGAGGACGGGCGTGAACTAATGGACTATGGCACGTCGGTGATGATAGACACCGACGCTAAGGGCACATAAACATGACTAACGTCAGTAGTCGATATGGTAACGAGTCTAGTGTATACATGGGGTAGCCCCCATGGCCGAAACGCCAGATAACTAACACGGGGTAGCCCCCACGGCTGGATTGCCAGAGTAAATGGGTTAAACAAATCACGTTTTCAACTATGGGGTAACCCCCACGGCAGGATGCCAGTTAAAGGAAACTGTTTTTGAAACAACTTAAAACGAACACCCAACAGTGAACTCACTCAACTTGTTGTTGACTCGTTACTACATGCTTTGCAGGACAATAGGTACTTAGCTGGAGCTTGCATGGGGAAGAGTCGTTGTGGGACATGGACAGCTGTGTGCCATGTTAAACTTTGGAACAATTAAACTTATGCTTGGGTTTTAAACGTTATGCTTCCGCTTGCAACTTAAACTATGTTTTGTTTGGACACCAATTGTATTGGTTGGATTTTTATAATCGCTTTCATGCTTGTTCAATATGATTGGTGGCTGGATCCTGGTCAGTCACGCCTCCAAGCGGCGATACTCCGCAGGTGGATTTTGGGGGTGTGACATATAACCTCGGAAGGTTATTCCCTATATACTATGGTCAGCTAATGTGTTTGGTCGGATCCTAATGATCGACCAAACGGGTCGGGTTCGAAAGTATAAGCGATTGTTTAGATCGCTTACCTTACGACCCTATATAAGCACTAAACTAAAAGTGACGAGCTAAGCATGTTAAAACATGCTTAACTAAGTTTAGAAAACAGGTTTGGTATCAAAACAAACGGTTTTGATACCTATAAGTAGTTTGGTTACAAAATACGCAATAATACGCATTTTGGCCGAAACTACGACTCGTCACTGAGCCTTGATAACGTGGTAATCAGTAGGTATAGTCACTAGGGACTATAACCATCGTGATTACGCTCACGTTATGAAGTTCAAATGAACTTCGCATTGACCATAAACTGGTCAACGCAGAAATTCAAACAAAGTTTGACTTTTAACGCTAAAAGAATAAAAGAACGAAGGAACACTTACAAAGGGTCCCCGAAAGGTTTGATTTCCAAATATTTCTCAGGTATGAAGCGTTTTTACACCTCAACTTAGAGAAGTTTTCATAAATTAAGTGGGTTTTGAGTTGTGATGGGTTGGGTATTTATAGGATTTGGACCACCGTTAGGATCGTTTCTTGAAAACCGTGATCGAATCTCATCCGTACACTTGTTGGAATGTTATGGAACCCAAATTGGCCCCCCACCATCAGAGATCAACATGTGGAATTGAGATTGGGAGTGGGTAACAGCTGTAAACAGCTGGCTAGAAGTTTCTGAGGTTCTGGAGATCCCTTACGGACCGTAAGGGTGATCGCTTACGGTCCGTAAGCCATTAACTTTGGCAGAATTACAGTTTCAGTCCCTGCACCATGTTTCGTTGCGTAACGGCACTTCTAACACCCGTCAATCCCAATTTCAAGCTCCACAATGATGTTAAGACATAGGGAACATGAAATATGCTTGAAAACATCTCGGATGTCAGTTCGTTTGGCCGTACGGTTGCGATGTTCGGTTAATTACGACGGAATGCGCATAAGCGCGAAAAACGATCCAAATGGCGTGACGAATGGATTTTTCTCATGCCAAACACTAAAATAAAGTATTTTAGTGCTTACATAAATTTTTGGATGTCCGGATGTTTTCAGAACGTAATTTATGCGCGAAAGTGCAAACTTGTGCACTTTTTGACACTTTTAGTCCCTGAATGACCCAAAAGTTTATTTTAGCACACCGAACACCTCCAAGCCTATTTCTAAGCTATGTAAATGATATTTATGGTATGTTTAACTTATGGTCATGTTCCGGAATGTCTGTTTTAGTACGAATCATCATACTTTCGCAGTTTGTCAAATTTAGTCCCTGTAGGCGAATTAACTTGTTTTTGCCATACCAAAGCCTTCAAAACTTATTTCTAAGTTATGTAAAGGTTATTTAAGGTATGTTAAGTATATGTTGATGTTCCGGAGTATTTTTCGCATTAAACTGACTACGTTTACGCACCAGTTTGCGTATAAATCTCCAGAAAGCGATGTAGAGTTTGAAATTGAACAAAAGTCAAAACATGAACAATGTAAAACATAACCAAACAAACATTTGGATCAAATAACATTGTTTTATTGATAATTGAACTGTTCACAATGATTACAAGCACAGATGTTACAGTCTCCCCTACTTGTGGAAATTTCGTCCCGAAATTTATTTAGAGGAAACTCGTGGGAATAGATGTGGATACTTCGCCTTCATTTGATCTTCACATTCCCAAGTAAACTCAGGTCCACGTTTAGATTCCCAGCGAACTTTGACTAATGGAATGCGCTTGCGTTTAAGCCACTTGACTTCACGTTCCATGATTTCCACTGGCTTCTCAACGAATTTCAGTGTTTTATCAACCTGAATTTCGTCAAGTGGTATCTGGAGGTTCTCGTCAGCTAAACACCTCTTGAGATTGGACACGTGGAAGGTTGGATGAACATTTCCAAGTTCAGGAGGTAACTCAAGTCTGTAGGCTACCTTACCGATTCTTTCGACGATCTTGAATGGTCCAACGTATCTAGGTGCAAGTTTTCCTTTCTTTCCAAATCTGATCACACCTTTGAAAATCCATGGGCTTGCGTTTTAGGTCCGCGTAACTCTTCTGACGGTTTCTAGCTGTCTGAAGGTTATCACGAACTTTCTTAACCTTATCTGTTGTCTCTAAAATGAGGGCAGGTCCAGTAAGCTGAGCCTCACCGATCTCATTCCAGCAGACTGGTGAATGACATTTTCGACCATAGAGAGCCTCGAAAGGAGCCATGTTGATGCTGGAGTGATAACTGTTGTTGTAGGAGAATTCAATTAACGGAAGATGTGAATCCCAACTACCACCAAAGTCGATCACACAAGCTCTAAGAATATCCTCCAGAGTCTGGATTGTTCTTTCAGATTGACCATCCGTTTGTGGATGATAAGCTGTGCTCAGATTAAGTTGGGTCCCCATAGCAGATTGCATGGTTCTCCAAAAATGAGAAGTGAAGCGAGCATCTCTGTCAGAAATGATGTTCAAAGGAACACCATGTCGAGCTACAATTTCATCCACATAGAGTTTAGCAAGTTTGTCAGCAGAAAAATCCTCACGGATTGGCAAGAAATGCGCTGACTTAGTAAGACAATCAACGACTACCCAGATGGCATCATGACCTTTCTTTATGCGTGGAAGCTTGGTAACAAGATCCATAGTAATGTTTTCCCATTTCCAAACTGGGATCTCTGGTTGCACCAATAAACCAGAAGGACGTTGATGTTCAGCCTTAACCTTAAGACAAGTAAGGCATTTTGATACATATAAGGCGATGTCTTTCTTCATACCAGGCCACCAATAATGAGTACGAAGATCCTTATACATCTTATCTGAGCCAGGATGAATAGAATAACGAGACTTATAGGCTTCATCCATAAGCAAGGTGCGAAGATTATCTTGGCTTGGGACCCACAAACGGTCCATGAAGTAATACGATCCATTGTCCTTCAGTTCCAGATCAGGTGTTATGTGATAGGGAAAGTCCTTATCCATCAAACCTTGTGAAACACAAGATTGTTGAGCCTGCGAAATGCGGGCTTGGATATCGGATCGAGCTTGAATATCAGATTGAACACGAACACAATGAAGCTTAGTACGTTCCTTACGACTTAATGCATCGGCTACGACATTCGCCTTACCAGGATGGTAGCGAATTTCGTAGTCATAGTCGTTTAGAAGCACAACCCAACGTCGTTGCCTCATGTTGAGTTCTTTCTGATTGAAGATATGCTGAGGACTTTTGTGGTCCGTGAAAACCACACATTTTGTACCGTACAAATAGTGTCTCCAGATCTTAAGAGCGAAGACAATTGCACCCAACTCAAGATCATGAGTGGTGTAGTTCTTTTCATGTATCTTTAACTGCCTTGATGCATATGCTATGAGTTTGTTCCTTTGCATCAGAACGCAGCCAAGACCTAATTTAGATGCATCGCAATAAACGACGAAATCATCATTGCCATCAGGCAAAGTCAGAACAGGCGCGTCGCAAAGTTTCTGCTTCAAGTTTTGAAAAGCTTCCTCTTGTTTGAATCCCCAATCAAAGGGCTTGTTCTTCTGAGTTAGAGCAGTTAGAGGAACTGCAATCTTTGAGAAATTCTCAATGAAGCGGCGGTAATAACCCGCAAGACCAAGAAAAGAACGAACTTCAGTAGGAGTAGTAGGCGTATCCCAATCCTTAATAGCACTGATCTTGGAGGGATCTACATGAATACCTTGTTCGTTGACAATATGTCCTAAGAATTGAACTTCTTTAAGCCAGAATTCACACTTGGAGAATTTGGCGAAAAGTTGCTCTTTCTTTAGGAGTTCCAGAGTAAGACGAAGATGTTGCTCGTGATCAGCTCGCGTCTTAGAGTATATCAAGATGTCATCAATAAAAACAATGATGAACTGATCCAAATAAGGCTTGCAGACCCTATTCATTAAGTCCATGAAAACAGCAGGAGCATTAGTCAAACCGAATGGCATGACTGTGAACTCATAATGCCCATAACGAGTGCGGAACGCTGTCTTGGGAATGTCTTCTTCATGCACACGAAGTTGGTGATATCCAGATCGCAGATCAATCTTTGAAAAATAAGAAGCGCCCTGTAACTGATCAAAGAGATCATCGATGCGAGGTAGGGGATATCGATTCTTGATGGTAAGATTGTTAAGCTCACGATAATCGATACACATCCTAAAAGATCCATCCTTCTTCTTGACAAAAAGAACGGGAGCACCCCAAGGTGAAAAGCTAGGACGGATAAAACCTTTGTCAGAGAGCTCCTGAAGCTGCTTAGACAACTCTTGCATCTCAGACGGTGCAAGGCGGTAGGGAGGTCTGGCAATGGGATTTGCACCGGGTACGAGATCAATACGGAACTCGACTTGGCGTGCTGGAGGTAGACCAGGTAACTCTTCAGGGAATACTTCAGAATAATCCCGAACAACAGGAATATCTTGAATAGATTTACCTTTGCCCTTATCTGCTACAACATGTGCCAAAAAGGCCACACAGTTCTTTCGTAGATACTTCCGAGCTTTAAAACAAGACATGAGTTTGAGACCACCAGCAGGTTTCTCACCATGAACTTGTAGGATCTCACCTGTCGAAAGCGGCACACGAACAATCTTCTCAAAACAAACTACCTCTGCGCGATGCTTGGATAACCAATCCATACCCACAATAACGTCGAAGCTTCCAAGTTGCATAGGCGTGAGGTCAATAGGAAAAAGATGGTCGTTAAGGTTCAACTGGAAGTTGCGAAGAACAGAATCAAGAACAATGGGTTCACCACTAGCAACCTCTACTGTCAAGGGTTTTCCTAGTTTCGTTCTAGACACGCGAAGTAATGGCTCAAAAGATAATGACACAAAACTCTTATCGGCACCCGAATCAAAAAGAACAGATGCAGGCTGATTATTAATAAAGAACGTACCGTTCACCACTTCATTGTCTGCTTGTGCCTCTTGTGCATTCATGTTGAAGACTCGACCTCGAGCCTGTGCCTGATTCTGATTTGGGTTAGCATTCACCAAACTTGGACACTGATTACGGTAGTGGGTCAGATCCCCACAGTTATAACAAGAGCCTGGCGGGTAGTGTGGTCGTGCAGCTTGACCTTGTTGCTGAGCAGGAGGCTGAGCAACTTGTGGAGCTGGATTACGTGCAGCCTGATTCTGAGCAAAACGACAAACATCATTAAGATGACCTGACTTCCCACAGTTAGTACAGAAACGTCATGGAAGTTGCGGCTGATGGTGTCTGTTGCATCTATTGCACAAAGGTGCATTCCCTGCATAAGGTTTCTTCGCTGGAGGCTGTGCGGGTTGGTTGGGAGCTGCCTGGTTAACTTGGGCAGTGACAGCAAAATTTTGGGAAGCCTTACGCTTCCTTGACCCCCTTGAGGAGCCAGAATCCTTTCCCTTCTTGTTTTGACCTTTCTTGCTATCTTCTTTGTCAGACGCCTGCTTCTTACCCTTGTCACCCTTTTTATGCAGCTTCCCCTTTCGAACCTGCGACTCAGTCAATGTCGCTGCTAACTCGATCGCCTGACGGAGTGTGGTAGGGTTACTACCAGTAATGATGTCTTGTACTGAGTCAGGTAGACCATCGATGTACCTTTCGATAGCCTTCTCGAGTGGGGTAACCATTGTTGGGCAAAGCAGACTCAACTCCTCAAACCTATCAGTATACGCCCGGTGCTCGCCGCTATCTTGTTTCAAATCATCAAACTCTCTCTCCAAAGCTCGCAGTTCATGACGAGGACAGAACTCCCTCATCATAAGAGCTCTAAGTTCAGCCCATGTTTGTGCCAAAGCAACTTCAGCACCACGATCTCTCATAACCCCGTTCCACATGTGAGAGCCCTCTTCTGAAACACACTGGAAGAAAACTCGACCTTGCGATTATCAGGGCACTGAACGTGGCGAAACGTACTCTCCGTGCTCTCGAACCATTGTAGGAGCCCAGTTGCTCCTTCAGTACCACTAAACTTGAGTGGCTTAGCCGAATTGAAACTCTTGAAATTGCATGGCGCATGATTGTTGTTGTTGGCTTGGTTCATTTGAGCAATAAAATTTGGGAAAGCAGCAGCCATTTGCTGTGCGATGATTTCTGCCAGTTCGGCAGTCGCTATCTGGTGTTCGCGTCGAGGAGGCATTCTAAAAGAGGAAACATGAAAGGAAACGAGTGAGAGGGTTGAATGAAAAGGACGAGATGAAACAAAATTGACAAAGCAAAGATGGTGGTCATTCGTCCACATCACAAAGCAAACAAATGACACACAGTGACTAATCAAAGTAAATGGGTCAAAAATAATGTATCGCGAAGACATGCTCACCTATAAGTGAACACTCACCCCAAGAGTTCCCAGGTAAGAGTGACTGGTCCGATTATGTGGATTTGTACGAACACTCTATCCTTAGACAGAAAACCCAGGGTACAGGCATTCACTCTTCCAGTTTGCACGTGTTCACACTATTTAAAACCCAAAACCTTGACGAGATTTTGAAAACTCAAAGGGCATAAAGCCAAAAATTGAGTCAAACTGGAAGGGTTCAAAACCTTACAATAGAGGGTTCAAAACCTAGTAATCAATCATCCAAGAATAGATGATTAATTTTCAAAGCGGATTCGAACTTGATGTTCCCGTTGTGGTTATCACCTAAGGATAGGCGAAGTGCATGTTTTAAAAATCTAAACACAAGATAACTTGTGTTGGGGTCCTAGAAAAGTTATAGTCTAGGTCAAAGCATTACTAATAACCTAATTCCCTATAACCATTGGCTCTGATACCAACTCTTCTGTCACACCCCGACCACGTATAACATACAAAACGTGGCGGAAAACGTCGGGGAGTGTTGTAACAGAATTAATTGTTTCATAACCATGGCATTCAAAGTTGTATTTTATTTATCAACATAAGAGTTACATTGTCTTAAACAGGAAACAAAGAGTACATAACATAATTAAACTAAGTCTATCTTCGTTTTATGTCTCTAAGGCACAGGTCCGCCCTAGTGTCACGAGCATTGTCCTAAGCAACAGCTCCTGAAAACACATGTGAAAATAGGTACGTCAGCATAAAAATGCCTGTGAGATACATAGGTTTTGTGAAAATAGGATTCATGACTTGGGTTTTTAGAAGAAAGGTTTAATAAAAATTAGTCATGAATCTTGTTAAGTGTTTTCTTTTATAAATCATATGAAAACTCGATAAGAAATCAGATTATATAAAAGAAAGGAGTATGGTGAATGAAATAACCAAATAAAATGAGTTGTATAAAATAAACTGTTTTGTAAAACAATGTCTTGTCAAAAATAAGTTGTTTATGTAAAATGTAATATGTCAAATATTGAAATGATTTAAATAATGCTACGTTATGTAATATTATACAAACACTTATATATAGGAAGTACCAGCGGCGTATCTACCATGTTTGTATCATATTACACACGCCTCGTTGCTCAAATCATTTACCCAAACCAACCACCAATGTAAATTGTTCATGTATAAATCAATTGTCAAGTGTTATTGTGTAAACCATATCAAAATGTCCATGTCTAATATAAATCACCAAATGTGTATATCAATGTCAAAATGTTTATGTTTAATGTAAATCATATAATGTGTATCCAAAAATGTCATGTATGGCATGTGAAATATATCAACTAAACCAGTAAAATGCACAAAAACAGGGTATTGAATTAAACATAGTTTAAGTCAAAGTTATGTTTTGTGGAATAAATGCATGCTATACTGATACAAACATCTATGCGGTATTGTGAAAATGCATACATCCAAGCCTTGTGACTGTGGTGATAGACCTTTAAACAAATTAAAGGTTTATCTGTGTTATGTTTATCGAATTCGGTCATTCCTTCCACCCAAACAAACCTAGGGTTCAGGAATGGGAGTTGTCAAGTCCTATGGTACCATTACCTACTAACGAGCGGCGTAGCTAATGTTAATGAATGTATATTGTCCCATTTGAACAAACCAAATGTCATACCAAAAATGTAAGCATGTGAAAACAATGCACTAAGTATGTAATCAAATGAACATACATAGCGTGAAATGTAATGTAAAACAATGTACTAAGTATGCACACAATGGACATACATAGCATGAAATGTGATGTAAAACGATGTACTAAGTATGCACACAATGGACATACATAGCATGAAATGTAATGTAAATCATGTACTATAATGTACTAATGAACATAACAACCATATGATATGAAAGCATGAAAGGCACGAAAGTAACAAGTAGGCACATGTGTTTCACCCCAAAATGTTTGGAAAACAGTAAAAGAGGGGTCTATGTACTCACTTGAGATTGCCTAGAAGTCCTTGAGTAACAACCAAACAATGCTAGAGATCACGGATATCAAACGACACCTAATATAGGTAACTATGTTAATATACCGGACCTAAATCGGAGGATTGGATAGAATGAGGGTTTGTAAACCAACCGAGTATGGGAACTCGTGTAATATGGTTTAACAAAGCCTACATACTAAAATAAAACCTAACCTAAGTGCTTACGACCCATTACGACCCGTTTAGGTAGCTTATGCTACTTTAACGCGTCGTTCGCGTAAAACGCGTTCGGAATGCCTAACTAGCCCTATGATAAGTAAAATATGCCTTACCATGTCTAATATTGTTTCCAAATCAGTTTAGATGTTAAAAGTTATGTTACATATGCTTAAAATGAATTTTGGCGTAAAAAGGGCATTTTGGTAATTTACCTAAGGCATATAAACTACCTATCATACAACTACTTAAACGAAGCGACCATAAGGTATAACCTCGGAAGGTTATTCCCTATATACTATGGTCACCTAATGTGTTTGGTCGGATCCTAATGATCGACCAAACGGGTCGGGTTCGAAAGTATAAGCGATTGTTTAGATCGCTTACCTTACGACCCTATATAAGCACTAAACTAAAAGTGACGAGCTAAGCATGTTAAAACATGCTTAACTAAGTTTAGAAAACAGGTTTGGTATCAAAACAAACGGTTTTGATACCTATAAGTAGTTTGGTTACAAAATACGCAATAATACGCATTTTGGCCGAAACTACGACTCGTCACTGAGCCTTGATAACGTGGTAATCAGTAGGTATAGTCACTAGGGACTATAACCATCGTGATTACGCTCACGTTATGAAGTTCAAACGAACTTCGCATTGACCATAAACTGGTCAACGCAGAAAGTCAAACAAAGTTTGACTTTTAACGCTAAAAGAATAAAAGAACGAAGGAACACTTACAAAGGGTCCCCGAAAGGTTTGATTTCCAAATATTTCTCAGGTATGAAGCGTTTTTACACCTCAACTTAGAGAAGTTTTCAGAAATTAAGTGGGTTTTGAGTTGTGATGGGTTGGGTATTTATAGGATTTGGACCACCGTTAGGATCATTTCTTGAAAACCGTGATCGAATCTCATCCGTACACTTGTTGGAATGTTATGGAACCCAAATTGGCCCCCCACCATCAGAGATCAACATGTGGAATTGAGATTGGGAGTGGGTAACAGCTGTAAACAGCTGGCTGGAAGTTTCTAAGGTTCTGGAGATCCCTTACGGACCGTAAGGGTGATGGCTTACGGTCCGTAAGCCATTAACTTTGGCAGAATTACAGTTTCAGTCCCTGCACTTTGTTTCGTTGCGTAACGGCACTTCTAACACCCGTCAATCCCAATTTCAAGCTTCACAATGATGTTAAGACATAGGGAACATGAAATATGCTTGAAAACATCTCGGATGTCGGTTCGTTTGGCCGTACGGTTGCGATGTTCAGTTAATTACGACGGAATGCGCATAAGCGCGAAAAACGATCCAAATGGCGTGACGAATGGATTTTTCTCATGCCAAACACTAAAATAAAGTATTTTAGTGCTTACATAAATTTTTGGATGTCCGGATGTTTTCAGAACGTAAGTTATGCATGAAAGTGCAAACTTGTGCACTTTTTGACACTTTTAGTCCCTGTGTGACCCAAAAGTTTATTTTAGCACACCGAACACCTCCAAGCCTATTTCTAAGCTATGTAAAGGATATTTATGGTATGTTTAACTTATGGTCATGTTCCGGAATGTCTGTTTTAGTACGAATCGTCATACTTTCGCAGTTTGTCAAATTTAGTCCCTGTAGGCGAATTAACTTGTTTTTGCCATACCAAAGCCTTCAAAACTTATTTCTAAGTTATGTAAAGGTTATTTAAGGTATGTTAAGTATATGTTGATGTTCCGGAGTATTTTTCGCATTAAACTGACTACGTTTACGCACCAGTTTGCGTATAAATCTCCAGAAAGCGATGTAGAGTTTGAAATTGAACAAAAGTCAAAACATGAAAAATGTAAAACATAACCAAACAAACATTTGGATCAAATAACATTGTTTTATTGATTATTGAACTGTTCACAACGATTACAAGCACAGATGTTACATGTAACCTTTGATTATTTCCGCACTTTTGCACTATTTAAGAGATTATCTTAGTTATTGTAGTAGGCCCCTCTTTTGAAGGTGGCGTTACCCTCAACCCAGTAGTTTGAGTCAGCAAGGATACAATCCTAAAGGGTCGGATTATTGAAAGATAATTAATTAAGTTATTAATGCATAATGTGGTAGGCCCCTCTTTTGAAGGTGACGTTACCCTCGGCTAAGTAGTCTGAGTCAGCAGGGATACAGTCCTAAGTAGCCGGGTTAAGTATTAATAGTAGTTTAACTTATGTGGGGATCAAAGATTTTGAACCCCCGCCATCCAATACCATTAAGTATTGAAGGAGGTCCTACTAAATTTGACCCAGGTCCTTTGCAGGATCTATACACTGAACAATGGTAAGACTCTTACCAAACCGTTCCCTTAACCCCCGACCAGGTAGCCAACATACCTCCATATAGACCGTGGAGATATGAATGGTGAAAATCTTTTATTTTATATAGACAGTAAAATAATGCCAAGACACCACGGACAAACGATAAGGAAGAATCACCTTCAACATAAGAAACTAGTTATTAAAGTCATTAATACATAACCAATTAAAAAGTGCGAAAAGATTAAAAATAAAAAGTATTACACTAGACACTTTGTCTTCACCAAGTGATGTAAGAGACTTAGGAAAACATGGCCTTGATTGTCAAGAACTCTTACGATCAATCTTGGATCCCGAGACGACTCACACACTCTATGATGGACAATGGATGATGGTGGTGGATAATGGTGTTATGGTGGTGGTGGGTGGTGGGTGAAGTGTGAGAGAGGTGGTGTGCCAAGGGATGGTTTGAGCTTGAGCTAAGCACTCCTATTTATAGGCTGAATAGAAGCTCGGGCACGGCCCCGTGTCCAGTGGGCACGGCCCCGTGTCCACATCCTTCTCTGTCTTCATTAATTGCTCTTGTCTTTATTAGTTGACCACGGCCCCATGTCCGCTGGGCACGACCCCGTGTGCAGAAGCATATCTGTACTATCAAGATTTTCCTGGATTCTGCGAATCTTATAGTTGACCACGACCCCGTGTCCGCTGAGCACGGCCCCGTGGTGGGCGATGGAAGCTTCTACAACTTTGTCTTTTGTGCTGACACTTGGGCAAGCCCTCGTGCTCATTGAGCACGGGGCGTGTTCAGCCTTCTGTTCTCTTGTTTTGCTTGGGAAGATGCTGTCGTGGGGTCGGGCACGTCACGTTTGTTCCTTTTCTTGTATTTATGTTAGATTTAGCTGCCTTTTTGCTTCTTTTGTTAATTTGAGCTCATTTAATCCTGAAAATACAAAAGGAAGACAAAAGCACACTTTTTCCAACATTAGTACTAAAAAAGGGTTAGTTTTATGCCACAATTGATGTAATTTATATGTTGCATTTTGCACACATCAGTATCCTTGATCTAAAGAACTTAGCGAAGCTCAGACAAACCAAGGAAATTCAAGTAGTACCTAGTAATCGGATCACTAGTAAATAAATCGACACCTAAATCAGAAGATCGGACAGAATGAGGTCTTGTAAACCAAATGAGTGTTGGAACTCATGTGATATGGTTTAACAAAGCCTACATTCTAAATCGGAACCTAACCTAAGTGCATTCGACCCGTTACGACCCGTTTAGGTAGCTTACGCTACTTTAACGCGTCATTCACGCAAAAGCGCGTTCGAGACTTCTAACTAGTCCTATGACAAGTATTATATGCCTAAACATGTTTAATTAGGTTGCATAATCAGTTAAGTGACAAATGTTTAGGTTACATATGCTTAAAATCCAATTATGCATGAAAAGGGTATTTTGGTAATTTACCTAAGGCATATAAACTACCTATCATACAACTACTTAAACTAGGTGACCATAAGGTATAACCTCGGAAGGTTATTCCCTATGCAACTATGGTCACTAAACATGCTTGGTCGGATCCTAATGATCGACCAAACGGGTCGAGTTCGAAAGTCTAAGCGGACCGCTTGACTTACGACTCTAAACAAGCACTAAACTAAAAGTGACGAGCTAAGCATGTTAAAACATGCTTAACTAATTTAGAAAACAAGTTTTGATATCAAAACAAAGTGTTTTGATACCAAGAGTAGTTTGGTTGCAAAATACGCTTAAATGCGTATTTTGACCAAAACTACGACTCGTCACTACGCCAACGTGGTAATCAGTAGGTATAGTCACTAAGGACTATAACCATCGTGATTACGCTCACGTTGCGAAGTTCAAACGAACTTCTCGTTGACCAACTCGTGGTCAAAGCTGAAAGTCAAACACTGTTTGACTTTTAAGCTAGGAAAGCAATAAAAGAATGAAAGAGGACTTACAAAGGGTCCAAATAGATTTGATTCCAAGTTTTCTCAGGTAGGTAGTGAATAATCACAACCACTTAGAGAAAATCTCAGATCAAATGTAAGGAAAATGAATGAGGGACATGGCTTTATATAGTTTTTCGCAAACCGTTAAGATCATTTCTTGGAGAAGAGGGAATGATCTTGGCCATACAATTGTTAGAGAATGATTGGGGGACTTGTTCTCCACACAAACCAGCCCATAGCATTGAAAACCATTGATCAAAACCATCAAAATCGAGCTAAATGACCAGATTCAATGTTTCTTTCTGGCATGGCCACGCGCCCCGCGTAAGATATGGCTTGGGCTTACGCGCCCCGCCTGGGCCATCTTTGGCAGATTGTCAAAACAGGTCCCTGAACTTGTAAAACATGCATTTCGGCCCATTTTTGACACGTTTAAGCCCCGTTAACCTCATTTCAAGGAATAAAATGAAGTTAAAGTATAGGGAACTCAAAACATGTTCAAAAATATCTCGGATGTCAGTTCGTTTGGTCGTACGATCGCGTTGTTCGGTTAATTACGACGGAAGTCGTAACGAACGCTAAATCGATCCAAATTAAGCGATGAATAGAATTTTATCATGCCAATCACTAAAATATAATATTTTAATGATTACATAAATTTTTGGATGTCCGGATATATTCAGAACGTAAGATATGCGCGAAAATGCAAACTTGTGCACTTTTTTACGCTTTTAGTCCTTATTGATCAATGGAGTTTGTTTTAGCATACCGAACCACTCAAAGCCTATTTCTAAGCTATGCAAAGGATATTTAGGGTATGTTTAACTTATGATCAAGTTCCGGAATGTTCGTTACTATACAAATCGGTATAGTTTCGTAGTTTGACACAAATCGTCCCTGCGATCGAACAAACTTGTTTTCGACACACCAAACCATCCAAAACTTATTTCTAAGTTATGTGGAGGTTATTTAAGGTATGTTAAGCCTATTTCAGTATCTTGGAGTGTTTGTCGCATTAAAATGACTGCGTTTACGCACCAGGTTGCGTATAACTTTCTAGAAAGCGATTTAAAGCTTGAAATCGGAATCGAATCAAATCATAAAATCATCAAACACAAATACACATATAATAACACCAAAACAAATTGTTTTATTAATAATTAACATTGTTTTACATTGTACATCGATTACAGAGCACAGTTGTCATAGTCTCCCCTACTTTAGGAAATTTCATCCCGAAATTTTAACTAAAGGAAACTTGCGAGAACAATTGCGGATATTTCGCCTTCATTTGGTCCTCACGTTCCCAAGTAAACTCTGGGCCACGTTTGGATTCCCAGCGAATCTTGACCAAATGAATTTGTTTGTTCTTCAACTGTTTGAAAGTACGGTCCACTATCTCCACAGGTTTCTCGACAAAGTGCATCGTTTCATTGATTTAGATTTCGTCGAGTGGAATGTGAAGATCAATGTCAGCTAAACACTTTCGCAGATTGGACACGTGGAAAGTCAGATGGATATTTCCAAGCTCTGGAGGTAGCTCTAGTCGATAAGCAACCTTTCCAACCCTTTCAACAATCTTAAATGGTCCAACATATCGTGGTGCAAGTTTTCCTTTCTTTCCAAATCTCACCACTCCTTTCCAAGGTGACACCTTGAGTAGGACATGGTCTCCGACTTGAAATTCTAAGGGCTTGCGTCGTAAATCCGCATAACTCTTTTGACGGCATCTAGCTGTCACAAGATTATCGCGAATTTTCTTGATTTTGTCTGTTGTTTCTAGAATGAGCTCAGGTCCAGTAAGCTGAGCTTCACCGATCTCATTCCAACAGACAGGTGAACGGCATTTTCGACCGTAGAGAGCTTCGAATGGTGCCATATTGATACTAGCATGATAACTATTGTTGTAAGAGAACTCGATCAATGGCAGATGAGAATCCTAATTACCACCAAAGTCTATCACGCATGCTCTAAGCATATCCTCCAAAGTTTGAATCGTCCTCTCAGATTGTCCATCTGTTTGGGGATGATAAGCAGTGCTTAGATTTAGTTGGGTTCCCATAGCAGATTGCATGGTCTTCCAAAAATGAGATGAAAATCGGGCATCACGATCAGATATGATGTCCAAAGGAACACCATGTCGAGATACAATCTCATCAACGTAAATCTTTGCAAGTTTATCAGCAGATAGATCCTCGCGAATCGGAATAAAATGAGCTGACTTCGTCAGTCGATCGATAACAACCCAAATAGCATCATGACATTTTGATGTATGCGGTAATTTAGTGATGAGGTCCATAGCAATGTTCTCCCACTTCCAAACCGGTATCTCTGGTTGTACAAGCAAACCAGAAGGTCGTTGATGTTTAGTCTTGACTTTGAGACAAGTTAGGCATTTTGACACATACAAGGCAACATCTTTCTTCATACCAGGCCACCAATACTGAGTACGAAGATCCTTGTACATTTTATCAGCACCAGGATGGATAGAATATCGAGACTTGTGAGATTCGTCCATCACTAAAGTGCGGAGATTGTCTTGTTTCGGAATCCACAAACGATCCTTGAAATAGAGTAAACCACCGTTCTTCGCTTCAAGTTTAAGCTCAAGTTGACGTGGTAATTCCTTACCCATCAAATTTTGTGAAACACAAAATTGCTGAGCTTGAAGAACACGAGTTTGAAGATCAGATAGAGTTCGAACAAAATGAAGCTTGACTCGCTCCTTTCGACTAAGCGCATCGGCTACGACATTCGCCTTACCAGGATGGTAGCGAATCTCGCAATCGTAGTCGTTTAAGAGTTCAACCCAACATCGTTGCCTCATGTTCAGCTCCTTCTAATTAAGAATATGCTGGAGACTTTTGTGGTCTGTGAAAACCACACACTTCGTGCCATAAAGATAGTGTCTCCAAATTTTGAGAGCGAAAACCACAGCTCCTAACTCAAGATCATGAGTTGTGTAGTTCTTCTCGTGAACTTTCAATTGTCTAGATGCGTATGCTATAACTTTACCTCGTTGCATAAAAACACAACCAAGGCCTAAGTTGGAGGCATCACAGTAGACAACGAAATCATCGTTTCCCTCGGGCAAAGATAAAACAGGAGCATCATATAGCTTCTGTTTCAGCGTTTGGAACGCTTCTTCTTGCTTGGGTCCCCACTCAAAAGGCTTATTCTTTTGAGTCAAAGCAGTGAGTGGAACCGCAATTTTCGAGAAGTTAGAAATGAATCGACGATAATATCCAGCGAGACCAAGGAAAGAACGAATTTCTGTAGGCGTCGTTGGTGTATTCCAATCCTTGATTGCAACAATCTTGGATGGATCCACATGAATACCTTGCTCGTTGACAATATGTCCCAAAAACTGAACTTCTTTAAGCCAAAATTCACACTTGGAGAATTTAGCAAAAAGTTGTTCCTTCTTCAGGAGTTCTAAAGTCAAACGAAGGTGTTGCTCGTGCTCGGCTCGAGACTTTGAATAAATGAGAATATCGTCGATGAACATAATAATGAACTTGTCTAAATAAGGTTTACAGACCCTATTCATTAAGTCCATGAAAATAGCTGGGGCATTTGTCAAACCAAAAGGCATGACGGTGAACTCGTAATGCCCATATCTCGTGCAGAAAGCAGTTTTGGGAATATCTTCTTCGAATACACGAAGCTGATGATACCCAGAACGCAGATCGATCTTGGAGAAATAGGTAGCACCTTGCAGCTGATCAAAGAGATCATCGATTCGGGGTAGGGGATATCGATTCTTGATGGTAAGCTTGTTAAGCTCACGATAATCGATACACATTCGAAAAGATCCATCTTTCTTCTTCACAAAGAGAACAGGAGCTCCCCAGGGTGAATAACTCGGTCGGATGAATCCTTTATCAGATAACTCTTGAAGCTGTTTCGATAACTCTTGCATCTCCGACGGTGCAAGACGATAGGGTGCTTTCGCAATCGGGTTGGCATTGGGTACAAGGTCAATATGAAACTCGACTTGACGAACTGGAGGCAAACCAGGCAGTTCATCAGGAAACACCTCTGGATAATCCCGAACAATTGGAATATCCTGAATACTATTGTTCTTGCCCTTCTCCTCGGTGACATGTGCCAGAAAAGCAACATATCCTTTTCGTAGATAACTTTGGGCTTTCGTACACGACATGAGTTTCAATCCACCAGATGGTTTCTCGCCACGAACTACCAGAACATCGCCAGACGAAAAAGGAATACGAATGATCTTATCGAAACAAATCACCTCAGCATGGTGTTTGGTTAACCAATCCATTCCCACAATAATGTCGAAACTCCCAAGTTGCATCGGTACGAGGTCAATGGGAAAAAGATGGTTATCGAGGTTCAATTGACAACCATGAATAACAGAATCGAGAACAAGAGGTTTACCAGTAGCAACTTTGACAGATAAGGGTTTCCTCAGTTTAGTTCTAGGTATCGCAAGTAAAGGCTCAAAGGATAACGAAACAAAACTCCTATCAGCACCAGAATTGAAAAGAACAAATGCAAGTTGATTGTTAACTAGGAACGTACCGTTAACAACTTTGTTGTCCGCCCTCGCCTCGTTCGCGTTCAGATTGAATGCTCGTCCACGAGCGGGATTCACATTCGCGTTCGCGTTTGCATTCGGATTGACATTCGCATTTACCAATCTCGGGTAGTTGTTGCGGAAATGAACCATTTCTCCGCAATTGAAACACGAACCAGGTGGGAATCTCGTAGCATTCCCTTGGGCTTGTGCTGGAATCTGAGCAGCCTGATTTTGGCCAAAACGACAAATGTTGGCCAAATGCCCAAGTTTACCACACGCAGCACACTGTTTACATGCCTGCTGGGCAACATGGTGACCGTTGCATCGGGCACAGTGAGGTGCGGTACCAGCATATTGCTTCTTCGCAGGAGGTTGAGTCGGTGGGTTCTGAGGGTTCTAGTTAGTGACAGCAAAGTTCTGAGAAGCCTTGCACTTCCTCGACTTTTTAGAAGACTCACCCTGCTTCTTACCCTTACCCTTACCCTTGTCAGAATCGGTCGACTTCTTTTTATCACCCTTGCGGGTGAGTTTACCCTTCCTGACTTGAGACTCAGTCAGGGTAGCAGACAACTCGATCGCGTGACGAACGATAGTAGGATTAACGCCGGTCACAATATCCTGAATGGAATCGGGTAAACCATCGATATACCCCTCGATTGCTTTCTCCAGTGGGGTAACCATAGTGGGACACAACAAACTGAGCTCCTCAAATCGATCCGTATAAGCACGGTGTTCTCACCCATCTTGTTTCAAATCATCGAATTCTCGTTCTAAGGCTCGAATCTCGTGACGGGGACAGAACTCTCTCATCATGAGAGCTCGGAGCTCTTCCCAAGTTTGTGCTAATGCCACTTCGGCACCCCTATCACGCATCACTCCGTTCCACCATGTAAGAGCTCGCTTCTCAAACACGCTTGAAGCAAATTCAACTTTACGCGCATTCAGACACTGTACATGTCTGAATGTGCTCTCGATACTCTCGAACCACTGCAGGAGTGCAGTTGCTCCTTGTGACCCAGAAAACTTAAGCGGCTTCGCGGAATTAAAATTCTTGAAATTACACTGTGCGTTATTGTTGTTATTATTGTTGTTGTATAACTCGTGGATTTGGGTCACAACGCCTGGAAGTACAGCAGCCATTTGCTGAGAGACAAGGGATGCGACTTCTTTAGCAGTAAAAGTTTGAGCATCGCGTCGAGGAGGCATTGTCTAACAAGGAAACATGAGAAACGAGTGATGTCGACAATTGGAAAAACAAAAGAGGTATTGAAAACATCGTCAAAACGCAAGGAAGGCGATCATTTGTTTGTTACTTCGGACAAACAAACGTTACGCAGTGACAAATCAAAGTAAATGGGTCAATATAATGTATCACTGAAGACATTCTCGCCTATAAGTGAACACTCACCCCAAGAGTTCCCAGGTAAGAGTGACTGGTCCGATACTGCGGATTTGTACGAACACTCTAGCCTTAGATAGAAAACTCAGGGTACAGGCATTCACTCTTCTAGTTTGCACGTGTCCACATTATTTTAGACCCAAACTTTGACGAGATTTTTAAAATTCGGAGTGCATAAAGTCGAAAATGAATCAAACTAGAAGGGTTCAAAACCTTACAATCAATCATCCAAGAATAGATGATTAATTGTTGAAGCGGATTTGTTATTGTGTTCTCGTTGTGGTTATCACCTAAGGATAGGTGACGGTATTGTTTTAAAATCTAAACACAAGTAAACTTGCGTTGGGGTCCTAGAAAGTTATAGTCTAGGTCAAAGCATCACTAATAACCTAATTCCCTATAACCATTGGCTCTGATACCAACTCTTCTGTCACACCCCGACCACATAAAACAACAAACTGTGGCGGAAACGTCGGGGAGTGTTGTAACAGAATCATCGTTTCACAACCATGGTAATTAAAAATTTCGTTATTGATTCATTTAATAAATTACGTTGTCTTAATACCAAAACAAACAAACTACACATTGTTTATAACTGTTTTTAAGTCACTAAGGCCTCGTCCAGGTCCTAAGTGAACATGCTTCCTAGCAATCATCACACAACATCACCTGAAACATATGTAAAAACAAAGTCAGCAAAGAAATGCTGGCGAGCACATAGGTTTTGTGAGAGTATCGGATTCATGGTTCGTTTGTATGTTGCAGTACCTCATTAGACTACAAGAGTCAAAAGTACAAACCTCGTTTTGAAAAGTGTATTGCAACATAATTAACCAACTCAAATCAAGTTAGTTATATTTTATAAAATCTCGTAGCTATGATTCTTAACCCCAAAACATTTGTTTTAGTAAACCAACTCGTAAAACATCTCGTAAAAACTCGTTAATAAAACTCGTATGGTTTATATCATTTTGAAAACCTCGTTGTGTGACATCGTTTCAAAATCGTTTCCCAAGTGAACTAAATAATGACATGAAATGTAATATGATAAAAGCACTTATATATAAGATGTACCAGCGGCGTATCTACCATGCTTTTATCATGTTACACCCATCCCATTACCTAATCACAACCCAACCCAAACCAATCGTTCGTTCAAATCGTTTATTTCGTTTAAGTCGTTCCAAATCGTTTAATTCGTCCCAAAATCGTTTTCATTTTAATTGTGAAACTACTTATGGTCGTCTCACTAATAACATTCAAACCTTCGTGACTCGACTACCTCGCCTATCGCATTAACAAACCACCAAAGGGTAAGTTAACAATCATCAGATTCGGTCGTTACCTACATAACCCCCACACATAACCATGGGTGTAGTCTGATAACGGGATTTGTCAGATCCTATGGTACCATAACCTAATACTGGTCGGTTCGGCCAAAATTAATGAATGTCATTCGTTATGTAACTACAAACAACAAGTTCGTTCACATTATCGAAATCGTTATTAGTTTAATATAAAGCATCTTTATCGTTTTTGAAACCATCGTTTAAATATCAAAATCGTTTTAATACATATGAATCACCCCAAAACAATTGAAAACAGTAAAATAGGGGAACTATGTACTCACATAGTTACCACAAAACATGTAAAAAGGGGGTATCTATGTCCTCACATTGAATGGAAGGGTATCCTTGATCTAAAGAACTTAGCGAAGCTCAGACAAACCAAGGAAATTCAAGTAGTACCTAGTAATCGGATCACTAGTAAATAAATCGACACCTAAATCAGAAGATCAGACAGAATGAGGTCTTGTAAACCAAATGAGTGTTGGAACTCATGTGATATGGTTTAACAAAGCCTACATTCTAACTCGGAACCTAACCTAAGTGCTTTCGACCCGTTACGACCCGTTTAGGTAGCTTACGCTACTTTAACGCGTCATTCACGCAAAAGCGCGTTCGAGACTTCTAACTAGTCCTATGACAAGTATTATATGCCTAAACATGTTTAATTAGGTTGCATAATCAGTTAAGTGACAAATGTTTAGGTTACATATCCTTAAAATCCAATTATGCATGAAAAGGGTATTTTGGTAATTTACCTAAGGCATATAAACTACCTATCATACAACTACTTAAACTAGGTGACCATAAGGTATAACCTCGGAAGGTTATTCCCTATGCAACTATGGTCACTAAACATGCTTGGTCGGATCCTAATGATCGACCAAACGGGTCGAGTTCGAAAGTCTAAGCGGTGGTTTAGACCGCTTGACTTACGACTCTAAACAAGCACTAAACTAAAAGTGACGAGCTAAGCATGTTAAAACATGCTTAACTAATTTAGAAAACAAGTTTTGATATCAAAACAAAGTGTTTTGATACCAAGAGTAGTTTGGTTGCAAAATACGCTTAAATGCGTATTTTGACCGAAACTACGACTCGTCACTACGCCTAGTCAACGTGGTAATCAGTAGGTATAGTCACTAAGGACTATAACCTTCGTGATTACGCTCACGTTGCGAAGTTCAAACGAACTTCTCGTTGACCAACTCGTGGTCAAAGCTGAAAGTCAAACACTGTTTGACTTTTAAGCTAGGAAAGCAATAAAAGAATGAAAGAGGACTTACAAAGGGTCCAAATAGATTTGATTCCAAGTTTTCTCAGGTAGGTAGTGAATAATCACAACCACTTAGAGAAAATCTCAGATCAAATGTGAGGAAAATGAATGAGGGACATGGCTTTATATAGTTTTTCACAAACCGTTAAGATCATTTCTTGGAGAAGAGGGAATGATCTTGGCCATACAATTGTTAGAGAATGATTGGGGGACTTGTTCTCCACACAAACCAGCCCATAGCATTGAAAACCATTGATCAAAACCATCAAAATCGAGCTAAATGACCAGATTCAATGTTTCTTTCTGGCATGGCCACGCGCCCCACGTAAGATATGGCTTGGGCTTACGCGCCCCGCCTGGGCCATCTTTGGCAGATTGTCAAAACAGGTCCCTGAACTTGTAAAACATGCATTTCGGCCCATTTTTGACACGTTTAAGCCCCGTTAACCTCATTTCAAGGAATAAAATGAAGTTAAAGTATAGGGAACTCAAAACATGTTCAAAAATATCTCGGATGTCGGATCGTTTGGTCGTACGATCGCGTTGTTCGGTTAATTACGACGGAAGTCGTAACGAACGCAAAATCGATCCAAATTAAGCGACGAATAGAATTTTATCATGTCAATCACTAAAATATAATATTTTAATGATTACATAAATTTTTGGATGTCCGGATATATTCAGAACGTAAGATATGCGCGAAAATACAAACTTGTGCACTTTTTTACGCTTTTAGTCCTTATTGATCAATAGAGTTTGTTTTAGCATACCGAACCACTCAAAGCCTATTTCTAAGCTATGCAAAGGATATTTAGGGTATGTTTAACTTATGATCAAGTTCCGGAATGTTCGTTACTATACAAATCGGTATAGTTTCGCAGTTTGACACAAATAGTCCCTGCGATCGAACAAACTTATTTTCGACACACCAAACCATCTAAAACTTATTTCTAAGTTATGTGGAGGTTATTTAAGGTATGTTAAGCCTATTTCACTATCTTGGAGTGTTTGTCGCATTAAACTGACTGCGTTTACGCACTAGTTTGCGTATAACTTTCCAGAAAGCGATTTAAAGCTTGAAATCGGAATCGAATCAAATCATAAAATCATCAAACACAAATACACATATAATAACACCAAAACAAATTTTTTTTATTAATAATTAACATTGTTTTACATTGTACATCGATTACAGAGCACAGTTGTCACAGTCTCCCCTACTTTAAGAAATTTCGTCCCGAAATTTTAACTAGAGGAAACTTGCGAGAACAATTGCGGATATTTCGCCTTCATTTGGTCCTCACATTCCCAAGTAAACTCTGGGCCACGTTTGGATTCCCAGCGAATCTTGACCAAATGAATTTGTTTCTTCTTCAACTGTTTGAAAGTACGGTCCACTATCTCCACAGGTTTCTCGACAAAGTGCATCGTTTCATTGATTTGGATTTCGTCGAGTGGAATGTGAAGATCAGCGTCAGCTAAACACTTTCGCAGATTGGACACGTGGAAAGTCGGATGGATATTTCCAAGCTCTGGAGGTAGCTCTAGTCGATAAGCAACCTTTCCAACCCTTTCAACAATCTTAAATGGTCCAACATATCATGGTGCAAGTTTTCCTTTCTTTCCAAATCTCACCACTCCTTTCCAAGGTGACACCTTGAGTAGGACATGGTCTCCGACTTGAAATTCTAAGGGCTTGCGTCGTAAATCCGCATAACTCTTTTGACGGCATCTAGCTGTCACAAGATTATCGCGAATTTTCTTGATTTTGTCTGTTGTTTCTAGAATGAGCTCAGGTCCAGTAAGCTGAGCTTCACCGATCTCATTCCAACAGACAGGTGAACGACATTTTCGACCGTAGAGAGCTTCGAATGGTGCCATATTGATACTAGCATGATAACTATTGTTGTAAGAGAACTCGATCAATGGCAGATGAGAATCCTAATTACCACCAAAGTCTATCACGCATGCTCTAAGCATATCCTCCAAAGTTTGAATCGTCCTCTCAGATTGTCCATCTGTTTGGGGATGATAAGCAGTGCTTAGATTTAGTTAATGGTCTTCCAAAAATGAGATGAAAATCGGGCATCACGATCAGATATGATGTCCAAAGGAACACCATGTCGAGATACAATCTCATCAACATAAATCTTTGCAAGTTTATCAGCAGATAAATCCTCGCGAATCGGAATAAAATGAGCTGACTTCGTCAGTCGATCGATAACAACCCAAATAGCATCATGACATTTTGATGTATGCGGTAATTTAGTGATGAGGTCCATAGCAATGTTCTCCCACTTCCAAACCTGTATCTCTGGTTGTACAAGCAAACCAGAAGGTCGCTGATGTTCAGCCTTTACTTTGAGACAAGTTAGGCATTTTGACACATACAAGGCAACATCTTTCTTCATACCAGGCCACCAATACTGAGTACGAAGATCCTTGTACATTTTATCAGCACCAGGATGGATAGAATATCGAGACTTGTGAGATTCGTCCATCACTAAAGTGCGGAGATCGTCTTGTTTCGGAATCCACAAACGATCCTTGAAATAGAGTAAACCATCGTTCTTCGCTTCAAGTTTAAGCTCAAGTTGACGTGGTAATTCCTTACCCATCAAATTTTGTGAAACACAAAATTGCTGAGCTTGAAGAACACGAGTTTGAAGATCAGATAGAGTTCGAACAAAATGAAGCTTGACTCGCTCCTTTCGACTAAGCGCATTGGCTACGACATTCGCCTTACCAGGATGGTAGCGAATCTCGCAATCGTAGTCGTTTAAGAGTTCAACCCAACGTCGTTGCCTCATGTTCAGCTCCTTCTAATTAAGAATATGCTGGAGACTTTTGTGGTCTGTGAAAACCACACACTTCGTGCCATAAAGATAGTGTCTCCAAATTTTGAGAGCGAAAACCACAGCTCCTAACTCAAGATCATGAGTTGTGTAGTTCTTCTCGTGAACTTTCAATTGTCTAGATGCGTATGCTATAACTTTACCTCGTTGCATAAAAACACAACCAAGGCCTAAGTTGGAGGCATCACAGTAGACAACGAAATCATCATTTCCCTCAGGCAAAGATAAAACAGGAGCATCATATAGCTTCTGTTTCAGCATTTGGAACGCTTCTTCTTGCTTGGGTCCCCACTCAAAAGGCTTATTCTTTTGAGTCAAAGCAGTGAGTGGAACCGCAATTTTCGAGAAGTTAGAAATGAATCGACGATAATATCCAGCGAGACCAAGGAAAGAACAAATTTCTGTAGGCGTCGTTGGTGTATTCCAATCCTTGATTGCAACAATCTTGGATGGATCCACATGAATACCTTGCTCGTTGACAATATGTCCCAAAACTGAACTTCTTTAAGCCAAAATTCACACTTGGAGAATTTAGCAAAAAGTTGTTCCTTCTTCAGGAGTTCTAAAGTCAAACGAAGGTGTTGCTCGTGCTCGGCTCGAGACTTTGAATAAATGAGAATATCGTCGATGAACATAATAATGAACTTGTCTAAATAAGGTTTACAGACCCTATTCATTAAGTCCATGAAAATAGCTGGGGCATTTGTCAAACCAAAAGGCATGACGGTGAACTCGTAATGCCCATATCTCGTGCAGAAAGCAGTTTTAGGAATATCTTCTTCGAATACACGAAGCTGATGATACCCAGAACGCAGATCGATCTTGGAGAAATAGGTAGCACCTTGCAGCTGATCAAAGAGATCATCGATTCGGGGTAGGGGATATCGATTCTTGATGGTAAGCTTGTTAAGCTCACGATAATCGATACACATTCGAAAAGATCCATCTTTCTTCTTCACAAAGAGAACAGGAGCTCCCCAGGGTGAATAACTCGGTCAGATGAATCCTTTATCAGATAACTCTTGAAGCTATTTCGATAACTCTTGCATCTCCGACGGTGCAAGACGATAGGGTGCTTTCGCAATCGGGTTGGCATTGGGTACAAGGTCACTATGAAACTCGACTTGACGAACTGGAGGCAAACCAGGCAGTTCATCAGGAAACACCTCTGCATAATCCCAAACAATCGGAATATCCTGAATACTATTGTTCTTGCCATTCTCCTCGGTGACATGTGCCAGAAAAGCAACATATCCTTTTCGTAGATAACTTTGGGCTTTCGTACACTACATGAGTTTCAATCCACCAGATGGTTTCTCGCCACGAACTACCAGAACATCGCCAGACGAAAAAGGAATACGAATGATCTTATCGAAACAAATCACCTCAGCATGGTGTTTGGTTAACCAATCCATTCCCACAATAATGTCGAAACTCCCAAGTTGCATCGGTACGAGGTCAATGGGAAAAAGATGGTTATCGAGGTTCAATTGACAACCATGAATAACAGAATCGAGAACAAGAGGTTTACCAGTAGCAACTTTGACAGATAAGGGTTTCCTCAGTTTAGTTCTAGGTATCGCAAGTAAAGGCTCAAAGGATAACGAAACAAAACTCCTATCAGCACCAGAATTGAAAAGAACAAATGCAAGTTGATTGTTAACTAGGAACGTACCGTTAACAACTTCATTGTCCGCCCTCGCCTCGTTCGCGTTCAGATTGAATGCTCGTCCACGAGCGGGATTCACATTCGCGTTCGCGTTTGCATTCGGATTGACATTCGCATTTACCAATCTCGGGCAGTTGTTGCGGAAATGAACCATTTCTCCGCAATTGAAACACGAACCAGGTGGGAATCACGCAGCATTCCCTTGGGGTTGTGCGGGAATCTGAGCAGCCTGATTTTGGCCAAAACGACAAATGTTGGCCAAATGCCCAAGTTTACCACACGCAGCACACTGTTTACAGGCCTGCTGGGCAACATGGTGACCGTTGCATCGGGCACAGTGAGGTGCGGTACCAGCATATTGCTTCTTCGCAGGAGGTTGAGTCGGTGGGTTCTGAGGGTTCTGGTTAGTGACAGCATAGTTCTGAGAAGCCTTGCGCTTCCTCGACTTTTTAGAAGACTCACCCTGCTTCTTACCCTTACCCTTACCCTTGTCAGAATCGGTCGACTTCTTTTTATCACCCTTGCGGGTGAGTTTACCCTTCCTGACTTGAGACTCAGTCAGGGTAGCAGACAACTCGATCGCGTGACGAACGGTAGTAGGATTAACGCCGGTCACAATATCCTGAATGGAATCGGGTAAACCATCGATATACCCCTCGATTGCTTTCTCCAGTGGGGTAACCATAGTGGGACACAACAAACTGAGCTCCTCAAATCGATCCGTATAAGCACGGTGTTCTCCCCCATCTTGTTTCAAATCATCGAATTCTCGTTCTAAGGCTCGAATCTCGTGACGGGGACAGAACTCTCTCATCATGAGAGCTCGGAGCTCTTCCCAAGTTTGTGCTAATGCCACTTCGGCACCCCTATCACGCATCACTCCGTTCCACCATGTAAGAGCTCGCTTCTCAAACACGCTTGAAGCAATTTCAACTTTACGCGCATTCAGACACTGTACATGTCTGAATGTGCTCTCGATACTCTCGAACCACTGCAGGAGTGCAGTTGCTCCTTGTGACCCAGAAAACTTAAGCGGCTTCGCGGAATTAAAATTCTTGAAATTACACTGTGCGTTATTGTTGTTGTTGTATAACTCGTGGATTTGGGTCACAACGCCTGGAAGTACAGCAGCCATTTGCTGAGAGACAAGGGATGCGACTTCTTTAGCAGTAAAAGTTTGAGCATCGCGTCGAGGAGGCATTGTCTAACAAGGAAACATGAGAAACGAGTGATGTCGACAATTGGAAAAACAAAAGAGGTATTGAAAACATCGTCAAAACGCAAGGAAGGCGATCATTTGTTTGTTACTTCGGACAAACAAACGTTACGCAGTGACAAATCAAAGTAAATGGGTCAATATAATGTATCACTGAAGACATGCTCGCCTATAAGTGAACACTCACCCCAAGGGTTCCCAGGTAAGAGTGACTGGTCCGATACTGCGGATTTGTACGAACACTCTAGCCTTAGATAGAAAACTCAGGGTACAGGCATTCACTCTTCCAGTTTGCACGTGTCCACATTATTTTAGACCCAAACTTTGACGAGATTTTTAAAATTCGGAGGGCATAAAGTCGAATATGAATCAAACTAGAAGGGTTCAAAACCTTACAATCAATCATCCAAGAATAGATGATTAATTGTTGAAGCGGATTTGTTATTGTGTTCTCGTTGTGGTTATCACCTAAGGATAGGTGACGGTATTGTTTTAAAATCTAAACACAAGTAAACTTGCGTTGGGTTCCTAGAAAGTTATAGTCTAGGTCAAAGCATCACTAATAACCTAATTCCCTATAACCATTGGCTCTGATACCAACTCTTCTGTCACACCCTGACCACGTAAAACAACAAACCGTGGCGGAAACGTCGGGGAGTGTTGTAACAGAATCATCGTTTCACAACCATGGTAATTAAAAATTTCGTTATTGATTCATTTAATAAATTACGTTGTCTTAATACCAAAACAAACAAACTACACATTGTTTATAACTGTTTTTAAGTCACTAAGGCCTCGTCCAGGTCCTAAGTGAACATGCTTCCTAGCAATCATCACACAACATCACCTGAAACATATGTAAAAACAAAGTCAGCAAAGAAATGCTGGCGAGCACATAGGTTTTGTGAGAGTATCGGATTCATGGTTCGTTTGTATGTTGCAGTACCTCATTAGACTACAAGAGTCAAAAGTACAAACCTCGTTTTGAAAAGTGTATTGCAACATAATTAACCAACTCAAATCAAGTTAGTTATATTTTATAAAATCTCGTAGCCATGATTCTTAACCCCAAAACATTTGTTTTAGTAAACCAACTCGTAAAACATCTCGTAAAAACTCGTTAATAAAACTCGTATGGTTTATATCATTTTGAAAACCTCGTTGTGTGACATCGTTTCAAAATCGTTTCCCAAGTGAACTAAATAATGACATGAAATGTAATATGATAAAAGCACTTATATATAAGATGTACCAGCGGCGTATCTACCATGCTTTTATCATGTTACACCCATCCCATTACCTAATCACAACCCAAACCAATCGTTCGTTCAAATCGTTTATTTCGTTTAAGTCGTTCCAAATCGTTTAATTCGTCCCAAAATCGTTTTCATTTTAATTGTGAAACTACTTATGGTCGTCTCACTAATAACATTCAAACCTTCGTGACTCGACTACCTCGCCTATCGCATTAACAAACCACCAAAGGGTAAGTTAACAATCATCAGATTCGGTCGTTACCTACATAACCCCCACACATAACCATGGGTGTAGTCTGATAACGGGATTTGTCAAATCCTATGGTACCATAACCTAATACTGGTCGGTTCGGCCAAAATTAATGAATGTCATTCGTTATGTAACTACAAACAACAAGTTCGTTCACATTATCGAAATCGTTATTAGTTTAATATAAAGCATCTTTATCGTTTTTGAAACCATCGTTTAAATATCAAAATCGTTTTAATACATATGAATCACCCCAAAACAATTGAAAACAGTAAAATAGGGGAACTATGTACTCACATAGTTACCACAAAACATGTAAAAAGGGGGTATCTATGTACTCACATTGAATGGAAGGGTATCCTTGATCTAAAGAACTTAGCGAAGCTCAGACAAACCAAGGAAATTCAAGTAGTACCTAGTAATCGGATCACTAGTAAATAAATCGACACCTAAATCAGAAGATCGGACAGAATGAGGTCTTGTAAACCAAATGAGTGTTGGAACTCATGTGATATGGTTTAACAAAGCCTACATTCTAAATCGGAACCTAACCTAAGTGCTTTCGACCCGTTACGACCCGTTTAGGTAGCTTACGCTACTTTAACGCGTCATTCACGCAAAAGCGCGTTCGAGACTTCTAACTAGTCCTATGACAAGTATTATATGCCTAAACATGTTTAATTAGGTTGCATAATCAGTTAAGTGACAAATGTTTAGGTTACATATGCTTAAAATCCAATTATGCATGAAAAGGGTATTTTGGTAATTTACCTAAGGCATATAAACTACATATCATACAACTACTTAAACTAGGTGACCATAAGGTATAACCTCGGAAGGTTATTCCCTATGCAACTATGGTCACTAAACATGCTTGGTCGGATCCTAATGATCGACCAAACGGGTCGAGTTCGAAAGTCTAAGCGGTGGTTTAGACCTCTTGACTTACGACTCTAAACAAGCACTAAACTAAAAGTGACGAGCTAAGCATGTTAAAACATGCTTAACTAATTTAGAAAACAAGTTTTGATATCAAAACAAAGTGTTTTGATACCAAGAGTAGTTTGGTTGCAAAATACGCTTAAATGCGTATTTTGACCGAAACTACGACTCGTCACTACGCCTAGTCAACGTGGTAATCAGTAGGTATAGTCACTAAGGACTATAACCATCGTGATTACGCTCACGTTGCGAAGTTCAAACGAACTTCTCGTTGACCAACTCGTGGTTAAAGCTGAAAGTCAAACACTGTTTGACTTTTAAGCTAGGAAAGCAATAAAAGAATGAAAGAGGACTTACAAAGGGTCCAAATAGATTTGATTCCAAGTTTTCTCAGGTAGGTAGTGAATAATCACAACCACTTAGAGAAAATCTCAGATCAAATGTGAGGAAAATGAATGAGGGACATGGCTTTATATAGTTTTTCGCAAACCGTTAAGATCATTTCTTGGAGAAGAGGGAATGATCTTGGCCATACAATTGTTAGAGAATGATTGGGGGACTTGTTCTCCACACAAACCAGCCCATAGCATTGAAAACCATTGATCAAAACCATCAAAATCGAGCTAAATGACCAGATTCAATGTTTCTTTCTGGCATGGCCACGCGCCCCGCGTAAGATATGGCTTGGGCTTACGCGCCCCGCCTGGGCCATCTTTGGCAGATTGTCAAAACAGGTCCCTGAACTTGTAAAACATGCATTTCGGCCCATTTTTGACACGTTTAAGCCTCGTTAACCTCATTTCAAGGCTCTAAAATAAAGTTAAAGTATAGGGAACTCAAAACATGTTCAAAAATATCTCAGATGTCGGTTCGTTTGGTCGTACGATCGCGTTGTTCGGTTAATTACGACGGAAGTCGTAACGAACGCAAAATCGATCCAAATTAAGCGACGAATAGAATTTTATCATGCCAATCACTAAAATATAATATTTTAATGATTACATAAATTTTTGGATGTCCGGATATATTCAGAACGTAAGATATGCACGAAAATGCAAACTTGTGCACTTTTTGACGCTTTTAGTCCTTATTGATCAATAGAGTTAGTTTTAGCATACCGAACCCCTCAAAGCCTATTTATAAGCTATGCAAAGGATATTTAGGGTATGTTTAACTTATGATCAAGTTCCGGAATGTTCGTTACTATACAAATAGGTATAGTTTCGCAGTTTGACACAAATAGTCCCTGCGATCGAACAAACTTGTTTTCGACACACCAAACCATCCAAAACTTATTTAGAAGTTATGTGGAGGTTATTTAAGGTATGTTAAGCCTATTTCACTATCTTGGAGTGTTTTTCGCATTAAACTGACTGCGTTTACGCACCAGTTTGCGTATAACTTTCCAGAAAGCGATTTAAAGCTTGAAATCGGAATCGAATCAAATCATAAAATCATCAAACACAAATACACATATAATAACACCAAAAAAAATTGTTTTATTAATAATTAACATTGTTTTACATTGTACATCGATTACAGAGCACAGTTGTCACAATTCAAAACCTCCCTGTTATTTTCAATTACTTCTTCAGTCCCACCAAATTGTTCCTTAAGTGCATCCCACAATTCCTTGGCACTGTTACAGTGTAACAGCCCAGCATAAATTTCATTTGGGAGTGCAGATGCAACGATGCTAAATGCTTTGGCATCCAGTTCAATTTTTTTAAAAATCCTGGTCAGAATAGTTTTCAACTTTCTTAGGTACAAGAACTTTTAGATCCTCAGCACTCGGCACCATTGAAACATGTGGTCCAAAGACAACCGACTTCCAACACCCTGTGTTTTATTGAGCTAAGATGTGACCCATCCTACGCTGCCAGATGTTGTATTCAGATCTGACCAACATAGGTGGTTTAAAGAGTGAACCAGTGTTATTAGTTTTGTCATGTGATTGTGACGCCATTCTGGTTGTTTTACAGGCACTGAATAATCAACTTTTGTACGTGATTACACCTTACTCTGTTTTTCAACAAAAAACAAACAATCGAAAGTATCAATGAAATTGAGCTGAACTTTTATGTCAAAATGATTGTTAGATCAAGTTTGACTGTCCTTGCTCTGATACCAATTGTTAGGATCTGAGTTTCTTAGATTGTGTTTGTTTAGTTAGAATGAAGATGAAACAGAGATGAATTGCAGCGGAATTATAAAATAAACTTTGAACACACAATCAATGGAAGCAAAGTTTAAGCAAACATGTTTAACATTTAATCGAATGATTGTATTTGATTACAATAAACAAATCAAATACATGCATGCACAGATCTCCCCCTCAGCCTGAGCTCACTGATTGTTCGTACAGAAATGACTTAGATGAAAAGAGCTAACAGAACAGTACAGTACAGGGTACTGTTCTATTTATAGTACAACACAACCACTGAGCATCTTCGGCTGACGTCACCTTGAAAGTGACATCTAACCTCCTAACAAACTACAACCACTGATCTATACAACCACTGATTACTAAACTACTGATTTACATAAAACAATACAATAAAACACTGATTCTTCATTCCATTGTTGTAGGCTAAACACTGATGTTGAGCATCAGTGCTTTCTTCAAAGGATGATCAGTTCTTTGGAAGAGCAGTGCTTTGGTCTCTATCAGTGCTTGGGACACATCAGTAGATTGAGCTTCAGTACTTTAATCTTTATCAGTGCTTTAGCTTGTCAGCAGTTATAAAACAGTAGAGCTTGTAGTCTATCAGTTGTTAGGGCCACTGTCAAGGGGAAAGACTTTGTGCAGACACTGCTTATGATGATCCACTGTTCTGAACCAGTTTTGGCTTTATCAACTGTTCCTTTGTAGGGTTCAATCCCAACAGCAGGTGTGTCAGGCTTGTCAGTCACGGAGGTGATACCACGTCCCACTATGGCTGTCAGTCTGTGCGCCAGTATTGTTTACGTATGGGCTGACAGATGACTGTCATCAGTGCCACTTGCTATTTTGGCCACCTGAGTCAAGGTGTCAGTCCCACTTGCGTCGTCAATAGGGTGCGGTGCTAGGCCGCATCACTATCTGCGGTAACCGCGATTGTTTCCGCGTCCCTTGGCTTGACGAAGATGTTTATGGGATGCGGTGCTGAGCCGCATTGCCATACGCGATAACTGTTGTTACCTTATCCCTTGTCGTGACGAAAATATTCATAGGATGTGGTGCCAAGCTGCATCGCCATGTGCAACATCTGTTTTCATACACAGAGTACATCTTCTCATCACTTGACTGATTGGATTTGGTATCTGTGTTCGCGCGTACCCGCACGAACGCAGATAACTTCTTGCCGGTGGGAGTATTTGATAAGGGTGATGGTCACTCGCGACTACTTTGGTGCGAGATTTGTGACCATACCCCTTAGTACATAATAAAGTCTATTAAAAGTAAGTCTTGGTAACGATCACCTAAGTAAGGGAATCACCCCTAACTCGTTGGTGAGGTCGTTGTAAGATGAAAAAAAGGAACGAAGTTAGTCGTCAAGGTAAGGAAATCACTCCTATGTTGATGATATGCCTCCATTTATTGTTACAAGGGATATAAATAAAACTATGTGAAATCATGTATGAATAAATGCATGAAAAAGTATTAGTACGATATATGTGCAAAAGTGAAATCTCAAAAATAATTTGAATTCGAAAAGAGGAAGTTGTATCATAAATGATCGAGAATAATAAAACGTAAATTCGATTAAAACTTGGATGGTTCCAAAACGGAACGTTGACTAACCAAAGTGGTCGAAAGGTCTTTTGAATTTGAGAAGCATGCTTTGGCCTAATAGGTGGTATACTCTCGCCGACACGTCGGTTAATGGTATTTACCCTTCCGGTTACTTCATGCACCAATTCAATCGAAAATTCGAGACTTGGCGGGATTTATGAAAAATCAAGGAGTTGGACTAATCGACGAGATGCGGGTTTCACCCCTAACTTGACGATTTCGTACCCTAAGTGTGGTTGGTACTCGTCGGGTCAAAATTTAATTTCGACACGTTGACGAGGGTCCACTAGAAATTGAAATTGAAATTCTTCATCAAGGTGAGGACTTCACTCCTAACTTGATGACAAATTTCGTGTAAAAGAATAGGTAGATTGAGAGTCGTTCACCAAATTGTGGGTTTCACGCCTAGTTTGGTGAAATCGTCTCATTGGTATAATGCGAGTGTTTTTTAGTTTAGTGGAAATCGAGTAAAATATGTGAGGAAGATGTATGTTAAAGATTAAACCAACAATTATAAACATGTCAAGAATAGCACATAAGGAATGGAATAATAAAACATGTATTAACACATAATAAAACAATAAACATGTTAAGAATAGCACATAAGGAATGGAATAATAAAACATGTATTAACACATAATAAAACAAGTATTAACACATAAGAATAGCATGTCAAGTATAATACATAAGGATAAAACGACATATATGTTTAAAAGGCTCCTAGAGAATAAATAAGAAACACATATAGTGGCATGCATGTAGTTTCAAGCAAAACATAAGAATAAGGCTCTAAAATTATAGACTAGGTAAAAGCATTCCTACTTTTCCTAATTCCCTATAGTTATGGCTCTGATACCAATCTGTCACACCCCAACCGATGGCGGAAACATCGGGACGAGACGAACGAATTGCTCAAAACATCATAACACTATGTGACAATATAAATTAAATTGAATTTCATAAATTGCTAAAGTATAATACAAGAAATCAACATAAACAACATTGTTTCGAATATACAACAACAAAATAGTTTAATCTAGGTGTGTTTCAAAGTCCACTTAAATCTTGTTTCTTCACTTAGCATCATCTTGTCTATCATCCTGCAACATGTATTAAAATACAATCAACAAAAAGTTGGCGAGTATACAAGTTTGATACATAGTATAACATAGAATAAAATTCTTTAACGTGTTCATATCCAACATAAATAACATGATGCAAGTTACTAATACGCTGAAACGGTGTCACTATATGTTCAAACCCTAGAATACAATGCATTAAAATATCCTATCCCAAAGAATAACGGGAAGTACACGTTTAACTTAACAATACCCCAAGACTAGTGGGCGGTGCATTACTCCTATAGCGCTATAATTGTTAAGGTGGGCTTGTACGAAGTTAATGAGCATATAGGCACTAATAGTTTACATAGCATATGAGATTAACAAGCATCAAATCGTTCATAGATTAACTCCCAATAAACTAGCGGGAGGTGAACATGTTTACATGTGGATAGAATATGATTCAAATAGTTTCAAGTGTTTAGTGTTTTTACATAGAATACATGTTGCACCCAAAAGTGTTTAAAAAGTAAAATGGGTTCGAGTATACTTACAAAATTGCTTATGCTTTCCGATTGTCCAATGTGACGAAGTGATCGAGACTAGAAAGTTGAATGTGTTTGATTTGGAGATCAAGAGGTGTTTACTTATGGATTTATGGTCTTTGAGTTTAAAGTACATGAAAAACATGCATATGAAAATAATCATCTTGTACACATAGCACTTGTTCTTGACACTATTGATACTCAAAATAGTTTGTATGTTTTCATGGATTTCTATTAGAATCGTAACATGTGTATGGTCATAGATGACGTAACATATTCTTAACAAGTAACTATTAAGTTATCATCAAGTCTAGCTACTTAGATTTATATAGATAATACATGAATATTATATAAAGAGTATAAAGTCCTATAGGTCAAGCATGAGGTAGAGGGATGAATCTCCCATTTAGGAACCTCTTTCGTGTCATAGAAGTCATGTAGGGGGTAGGAAGAACAAGTCTTCCATTTAGGTACCTCTAGGTGTTCACCACTACACTTGATGTTATAGACATTCAAGGAGAGTCATGAACTTACAAGTATGAAATAAGAACATCTAATCTAAGTAAAAACATCAAGAAGTGAGTGGATTTTTATGAAAGATAGCCCAAGCTAGTCTAACAATCACACATACATCAAGCTTCAAGCTTGAACACTTCTTGTGGGTAAAACCCTTTCTAAAACAGAATATTTGTGAGGTTTTAACCACTGCTTTAACTTGTCTCAGCCTTGTTTTTAAGCCCAACTAACCATTCAATTGATTATGAGCATTAGGACATAGGTTTGAGATGAGAATACTCAAGTTTGGTTAAGTTTAATAAAGTTTACATGAAAACAGAAACTAACAGTCCACTTTGGAGCCTTTTTGGTGACATTCCAGAGCTTGGTTTACCATGGAAAACCTGTGGAAATGTTTCTAAGGTTGTTCCAAGCAAGTGGGAAAAAGAATCAATGAAAAAGACCAAGATATGAAGAAGTTATGCTTGATTGAAGAACTTGTGATGAATCTGCCCAAATTCTGATTTCCAGCAGCTTTTGAGAGAGATTTGAGAGTGAAATGAGAGTGATGTAAAGTGTAAAATGCTTGGAAGAGGTGTGGGATTTATAGGGAAGTGATTAGGGTTGAGTTAGGTGTGTATTTAATGCTAAAAACAAGTTTAAAACTCAAAATAAACACAAAACAACGCCAAAATTCGCGTCTGATCGAGCTGTGGCGGACTGGGCCGCTCTAGCGGGTCGCGTATGGCCAAGGCCATATGGGTCGCGGGCCGCTACTCTCCCCCAAGTAGGCTAAAGTTTGATTTTTGACAATTCAGCCCCCTATACTTTCATATTTACATGTTTTAAGCTATAACTTGGGTGTTTTAGGTACAAGAGTCATATGTAAAGGTATGTTATGCAATTGAATCATAAGATAGACATGAAACAAGTATAATTATGTTTATTTGTCGAGAAATAGTATCGACTTCGCGTAATTTAGCATATAGATCAATAGTTTGCAAGTTTGACGTTTTTAGCATAGGGTATGAATAAAGTGTCACATGAAGGATGTTTTTGAACGTATGAACATGTACGAAGTGTAATAACATAAATGTAACGAAAATATGAATTTCATCATGATTCAAGTCTCAGATTTTACATTGATTGCAACGAAAGAAGGCATACGAGAGTACAAAGTTTCCAAAAATAGGATTTCAAGCAAGGGTTTCCAAATGTAGAAAGTATGAAAACGCAGAGCGTTACAGTGCCTGATCCAGCATGGAACCCACTTGATGGCGTGATGACCATCCCTCTCTTGAGTGGAAGAACGGTGTGGTTAGACGTGGACAACATCACGCCTCATGGTGTGAATAGTTCAACGTTGAAATGCATATAGTTTATTTCTAGTTTTTAAAAATATAACAAAAGACGCGGTTCAACGGATTTTTTGGGTAATAACTTGTACTCTTAAACTTATTTAAAAAAATCTAATTACACAGTATTGTTTATCTTTTTTTTTTAATTATTCAAATATAAATTTTATTGAAAATTGAGTTGGTATCAAAATAAAGTTTTTCTTGCTCTAATATATGGCCTTGACACGTTTCTTTACAAACATCTAACTATAAACTACTTCGAATACCCAACAATGATGAAAGTAGATACTTAACTTTCTTTTGTGTTTTAAACAGCTCCGGTTTTATTTAACTTACTTTATTTTTAATTATATTTATGTAATGGGTTTTTTTTATGTATATTTATGTAATGTTATTGTTGTTTTTTACAATTTGTTAAACATAAACCTATTTTTGTTTTTGAATTGATGTGCAATCTCGACCCCACCCACGTCGAAAGAAAGTGGAAACAGAGCTGAATTTGATGTAACGTTGAGATGATTGTGCATAAAAATATGAAACCACACTTGATAACCTTAGTAGCAATACAAAGCTTTGGTAGCAACTCTTAATCTGTATACCTCGTCGATTGGATCACATCCCTAATAGAAAATGTCTTTGGTATGATGTATCTTGTGTTAGTAACTTTTATAACAACATAACCACATGGCTACAACTTATCATAAAAAGGGAAAATTCTAGAAACATATTATGTCTACATCCAATGTTAACCACATGGCTACAACTTATCGTAAAAGGTATATAATTCTAGAAACATATTATCTCTACACCCAATGTTTTTAGATGCATATCTGTGTAGGGTCCCATCTGAATATTCGTTTGAACAAACATTTTGTTTGAAATTTCAATAATTCCAACATTATGTCGTTTAAACTTATGTTTTTCAATATATTTCAAAATTTTAAACGTCTTAGAGGTGATGTAATTTGTTGAACCCTTTTCAAATCTCCAATGAGTGAGGGTCCTCAATTCAACAACCCTGAAATAAAGTCTTCAAAGGTATGTATGTATGTACAAACTTCACTTTCCACTTAAACACACAACCTAATCCGCTAACGTCCACACTTAACCTCACACAAAACATTCATTTTCAATAAATAAAATAAACCACACTTCTAAAAAACAACCAAAATGTACATTGTCCAAAGGCAGGTGGTGGTGCTATTGATCCCACCCGTCCTTCCTCCTCCGAAACTCCACCATTCTGCCGGATATCCCGCCGTACAACTTGGTAAACCTCTCTAAGCACTTACTTCGAACGAGATAGTGTGCTTGAGTGTTTTCACTGATCGCGACCCTTGAGAACTTTGAAGTATCGATAGTCCAAGCCGGTTTAACATACTCCACAGACGTCCCCGATGATGTTGCATTCGCATACAAGAAATTCATCAACACGTCTTCACAGTTGAAAAACTTGTCCACCACAGCCCGCCCTGCTGCTGCTTCCTCACTCCAGTACCGCCTGAACGCCGCTTGATTATCCATAAAGGCTGCACCTGTCAAAATCATGTTATACCTGTTGAATTTTCGAGCATGTTTCTCACCTCGGTACTCCAACGGTCCCAGCCCGTTGGCAAGGCGTGGATAAAACCCGACTAGCCGGTCCGGATTCTCCCTCCATACTTTGAACCCGCGTTCGATGTGATCACAGCTCATGATGATGTCATCGTCTAGCTCGAGGACGGCTCTAGTCTTTATCAACGGGTCGATTTTGAACCGGTTGTTTAATGAGTTCTTTTCCTCAACACGGATTCTCACTGGGACTGACGAGTCAAACTCAGTTACATCTGGAGGTGTCCCTTTGTTCCACACCACCACAATCTCACGAACCGAGGGGCACTGCGAGTAATGTTTTATGTACCATTTCAAGTTCCATAATCGGGCATCGTAGGTCATGGCTAACATTGTAAACTGAGAGTACTGGTGGTTAATGGCGTATGACTCGTGACCACCGCTTCCGCCATATATGTATCCGATTCCAACAAACATCAACCCAATGGAAGCAATCAAGATGACAACAAATGCAAACCGACCAAGGCTCGTTTTCGGGTTCATCTTGCACCGAAGAACCGAACTCAACCGGTTCAACCGGCTCAAGTAATGTCTTAACCGAGATGCCAACAAGCTCGATCGCCCCCAAACCAAAAGCGAATCACTTCTTTTATTTATACTATGTGGGCACCAACTTAGCGGGACAATGCACCTCACGAACCCGAGCAACAAACCCATTACGAAAACTAGCGAACCAGCGGCTAAGATCAACAACCACCCAACAATTTTTCTTCTTGTCATGTCACCAGACGGGGTTCGGTCCCCATCTGAAACTGCGATCCACTTACCGGAATTTAACCGTTGCACATCTAGATGATGGGATCGAGCACCATTCCATGCATTTTTACCTTTGGTCGGTTTTTCGAACCCTAAATCGACTTCAACTTCCTTGTAATTGTAAGGGTTAAGAACTTCAATTTTGAAGACACGAACACGTTTACCGTATGTTTCACCGTCATCTTGACCCAACCGGTACATGTTACCATTGTAGAAAAAGGGTCTACCTCCGTTTCGAGCTCCGGTTTTTTTGTCCGTGTTGTAAACAGGGTTTTTCTTATGTTGTTTCCATGGACCAAAGGGCGTGTTGCTATACCATATCTCAAGCTCTCCATTCTTTTTGGTGCTGATTCGACTATGATCCGAACCAAAAAGCCAGTATCTCGATTCATATTTCACGATAAACGAATCGATTAGAGGGCGTTTCAAGATGACTTTTTCGAGTTTCCATTTCAGTGGAAACTCGACTGCTCTGTAAAGACGTAGATCACCCTTTTTACTTCCTTCGGGCATCATATATATCTGAACAAATGACAAAACATTAGCCAATAAACATAAGAATATGACTAATTTATAAATACTCATTTAAGGAGTCTTCATAGGCCTTTGAAACCGGCCAAACTGTCTAAACCGAAACACATTGACCGGTTTGGACAAATTTTTAATCAAAAGTTTTAATCGTTTAAAATTTTTAATACAAACTAACAATTTTGTAAAATAAAATGTAAAGACCAACCACTGAAACTGCCGGGCGGGCCCACCAAACGCACCCAGCCGGCTTGGTTTATCATTTTAATTCAAAAAATTGTGTCCAAATCGGCCAAACCAGTCCGTGAACATTCCCAATCTATTTATGGTTTAAAAATCGTACTTGACCATTGTAGTCAAACACGTATGGATACGAGAGATGCCATTCTTCATCCAACACGACACCCATTTGTTCCCATGACGCGCCATTGTCCATGCTTCTCGCAACCCCAATATCACCTTGCATGGTGATCGAATTCTTGGTCTCAAAGAACAAGTAGAGAACGTCTCCCTGAAACAGATTTTGATTTTCTTGGTCAATGGTCAAACATAATAGTTTCTTTTTCTTTTTTCTATTTTTAATTCGATTATATTGTTTTCTTGTACAAAAAGAATACAATAAATTCCACAGAAAGGAACCTTCTTTTTTAGTTTGTCAATTGAGGAAGACTTGTGAATAGAAGACTTGGAAATGTGAACATACATATTTTGCAAATTTTGTTATTTATTATTTCATAATTATTCGATTTAATTATAAATAAATAGCAACAATTAAAAAGCTTCTTGCTGTTCGCCATAGTTCTTGCCGATAAATAAAAAGTGACCGTAACAAAAGTACATGGAAAACATTATTTTAGGACATGGTAAACGTGTTTCATCTCTTGAATCGTAAACAATAATCCATGACGATTTCTTCAACCTTTTATGTTTTTCTAGTTGTACGAATACACCAAAAACATATTAAAAATCGAAAAACTTGTCACGGGCAGAATGGATAATTACGAAGAAAACAATTATTATATGGCAAACGGCAAATAAAGTGGTCAAACTCATCACATGTATTATCTCATCATCCTAGTACAAAATTAATTCCAAAATCAATACAAATAATTCGAAAATTCAAAAATCTTTCAAATAAATGAAAATTTAATTCAAAAAATCATCCTTTAAAATTAGTACAAAATCAATTCCAAAAATCAATTCATCTCTAAAACCAGAGTCATGTAAGAAAAAACACAACTTCAAGAATCAAACTTGCATAAAAAGTTACCTGAAGATACAGAAACGGGTCAGCAACAAAATTACTGGGGTACCCAGAACCCGTAACCGACCCACACGTCACAATCGGGTTAGCCACAGGCCATGCGGCACTCGTATTCTCCCAAACATTCATCTGCAAATCATTCAAACCAAAAACCCATGTCAATTCCAAATTCCAAATTCTACTAGTACTTTTAATTACTTAAGGAATTAATTAAAGTATTAAACACACACACACAAAAAAAAACCCCAAAATATCCCAATTTTAATTCCAACCAAACATAAAAACCTTAACACAAACAAACAACTTACAGCTTCAATCGGTTTAAGCGAAAACGGCGAATCACCATAGAAAACTCCGATAGCCCACGAACCTTCACTGTCTGGTTGACAACCCACACCCGCTGAACCGCTTTCGTAGTTATTCCCGTTGTACATCATGTTGGTGTACAACAAACCAATTGAACTAAACAACATAAATGAAACACACAGAAATGAGATAGTAGATGAAGCGCCGCCATTATCGTGCACGCGCCACCACCGTGTTCGGTGGGTTTTCTCGGTGGGTCCGCCCGTAACAACCACGGTCTGGCCGGAAACCATATCGCTGGAAAATAAAGTTTTTGAGAAAAGGTGACGGAAAACGATCACTTAAGTTTTAACTAGTGGAATATCAAACAGAGTAGTTTGTTGTGTGAATTGAGGTTTTGGATTGTGGAGAATGGAATTATTGTTATTATTATAATTATTGATTTTAGAAGGTGGTTTTGATTTTGTGTTTGAAAGTTGAAACCAGAGAAAAGTGTGAGAGAGGAAGCAGTGGGTGTAATAGTTATAGGGGTGGGGGAAACGTGGCTGCTGGCGTCTATTTGTTGACGAGTGACTTTGTTTGAATTTACGAGTTTAACAAAAGTTTCTGACTCCTTTACACTTTTACCTTTGGATTAGAATATTTGTTTTTTTTTTTCTTTTTCTTTTTACAATTTTTTATATTAATGATAATTATTTATATTTGTTTTTTATTTTCTTTTTTTACAATATTTTATATTGATGTTCATTTAAAATGTTTTTATTTCGCTAGTCAATTTAATTAACAATAAAATATATGAAGCCCTAATCATAATTTCAAAGTTTTTAAGTGAATTACAAGCTATTTTTAAACTTGTAAAATGTATAGTATTATGTTAAATTGAGTGTGATAGAACTTCAAATGTTGTAGTTGTATGATTTTCTTAAACAGTAGCATAAAATAAAAGGATAGGTGCACGGTATCCTTAGTCGCGGAAGGAATCTCCCTTCCCAGTTCACGACCCGACAACGATTCCTGGCCATATCATTTTAACAAGCCTTGCCATGGATTTTTAGCTGTAATTAATTACAATTTAAAAAAATAACTGTTTTTTTTTTTTTGGTATTTATCTTTTATTTCTATTTATTCTTCGGGTAAGTATTTATCTTTTATTTCTCTATATTCTTCGGGTAAATTTTGTTAAGAAATTGTTTTCTATTAACAAATTTCAAGACACGCTTTTAATACACATTTATCACTACTCTTGATTGGTGGCTCCTAATAGTCAACCTAAAGTTATTGATAAACTATTGAATTAGAAATGTATGTTAAAAGAGAGAAGATAGCTAATTTTGTAAAACTCTAAAAGAGATACAAAGCATGTCTATAATGAGTTAATAATTAATATTTCCTATATTTCAAATTATAAAAACAAAGAGTTAATTATCGTTTTTGTCCCTGTGGTTTGGCAAAAATCATTATTTCAGTTCATTAGTTTAAAAATTGTGATTTCAGTCCCTATGGTTTCACTTTTGTAACCATTTAAGTCCACTCCTAACACCGTCTGTTTTAAACTGTTAAGTAGGCCACGTGCTTGTCACATGCAGGGCAAATTGGTCATTTCCAATTACAAAGGAACCTGTTATATATAACCCCCAATACCCTATCCTTTTCAACCCTGAACCCTAAAAAACCTTTACGTTTTCACCCTTCTTTTCTCAAATCCATTTCAATCAGCGATTCAAGAACATCATCCACAACTGGTTTCGTAACAACGACAATGTATCTTTAGTGGGAACGCCTAGCAGGAGATGTTTTTGAACCAGAATCAGAATACAGTAAGTTATAAACTTAGTTAAATTTTGAGTAAATTTTTTAATGCAAGTTTTATTGAGTATATTGCATGATTATTGTCAACATTGTTGTTAAACAAAAGAGAGTCACCCAATTTTGTATTTTATTGACCATTAAATAGGGGGTCATCTAGGAATGTTTAGCATGAAGTTCAATCACAGGGGTGTTTTTACAAAACCACCCGGCAGAAGCTATTCCAAAGGTCAGGTGAGCTATTTTGACATGGTGGATTCATTCGAGTTTGGGTACAATCAGGTGGATTGTATGTTAGGGACCCTAGGTTATGACGATGTAGTGTTTGTGTATTATAAGATACCTCATCAGGATCTTGATAATGGTTTAGTTGGTTTAAGAAATGATGATGATATAGAGGGTATGCTTAAGTATGTTGAGGACCATAAGGTGATTGAAATATATGTAGAACATGGTCAAAAGACAGTAGACAGTGGTGATGTTGTGAATGAGGAAAACAATGAAAATGAAGCAGTAGTTAGTGATATTAGAAGAAACACACAAGAAATTATAGAAGCTATTTGGTCTCCTAGTCATTGGGTTATTGAAAGTCAGTTTAGTCAAGTTACTCAGCTTAGTCAGGTAACTCAGGTTAATGAAACTGGTGCAAACAATGTTGTTGATCACCAGAGTGATCAAGAAGCTGGTGAAGACACAACTGCTATTAATGAAACACGTGCTAACACTACTGCTGATCCTTCTAATTTAGAAGATTCTGAATTCATAGACAAGAATAATATCACTGAAGAGCCAGAAGTAGACATGTTTAACACAATAAAATATAATCAATACAATAACTATAAATAGTATTTTTAAAATGATTAACATAAGCAGTTTAATAACATGAATAATACGACATACTTAGCAAGACTGAATTTAACAACTTCAATGACAATACATGACATGTTTAAAATAATTGAATACATGTAGTTTTTTATTATGAATAACGTAATGCGTTTAACATGATTATTGAAACAACTCACTAAACATGGTAAAATTATTAAAACACAATTATCATAATAAAATAGAAGTTGCTAAAAGTTACAAACCATATTTTTAAGCATTCATAAAATTATGTAACTAAACCTTTTGATAAGCACATCACAGAAGTAGCAAGTAAACTTATTAACCTATTTAACATGATAAATTTAGTGTATAATGTTTCATGTGCCAAGAAACAGATTAAGTGGATTGGACCCGTTTAGGCACAGTGTTTTAATCATGTCTATGGGTTTATAAATTAAACTTATTTACTCAAAGCACTAACTTACTTAATATCTTGTCAAGTCATATCATTTTAACAAGCCTTGCCATGGATTTTTAGCTATAATTACAATTTAAAAAATTTACTGTTTTTTTTATTTTGGTATTTATCTTTTATTTCTATTTATTCTTCGGGTAAGTATTTATCTTTTATTGGTGGCTCCTAATAGTTAACCTAAAGTTATTGATAAACTATTTTTTTTTTTTAAAGGTAAACTTCATTCACAGAAAAACGACGACCCAAATCGGGCCGCCAAAACAGAAAACAACTACATATTTACAAACGAAATCCAATCCCTCCACTCTACACCTTTAAATCTAGATCTATTCGAAAACCGGAAAAAACTTAAGGCCTTAACTTCGCTAATAATGCTATTGATGCTAACCGAACCATTTGAGAATTTGACATTGTTCCTAGTCCGCCAAATAATCCAGCAAGTAATCATCTTGATACCGTGAACTGCCACCTTTTTTTTCTCCGAAAATCCGCTGTCGATGTGATGCGAGAAGAGATCACGAATCGAAAATGCGAAAATACTAGGGATATTACACCAGTTGCTGATGCCGTGCCAAACGTTCGAAGCAGTCATACAACCAATAAATAAATGGTCGGCTGTTTCGTCTGCAGAGTGACAAAGAGGACAGACACATTCAGTAATACCAACGTTCCTTCTCCTTAAAGCGACCGCAGTGGCCACTTTATCCATCTCCAATCTCCAAGCATGTATGTTAATTTTTGTAGGAACCCACGAGCACCAATCCAGAACGAAGTTATCAGTCTGCATTTGATTTCCGTAGAGCAGGTCCTTTACCGACTTGACTGAGAAAATACCATCCGCTGCTGCAGACCACTTCCACCGATCCTTTAACGCTGAAAGATGAACATTGTCGAGCAAGCCTTTTAACTGATCCAGCCTGGAAACTAAGGCCGAGTCCTCCAAAACATTAATCCAACACCATATATATCGATCCCCATTGCTAGTCATATTGATCCTGTTAGCAACCTTAACTCTTTTCTCAGCTTCTATACTATAAAGGTCAGGAAATATCAACTTAAGAGGTTCATCTAAGATCCAAACGTCGTGCCAAAACGCCACTTCCTCTCCATTACCGATTGAACCTCTCAAGAAATGCCCAAGTGAACGACCTTCCACCTTAGTTTTAACGAAATTTTTGGCAATGTTATTCCAAACTCCGGTAAGACTTTTTTTAAAGGGGATATTTTCCCATCCCAACCTGCTTGAATGAAGCGCAATAATAACCTTTTTCCATAGATTGTTTTCTTCCGTCTTTAATCTCTAACCCCATTTAGAGAGCAAAGACATATTGACCACTTCTAACTTGCTTAAACCCAAACCTCCGAATTTCTTAGGACGCGAAACCTTCTCCCAAGCGACCCAATGCATCTTTTTTACGTCCTCGGAACCGCCCCATAGAAACTTCTTTATCATGGCCTCTAAAACCGAGATGACTTTTTTAGGAGCCTTGTAAAGAGAAAAGTAATATGTTGGGAGGCTTTCCATAACCGATTTGATTAAAACCACTCTTCCTCCAATAGAAAGGAGATGAGACTTCCATTTAGCTATGCGAGCACGAAAACTTTCGATAACCGGTTGCCAATTTGAAGCCCTATTCATATTCGCTCCAACTTTGAGACCGAGATATTTGAAAGGGAGACAATCGTGCTAAAAGAGAGAAGATAGCTAATTTTGTAAAAGTATGTTAAAAGAGAGAAGATAGCTAATTTTGTAAAAGTCTAAAAGAGATACAAAGCATGTCTGTAATGAGTTAATAATTAATATTTCCCATATTTCAAATTATAAAAACAAAAAAATAAGATTATTGCCTTTTTCTTTGTTGAAAAATAATAGTAACTAGCAATAAGATTCGCGCGCGTTGCGGCACGATACGTCGCAAATATTGAATGGATTAGTCCAAAAGTTATGTGATGCATTAACCATATGAAAACATGCGTTTTGACATATCTGATTGAACTCAACGGGAAAAAACAGACGAAAAACATTGAACCCCACACGCACGTTGCTGCGTGTTGACTCGCAAAATTTCGAACGAAACGTAAAACGAAAAACTTGCGAAAGATGAAAAATAAACAAGGACCAAAGTTGAAAATAAAAAATTGTTGGGGTTAAATTGAAAGTTTGAAAAGCTTTGGTTTAAAACTAAAAAAGTCAAAGGGGTTAAATTGCAAAAATATAAAACCCATTGGATTAAAAGTGAAAAATGCAAAATTTTTTTGAAAAACTCCCAATACATATATTACAACTACATAAAGCAACAAAATGTTGTTTGTTGTGAAACTAGCCTAATAGCACAATTATAAGAGAAGAACAATAGAGAGAAGCTATGATATTTTATTGAATGACATGTTTTACATTGAGATACAATAGGGGTATATATATGATTACAAAACTTGGAGAAGAAGCTAATTTATTTTTGGTGTTTATAACCATAATAATAATATATTTATAACGCTCCCCCTTGGTTATCAACTTGATACGCTTGGAGATGTTGCCTCCTTAAAAACCTTACCAGAACAACCCAGTAGGACAAAACCTTAGCTAAGGGAAAAAGAGTGCAGCGCATACCGTCTCCCCCTGATACTTCCGGATCATGTACGCTGCCTCATTAAAAACCTTACTAAGAAAACCCAATGGGATAAAACTTAGTGAAGAGAAAAAGAGTGCAACTTGTGTAAAACTCCCCCTCATTATGATATGTATCATTTAAGTAACAGGTGTCAATCTTCTATGAAAGTTGCTGAAAACTTTTGTAGTAAGTAATTTTTCGTTTGATTTCTTAATGTACAATCCTTCAATGAACGTTGATGTATGATCTTCATGTGAAACTTTAATTGCCTCCTCTTGTAAGCAGATACCATAATCCATGAATGTGTTTTGTTATAATCCATGCATTTACAAAACTAATCAAACTTATTGATGGGTTAGTAAAATATAAACCCATATCTTTCGTACCTTAAGGGTATAGAAAATATATGTTTTGCCCATTAAATTATCTCCTCACTGTACACGAGTTATATCTTGCCAATGAATTTAATGATATATGTTCGTGTATAACTAGCAAGATATATTAATACAATTTGTATTGAAATATGGTACTTTTGCTTCTTTAATAGAAGATGATAAAATTCATTTTTTTCTGTATCAAATATTTGGACATCATTAAATGTACTTACACTATAAGCTTTGTCCAATGAAAATGTCAATTTTCTAGATTTATTATGATTGATGGATAATAATACAAATTTATGTTTTACATATTCAGCCATAAATTTGCAATACCATATTTCATTTGCAAATTCTTGTTTTATCTGGGCTCATTTTTTCTCTTCATGAGATTCAATGACATCATCAACATATATTGTATTACTAGTAAACCTCACATTGTTCTTTAATGTAAACAAATGGATCAACTTCACCATATGTATTTCTCGTTTTTGAGCTCAGTAGTGAGTTGATTATACCACATTCGATTCGACTATTTTAGTCCATACGTATTTTGTCAACTTCACATAGTACGTTCTTCAGGTTTTGATATCAATGCTTTTAGCATTATCAATATATGAGGAAAGTCTTTCCATCATATCCAAATATGCATGTGTGCTCACTTTTCAAGAGTTTTGCTAGATAAACTTGCTCATTTAACATGTAGATTTTTATATCATATGCAAAAATGGCATGAACACTTGCTTTTATCTCCAAAATTTATGTTGTACCATGCGTATACACTATTATAACAACCCTCAAAAATCACCCTTAAACACTCCTAAATACACCCCGTATGCGATAAACGAACTCGTATAACCTTAATATTAATAAAATAAAAAAAAACAAAATATATAGGTCCCTCGTGGGCCGCGACCCAGTCAGGAGACCAAGTGGTAGCTGGCGAGCCCTCAGGCTGCCACGTGTCCTGTTACATGCGAGACCTACACAAGTGACTAACCAAGGCTAGGACCTAGCCTAGCCTCTCGCGGGCCGCGAAGGAGAAAGAGGTGGGAGTCGTGGGGCGCGAGCCGCCCCTCGACCATCCTATAAAAGGAGGCCTCTACCTCAGTTTTAGTCGTTCATTTTCTTTTCTTTCCTCTGTCCTTATAATAGAAAAGTGTTTCCCGATATAATACCCCTAAAACACGAAGGTTTGCCTCGTTGTAAGTATTTTAACCCCCAATCACGTATTCGTTACCCTACCCGATTGATCTAGGGCTCCGTAACGCATGTCAAGACTCTGCCTGACTCAGTTCGTTGGAGTTCTGTCTCATGTTGTATGGCTAATGTGATTTGGGTTAATTTGCTAACACGTGTGCATTGTATATTTTAATAGATAACAATCAAGAACACCAACAGTAAGCTATAGTATTATCTAAGTCTACAATGTGAGTCATTCTCTTTTTCTACCAAACTGCTTTACCAAAACCTCAAATATTTTCAATTATACTTAACAATGATTGAGTCTATGTATTCTACAATTGTTGTCGGTATGTGGGGTTTTCTATAACTACTTGTAATCCGTTACTATTGGACGACGAGTTAGCCAATGAGTAATATGACCACAGTCATGGAACTGTGAACATGACAAATACTGAATGAGTATATTGGTAGATATAAACATTGTAATCGCTCCCAATACTGTAATGTTATAAAAGCTTATTTTGATTAAACTGGGATGCACTCGCCAGTATTTCTTGCTGATAAAATTTTTTTAAAACGCGTTTCAGGTAACTTAATGTGAAGCCAATAGAAGCTAGCAGGGGAGCACTGAAAGCTTAAAGTAGTGGCTATAAAAGTTATCTAAATAAAAAGGAGTTTATGTTTTCAATAATTAGGGTTTATCCCTACCAATGTATTGTGAACGAAACTTGGGTTTTATCCCATTTATTTATTATAAAAGCTTGGTGTTTTGAACTCTGATAAATATTTCCTAACTACGGTCCTGATGTTAAATTCCGCTGCCAAATTAATAAACACCGATACCACCCGCTCTGTGCCGCTCGCGGCGCCCGCTCCCGGGATAGGGGTCGGGGGCTGCGACAGAAGGTGGTATCAGAGCCAAAGCCACTGGTTTAAGCCGTTTAGGTGTTCTGTTAATACCTAAATTTTAACCAATTTTGTTAGGAAATAATTTATGTGATTCCGTGTACATATGTATATTATTATTTTGTGTTGTTTGACAATTTGTTAGTTTATAGTATGAGTGAGCAAGGTACATCCGATGCTTACCGTCAATTAGCTAGTTCCCCAAAGAATGAAGGAACCTCATCCCAGCCTACCTCAGGCTACTCAGCTGATACTGAGGAAGAAATATTTATCTTTAAGGCCCAATCTAAGTAACCGTTCCCTCCTAAAAAGAGAGGATGGTTTAGTAGAGGAGCGCATGAGAGAAGGAAAAGAATGAAAACCTACAACAACAGCGAGCATTAGCAAGAGCCAATAGAGAAATGAATGCCCAAACCCAGGAAACCAATAGACCATTATGGGAAGAGGAGCTTGATAGGCAGTTAGCTAATTTCCATATGTTAGCAGATACAGCAGCAAACCCAAATATGAACCAAGTAGCTGAACCCGAACTTCTACCCTTATTCCCCGATCAAAAAATGGAGTTAGAACCAAACCAGGAGAACCAATTCCCGATACCCGCATTCGACCTAGGGCTGTTCACGAGCCGAGCCAAACCGAGCAAGCCTCTGCTCGAACTCGACTCGAACTGAAACCGAGCGGCTCGGCTCGGTTCGAATTTAAGGAAACGAGCAATAATCATTGCTCGAACTCGCTTAGTTTGCAACAGAGCGTCTCAGTTTTGCTCAGTTTCGCTTGGTTTCAATATTCATATTATAATTTAATACAAAAATTTCAAATTTAAAGGCCACCATTGTCAATTATCATTCAAGATCAACATACATAATAAGCCAAACATACATTAAACCTTCAATTCAAAAACAAAACATCTTAAAGTTCAAGCAAAAGTCGGCATCGACGTCTTCATTCGCATACATAATAAGTTCAACAAACATAAATATCGGCATCTTCATCAACAAAATCCCTCTTCAGATCGACGCACATAACCTGTTAAACCAACCAATTAAACACAACTAGTTACAATATGTTAAAATGTCAAATAATGAAAAATAGACAGATAGAATTTTATAAACGATTCAAGATATTATGATCAGCCTCTCTTATATACCTTTCTTTTCAATTGCTTGTACCACACCCGTCCGGAATCAACACATCAATATCCAAATTTTCTTCTTCTTTTGTCGATTGCTACGCATTAAAGGTAATAAAAAATGTTAGTGCATAAAGTATAAGAACATAAATAGACAAATAATGTAATAAAATCTTACTTCCAATGTTTTTATGGTTGATTTTGAGCCAGCTTTTAACCAACCACTTCCACAAACAAGAAGTTCCACCATATCCTTTGAAAGAGAACTCCGGTAATCATCCAATATGCGTCCCCCGGCGCTGAAGGCTGATTCGGAAGCGACGGTTGTAATCGGAATGCCAAAAATATCTTTAGCCATCCTGCTTAATATGGGAAACTTGCCACAATGTTGACTCCACCATTTCAACACATCATATTGGGAGTCCTCACATCCATCATTTGGTTCATCCAGATACACCTCAAGTTCAGTTCTTTGTCCGATTTCAACAGGTCTACGTTTGAGGAAAGCATGAAAATCATCAACATCTGGAGTCGGTTCGTTAGAAGATGTTGATGCTTTTGAGTGACCTGTGGCAGCCTTGGATGTCATATATGTGACAACTGGCACAAAACCGGTAATTTCCGTATAATTTAACTAATACTTAATAACTGCAATTATGTGCTTAAATGTCAACATTGTCTGATTACATGCTATACTTGTGAATTCATGTGTAACACCTCGAAAATTCGTGTTCAATGAAATAACGACACGTGTCATGTAAGACAAAAAGCGTTATAAACCCGGATTTAATAAAGATGTTTGGCAGGATTTAAAAGTGTCGTCATGTTAATTTTCACCTCTGAATGACCTCATTTATAAATCCCAAGACCCAATTATATATTATGAACATCTAATATACCTTCAATCCAGCAAATTGATGGCAGTAATTGAATTCAAAAGTGCAAGATAGGATCCTATGGAAATTTCTACGATAAACCTTCATTTTCGGCACTTTCAAAGGATTCAAGAAAACATATCAAAGTGGTAGGGTATATAACTGTTCAAGACTCAAAACATGAGGCCCCATACTGATAAAACATGGCCAAAATCGTTACACATCAGTTGCCCTTTCGAAACCCGAAAGAACAAGGAATTTTTGTTTCTGCCCAAGGTCTTACGGACCGTAAGACCACCCCTTACGGTCCGTAAGGGGTTGCCAGCGACTGAAAACTTGGCTGTTTGCTGTTTAAACGCAATAACTGACCTTTAAACGATTTTCCTCATATTTGGACGACCCCTAAATGACTCCTAGACACTAGGGACATGTGTTAGTGATCAGGGAACATTGCTAGAGTTGCTTGTCAACAATCTATGAGTTCTTGAGCACTATATAAAGGGCCAAGGTTGCAACCAATTCTTCACACCTTCCTTCAGCATTTCTGATCATTTATGGAGCTCCAAAGCAGACTCAAGTGATCACAAATCGTGTATAGGACTTCAGTAAGTTTGCTTAACCTTTCTTAGTTGAGTTTTTGCTTAGTTTTAGCTTAAAAGTCAAACCGTCGTAATTAACGGTTGACTTCACGATTAATCACTAATGGTCCAGTGATTAGTCGAATTGAAAGTAGTTATAAGTTGGTAATTATGTGGGCAATAAACCCTTAAAAGGGCACCCTCTGATTCCCACTTTAACTAGGTCAAATGTTGGGTCAAACTTGTTATTAAAAAGTCAACAGGATGCTTATTTTCTAATTTATGCATAATTAGAAATGTAGAACACATACAACCTGTTTGATCATTAATATAACTTGGTAATTAGTGTAAGAACATGTCTAAACATGTTCAACCCGACAATTTTATGTTTAGACCCAGTTCGGAACCGAAAGTAGCAAAGCTTTGACTTTTGCTTTGACTTCAGTTCTGACCCGTTTTAGTATGTTTTAGAAATGCCTTAGAGCTTTAATTGGACTAGGTTACATGCTAGTATAACCCTCTGTGATTATACACCTTGGATCATTAGTTATCCAATTAATATGCATGATTCCGTTAATTGCTCATATGTTGACCATTATGCCCTTTTCACCTTAAAACGTGATTTTTGAAAATATAAAAGAGTAGAAACCTTAGTTTCTGATTTATAAACTTGCACCCAAAATTTGACATCAGTCTGAGGTGTAGATTGAGAGTTATGGTCATTAGCGTAATTAGAAAGCTTCTTTAGCGATTAAACGACATAATTAGCGTATAGCTTATTTAAACATACTTTTTGATATCAAACTCTTTACCCACTGATGTAATATATTATTTTGAGATTTTTGAAGATTTTTAATTAATTTTAGGCTGAGCATAACTTAGAGTCATAGGCTTAATTCGGTAATTGTCGGTTTTGCCCTTTCGGGCTATAAAATGAGTTTTACATATCTTTTTGACCCCAAACCTTTTGCTACTGATTACATATGATAAATAAATTATTTTAAGCCTTCTGGAATAATAAAAATATCAGCTTTCTATATAGAACCCGGAAAAGGCTCCTAATCGCCTTATTAAGCGTTTTTAACGCATAGTTTGTACTAAAACTATTTTAAACATACAAGGGTTGATACCTACTGATATTTTAGGTAAATTATGATATTTTAACAGTAAGCAAAGGTTTTTTAACTCAGACTTCAGTTTTGAGCTTTTCGGCTTGTGTGAAATTACCAAAATGCCCCTACGGTGCATAGTTTGGTTATAATTGATAAATTTCACATATATACTTTACCCTACTGTTATAACTTATCAAATTAAATATTTTTGCTGATTATATCAGACCTGTAACTCAGGATAATACTTAAACTCTTTTATAACCTTGTAAATGACCAAACTACCCCTACGGGGCATAGTTTGTGTTCAAACTCGTTTCGGGCATAATAAAAGATATCTTACTGATGTCACAACATATTTGAGGCATATTAACTTAGGAAACCTGTTTATGGCTCTCATGAATACCCGTTACGCCTATTGCGCGTTCGGTTCGGATTATGTAACTAGTTTGCATAAATTAGCCGAAACGGGACAAACCTTATCGGTTTTATCTCAAAATCCAGAATGTGTATAATATACCTATATTAAGCAAGTCTTCAAACTTGTCGAGTCTAAATCACATTCTATTCCGGTCTTCGCTTAATCGTGCGTACGAACCGTATCTTTGAAACTAGCCGGTCTAAGCTTAAGCTTAACTAAAGACCCGTTAGGATTCTAATAGGTTATTATAAACCTTTGTTCCAGAATAGGAGACCGGTAAAAGCTACTTGCATTTTCTTATTGTGATTATTACTTTGCTCAGGTAAATACTTTTAACTTATTTTCCCTATACGGGCTTGGGGTACGGTATATAAAATACCGCTTGGTCGGGCATTAAATCTTCCATCGTTTGGTGGTTAATTGAATATTTGATCGGCCCGTTTAAATTGTTTTGTTTACTTAAAGCCTTTGGGGGGTTATTGACCATGTCCCGGATATCCTTGGCATCATTTTACGAAATGGCCACGACCTAAGCGCGGAGTGTAGGCGTACACTCGTCAGTGCATAAATAGATTATGTGGTGTGTCTATTGATCTTTAACCCGGCACGATTCGGGCTACTGAACGCATAAGGAACATGTAATTCTTTTACAAGATTATATATTTAAATGATTATCCCAAGTTATAAAATGTTTATGCCACGTGCATCCAAATCAATTTTTAATCATTTTTAAAATGAGTCGGTTAATTGTATTTACCAGTGTAAACTGACGTATTTTCCCAAAAAGATTAAATGCAGGTACTAAGCGTAATAGCCTGGATTCTCTCCTTAGCATCAATAAAGAGTCTCGCAAGCTTAAGATGCCTATCGTATGTTGAACTACTGTTTCCAATTTATTTTGATCCTTATGTGGATTCTTTCAACTGTTTGTGATACATGACATTACAATTATATTCAGTTGAAATATATCTTTCATTTGCTTCCGCTGTGCATATTAAATATTGTGTTGTTTGACTATTATGTTGCCAACCACGTCACGATACTCCCCACCGGGCCCACCGGTGACACGTGGAAAGTCGGGGTGTGACAGGTTGGTATCAGAGCCAACATTGAGTGAATTAAACACTAGCCTTTTGCGTTTAATCTCAATGACACAATTGCACATTCCTAAAACTTTCGAGTCTAGACAAATAACATAGGACAAATTCTACTTTGTTTGGTTTTGTTGTCCTTTATTTTATATATTCTTGTCGTTATCTTATGTTATACTGACAGGATTAAAAATGCCGCCAAGATTCTTTCGACGAAGAGGAAGAGGCAATGGGCCAATCACCGCCCCCAATGATAATGAAGCCGGGCCTTCGCAACGGCGAGCTCCTTCTACCACCGAGAGTGACGATCCTCGACAGAACCGGAGGAACCTTTTTGAGCCGGCTAGACGGTCGGTTTCGCACAGTTCGACGCCTCCCGTTCATAACTCTTATGGGCCACATTCGGAAAATGAGCCCAATAACCCACAACCTTCCTACATACCTCTACAGCGATCCTTATCACACAATTCTTTTGGAGACCCCACACCTGTTTTCCGGGGCCGGTTTAATCCGGCAAACTACATACCAGAACCAATGGGTTTTAACCCATTGGGGCCAGAGGATCATTTCTCCGGCGATCATGCGGAAGACATGGACGAGGACACGGATCCTGTCGAACCTGCAAGCGGTACACCGAACCATCCCATCGAGATCTCGGATGGATCTTCTTTTCACGGATCACCCTACGGTGGTCCAGACAGCTTTCAGGCGAGGTTTAACCAGCACGAGTGGTACTTCACACCCTCGCATCATTCGTCGCCTCACCAGCAGCAGCAGCAACCGGATCCCTCTGGGGATTCACGATTCGTGGCAGTCACGCCACCACCTCCACCGCCGCCAGTTCAGCCGGCACCTCCGCAACCGCCGAGGCGTAGGAGATCAGGAGCACGTATGTCTGTACGAGGAGGGGACTTTCATTTTAGCTCTCCTCGACAATCAAGTGGCAGTCATTATCCGCCACTTCAAGAAGATCCACAAATGGGTGGACCTTCGAACCCAGTTGCACCACAACCACCACCGATGGGTTTTGATAACCCAATTCCTGCCTACACTGGTTCTATGGCGTATAACCCGTTTGAGCAGCCGGTGCACACCAACTACAATTATGCTGAAGCCGACCCATACTTGGTAGCAGCCAATTACAACGCCCTTCATCCGGAAGGACCGTATGGAGCTCCATGGGGAGTAGGTTACCCAACTCATGGGTACCAAATACCTGGTAGACCTATTATTCGGCAACAATCGCAGCCGCCTAGGTTCTCCCCACCAGAGCGTGAAGAAATTCTGCAAAGGTTGGACCAAGTCGAGCGAGACTTTCACAGAGACCGCAGGGAGCGACAAAGTTTCTTCCAAGGATTGACAAGCCTAATAAAAGGGAAGAGCAAGAAGGACCATTGAATCCTTCCACTGTTGTTATAATTTCCTTGTATCAGTTGAGCCCCTGCGTGGGCCTGTCTTGCTGTATTGACCCCTACGTGGGTATGTTTTGTTTGTTGTTTTGACCCCTGCGTGGGTCTATCTTTCTGTTAACCCCTACGAGGGTATATTGTTTGTTTAAGTCCCTGCGTGGACTAGTATCTTGTTAAGCCCCTGCGTGGGTAAGTCTTTGCTTAAACCCCTGCGTGGGTGATTTGTCTATTTGAAAAGTCCCGTTTAGGGCGATATGTAATCTTTTAATAAATTAATGGAATGTAAGTTTATAAATTTCATTTTTGCTATTATATGCATAAATAAATTATATATAAAATAAATAAATTAAAATCATTCCTTTTAAAAATAATCTGCCTACTTTAAATGTTAATTAAGAATCTTAAACGGTATAACCTAGCCTTCGTGTCAATTATAAGACCGGGCCAAGATGGTAAGGCCTATCTAAAAGATTCAAATTCCTGTTAACATCTGAACACATGTTAACGCTCCTGGCAGAAGTGATTCGTTAAAATCACACACGTCATTTTTATATAAGGATCTTTCCAAAGATTCCAAACCCAACTTAATGATCTCTGAATCATGGGTTTAAATCATCAATTAAGATGATCATATTTTGACCATACATTGGTAATATCGTGCCTACGGGCCCTGCTCATTTCCATATGAGACAAAAGACAGTAATAGTCTGCGACCCTGTCTGAAAAAGGTAAAGAACTATGTTCAAACCTTCATGCCTTGATTCTCTGAAATCATGGCTTATAATTTAAATTGTCCTTGTGACTAGGCCTTTTGTGCTACTAATAAAACTGTTATTGTTTTATAATTAGGATAAATTATAATAGAAATCCTAAATAAATGTGATTGATAAATTAACCAAATATGGTCTATGTTTACCATGGTTAATGAATTGCCATAAAAGACAATTCCATAATAAACTCCCAAGTAAACTATTGTCCTTGTTTTATGTAACAGTTCAATTAAAATGGCTGACTCTGATGAAATTAATAGTCACCCTGTGGAGAATAATGATAACGCTCGAATTAATATAACGGGTGCTGAACTGAAAGCGTTAGTAGACGACGCTGTTACAAAGGCCTTGGAGCGGCAGTATGAAGAATATAGTGGGACTCGAAGTAGGACCCTATATACACCGCATTCGAAGCCACCTTCCAAGAAGGAAGAACCCAAGAAAAATGATGATAGACTCTCCTCAAACCACAACAGTGCTCCATCTCTGAAGATCGTACCGAAACAGGGGACCCAGGACAAGGGTTGCTCCTACAAATACTTCGTTTCCTGCAAGCCCAGGGATTTCACTGGGGAAAAAGGAGCCATTGACTGCATGACGTGGTTAGATGAGATGGACACAGTAGTGGATATCAGTGGGTGCGCTGAGAGGGATATATTCAAGTTTGTGTCTCAGTCGTTTAAAGGCGAGGCCTTAGCCTGGTGGAGATCACTGATTCAAGCCACTGGGAAGATCCCATTGTACAACATGACATGGGAGCAATTTGTTTCCCTCATTAGGGAAAACTACTGCCCTCAACATGAGGTGGAGAAGATAGAGTCTGATTTTCTATCGTTGGTTATGCAGAACCTTGACTGCCAAGCTTACCTCACGAGCTTCAACACAATGTCCCGGTTGGTTCCGTATCTGGTGACCCCGGAACCAAAAAGAATAGCTCGTTTAATTGGGGGTTTAGCCCCCGAGATAAAGGCAAGCGTTAAGGCCTCTCGACCGACTACTTTCAGATCTGTGACTGATATATCTTTGTCCCTCACGCTGGACGCGGTCAGACAAAGATCGCTGAGGAACAAAGATGCTGAGAAAAGAAAACGTGAAGATGATAATTCACGGAGGTCAAACAAGAAGCACCGAGGAAACGGTGACAAATAGAAGGGGTCTGAATCAAGGAAGGAAGGGCATCAGTCTGGTGATAAGCCCAAGTGCAAGATTTGCAAGAAACAGCACTTCGGAAAATGCAGGCTCGAATCGAACTCGCAGACTCAGTCAAGAACTTTTGCTTGCGGGATATGCAAGTCCAAGGAACACAAGACCTTGGATTGCAAAAAGTTGAAGGATGCAACCTGCTACAGCTGTAATGAGAAGGGGCATATCAAGACCAACTGCCCAAAACTCGCAAAGAAAGCTGATGAAGGAAAGAAGACCAATGCTAGGGTCTTCAGAATGGACGCAAGGGAAGCAGTACAGGATGACAATGTGATAACAGGTACTTTTCTCATAAATGATGTCTATGCAAGAGTACTTTTTGATTCAGGCGCTGATAAGTCTTTCGTAGATAATAAGTTTTGCAAATTGCTGAATTTACCTGTTAAAACCCTAAGAGTGAAATATGAGGTGGAGTTAGCAGATGGCACCTTAGAAACCGCCTCAACCATATTAGATGGATGTTTCATATCCATTAAGAACCACTCTTTTCCTTTGTCCCAACTTCCTTTGAGGTTAGCCGGTTTTGACATCGTTTTAGGCATGGACTGGTTATCTCATAACCAGGCCCAGATTGTCTGCAATAAAAAGCAAGTGGTGATCAAAACTCCGTCTGGCGAATCACTTACCATTCAGGGAGATACCCGGTATGGATTGCCTGAGCAAGTGACTATGCTCAAGGCCTCTAAGTGTTTAAAGAAGGGTTGTGTCATCTACATGGCACAAGTGACTATTGATGAGCCGAAACCCAAGATTGAAGATATCCCCATCATTTCTGAATACCCTGAAGTATTTCCTGAAGAACTACCTGGTTTACCACCAGATAGGCAAGTGGAATTCAGAATTGACATCATCCCTGGAGCAGCACCTGTTGCTAGAGCACCTTATAGGTTGGCACCAACGGAGATGAAGAAATTGAGGACACAGCTAGACGAATTGCTAGCCAAAGGTTTCATTAAACCTAGTTCGTCTCCATGGGGAGCGCCAGTCCTGTTTGTCAAGAAGAAGGATGGATCGATGCGTCTGTGCATCGATTACCGTGAGCTTAATAAGGTCACAATAAAGAATAGGTATCCTTTGCCCAGGATCGACGATTTGTTCGATCAATTGCAAGGGGCAAGTTATTTCTCGAAGATTGACTTGAGGTCAGGCTACCACCAACTGAAGGTTAGAGATGAAGACGTACACAAAACTGCATTTAGGACTCGTTATGGTCATTACGAGTTCCTAGTGATGCCTTTTGGGCTCACTAATGCACCTGCCGCATTCATGGATCTCATGAATCGCGTCTGCAAGCCTTACTTAGATAAATTCGTCATCGTCTTCATCGACGACATTCTCATCTACTCAAAGAACCAAGCTGACCATGAGAAACACCTTCGCTGTATTCTTAAACTGCTACATCATGAGAAACTCTACGCCAAATTTTCAAAGTGTGAGTTTTGGCTTCGAGAAGTCCAATTCCTTGGACATGTGGTTAGTGAGCGTGGTATCCAAGTGGATCCCGCTAAGGTGGAAGCAGTTATGAACTGGCAAGAGCCAAAGACGCCAACAGAAATTCGCAGTTTCCTAGGCTTAGCAGGATACTACAGGCGCTTCATTGAAAATTTTTCAAGGATTGCTGCACCCCTAACTTCTTTGATTAAGAAGAAAATAAAGTTTGATTGGGGCCCTAAGCAGCAAGAATCTTTTGATATTCTGAAGCAAAAGTTGAGCAATGCTCCTGTACTAACATTGCCTGAAGGTACCGAAGATTTCGTAGTGTACTGCGATGCATCCCACACTGGCATGGGGTGTGTGCTTATGCAGAAAGGCAAGGTTATTGCCTATGCTTCAAGGCAGTTAAAGGTGCATGAAAAGAATTACACCACCTATGACTTGGAGTTGGGTGCCGTTGTATTTGCACTGAAGCTATGGAGGCATTATTTATATGGTATCAAATGTGTGATCTATTCTGATCACAAGAGCCTCCAGCACCTGTTTAATCAAAAGGATTTAAACATGAGGCAGCGCCGATGGATGGAGACTTTGAATGATTATGATTGTGAAATCAGATACCATCCCGGCAAGGCGAATGTAGTCGCCGATGCCTTGAGTCGAAAGGAAAGGGTGAAACCCATCCGAATCAATGCCAAGAGCATTGAAATAAAGAACAGTTTGAATGAAAGGTTGTTAGCTGCACAGAAGGAAGCTGTGTTGGAAGCTAACTACCCTAATGAAAAGCTAGGGGTAACTGAGGAGCAGTTATCTCAGGGCAAGGACGGAATTCTGAGATTAAATGGACGAATATGGGTTCCAATTTATGGAGGACTTCGGGATGTTATCCTCCAGGAAGCCCATAGTTCCAAATATTCCGTTCATCCTGGAGCTGATAAGATGTACCAGGATTTGAAAGCAAACTTTTGGTGGATAGGCTTGAAGAAGTCTATAGCCACCTATGTAGCTAAATGCTTGACATGTGCACAAGTCAAAGCTGAACATCAAAAGCTGTCAGGTTTGCTACAACAACCTGAACTTCCCACATGGAAGTGGGAAATGGTGACGATGGATTTCATCACCAAGTTGCCCAAGACAAGAAAGGGAAATGACACAATATGGGTGATAGTTGATAGACTGACTAAGTCAGCACATTTCCTACCCATTAAGGAGACTTATAGCTCCGACATGTTAGCCCAACTATACGTAGATAAGATTGTGGCTCTACATGGCGTACCTGTGTCTATTATCTCTGACAGAGATACTAGATACACGTCACATTTTTGGAAAAGTTTCCAACAATCTTTGGACACGCGTTTAAATTTTAGTACGGCTTACCATCCTCAAACGGACGGCCAGAGTGAGCGTACTATCCAAACTTTGGAAGACATGTTTCGAGCGTGCGTGATTGACTTAGGTGGTAGTTGGGATAACCACCTGCCGTTAATCGAATTCTCCTACAACAATAGCTACCATACCAGCATTAAGGCTGCGCCTTTCGAGGCCTTATACGGTAGAAAGTGCAGAACGCCCGTTTGTTGGGCGGAAGTGGGAGATGTCCAATTATCAGGACCAGAGATAGTCTTTGAAACGACGGACAAGATTGTCCAGATTCGTGACCGTCTCAAAGCTGCCCGAGATAGGCAGAAAAGCTACGCAGATTTGAAGCGTAAACCTTTTAACTTCGAAGTAGGTGACAAGGTGTTGCTTAAAGTATCACCCTGGAAGGGAGTGATGCGATTCGGTAAGAAAGGTAAGTTGAGCCCGAGATACATAGGACCTTTCGAGGTCATCGAGCGGGTCGGATCAGTTGCCTATAAGTTAAACTTACCTGAAGAGCTCAGTGGTATCCACAATGTATTCCACATCTGCAATCTGAAGAAGTGTTTCGCTGATGAATCACTAGTTATACCGCATACAGATGTGCATATAGAAGAGAGCTTAAAATTTGTTGAAAAACCTGTGTCGATCGAGGATCGACAGGTTAAGAAGCTTCGAAGGAAGCATGTGCCTATTGTAAAGGTAAAATGGGATGCCCGTAGAGGTCCCGAGTACACGTGGGAGGTTGAGTCCACAATGAAAGAAAAGTACCCTCATTTGTTTTAGTAAATCTCGAGGTCGAGATTTCTGTTAAGGGGGTGAGGATGTAACACCTCGAAAATTCATGTTCAATGAAATAACGACACGTGTCATGTAAGACAAAAAGCGTTATAAACCCGGATTTAATAAAGATGTTTGGCAGGATTTAAAAGTGTCGTCATGTTAATTTTCACCTCTGAACGACCTCATTTATAAATCCCAAGACCCAATTATATATTATGAACATCTAATATACCTTCAATCCAGCAAATTGATGGCAGTAATTGAATTCAAAAGTGCAAGATAGGATCCTATGGAAATTTCTACGATAAACCTTCATTTTCGGCACTTTCAAAGGATTCAAGAAAACATATCAAAGTGGTAGGGTATATAACTGTTCAAGACCCAAAACATGAGGCCCCATACTGATAAAACATGGCCAAAATCGTTACACATCAGTTGCCCTTTCGAAACCCGAAAGAACAAGGAATTTTTGTTTCTGCCCAAGGTCTTACGGACCGTAAGACCACCCCTTACGGTCCGTAAGGGGTTGCCAGCGACTGAAAACTTGGCTGTTTGCTGTTTAAACGCAATAACTGACCTTTAAACGATTTTCCTCATATTTGGACGACCCCTAAATGACTCCTAGACACTAGGGACATGTGTTAGTGATCAGGGAACATTGCTAGAGTTGCTTGTCAACAATCTATGAGTTCTTGAGCACTATATAAAGGGCCAAGGTTGCAACCAATTCTTCACACCTTCCTTCAGCATTTCTGATCATTTCTGGAGCTCCAAAGCAGACTCAAGTGATCACAAATCATGCATAGGACTTCAGTAAGTTTGCTTAACCTTTCTTAGTTGAGTTTTTGCTTAGTTTTAGCTTAAAAGTCAAACCGTCGTAATTAAAGGTTGACTTCACGATTAATCACTAATGGTCCAGTGATTAGTCGAATTGAAAGTAGTTATAAGTTGGTAATTATGTGGGCAATAAACCCTTAAAAGGGCACCCTCTGATTCCCACTCTAACTAGGTCAAATGTCGGGTCAAACTTGTTATTAAAAAGTCAACAAGATGCTTATTTTCTAATTTATGCATAATTAGCAATGTAGAACACATACAACCTGTTTGATCATTAATATAACTTGGTAATTAGTGTAAGAACATGTCTAAACATGTTCAACCCGACAATTTTATGTTTAGACCCGGTTCGGAACCGAAAGTCGCAAAGCTTTGACTTTTGCTTTGACTTCAGTTCTGACCCGTTTTAGTATGTTTTAGAAATGTCTTAGAGCTTTAATTGGACTAGGTTACATGCTAGTATAACCCTCTGTGATTATACACCTTGGATCATTAGTTATCCAATTAATATGCATGATTCCGTTAATTGCTCATATGTTGACCATTATGCCCTTTTCACCTTAAAACGTGATTTTTGAAAATATAAAAGAGTAGAAACCTTAGTTTCTAATTTATAAACTTGCACCCAAAATTTGACATCAGTCTGAGGTGTAGATTGAGAGTTATGCTCATTAGCGTAATTACTCCGGCGGTTGGGAGGACCGTGCACTATCCCCCCCCCCCCTAGAAAGCTTCTTTAGCGATTAAACGACATAATTAGCGTATAGCCTATTTAAACATACTTTTTGATATCAAACTCTTTACCCACTGATGTAATATATTATTTTGGGATTTTGAATATTTTTAATTAATTTTAGGCTGAGCATAACTTAAAGTCATAGGCTTAATCCGGTAATTGTCGGTTTTGCCCTTTCGGGCTATAAAATGAGTTTTACATATCTTTTTGACCCCAAACCTTTTGCTACTGATTACATATGATAAATAAATTATTTTAAGCCTTCTGGAATAATAAAAATATCAGCTTTCTATATAGAACCCGGAAAAGGCTCCTAATCGCCTTATTAAGCGTTTTTAACGCATAGTATGTACTAAAACTATTTTAAACATACAAGGGTTGATACCTACTGATATTTTAGGTAAATTATGATATTTTAACAGTAAGCAAAGGTTGTTTAACTCAGACTTCAGTTTTGAGCTTTTCGGCTTATGTGAAATTACCCAAATGCCCCTACGGTGCAAAGTTTGGTTATAATTGATAAATTTCACATATATACTTTACCCTACTGTTATAACTTATCAAATTAAATATTTTTGCTGATTATATCAGACCTGTAACTCAGGATAATACTTAAACTCTTTTATAACCTTGTAAATGACCAAACTACCCCTACGGGGCATAGTTTGTGTTCAAACTCGTTTCGGGCATAATAAAAGATATCTTACTGATGTCACAACATATTTGAGGTATATTAACTTAGGAAACCTGTTTATGGCTCTCATGAATACCCGTTATGCCTATTGCGCGTTCGGTTCGGTTTATGTAACTAGTTTGCATAAATTAGCCGAAACGGGTCAAACCTTATCGGTTTTATCTCAAAATCCAGAATGTGTATAATATACTCATATTAAGCAAGTCTTCAAACTTGTCGAGTCTAAATCACATTCTATTCCGGTCTTCGCTTAATCGTGCGTACGAACCGTATCTTTGAAACTAGCCGGTCTAAGCTTAAGCTTAACTAAAGACCCGTTAGGATTCTAATAGGTTATTATAAACCTTTGTTCCAGAATAGGAGACCAGTAAAAGCTACTTGCATTTTCTTATTGTGATTATTACTTTGCTCAGGTAAATACTTTTAACTTATTTTTCCTATACGGGCTTGGGGTACGGTATATAAAATACCGCTTGGTCGGGCATTAAATCTTCCATCGTTTGGTGGTTAATTGAATATTTGATCGGCCCGTTTAAATTGTTTTGTTTACTTAAAGTCTTTGGGGGGTTAATGACCATGTCCCGGATATCCTTGGCATCATTTTACGAAATGGCCACGACCTAAGCGCGGAGTGTAGGCGTACATTCGTCAGTGCATAAATAGATTATGTGGTGTGTCTATTGATCTTTAACCCGGCACGATTCGGGCTACTGAACGCATAAGGAACAGGTAATTCTTTTACAAGATTATATATTTAAATGATTATCCCAAGTTATAAATGTTTATGCCACGTGCATCCAAATCAATTTTTAATCATTTTTAAAATGAGTCGGTTAATTGTATTTACCAGTGTAAACTGACGTATTTTCCCAAAAAGATTAAATGCAGGTACTAAGCGTAATAGGCTGGATTCTCTCCTTAGCATCAATAAAGAGTCTCGCAAGCTTAAGATACCTATCGTCTGTTGAACTACTGTTTCCAATTTATTTTGATCCTTCTGTGGATTCTTTCAACTGTTTGTGATACATGACATTACAATTATATTCAGTTGAAATATATCTTTCATTTGCTTCCGCTGTGCATATTAAATATTGTGTTATTTGACTATTATGTTGCCAACCACATCACGATACTCCCCACCGGGCCCACCGGTGACACGTGGAAAGTCGGGGTGTGACATCATGCACGTTTTATACTACAAATATTGCTTTATGCATTAATGATAGCGTTGCGTCAGAAATACTAGTAAACTCACCGGTAAGACACATTGTGTCAACAATTCTGCAGAAAGCAGTCAGACAATAGAATTGGGGCCTAGGAGTAGGTCCAAAGTCCAAAATGCATTGAAACCCAAGAGTATATACAAGGGTTAACATATAGATTTTCCGGAAGCTAAAATACGCACTGAAAAGCACTGGAAACACACTTTAAATGCTGAATTTCATACATTTCAGCAAAATTCAGCATTGTAACGAGATAGTGACATGTAAAAATATGACTATTTAGTCCTGAATGCTTTCCTAAGTGTCGGGAATTGAAAGCGTCACAAAAGGGTACATAAAAGACACTAAACGGTGCAATTTAGCACTTTAACGAACCGGTATCTAACCGAACAACCGGACATTACCTGGAACATCAAAATATTACTAGAAGCATTGTTTTAATGTATCTGAGCTAGTTATGATCCCCGAACACCATAACACCCCTTATAACATAATAACACATTAAATCCCTAAACTTTATACTTGAAAACTAACTTATCTATACAATTAGAGATTGGAACTTACACTTTACCCCCCCCCTATATAGTGGACGGTCATGGTGGCCCCATCAAAGATCTTACTTGATCTCATTAGATTGCATATGATCTTGCTTGGATTCATTTAGATTGCATATGATATTACTAAGATATTCTATGATCTTGTAAGATTCACTAGGAGATATTGTCTTGAACTATAAATATAACCATCCTCATTCATCACCTCACACCACTCTCCCTCTCCTCCTCTCCTTATGGCCGTGAGCCACCCCCCACACCACCACCACTTTCATCCATTACTCAATCATTCCAAGTTTTTCACAAGGTGCAAGAAGGTGTTTAAGGAGGTTTAGAGCTTGTGGATCTTGAAGAACCTTCTCCATTTGCTTTTATCCAACCCATTTATCATCTTCAACATCTTGTGTTCTTCCCTAGCCCTTGTGCTAGTTGTAAGCTTCTTATCACTTGTTGTTACTTCATATCTTGATAGTTAAAAGATGATATGCATTGTTAATCTTGAAGAACACAAAAGAACATGATCAAGATACTTTAACATAAGCTTAAATACATAAGAATACATGTAAATGATGATGATTTGCTTCTTGATGAATGATGATTTGTGTTAGTGATGTTAGACATCATAAGATACCTACTAGATTGTGATTAAACACATGATCTAGTAAGTTAAAGTGGTGATCTTGTGAAAGACCAAGATCATCATGCTTTATGTCTTCATGAACTTGAATGATGAAAGTGATTTCATATGTAAAGAGGATTTAAACAAAATACAAATCTTATAAATAGATGATTACAAAAATAATTTTCTCAAGAAACCAAGTTTATTTATGAGATTTACAAAGTCATGGTTTCTAAATAAACTAGTCATATTTTTAGTGTTTAAACAAGACTAGGAACATGATTGTAACAAGAAAAATACAAAAGAAATATTTTTAGAAAAATCATCTTACAAGTCGTAAATGACTAAATCTTTTAAATGTGATTTGCAAACAAATGACCATGTTTTTAAGGGTAACTAAACCTACTAAATAACATGGTAAGTTACTACAAGTTTTTACAAAAACTTCAAGTTCATGATGTAGTGTAGTTTACTTGATTTTAACACTCGGTAAGTGTTGAATGAGTTATTGATGTTTGATGATGATTTAAAAGAAAATAAACACATGTTTTGAAAACATGGGAAACCTCAATTTTTAGGGGAAACCATGTCAAAATTTCTATAAAATTTTGACACTTAGAAAAATATAAGTTTTGGTGAAACTTATTCCCTAAAAATTCACCCAAAAATATTTACCAAGGTTTCCCTAATTTTTATGTAAACTTCAAGTTAAGAAATGATGATTTCTTCAAGATAAAAATTGATATTAAGTATGTATATTTTAGAGGAAAATATATATATATATTTATTGATCACCAAATTTTGTGCTAAGTGTATGTAGTATGTATTATACGTGAATAGTGTATTAGGACTTGAAAATACACTAAATACTCCTAAGGAGTAAAAATACAAAATACACATACAACATGCTTAGACAAATACAAGAGAATATATTTATGAAAATATATTTCTTAATAGACTATGTAACTCGGACAAGTTATGAACTTAAGATGAAGTTTTGGACAAAATACATAACTCGGGTGAAAAATACAAGATACTTATATTTATTTTTGAGAAAATAATATAAGTAAGACACATAGTTAAAAATATATAAAAATATTTTTAACAACAAAGAACACATACATAAAAGATGGTGACTTGTACTTGTGCGATACAAGTCTAGTGACTAACGTTAATAAAACACGTATAGGTCACGACGCTATATAAGCAAACCCGGTGAAGTTTACAACGCAAGAAACGCAAAGTAGTGAGTTCATGCTCCCCCTTTTCTTTTAACTGTTTTCAGTTTTATAACTTCGGGGGTGAAGTACATGTTACTAAATGTTTACAGAAAAGTGAGTTCATGTCCCCACTTTTAAACTTTTACATACTTTTTAAACTTGGGGAAAATACATGTGTTATGGTATGCTGGATACAAGAACTAAGGAATGATACTTGAAATCGTGTCACGAATAGGGTACCAGAAGCACCATTAATCGTGTACATACTAAGACCGCAGAACAAAAGGTTAGATCTAATGGGTTTTCGGGCAGCCACACTCTTGGTGATAACTAGTACCAAGTAGTGCTTTTGTGTCTCAGTCGTGAATTGACAACTAGAAAACTGCCTATGGTTTGGATGCTTCTTATGTCGTGTCACATGTTAAGGGCCTTGCAACCCATTAACAATCTCGATACATACAGAATTACTTGATTTATACAAATTACATACCATGTTTTCATACAAACGTTCAATACAAAAACTGCATGAATTCACACCAACATTATGTTGACGTTTTTCCAAAAACTCACATGTATTTCAGGTAACTAAAGAGGATGTGTGCGCGGTCTTACTCTTGTTCTTGGATGTTGTTTATGTTTTTCTTTAAATAAAGTTGTAAACTCATCAAACAAAATGCTGTCTTGTGATGTAAACACTTAACCTATGTTTTCAGTTATGTAATGTTATTGGCATTTGAAGTTATTTTTACGAGCATGTAGTATGTTTACCATTCGTATGCAATGAGAACCTTTCATGATCACACCTCGTGCTTCCGCCTAAGAAAGGGGTGTGACGGATTGGTATCAGAGCTGCGATTGTAGTGAACCAGGATTCCTTCTCGAGTCTAGACTACAATCTCTAGGATCCTTTCACGAAAACAATTTTTTCAAAAAAGTTTTCATTGCATAAAACTTTCCGCGACATCCACTACCTGAAACTGTTTTCAAAGAGTCAAGTAAGGACACTACGGGACTTAGGGTGCACTGGAGTAGCTCTTGTCGTTGACTAGAAATTGCTTGCAACTTTGAGTGGCCTATCTGAAGGAAGTGATCCGACGATGAAACGAACTGTGCGGACTGTGCAAGGAGTTACGTAATTATGGATGAATACATAATTATGGAATTCAGTGCATAGAAACCACAGCAAGTCTTGTCACGTATCATACAAGAATCCTTCAAATAAAAGAGAAGGTCAAACATGAACACCCCTCCCCCAGCCTATTAAATACTCTTTTTGAGTAATAATTTAGGGTATAAAGACAAGAACCGCCAATGTGAAGTAAGATATTTTATCCTTTACATATATTAAACTTATACTTTGGGGAGATGTAGCCCCTATGCATTTTGCTTACCTCGCAAACACTGATGTAACAAGTTGCCCTGATATGTGTAAAGACTCGGTGAATATCTTATCACACATCAGTATTTATCTATTTATGCATGCTTGTTGCTGTATGAATTGATTTATACGCTTGGCGGATTGTTTGATGTCACTTATGTGGGTATATGTCTGTGTATATATACTACTACTGTCTCGTATGACGATATCAAACAAATGTCTAACCCTGTTGTGTTATGTTTCGACAGAACATGGCACCTAGGAGAGCTGTGACCAATCAAGGTTCCGACCAACCCCCTCCTCCTCCTCTGCCGAGGACTGCTGAAGAACTAAACGCCCTATTGGAAGAAAGGATCTCCGTAGCTATCGCTCAATATGAGGCGAACCGCACCGAATAAAGTGGAGGACCAAGCAATGCTAGACGTAATGGGCAGGGATGTCACACCCTGACTTTTACGGAAGCGTGGTTATTTGGTGTGACTTCTTAATACCATAGCATTCAATCATAACAATGCTAAATGATAAAACTAAAAAGACATTCATCCATTCATTACGTTTAAAAAAAAATAACACAACAACTTGTCTTGAAAACATCGATACCAAATTACGTTACAAACCATGACTTGTCTAACTGAGTTCATAAAGACTCTACAACCGACTTTAAATAAAACCTGAGTTTGGAAACATGTATCCCGTCCAGGAATAGGGTACACCCCCTAAACTCAACAACCACGGATGACATCTTTTATTAAAACGCAGCTTGAAGACACATGCATACCCTTGCCAGATCCACTAGTTCCCTGAAATACATGTAGTTTAAAAATATCAACAAAAAGTTGAGCGAGTTCATGTATTCGAGAGTATGTATAAAACCTTTAAAGTATGTCTTGTATGTATGTATGTCCCTGGTATGTAGCAATAAGGAAAAAGAGATCACCAATGGGTTGCAAAGCCAATGGTATGTGTGAAATGGTGCAGGAAAACTCAAACCTAGCAAATTTGTACCGGGCTTCCGGCTGGAAGACATAGTCACCACTATGGGCCTCCCTGGCCTCATGGGTGTGGGCTCGCTACACCCAAATAGATCTATCACTCATGTCCCTCGGTCCTACGATGAGGATTAGTGGCCTTAAGTGTTGTACCCACCCTTCACATGATCTAGTAGTAAACCCTCCTTAGGCTAACCATACCATGTATAAAAATGTCTGTAATAATTGTAACATGTATTCCACCCCCGAAGTATAAAACTGAAAACAGTTAAAAGAAAAGGGGGACATGAACTCACAGTATTGCGTCCTCAGCTCGTAACTCAAACTCTGTCAGCAAACACGACTACCTACAGTGTACTAACGTCTATTAGACGAACGGGCCGTGCCTTTGCTTAGTATTTGCGTTTTGAGTTGCATTTCTTATATTATTCCAAGTTATAATTATTTTAACTTTAAATTATATTTTGTTTTGGAATAATGTTTAAACAATATTTCTGCATTAATATTTCTTAAGTATTTAACTTCGTATTTACTTCCCAAGGATGGGGTATCTTATACATGTATTTGTATTTTTGTATTTGTGATTTCCGAAATAATATATTCCCAAGTCTCACTTTAGAAAATATATTTATAAATTCATTTTGTCCTAAAATAATGTATTGTCCCGAAAATATATATTTTTTCCCAAAAATCATATATCTTCTAAATATACTAGGAAAATATATTTTTATTTCCCAAAAATAATATATTTTCACCTTGTTCAAAAATATGATGCAACTTTGTAATATTTACAAAAGTCATATTTTTATTTCTTGTATCAAAAATAGTATTTACCAAAAATATATAAGTGACGGTATTGCTTTTGGATAATAAATTTCACGGTACTTTGTTAAGTTATATTATTTTACCCTAAAATAATATATCCATTTCACCAAGTATACAAGTAATCACACAAGTGTCTTAAATATAAAATATATATTCTAAATATATATTTATTCATTTTTAGTTAGAAAAACCAACCTCAAATATTTGTATTTTTGTTACAAAAATTATGGCAAAGTTTATATTGAAAAATATAGTTTAAGACATACTTGTAAACACTTGTTAGAAAATATTTTTCTAAGTGTTTATATTTTTAGAAAATTTTGCCATAGTTTCCCCTAAAAATGGAGGTGTCCATGCTATTTAAGCATATCATTTTCTTTTAAAAAATCAACCCAACAATCAATAATCAAACTACACTTCCCAAGTGCAAAAATTATACGATGTATATAACAATATGAACATGAACTTTCACAAAAACTCGTAGTAACTTGGTAACATGTTTAGTAGACTTAGTTACCCCTTAAAGTGTGTTTATTTCTTAATAAACTTCCTTCTTGAAAATTTTAGATATTTACAACTTGTAAACATATTCTACAAAAATTATTTTTTTGAACTCTTCTTGTAAATAAAGTGTTCTTACACTTATTTTATCACCAAAAACAATGTACATTTATGTAAGAATCAAGTTCTACTAAAAATCATATTTTGAACTTGATTTTCTTGGAGAATTATTCATAAATCTTAGATTCACAAAATTACTAGCTCACTTTATTTACTATTTTTCAAGAAATAATTTTATTTTCAAGTTCATGTTCATAAGTGAGGATGATCTTCTTGGGTTAACACATAATCATCCTCTAACTTGCTAAATCATGTGTTTAATCACAATTTAGCAAGCTCCTTATGATGATCAACATCATAATTTCAAGTAAATAACAATCAAGTGCCATGCATGTATTTAACAACCTCATTTCATCCATAAATCATCATATGTAAGCTTATATTTATGATTCTTGTTTATGTTCATTTAGTGTTCTTGTGATTCATAACAATATATATCTTTTTAACCAACAAAATAAGAAATAAAAACTAGCAACAAGAAGCTTACAACTAGCTCAAAGGCTAGGGAAGATCACTAGAGAAAAGATAATGAAAATGGATGATAAAAGCAATGGATGAAGGTTCTTCAAGTTCTTCAAGCACCAAGCTCCATGAATCACCTCCTTGCACTTGAAATGAGCTTGAAAATGGGTGAATGGTGGAAGTAAGTGGTGGTGGTGGTGGTGGCGGCACTTCTAGGCCGAGAGGGAGAGAGAGAGTATGAGGGAGTGGGGTGAAGTTGTGTTGGAATGAAAGTGAAATGATCTAGTGAATCCAAGAACCATACTTATAAAGATTTCCCTCAATATCATGTCCAAGTAAACAAGCAAGATCCATTAAATTATAGAATAAAATCTTGAGTGGGGTGTGGGTCCATGGTGACCGTAAATGGTGAGGGGGGGGGGAGTTAATTGTAAATTTTGATGGTAAGTAGGTAAATAGTTGGAAGTAAAGTGTAATATCTAGTGTTTTATGTGTATGAAATATTATATAGTGTGTTGGGGTACTCGGGGATCATAATTAGCCAAGAAATAATTAAACAATGTATCTGGCAAAATTTTGGTGTTCCGGGTAATGTCCGGTTGTTCGGTTTGATACCGGTTCGTTAAAGTGTCAAGCTATTCCGTTTAGTGTCTTTTATGTAACTTTTTGTGACACTATTAATTCCCAACACTTAGGAAAGCATCCAGGACCATTTAGTCAATTTTCTGCATAATACTAGTGTGTTAAAAAGCTGAATTTTGCTGAAAAATGCAGAATTCTGCACTTAAAGTGAGTTTTAGGCACTTTTCGGCACTCAAACTATCAATTAGTGACGCAGTTTTATGATCCTCACTTCCCTACACACCATACTAGTGTAGTACCTTGTCCCTGGCCCATACTGGGTCTCAAAACACTGTCTGTCAATTTACTGAACCTCGTCAGCATTTTCCTGCTTTATCCGTTAACGGTGCTAACTGTGCTTTGTGCATCGGGTATGCAATAAAGTCTGTATGTGATAATGATGTGACATTATGTAATATGTGATGCACATGTAAGTATGACACAGTAATCAGAAAGCAGTTAAGTAATCCAGCACAGTCATTAAGCACTTAATTATAATTAATTAATCGTACGAATACTTGGTTTTATGAGGGTTGTCACATTCTCCCACTGTTAAGAAAATTTCGTCCCTAAATTTAAGTTCTGCTACTAGTTGCAGAGGTCTTGGGGAATAAATGTGGGTATTTAGCCTTCATGCGATCCTCACGCTCCCAAGTGAACTCTGGGCCGTGTCGCGCGTTCCAACGAACCTTGACAAGTTTGACACTACTCCTGCGCGTCTTGTTAACTTTCCAGTCAGTAACCTCAACAGGTTCTTCAATAAAATGGAGTGTGTCGTCAATATGGACTTCGTTGGCAGGTATGGCAACTGTTTCTTGAGTTGGACTCTTTTTCAGGTTAGATACATGAAATGTATCATGAACACCATTCAGTTCTGTGGGTAGATCCAACTTGTAAGCTACAAGACCAATCCTTTCCAGGATTCTGAATGGTCCGATGTATCTTGGGTTCAACTTCCCACGCTTCCCAAAGCGTGCTACACCCTTCCAGGGTGAAACCTTTAACAAAACCATATCTCCTACCTCAAATTCCAGAGGTTTCCTTCTATGATCCGCGTAACTCTTTTATCGATCACGAGCCGCCCTTATGCGTTCTCGGATCTGTGTAATCTTATCAGTCGTCTCTTGAACCAATTCCGGACCAACAAGCTGTCTATCACCCGCGTCTGCCCAGCATAGCGGTGATCGACACTTGTGTCCAAAGAGAGCTTCGAACGATGCAGCTTGGATACTTGCATGGTAGCTGTTGTTGTATGAGAATTCTACCAAGGGTAAGTGAGTGTCCCAACTACCACCCAAATCAATTACGCAGGCTCGTAACATATCTTCCAACGTTTGAATTGTTCGCTCGCTCTGGCCATCAGTTTCGGATGGAATGCAGTACTCAGATTCAACTGAGAACCAAAGGCTTCTTGGAAGGATTGCCAAATCCTTGACACGAACCTTCCATCTCTATCAGAAATGATCGAGAGAGGCACTCCATGTCGTGTAACAATCTCTCTCAGGTATAGCTCAACAAGCTTGATTGTATTGTCTTTCTCCTTAATTGGAAAAAAGTGTGCAGATTTGGTCAGACGGTCCACTATTACCCAAATCGTATCGTGACCTCTGGGTGTCCTTCGCAATTTCGTTATAAAGTCCATTGAAATCTGCTCCCATTTCCACATGGGTATTTCTGGTTGTTGCAGAAGACCTGAAGGCTTCTGGTATTCGGCCTTTACCTTCGCGCAAGTCAAACATTTGCCAACATATGTTGCAACATCGCCTTTCAATCTTGGCCACCAATAAAAATCCTTTAAGTCTTGGTACATTTTATCCGTGTCACACCCCAACCGATGGCGGAATCATCGGGGCATAGCACTGAGCGAAACAGATTGTCCAGAAGTTTCCATAACAACTATCATTACCATTCAATTTAAATTAACATGTCCCATACCATGTCTCAAATAGCAAACAAATTATTACAGATAACATCTAGGCAAATATCCTGTTTCGACAACTCAGATTCAAACAAAATAGTTTATTTATTAGTTTCTAGGACCTCCGTTCCTAGCTTCAATTTCATCATGGCACAGAGAGCATCCTAGACCTTTCCTAGCCTCAAGTTCACAGCGTGCTAAACATGTAAACTTCCTAAGCACCTGTCACATACGTTAAAATAAAGTCAATACATATAATGTAAAGGTGAGCATACAAGTTTGATAATAGCATATAGAGTGCGAATTCGTTTACGCATAACCAGCACGTACACATAGTGAAATGAAGCACGTTAGTTATCGACATAGACCCATCGATACCAATGACTACGGGTTGACTGCCCGAGGCAGTTCGCAATACATGATTACCACCGTAATCCATGCAAGTAAAAGATCCTTAACAACCCCCGTGTGAACGGGTGCTGAGTCCAAACTATAGTACTATCGTTGCTAAGGCAGGTAGACAGCATTCCATGTGTAAACATAACAAACAAGCATTCATAAGCCACGTATAACATGCATTAACGGTTAGCATTCAAATAGTTTGAGTAGTGTGATAGTTGTAGTTTGAATATTCGTAACGTATGTAACACCCAAAAGTGCTTAAAGCAAAAAGGGATCGAGTATACTCACAGCGATTAATGGATTGAAGGGAGCGCTTTTAGCGAGTACGGTTAGCCTGAATAGATTCGGTAACGTAGCGATAAGTGGCGGGTAAAACAATACAGGAGGAGAGTGGGTAGGATAGCTGGTCGCCCGGATGGTCATCCGTGCGGACAGCAATCCGTGTGAATAGTAACCCGTCCGGTTAGTCATCCGTGCGGACAGTTTGTCCGGGCGGGTGACTATTCGAGTGGATTGTTTCTTCCTATGGGTGAGATGTGTTTGTGTATGATGGCTTGACTTTTGAAGTTTTCGTTATAGTATTTAGAAAACATTTAAGTATCTCTACCCTTCAAGTCGGTCGTGCAGACGACAATCCGTCCGGATGGTAGTCCGTGCGGACAACGACTTCAATGGTGAGTTACTTGGTGAAATTGGTGAAATCCGTCCGGATGGTAGTCCGTGCGGACAACGACAATCCATCCGGATGGTACTCCGGTCGGATGAACATGTTGGAAATTGTTTAAGGTCTTAGTATCTCATGATCCGAAGAGTAATCCATTCAGAGGGTCGTCCGTGCGGATTATTCATTCGTCGATACTCAAACCTTGTTTGAATATGGGTCCCAAGTGTAGTCCGTCCGGATGGCAACTCGTCCGGATAGCCTGTCCGTGCGGACATCAGTCTGTCCGGATAGCCTGTCCGTGCGGACATCAGTCCGTCCGGACAGCATCTCGTTCAGGTTGTTCCATTCGTCTACCCTTGGTCGCTTTTGTCGTCCTATCGAGATGTTTTGATTTCGTGTCGGCCAATCGGAATTGCATTCTTACCCGCATGACTAAGCCGGCCAGGAATCACCCTAGCTTGGCCGGTCGGCGGCTCAGAACGGTCATTCTGGTCTAACCCGAAATCAGGTGTCTCGCGGGTAGAATCCGGGTTTAGGACTAGTGCCTCACTAACATTGAGTGGAAGACTGGAACTGATCTGATTCTTACCATTTTTGAGTGTAAAAGAAGGAGAAAACTTGTGTTTATTTCTTTCAACTCTTTTATCCTTTTGAGAAGTTCAGATTTATGCAAAGTCGTTGTGAAATCTTGTGGAACCCGTTCAGATCCGAGTTATTCTTGATGGAATGAGGTCAGACTTGAAGTTCATGGGAACTTCATGATGACGTCATCCTAGAATACCTCAAATCTTGATGATTTCACTGTTAAAAGTAAATATTTAAAAGATAGAAAGGTGTAGAAGTGCGTATAGATCAAGAAAGTACAAGATTTAGGGCGAGATCTTACCTGGATTGAGAGAAATCGAAAGAAAGGTGAAAAGAGCGTGCTGGTCGGACGTCACTTGCCAAAAGTGGAAAGTTTGGAGAGTGACCCGTGTATTTATAGGATGCCAAAAGAGGAAAGTGTCATCCGTCCGGATTGCACATCACCCGGATGGTCATCCGTGCGGATAGCAATCCTGGTCGGATGCACTTAACACTTCCCCAGGCGGCTATCCGTGCGGATGGTCTGTCCGTGAGGACATCAGTCCGTGCGGATTGGCGCCTGGGTGGTGTGTTTGGTGCGACGATCTTTGACGTTTCGGTTCCGATTGCGAGCGATTCGATAGGGTTTCCTAGTCAAATTACTTTTAGTCCCAACTACTTCGTACCTTGCGTAATCTATTTTCCACTATCCATTCGATAGGGTTTCCTAGTCAAATTACTTTTAGTCCCAAGCGATTCGATCGTGATTCAAGTTCGAGTTCGATTAGCATTCGAGTTAGATTTCGAGTTTCGATTGAGTTCGCTTGATTACCACAACACAACATAAATAAACATGCACAGGTAACACGTAAGGCACACACACACGTATAAACAACAAGTAAAATACATAGTTCGAGTTGCGATTCGATGTCGATTCGATTAGCATAGCTTGATTATCGGTTGATTAACTTTATCGCATTGCTACTTCCTATAGTTCACAGTCGTAGGTCGATTGAAATACGATTAATACTCATCGATTATTGCAATGAACGACACTTACTCCACATAATACAAATAAAATAAAGAAACTTCTACAAGTTAAGTTGCGCGGAATCGGTCGTTGACTTTGACCTTGACTTTCACTTATGAAAACACGGGGTGTTACAATCCGATCCTGGATGGATCGAGTACCGTGACTTGTGAGCCTCATCAAAAATTACGTCTCTCAGACCACCAAAGAAAGGAACCCAAATTCTTCCCAAGAAACACAATGTTCCATCCTCCTTTGGTACCAATTGCTTCTCCATCCCCCGGAGATATTCATTCTCAAGATTCTCCCTTTTAAGAGCTTCCCTCTGCGCAGCACGAATGCGCAACGTGAGGTCTGTCTGAACAATCATTTCCAAAGCCCTAACCCTTATGGGCTTGATTCTTTCTTTCCGACTTAAGGCATCGGCGACCACATTCGCCTTCCCTGGGTGATACTTAATCTCACAATCATAATCAATTAACAATTCTACCCAGCGTCTCTGTCTCATGTTAAGCTCTTTCTGATCGAATATATGCTGTAAGCTCTTGTGATCAGTAAAGATGGTGCATCACGTGCCGTACAAGTAATGTCGCCAGATTTTTAATGCAAACACCACTGCGCCTAACTCCAAGTCATGCGTGGTGTAGTTTTTCTCATGAACCTTCAACTGGTGTGATGCATAGGCTATAACCTTCTGTCGCTGCATCAGCACGCAGCCTAAACCTTGTCGCGAGGCGTCGCAATATACCACGAAGTCGTCCGTGCCTTCGGGTAGAGATAAGATGGGTGCATCGCAAAGCTTGTTTTTCAACAACTGAAATGCTTCTTCTTGCTTGTCTCCCCATTCGTATTTCTTGTCTTTCTGCGTAAGGGAGGTCAAAGGTTGAGCGATTTTCAAGAAATCCTCAATAAATCTGCGATAATATCCTGCCAAACCTAGAAACTGTCGAATTTCAGTTGGCGTTTTAGGGGTCTCCCAATTCTTGATCGCCTCGATCTTTGTGAGATCCACATGAATTCCATTTCCGTTAACCACGTGACCAAGGAACTGAACCCCACGTAACCAGAATTCGCACTTCGAGAACTTCACGTACAACTTCTCCTTCTTGAGCAGCTCTAAGATAGTCCTTAGATGTTGCTCGTGTTCTCCCTTCATCTTTGAGTAGATTAAAATGTCATCAATGAACACAATCACAAACTTATCGAGGTACGGCTTACAAACTCTGTTCATCAAATCCATGAATACAGCTGGCGTGTTTGTCAGACCAAACGGCATAACCAGGAACTCGTAATGTCCATATCGAGTTCTGAAGGCAGTCTTTGGTATGCTTTCTTCTTGTATCCTCAATTGGTGATAACCTGATCGAAGATCGATCTTGGAGTAACAACTCGAACCTTGTAGTTGATCGAACAGGTCATCTATCCTTTGCAAAGGATATCTATTCTTGATAGTCAACTTGTTAAGCTCCCGGTAGTCGATACACATGCGAAAACTACCATCTTTCTTCTTAACAAACAAAACTGGAGCTCCCCAAGGCGAGAAGCTTGGCCTGATAAATCCTTTATCCAATAGCTCCTGAAGTTGCGTTGACAGTTCTTGCATTTCTGAGAGCGCAAGTCGATAGGGTGCCTTAGCTACAGGCGCAGCGCCTGGAACTAAGTCAATGTGAAACTCGAGTTGTCGCTGCGGCGGCAATCCTGGAAAGTCTTCAGGAAAGACTTCAGGATATTCCTTCACGACTGGAATGTCTTCTATCTTAGGCTTCGCGGCTTCTTTATCCACAATGTGTGCCAAGAAGGCAACACATCCTTTCTGCAAACACTTTCGAGCCTTCAAACAACTAATGATCCTTAGGGGCGTATCACGCTTCTTTCCATGTACCACAATTGTTTCTCCACTCGCCATTGGAATGCGAATGATCTTCTCATGACATACAATCTCTGCTCGGTTACATGCCAACCAATCCATCCCTACTACCACGTCGAAGCTTCCCAACTCGACTGGCAGCAGATCGAGTGTAAACTCGTGCTCTCCAAGTTCTATCACGCAACCCCTAATTACTTCATTTGCTTCTACTAGCTTCCCATTAGCTAGTTCTATCGAATATGGAATGTCTAGCTTACTAGTTACCAACCCAAGTATATTCTTAAATTCTAGCGATACAAAACTATAATCGGCTCCGGTATCAAATAATACAGATGCAAAGCGTTGATTGATAGGGAACGTACTAGTAACTACATTTGGATCTTGGCGAGCTTCCCTCGCACCGATGTTAAAGACTCTTCCATGTGCTTGATTCAGCTCTGGGCACTCCTTCTTGAAATGCCCCACGTCTCCACAATTGAAACAACCTGGTCCTCGACCATTACCGTTCCCGTTACCACCTTGGTTGTTATTCGTTCCACGGTTTCTATTCCCAGCTTGATTCCCAAAATTTCCACGATTCCCATTCCCGCCATTTCCTCCCTGCTGGCGGTTTCCATTACCACTTCCAAAACCTCTCTGACCATTGTTGCCACGCCCAGTACCAACCCAGCATGTTTCCTTTGAATGGCCAACCTTCCCACAAGACTCACATTTCCTGAATCTGCACTGGCCGGGGTGATGATATTGGCATACATCACATTTGGGCAGAACGCCCATGTACCCTCTTCCTTTGTTTTCGGCACCAGTTTTGGCCCTGGCTGGTGCGTTTCCCTCTTCTTTCTTGCTGACACTGTTGGTACCCTTTTTGAAGTTAGAGAACTTCCTCTTGTTCTCACTCGATTATTCAACGTGTGTCTCCTTCTTTTTCGGGTCAGAGATTGAAAACTTGTTTAACCGAATAGCTTCTTCAGTCAGTGACACGCTCAGATCGATAGCTTCAGTAATTGTCGGCGGCTTTGACGTTGTTACCATACTCATAATCTGAGGCGCCAACCCCCAGATGAAACGCTCAACGCACTTAAATTCCGGTGTAACCATGTATGGTACCACGTGAGATAGATCGTGGAATATTTGCACATATTCGGCGATCTTTGGGCCATCCATCTTAAGGTTCCAAAATTCTGTTTCCAATTTCTGAATTTCGGCTCTGGAGCAATACTTTTTATGCATGAGTTCCTTTAACTCATTCCAAGTCAAAGCATATGCTGCTGCCTCTCCCAGAGTTTGGACTTGGAGATTCCACCACGAAAGCGCTCCCTCTACGAACAGTTCGGAGATGTAGGTAACTGCTGATCTGGTGCGCATTTGCTCATCCTTAACACCGAATCGGTCTTCTCTGCCCATCGAACAAAAGCCACAGGAAAAATAAGGAATCAAGTGTCATGGCTGAAGAGTTCTTCAATACTTTCTACAAGGCTTTCACATCCAAATCTTCAGAAACATCAACAGTTACACCAAAAACGATTACGAAAGTAATAAACGATAACATAAAACACGATAACTTTTATGGAACACATTCTAAACCACCGAAACTCGAAAACATTGAAGATTATACTTGGTGGAAAGGAAGGTTTTTGAACTGGATGAAAGCTTACGCACACGAAAGTTGGTTCTGTTTGGAGTTCGGGTACAGTCGGCCTGTGAATGATAAAAACGAAGAAATCAATCTCAATAGCTTATTAGATGAAGATAAAAGGAAATTTTCATACAAACAGAAAATGATCGCGTTAATCCAACAGTCCATCAGAGATGATATTTTTTCACTGTTAAATCATGATGGTTCATCAAAATCAGTGTGGGAAGCTTTGAGAGTAAAAGCCGAGGGAGGAAAACAAATCAAAAAGAATAAAATTGCTTTACTTAAAAAAGAATTTGATGTGTTTGACGGTTTAAAAGGTGAATCTGTAAGACAAATGATTGAAAGATGTTAGTGCATTTATGTCTATCGCCTCCGTCAATTCAGATCGTAGCAGAAACTGAAGAAATCTAGACTTTATATTGTAATAATTAGGGAAAAGGCAAGGTGGCAATATTGTAATTAATGAGTTTTCTCATTAAAGCCTTGGCCCATAAATAGAAGGCTTATGCCTTAGTTTAAGAACTTTTGCAACTTCTACAACTTGGAGAGCTTGGATACTAGAGAGAGAAAGTAGAGAGATAAAGTGCAAAAGGTGATTCAAGTGATTGTATCTTTCATATGTTTTAATCAAATCACAGATTGAGTTCGTTCTTGTGTTTGGTCCACGCACGTGTACGGATTCCGCACGTCACACGTGTCATAGGCAATCGTTACGGAGTCGAAAACCAGTCCTATAGGTGGTATCAGAGCAGGAGCTCGATTGCACGGATCAATCACATAGATTCGCACAAGATATCATTAGTTTCAGATCAAAAATTCATCTAGATTTGTCAAATTTCTTCATTTTTCATCTTTTTCACTTTTAGACTGAGAAACGCAAAATTAGCATGGCTTTTATGGTTAAAATTGGCTGATTTTTGGATATTATGTGCGAAAATCATTGATCTATAAGCCTACAAAATTTCAGATCAAAATTCCATGTAATTTGAGAGAAATCAAGAATTTTCTGTCATATCTGTCAAACATGTTCGTTACTGTTCTTGATGATGTTCACCGATCGGATGGAAATCCGATCGGATGACCATCCGATCCTTAGCACATTAGTTTCTTAAATACATAGTGTCAAGTGTCGGATTGCAACCAAATCGGATCACCATCCGATCCATTTCAAGTTATTAATCGTTGACTTTGTTGACTCTGACTCGATTGGATCACCACCCGATCCACAGCACATTGTTCGTTCAAGTTTTAAAGTTCAAGTGTCGAGTGGCAATCCGAACGAATTGCCATCCGATCCTAATCACTCTATTTGCTTGTGTCTCAGGTTCAAGTGTCGGATCACCACTCGATCGGATCACCATCTGATACTTGGTTGGTGTCACTCGATCGGATCACCATCCGATTCTCAACACAACTTGGTCAAGTGTCGGATCACCACTCGATCGAACCACCATCCGATCCAAAGCATATTGTCAAGTGTCGGATCACCACTCGATCAGATCACCATCCGACACCTAGCGGTCAATTGTTTTGGAAGCCAATCGTCGGATAGTCACTCGATCGGATCACCATCCGATCCGTTGTCATCCGATCATTGTTATATTGTTGACTTTTTTTGACCTCACTCGATCGGATACTCATCCGATTCAGCTGTTTGATAGTTTTTAAACTGATCGTGTTTGTTCGTTTGTAGGTGATTCGAGTTGATAAACAAGAAGCATCATGGGTGAAGAATTCTACAACACGTTTTACAAAGCGTTCACATCAGAATCTTCGAAAACTTCAACCGTTGCACCAAAAACCATAACAAAAGCAATCAATGATAATATAAAACATGATAATTTCTATGGGACTTATTCGAAACCACCTAAACTTGACAACATAGAAGATTACACATGGTGGAAAGAAAGGTTTCTGAACTGGACAAAGGCATACACTCACGAGAGTTGGTTCTGCTTGGAGTTTGGATATAGCCGACCGATAAACGATAAAAATGAAGAAATTCATCTCAATGATCTTTCCGATTAAGACAAACGAAAATTTTCATACGAACAGAAAATGATTGCATTGATTTAGCAATCTATCAGAAATGATATTTTCTCTTTGTTAACACATGATGGTTCTTCAAAATCGGTATGGGAAGCTTTGAGGGTTAAAGCTGAAGGGGGAAAACAGATTAAAAAGAATAAAATTACTTTACTAAAAAAGGAATTTGATCTATTTGACAGTTTAAAAGGAGAGTCGGTGAGACAAATGATTGAGCGATTTTGTCATTTAAAAATTGAGCTTGATAGGTTTGGGATAGTAAAAACTCGAGAGGAAATAATTGATAAAATCATTGAAGCGTTACCACGAGCTGATCAGTGGCAAACGTTTGTTTTTATTTTGAAAAATGATGTGTTGTATGAAACAATTACTCTTGGTGTGTTGATTGAAAAAATTGAAACTCATGAGCTTGAATTGCAGAAACAGACCAAGATGAGTAGTTCTTCGCATCAACAGAATGTCGGTCTTTACTACAAGGGTAGTGTACCCTCGGTGACAGTTAGTGAACCGATAAAGACTGCATACAGTGTTGAAAAGACAAAAGACTCACAGAAAAGCTCATCAAGCTACGATCCAGGATATCATTCATCGTCAACAACATCAAACTCTGAAGAACCTGAAGAGATCCTTTGTAACATCGCTTTGAAGCTGAAAAAGTCTTCATCAATGAACATCAACGCTGCTAAACAGTAAATGAGTCTTCTTGGATCCATTCTGGAATCATACAAAGATCTGGTAGCTGGGAAAATTGGAAATTCCGAACTGACAAAGGAAGCTGCATTCGACGAGCTCAGCGGTTCATGGATATTACTGGTAGACAATCAATATGTGGACCATCAACAAAGCTGGGATTCGACAAATCAAAAGTGACTTGCTTCAAATGCAAGCAAAAAGGTCATTTCAAAATAGAATGCAGAAATTTTGTTGTTAAAGAAACCGCTAATCCATTTAAAGAAGATTACTATCAAAAGGCAATTTATCACAAGAACAGAGAGGAATCACCAAGGTTGAAACAAATTGAAGATAATCCTGAAAAGGAGAAATCAAGAGCTTGTGTTGTGATTCAAGATGATGAAGGGTTTGACTGGAGCGAATTCCTTCCAGAAGATGATCTTGTTGATGATCGATTCACATCTCATGGTAGAACTATATCAAAGAACAAACATCGTGCATTTATTGGTGAGATAAAGGAGAGAAGTCGAGAAGAAATTCTGAAAGAAAAGACTGAAAGAGAAAGATTCTTTGCAGGTTGTTGGATTGAGAAAATGCATGAAGAATATGAGGAAGCAAAGTACTACGGGAGATACGACAAGAAAAGAGATTGCTATATCAACAAAAATGGTGATCCTGTCGTTCATCGAAAAGAAGTTGTTTTTGATGATGTTCTTGCAGTAATCCCTCTATCCGGCGAGTACTATTCAAATGTTGCGAAAGATAAAACTTAACTGAAAAGGCTGGACAAGATAATTGTAGGATCGTTGTGCGACCTGAATGAGTCGTTCATAAGAGTTTTGGATCCGAATCAAAGGCGGAATCAATGAAACGGACGCTCGATTCAATTATAATGTCTCTAGATCTAACACTGATTTACAACCTGGAGACGATTCGGCAGAGCTTCGCTACTCAAGTCCGAAAGTTACAAATGACAAACCAAGTGCCCCTATATATAGTAGTGTGATTCCGTTTGAAATGACCAAGTGTCATTTCAAGCGAAATTAACAAAGTTAATTTCGTTTGAAATGGCCATTGGCTGTTTCAAGCGGAATTACCTTTAAACACATAAAAATCAGTTTCTAGCAACCGAGCACTGGTTTATCCTATCCTATTACATGACTCGATACAAGACGAAGTCAACAGACATAGTGCACTAACAGACTCCCCCTTGGATGTTGACAAAGTCTTCAGTGTCGAGTCTTTAGCATGACACCTCTTCAGTCTTGATCAGTCTCTTTGCTCTTTCCAAATTTTCTAACACTGTAAGCATCCATCAATCTTTCTTCATTGATCAGCTTCTATCTTTAAATGTTGTACCAGGATCTGACTCTGGCTTTAACATTAACAGCTTCTTCAGAGACACTTTTCTCAGGCTCCCCCTCTCGTCAAGCTTCCGTGCTTTAGGGATCGACACCTTGCTTTCTTGGATACAAGCTCCCCCTTGCTTTGACCTCGTCTTCAGACTCCCCCTTAGACTCAGCTGTCGAGATCATAGTCTGGAATCATATCTGCAATTTCTCAAACATTTATAAGAAACAATGTTTTGAATATCCAGGAATAAATGACTTGGCTCTCTCATCATATGCTAAAAATATTTTACAATGAAAGCAATTTCGATTTTCAGGAATCGTAACCTGGCTTTATTCAACAGATATTAACAATAAAAGCATCCAAATCCCTCACAGTTAATCATCCAAGTCCAAACTAATGACCCTGGAGATATCACAAACTGTTTTTGATTTTTGAATTTAAAACTACAAGTTTCAAATTAATGACCTTGTTTTATTTTCAGAAACACGATCAGCATACTCAGATTTTGAAACTTAGCACTCAGACATCGGTTGTCGAAAATAAAGTAGAATCAAAATCTTTTTGTATTTTTCTGAAATATAAAGCAGTAATGAAATATTTACAAACATATTTACAAGCAATATTTTTGTTTGAGTTCACGTCAGAGGATCATATCAGTTTTTGACAAGTCACAAGTACCGTTTAGCTTAGTTACACATTAAGAATTAAACAATTCACTTAGATTGTCGATATATTGATCCACTTAAATTTTCACACAAAGTTCAACTGATTCAGGATACGAATTAGATGTATTAAGAACTTAAACTTATTCATGTGTTCCACTTCTTGAATATACTCCCGTATCCAGATCCCAATATTCAGTCTTACAGGTCCGTATACCTAGATGATATCTGTAAAGGGTTAAATTGCGAGGTCCGTGAGAGCTCAGGTCAGAACTTCCGTTCAGCAAAGAGATAACGGCTTCGACTTTAGGTGTGTTCCCTTTAGAGAATCTTTTCTTCAACAGCACATGATTAGCATTTTTCAATGTTTCATCATTTTTGTACTGAGGGCGATTGCTATATTTCAAGCATGCAGAAAGTATTATACGGGGACTAGGCCATTGCTTCTGCAAAATCAGAAGTCCCGGAATAATACCCTAGATATCACTAAGCATAAAGACCTAGTATCTCAGAAAGAGGGGTCCTTCAAACGAAATTTCAGGGGTTACCTATATATCCAAGTAGTGTTCCCCACGAAACAAGCAAATTTGAATTTATGTTTATATCCCGAAAAAGTTTACTAAATGTATAAAAACCTATCGGCATATCATCAGTGAGACTGTTTAACGCTATATAATCATTACATTTCTTTAGCATACTGTAACTGTCTACTGATGTACTATCATTTCCTCTTTTTACACAAAAACTCAATTTTTGAATTTTATCATGTTTTTTGTTTTTTTAAATTTTCAAATGTTTTTGGATTTTCTGAAAATATTACTCCCCCTAAAATGCAAAATCATTAAAAAAAATTGATAACCGATACCGGTAACTTTGTCTCGCCATCCATTTTCTGCTAATGTGTACCAAATTGCATGAAAAGCAGTAAATTACCCCCATGATTTACAACACATTGATTTTTTACAGTTTGAAAACCATTTTTCAATCTTGTGAAATTAATCATGTTTGTTCCGCCGTGAGGGTTTTGGCATATTCAATCAACATATTTTTGTAATTTTTGAATATTTGACAAATTTAAAAACAAACATATTTTTGGTTTTTCAAAATTTTGACAAAATAAAAACATATTTTTGGTTTTTAAATTTTTCAATTTTTAGGGTTTTTGAAATATTGTTTATTTATGTACAGAAATCAAACAAACTCCCTGTTTTAACCAACACAGGGACCAACAGCCTTCTCCTCACGTGCCAAGCTGCTTCGATTCTCCTTTGGTTGACATTCATTTGACTTTAGAAGCACCTACACATTCAAAAGATTTAATCACTTGAACAATTTAGCCCAGGTCTGTTTGACCTTAGGCATTTCAACACAATATGCTTCATTCAACTTCGGAAAATCTTTGTCATTTTGAACAAAGACTTTTTCAACTTTGATTTCAACTTTTTCATCATTTACCGAAGTTACTTGTTTCTTAGCACTCCATGTTTGACATTTTGGAGTACCTCTTTTGTAAAAATGTGACTCTTTTTGAACATTTTGAATTTGAACAACAACTTTTGGTTTCCAAAACTCATTTGGTTTTGTTACATCAACGGTTGTTTTGCAACTGTGTGTTGTTCTTAATCTGGGTATGTGAGAATTCCAGATCTGTCTAGACTCAAACCTATTCGGGTTTGATTTCCAAGTTTGGTTCGAAACAAACTTGTTTCTGTTGTACCTCCAAGTTTGTTTTGAATCAAAACTGGTTGACCTTTGTTTCACATCCTCAGATTTCTGTTTCTCAACATTTTCAGACTTCTTTTTGTCAACATCAACAGGTTTCAGATTTGGACACTTGCGTGCAAGATGTCCTGTTTGATCACATTTGAAACATGTTCTTTTGGACACATCTTTGACCTGTGGTTGTTGCCTTTTCTTTTGAGCATAGAACTCTTCATTAGACTGATGCCTAAATTGGAGTTGTTTCTCTTCTTCTGATCTTGTTCCATGAACAAAATTCATCTTTGTCTGAAAATTCGGCATTTCATTTTTATTTCGACTTTGTTTCTTTTTATAACCCAACCCAGCCTTCGTATTTCTCTTCTTGTAACCAGGTTTGTTATAAAAAGTTTTGTGACCTTTTCCAGCAAACTTTGAAATATCAGATTTTTCAATTTCAACCATCTTGAAAACTTTATCAACCTTTTCTGAAATCACATTCTGAATCGGGAATACAACATCTAAGAATAATTTGTCCGATCCAATCATGGTATAAACCAATCCTTTTGAATCATCATCCAGATTTTTCTCAGATTTTGAGTTTTTCAGATATCCATCATGAAAATTACCTTCATTTTCATCCTGTGATTCAGATTTACCTGTTTCAACTGACTCTTCTTTCAACACACTTTCAACGACCTTACCTACCACCTCTGAATCACTAGAATAATCAGATTTGGAATAGGTTACGTCAATGTTATCTGGCAATTGATCTACCATGTTGAAAGCTTTTTCGACCTTTTCATCATCATAAAATGCAAACTTTTCCGGTGGTGGAACTTGATGAAACTCTGAGCCAATACCTTTCTTGTTTTGCTCAGAATCTTTTCCATCCGGTTTTATGTTGAAAATTCTTTCAAGCACATATGACGACACGTGATAACTTTTTAACTTGTTGTTATCCTGTTCTAAATCAGCAATCTGACGCTTTAGCTTAGCAACATCCTCAATGTAAGAGTTAACAACATGTTGTTTTATTTCATACTGTCGCTTAAGCGTATTAGTTGTTTCAGAACAGTAATTCAATCTTGATTGAGCAAATTTCGTTTCACTTTTCACTTTTTCATATTACTCTTTTGTAATGTGATATGCCAATTTTATTGAATCATATTCCTTTTTCATTTCTTGACAAATATTTTCTTTTTGATCACATTCTTCTGTCTTTTTCAAAACATTTTCTTTCAAAACTTCATTTTCTTTTTCTAATTTTTTACATTTTTCCAAAAGTTTTTCCTCATTATCTTTCAAAACTTTTTCATTTTCAAACATTTCTTTGTATTTATTTTTGAAAACTTCTTCTATTTTAGTAAATTCAAGATCTCTTGTTCTGAACTTTTCGTCTTTCTCAGTACAAGCACTGCATGGTTCCAAGCATTACTTGCACTGTTCAACAGTTTTTAAGATTTCAGAATCAGAAATTACCTCAGTGATTGGCACTTTGGGGTTTGCTGTAACTTCTATCTGATCAGCATCTTTCTACTTTCCTTCAACACCAACCTCATCACCAGCATCACCAGTAACCTCCAAAATCTCCTTCTTCACTTTAGCCAAACTTTCAACCTTCTTCTCAGCTTCTAAAACCTGTTGTTCTTCAGTAACAACTTTCTCAACCTCTTCATTCACCTCAACTTTTTCTTCAATCTTTTCTTTCTCAGCAACCTTCACATCTTCCTCTTTAACAACTTCGACTTTAACTTCCTTAGCTACCATTTTCAATTCTTCAACCATACACTCAACTTTCTTCTTCATTTTTTCTTCATCCCTCTTCCTCAAGCTTGAAGTCATAACATCTCTTATGATTTTTCCAAGCTTTTTCTCATATGATTTATCTTTCACAGCATTTGAATAATATTCTCCGGCTCGAGGAATTACTAGAAGAACATCATCATAAATTATGTCCTTCTTGGGAACAACAGGTTCACCATATCTGTTGACATAACACTCTTGCTTCTTATCCCATCTTTTGTAGCTGACAGCATCTTCATATTCTTCTTGCATTTCATTCATTCTGTTCTAAGCCATGCTTTTTTCTCTGTATGTTTTCTCATTCAGAATCTCTTCTCTGGTTTTCTCTTTGATTTCAGCTACAAAAACATAATGTTTGCTGTTTGATGGGTTTCTGCCATGAGCTGTACTTCGATTATCCAAACGATATTCTTCCGGAAGAATTTGACTCCAATCATATCCTTCATCATCATGGAATACAGCACAAGCTCTAGATTTCTCTCTGGGTTTATCTTCGATCATTTTCGGCTCTTCTTTGCTTCGGTGGTAGATTGCCTTTCGGTAATAATCATCATTGAACGGATGTTCATTTCCACCAACTGCAGAATTGTTGCATTCTCTCTTGAAATGACCTTTTTGCTTACATTTGAAGCAGGTCACTTTGGATTTATCAAATCCAAGTTTTGTTGATGGACCGCCTAATGATTGTTTCCCAGTAATCTCCATATATCTCTGAGCTCTGCGGATGCAACTTGCTAAACACCAGCGAATATCGATAAGTTCCATCTCTTCCGGATCAATCTGGTCATAGTCTTCTTTGGTTAACTCTGAGTTACCAATTTTGCCTGCAACTAGACCTTCATATGATTCCAGAACAGATGCAAGAAAACTCATTTGTTGCTTAGCTGCATTAATGCTCATTACCGGAGAATTTTTCAACTTGAGAGCAATGTTGCACAATATTTCCTCTGATTCTTCAACACTTGCTTTTGATGAAGACGAATGATATCCCGGATTGTAACTTGATGAGCTTTTCTGTGGCTCTTTTGTCCTCACACCACTGAATGTTGTCTTTGGTGATTCTCCAACTTTCACCGAAGGTAAATTACCTTTGTAGTAAAGAGTGACATTCTGTTGATGTGAAGAGCTGCTCATCTTGTTTTGTTTCTACAATTCAAGCTCATGACTTTCTATCTTTTCTAGCAAGACATCAAGAGAAATCGTGTCATATAAAGCATCATTTTTCAATATGAATACAAACGTTTGCCACTGATCAGCTCGTGGTAACGCTTCTATGATCTTATCAATTATTTCTTCTCTAGTTTTAACAATACCAAACCGATCAAGTTCAATTTTTAAATGACCAAATCTCTCTATCATTTGTCTAACTGATTCATCTTTCAAACTATCAAACAAATCAAATTCTTTCTTTAACAATGCAATTTTATTTTTCTAGAAGAGTTTTGGATCCGAATCAAAGGCGGAATCAATGAAACGGACGCTCGATTCAATTATAATATCTCTATTATTGATCTAACACTGATTTACAACCTGGAGACGATTCGGCAGAGCTTCGCTACTCAAGTCCGAAAGTTACAAATGACAAACCAAGTGCCCCTATATATAGTAGTGTGATTCCGTTTGAAATGACCAAGTGTCATTTCAAGCGAAATTAACAAAGTTAATTTCGTTTGAAATGGCCATTGGCTGTTTCAAGTGGAATTACCTTTAAACACATAAAAATCAGTTTCTAGCAACCGAGCACTGGTTTATCCTATCCTATTACATGACTCGATACAAGACGAAGTCAACAGACATAGTGCACTAACAATAATTCGTGACGTGATGACCGCGAGTTTGAAAAATAGGGATGAAGAAAGAATGAAGAAGAATGTTGAAGAGTTGGTGAATGATTTGAAGAAGGTAGCTGAAGAAGTGAAAGAAGAAGAAAAAGAAACAAAAGAAGTTGTTGATAAAGTTGTTATTGAAGAACAGCAAAATGTAGAAGATCTGAAGAAGAAAGGAGAAGCTGATAAGAAGCTTGAAAGTTCGGTTGAAGTGAATGAGGGTGCTGGTGTTGGCAAAGAACAGAAGAAGAATGAAGCTGTTCAGACACAATTAGAAGAGAAAACCGAGGTGCAAATCACTGAGGTAACAACTGATTCTGAAGTCATAAATAAAACTGTTGAACAGTGCAAGAAATGCATGGAAACGTGCAAAGCTTGTACTGAAAAAGATGAAAAATTCAGAACAAGAGATCTTGAATTTACTAAAACAGAAGAATGTTTGCAAAAAGAAAATGCATTTCAAGAAATGAAAAAGGAATACGATTCAATAAAATTGGTCTATCACATTACAAAAGAGTCATATGAAGATGTGAAAAGTCAAATGAAACTTGTTCAATCAAGATTGAAATATTGTTCTGAAACATCTGATACGCTTAAGCGATAGTATTCAATTAAGCAACAAGTTGTAAACTCTTACATTGAGGATGTTGCTAAGTTAAAGCGTAAAATAGCTGATTTAGAACAAAATAACAACAAGTTACACAGTTATCACGCTTCATCATATGTTCTTGAACGCATTTTTAATCTAAAACCGGATGGTAAAGATTCTGAGCAAAACAAGAAAGGTATTGGCTCAGAGTATCATCAGGTTCCACCACCGTTTGAGGAAAAGTTCACATTCTATGATAACGAGAAGGTGGAAAAAGCTTTCAATTTGGTCGATCAATTGCCAGATAACATTGACGTAACCTATTCCAAATCTGATGATTCTAGTGATTCAAAGGTGGTAGGTAAGGTCGTTGAAAGTGTTTTGAAAGAAGAGTTGGTTGAAATAGGTAAATCTGAATCACAGGATGAAAATGAAGGTAGTTTTCATGAAGGTTATTTGAAAAACTCAAAATCTAAGAAAAAGGCGAATGATGATTCAAAAAGATTGGTTTATACCATGATTGGATCGGACAAATTATTCTCAAATCTTGAAGTCCCGATTCAGAATGTGATTTCAGAAAAGATTGACAAAGTTTTCAAGATGATTGAAATTGAAAAATCTGAGATTCCAAAGTTTGTTGGAAAGAGTCACAAAACTTTTTATAACAAACCTGGTTACAAAAAGAAAAACATGAAGGCTGGGTTGGGTTATAAAAAGAAACAAAATTGGAAAAGAAATGAAACACTAAATTATCAAACAAAAATGAATTTTGTTCACGGAACAAGTTCCAAGGAAGAGAAGGAACTCAAATTTAGAGGACGGTCTAATGAAGAGTTCTATGCTCAGAAAAAGCAACAACAACAGGCCAAAGATGTGTCCAAGAGAACATATTTTAAATGTAATCAAACTGGACATCTTGCACGCAAGTGTCCAAATTTAAAACCTATTGGTGTTGAAAAGAAAAACAAGTCTGATGTTGTGAATCAGAAGTCAACCAAGTTTGATTCAAAGCAAACTTGGAAGCCGAAAATGTCAAAGGCAGAATCACAACAAACATGGAAACCAGTGACATCTAGAATTAGAACAACACACAGTTGGAAACCAACTATTGATGCAACAAAACCAAACCAGTTTTGGAAACCAAAAGTTGTTGTTCAAAATCAAAATGTTCAAAATGAATTATATTTTTACAAAAGAAGTGCTTCAAAAGGATAATCTTGGGTTAAAAAGAAACAAAAGGTTTCTGTGAATGCTAATCGAAATGAAAATACATTTGTGAAAAATGAAAAAGATTTTCCAAAGTTGAATGAATCATATTGTGTTGAAATGCCTAAGGTCAAACAGACCTGGGCTAACTTGTTCAAGTAATTGAGTAAGTGTTAATGTGCAGGTGCTCAAGAAAACAAATGTTTATCAAATTGGAAATGAGAGCAGCCTGGCACAAGAGGAGAAAGCTGCTGGTCCCTGCATCTGTTAAAAAGGGAGTTTGTTCATTTCTGTACATAAATAAACCATATTTCAAAACCCTAAAAACTAAAAAATTTAAAAAACCAAAAATATGTTTTTATTTTGTCAAAAATTTGAAAAAAAAAATATGCTTGTTTTTAAATTTTGTCAAAAATCCAAAAATTAAAATAAAATAAAATAAAAATATGTTACTTGAGTACGCCGAAATCCTCACGGCTGAACAAACATGATTAATTTCACAAGATTGAAAAACGATTTTCAAACTGTAAAATATCAATGTGTTGTAAATCATGGGGGTATATTTTCTGCAAAACAGAGCATGAGAAGCAGAAAATGGATGGCGAGACAAAGCTATCTGCATCGGTTATCAAATTTTCTTTAAATGTTTTGAATTTTAGGGGGAGTAAAGCGTTGTCAGAAAATCCAAAAACATTAGAAAATTTGAGAAAGTAAAAAACATGATAAAATTGAAAAATAAGTTTTGTGTAAAAAGAGGAAATGATAGTACATTAGTAGACAATCACAGTACGCTAAAGAAATAAAATGTTAAAATGTGATAAACGGTCTCACTGATGATATGCCAGTAGGTTTTTACATGCTTAGTAGATTGTTTTCGAGATATAAACCTAAATATCAAATACTTATTTATCTCGTGGGGAACATCTCTCGGATATATGGGTAACCTCCGAAATCTTGTTTGAGAGATTGCCTGATTCTGAGATACTAGGTCTTTATACTGTTTGATATCTGGGGTATTATACCTGGTCTTCTGAAATTACGGAAGCAATGGCCTAGACCTCGTATAATACTTTACGCGCTTTAAAAGCTTACCCTCTGCACAAAAATTGGAAAATATCGAAAGATATGAATCAATTGCAGTTGAAGAAAAGATTCCCTAAAGGGAACACACCTAAAGTCGAGCCTTCATCTCTTTGAGTGAACGGAAGTTCATACCTGAGCTCTCAAGGCCTCACACTAACCCTTATAACAGATATCAAATTGGTATACTCACCTGTAAGACTAAATCTAGGGAATTTTGATACGGGAGTATATTCTGAGGTAGGACACGCGAATAAGTTTAAGTCCTTAAAATACTAATCTCGTATCTCGAATCGATTGAACTTTGTGTGAAAATTTAAGAGGATCAGTATACTGACAATCTAAGTGAATCGTTTAGAACTTAAAGTGTTTAAAGCTCAACGGTGCTAGTGATTTGTCAAAAACTGATATGATCCTCTGACACAAACTCAAACAAAAATATTGTCTGTAAATATGTTTGTAAATATTTCTTTACTACTTTATGTTTCAGAAAAATACAAAAAGATTTTGATTTCTGCTTTATTTTCGACAACCGATGTCTGAGAAGCTGAGTTTCAAAATCTAAGTATGCTGATCGTGTTTCTGAAAATAAAACAAGTTCATTAATTTGAAACTTGAAGTTTTTAATCAAAATCAAAAACAGTTTATGAAGTCTCCAAGGTCATTAAGTTGGACTTGGATGATTAACTGTGAGGGATTTGGATGCTTATATTGTTAAAATCTGTTGTAAAGAGCTAGTTTTCGATTTAGGATACTTAATACTGCCAAACCTATAAAGCATGTTGATAGGGGGAGAGAATCAAGTAATCCGGGATATATTCATATTATTATATTTTAGAGCCAGGATCTTGAGTAAAAGTTTGTAAGGGCCAGGTCACGATTCCTGGACAATCGAAAAAGCTTTCCTTGTCGCATATTTGAAATGTTTTAGCTTATGCTGAGAGAGCCAGGTTTTTAATCCTGGATGATCATAATGCTTTTACTTATAAATGTTTGAGATTTGCATATAAAAGTTCCAGATTACGATCCCGATAGCCGAGTCTAAGGGGGAGTCTGAAGACGAGCTTATCGCAAGGGGGAGCTTGTAACCGGTAAGCCAGGTGTCGATCCCAAAGCACGGAAGCTTTACGAGAGGGGGAGACTGAAGACAGAGTTTAATGAAAGAGAGAAAGACAGATCCACGGAGATTCTGTTCGAGCAAGAGGGAGTCTATGTTGCTAAAAATGTGATAAAGCTTCAAGAAGAATCAAAGAAAGAGAGAAAGACAAGACGCTACGAGATTGACTGCAGCAATATCCAAGGGGGAGTCTGTTAGTGCATTTATGTCTATCGCCTCCGTCAATTCAGATCGTAACAGAAACTGAAGAAATCTAGACTTTATATTGTAATAATTAGGGAAAAGGCAAGGTGGCAATATTGTAATTAATGAGTTTTCTCATTAAAGCCTTGGCATATAAATAGAAGGCTTATGCCTTAGTTTAAGAACTTTTGCAACTTCTACAACTTGGAGAGCTTGGATCCTAGAGAGAGAAAGTGCAAAAGGTTATTCAAGTGATTGTATCTTTCATACATTTTAATCGAATCACAGATTGAGTACGTTCTTGTGTTCGGTCCACGCATGTGTACGGATTCCGCACGTCACACGTGTCATACGCAATCATTACGGAGTCGAAAACCGGTCCTACAAAAGATTTTGTCACCTTAAAATCGAACTCAATAGGTTTGGAATTATAAAAACCCGTGAGGAGCTCATTGATAAAATCATTGAAGCGCTGCCACGAGCTGATTAGTGGCAAATGTTTGTGTTCATTTTGAAAAATGGTGTACTGTATGATACGATTACTCTTGATGCTTTGATAGAAAAGATTGAAAGTCACGAGATTGAATTGCAGAAACAAAGCAAGATGAGCAGTTCATCACATCAACAAAATGTCGGTCTTTACTACAAGGGTAGTGTACCTTCAGTGACAGTCAGTGAATCACCAAAGACTGCATTCAGTGTTGAAAAGTCGAATGCTCACAGAAAGGCTCATCAAGCTACAATCCAGGATATCACTCATCTTCCACAAATTCAAACTCTGAAGAATATGAAGAAATTCTCTGCAACATCGCATTAAAGCTGAAAAATTCTCCAGCAATGAGCGTCAACGCTGCTAAACAGCAAATGAGTTTTCTGGAATCATACAAAAGTCTAGTAGCTGGGAAAATTGGAAACTCCGAACTAACAAAGGAAGATTATGACCAAATAGATCTAGAGGAGATGGAACTCATTGATCTGAGATGGTGCTTGGCAAGCTGCATTCGAAGAGCTCAGCGGTTCATGGAAATTACTAGCAGACAATCAATCGGTGGACCATCAACAAAACTAGGCTTCGACAAATCAAAAGTGACCTGCTTCAAATGTAAGCAAAAGGGTCATTTCAAAAGAGAATGCATAAACTCTGCTGTTGAACAAACCGCTAATCCGTTTAAAGATGATTACTATCAAAAAGTGATCTATCACAGGAGCAGAGAGGAATCACCAACGTTGAAACAAATGGAAAATAATTTTGAGAAAGAGAAGTCAAGAGCATGTGTTGTGATCCAAGATGATGAAGGATTCGACTGGAGTGAATTTCTTCCAGAAGAAGAATATGGATTCAACAAACATAGAGCTTGTGTTGCTGTTGTGAGAGAGAAAACAAAAGAAGAAATTCAGAAAGAGAAAACTGATAGAGAAAGATTCTTTGCATATTGCAGAATTCAAAAGATGCATGAAGAGTTTGAAGATGTGAAGTTTTATGGAAGGTACGATAAGAAGAGAGAGTGTTACATCAACAAAAACGGAGATCCAGTTGTTCACAAACGAGAAGTGGTGTACAATGATGTAACGCCATCACGTTAAAAACCAATATTAAAATACTTTGCGGAAAATCGGCCCATATTTTTTTTTCTGACATTACGTAATAAAGGATAATATTCCCAAAATATATGAATCCACATAACTGGATTAATAAAACATTTGCAAACAATTATTTAGAAAAATTTTGCCATGACCCATTTGCAAAACGACAAATCTTTACGAAAACAAAACCTGCTTAACAACCAAAGTTTTTATAAAACAAGCATAACCCATTACCACATTGACATACTAGCATTTCGCTAAAACAAATGTTGGACTTAAACTCCAAATTACAAATAATTAAATCTAATTGGCCCAATTAAGAAACCCATATACTTAGTGAACAAAATATCACTAAATCCTCCTATCGTTGACCCGCTTCCAAGACTTGATCACTTTCGTCTTTCTACCACCCCAATCTGTCATATAACATTACCATATCATTAGTGTCGACCGGGAAACTACGCTAAGCATAATAATAACTAATATACTGATTGAACCGGATTATTGGTGAACGACTTGTGAGCTCTTTTCTTATTTCATGATTCCGGTTCAAGCCACCCCGTTGATTCTCATGACTTATCACCTACATTGAAAACACCAAAAAAAATTAGCTTTTGCTAAGTGAGGACTCATAATATGATTTTGTATCAAACATAACGGAGTAACTCAATGCTCATAACACCCAACGAAACAATGTCGAGCCACCACTTCATCATCTCGAGTCACGCATTTCGTGACTTTCTCCATTCTAATCTAGGTGCCCTTTTTATCCATATTTCATGTATATCCCTGCTAATATAGAATCAAGGACACTTCAAAGTAAACCATTATCAAACTGCTTCGGTCAATATAAATAAAATGGTAAACCGCCACATAACTATGTTGTAATTCATTAGACAACATATACGCTTTTCAACAATCATTATTACCTAACATACTTTTAATAATTCATACATGTATTCATAACATACTCAAATAGGTTATGTAGTTTTAACGACACAAGTTTCATTCATTCGTAAGTACTACTAAATGAACACATGTTTTTGCACATACAGGTTACTACATCCATGACCTTTTAATATAGCATACGTATCCCATTTTCAAGGAATCAATCACTTCAACTCATGTAAATATACATAACTACATTGAGGTTAAAAAAAACAACATAATCACATCCGATTGGTTCCTTATAAATTCCTTAAGTTTATGCACTACTATAAAATTTATGTTTTTCACTCAGTTTTATACAGCTGTAGTAATTCAGTATTTTCCCATCTTTACATTGAGTATTTCACTTCAAGCTAAAATTCTTAGTAACGGTGACTCCGAGACCTTTCCGTGGATATAAAATACGCCCCGAACGGACATTCGGTTGATTTTCTATGAATTTTTAAAGACTAGCAAAAATTTGGAAATAAGCTGAATTTTCAGCACTTGGGTATCTCGACCCATTAACATTTTGCACTCTTTTTTGATGGGTTTAAACCCCTAAAACATTGCCAAAACAATACGCAATTGTTAAGTTGAACCATATTCAATAATTTGTATTAAACCACCTTTACTATAAAAAGAACTTCAAGTCAACAATAAGACTATTTAAATCAACACGACTCCAAACACATTTGAGTACTCACCTTCGCCCGTAGGAGTGTTGTTGCTTTATCATTCGTTTGACACGTTGCCATCCGAACATTACCTCATCTATTTTGACAACAAATCAAACTTGTAAATCATTAGAACACATAACATGGGTATTCATCTCATAATACCTAAGTAATTATCCACTCATCATCAAGCATGTGTTCTAAAACATTCTTTTACCCAAAACTTGTAATTGGTTTATTACCACTCATTTGACCCGTTAGCACTCATTTATGTTCAATCATAACTACGGGTCAAATTAACCAATCCAACATACCCATTTAACAGCAAGCCATGGTCCTTTGGTTGTAAACCAACCAAGTTAAATTCACATATCCATTTGATTCGTTTAGGTGACTAAATAAAAACAACATTTACGTATGTACTTTATGTTAATCACATTCATCATTCGATTCATCGAAGCTTTATGTTTACTAAACACTAATTTATTATTAGCAAATCATTAAAATCAAGTAAACATGGCAAATCTTTCAAAATCTCACTTTTATTTTGGTTTAGGCATTTAATCAAACACTTGGCGGGTTTCGCATTTGTAAGACATTATTTACAAGCTTTTAAAGCATTGTTCCTACTAATTCTTCTCATAACTTTCACTTTAATTTAGATTCAAATCAATAACCTATAACATCCATTGTCATAAACATCAAGTATCATCAAATTAACATAAAATACATCATCATTCATCAACAATACACATCTATTGAACATGAATGATCATCTTTATCATCATCATCTTCACTACTACTACAAGTGGGTTTTTCCCAAATCATCATCATAGTCAAAATTAAACATATTTTAGCATCTACACATTCATTATAACAAACATTCATGTTCAATCTTACACTATATTTTTGAATTACACAAAACCCACTTAATCAAACATCATCAAAACACCAAATTCGACTTACTTGATGCTAGAAACACTTAGGTAATCGACTTTATTGGTTCATGCATTCGTTTAGCCCTTAAATTCCCTTTCAGTTTGATGGATTTTGTGATCTAGGGTTTGACCCCCTTTCTTCTCCTCTCCTGGTCGCACATCGACGCCCAAAACACACTCAGTGTGTGTTTTTGGGTTTTAATTTTATTTTCTTTAATTAAATATAACCTTTCCCTTTTTGACAACCTTAGCCCCTCTAGTTATTACTTGATCACAATTGTAGAAAATTCCTTCCTTTGGTTGTTTTGTTAGACATTTAACTATGTTTAATAACCTAGTTATTTCATTTCTTTCTTTTAAACGTGGTAACATACTAATAACTGAAAAATTCAAGTTTTTGGGGTGTTACAAATGATGTACTAGCTGTTATTCCTCTGTCCGGCGAGTACTACTCCAATGTTGAAAAAGATAAAAATTATCTGAAAAGGTTGGACAAGATAATTCGAGATGTAATGACAGCAAGTCTGAAGAAGATGGATGAGGAAATAAAGAAAAAGAATGTTGATGAGTTAGTTGATGATTTAAAGAAGGTTGTCAAGAAAGGGAATGTCAAAGAAGAAACAGTTGGTGAAGAAGCTGTTACTGAAGAACAGCAGAATGAAGAGGATCCGAAGAACAAAGAAGAAGATGGTGTGAAGATTGAAAGATTAGTTGAAGTGGATGATGCTGAAGGTGCTGATGATGGGGAACAGCAAAAGAAAGAAACTGATCAGACACAGATGGCAGAAAAAGTCGAGGAGCCAATCACTGAGGTAAATACTTCAACTGATTCAGAAGTCTTAAATAAAACTGTTGAACAGTGCAAGAAAAGCATGGAAACATGCAGTGCTTGTACTGAAAAAGATGAAAAATTCAGAACAAGAGACATTGAATTTACTAAAATTGAAAAGGTTTTCAAAGAAAAATGCAAAGAGATGTTAGAAAACGAAAAGTTTTTGAAAGATAATGACGAAAATCTCACACAAAAATGCAAGAATTTAGAAAAAGAGAATGAGATTTTGAAAGAAAAGGTTTCAAAAATGACTGAACAGTGTTCACAAAAAGAAAATTCGTTTCAAGAAATGAAAAAAAGAGTATGATTCAATAAAACTTGCATATCATATTACAAAAGAATCATATGAAGACGTGAAAAGTCAAATGAAACTTGTTCAATCAAGATTGAAATATTGCTCTGAAACATCTGATACGCTTAAGCGACAATATGAAATAAAGCAACAAGTTATGAATTCTTACATCGAAGATGTTGCTAAGCTAAAACGTAAAATAGCTGATTTAGAACAAGATAACAACAAGTTACACAGTTATCATGCTTCATCATATGTTCTTGAACGCATTTTCAATCTAAAACCGGATGGTAAAGATTATGAGCAAAACAAGAAAGGTATTGGCTCGGAATATCATTAGGTTCCACCACCGTTTGAGGAAAAATTCACATTCTATGATGTCGAGAAGGTGGAAAAAGCTTTCAACATGGTTGATCAATTACCAAATAATATTGACGTAACCTATTCCAAATCTAATGATTCTAGTGATTCAGAGGTGGTAGGTAAGGTCGTTGAAAGTTTTTTGAAAGAAGAGTCGGTCGAAACAGGTAAATCTGAATCACAGGATGAAAATGAAGGTAGTTTTCATAAAGGTTATCTGAAAAACTCAAAATCTGAGAAAAAGGTGAATGATGATTCAAAAGGATTGGTTTATACCATGATTGGATCGGACAAGTTATTCTCAGATATTAAATTCCCGATTCAGAATGTGATTTCAGAAAAGATTGACAAAGTGTTCAAGATGGTTGAAATTGAAAAATCCGAGATTTCAAAGTTTGCTGGAAAGTGTCACAAAACTTTTTATAACAAACCTGGTTACAAAAGGAAAAACATGAAGGCTGGGTTGGGTTATAAAATAAAACAAAATTGGAAAAGAAATGAAACACCAAATTATCAGAAAAAGATGAACTTTGTTCACGGAACAAGTTCATAGGAAGAGAAAGAACTCCAATTTAGACGACAGTCTAATGAAGAGTTCTATGCTCAGAAAAAGCAACAACAACAGGCCAAAGATGTCTCAAAGAGAACATGTTTTTAAATGTGATCAAACTGGACATCTTGCACGCAAGTGTACAAATCCGAAATCTGTTGGTGTTGAGAAGAAAAAGAAGTTTGATGTTGTGAATCAGAAATCAACCAAGTTTGAATCAAAACAAATTTGGAAGTCGAAAATGTCAAAGGATGACTCACAACAAACATGGAAACCAGTGACACCTAGATTTAGAACAACACAAAGCTGGAAAACAACTGTTGATGCAACAAAACCAAACCAGTTTTGGAAACCAAAAGTTTTTGTTCAAAATCAAAATGTTCAAAATTAAAATGTTCAAAATGAATCTCATTTTTATAAAAGAAGTGCTTCAAAAGGACAAAGCTGGGTGGTTAAGACACAACCTAGTTCTGAACAGAAAACTGATTCAATCAAAAGGGATGAAGTAAAAGATGAAAAGTTGTTAGTACCAAATGACGATAATTTTCCAAGATTGAATGAAGCTTATTGTTTCGAAATGCCTAAGGTCAAACAGGCCTGGGCTAAATTGTTCAAGTAATTGAATACATTGAATGTGCAGGTGCTCAAGAAATCTGAATGTCAACAAGAAGAGTATCAGAGCAGCCTGGCATGAGAGGAGGAGGCTGCTGAACCCTGCAACTAAATCAGGGAGTTTGTTCATTTCTGTACATAAATAAACCATATTCCAAAAAACCCTAAAAAATGAGGATTTTAAAATCCAAAAATATGTTTTTATTTTGTCAAAAATTGAAAAATAAAAAATGTGTTTGTTTTAAATTTTGTAAAAAATTTCAAAAAATATGTTAAGTGAATATGCCGAAACCCTCATGGCGGAACAAACATGATTAATTTCAAAAGATTGAAAAACGGTTGTCAAACTGTAAAATATCAATGTGTTGTAAATCATGGGGGTATATTTTCTGCAAAATAGAGCATGTGAAGCAGAAAATGGATGGCGAGACAAAGCTATCTACATCAGTTATCAAATTTTCTTTAAATGTTTTGAATTTTAGGGAGAGTAAGCATTGTCAGAAAATCCAAAAACATTAGAAAATTTGAAAAAGTAAAAAAACATAAAAAAATCAAAAAGAGTTTTGTGTAAAAAGAGGAAATGATAGTACATCAGTAGACAGTCACAATACGCTAAAGAAATGGAATGTTAAAATGTGATAAACGGTCTCACTGATGATATGCTAGTAGGTTTTTACACGCTTAGTAGATTGTTTTCGAGATATAAACCTAAATATCAAATACTTACTTATCTCGTGGGGAACATCTCTCGGATATATGGGTAACCCCCAAAATCTTGTTTGAGAGATTGCCTGATTCTGAGATACTAGGTCTTTATACTGTTTGATATCTGGGGTATTGTACCTGGTCTTCTGATATTGCGGAAGCAATGGCCTAGACTTCGTATAATACTTTACGCACTTTTAAAGCTTACCCTCTGCATAAAAATTGAAAAATATCGAAAGATATGAATCAAATGCAGTTGTAAAGAAGATTTCCATGGGGAACACACCTAAAGTCGAGCCTTCATCTCTTTGACTGAACGGTAGTTCATACCTGAGCTCTCAAAACCTCGCACTAACCCAGAGTACAGATATCAAATTGGTATATTCACCTGTATGACTGAATCTAGGGAATTTTGATACAGGATTATATTCTGAGCTGGGACACGCGAATAAGTTTAAGTCCTTAAAACACTAAATCGTATCTCGAATCAATTGAACTTTGTGTGAAAATTTAAGTGGATCAGTATACTGACAATCTAAGTGAATCGTTTAGAACTTAAAGTGTTTAAAGCTCAACGGTACTAGTGATTTGTCATAAACTGATATGATCCTCTGACACGAACTCAAACAAAAATATTGTCTGTAAATATGTTTGTAAATATTTCTTTACTGCTTTATATTTCAGAAAAATACAAAAAGATTTTGATTCCAATTTATTTTCGACAACCGATGTCTGAAAGCTAAGTTTCAAAATCTAAGTATGCTGAACGTGTTTCTAAAAATAAACAAGTTCATTAATTTGAAACTTGTAGTTTTAAAATCAAAATCAAAAACAGTTTGTGAAAGTCTCCAAGGTCATTAATTTGGACTTGGAAGATTATCTGATAGGATTTTGGATACTTAAATTGTTAAAATCTGTTGTAAAGAGCCAGGTTATAGTTTTTGGATTCTTAATACTGCCAAATCTATAAAGCCATTTGATAGGGGAGAGAATCAAGTAACCTTGGATATATTCTTATTGTTATATTTGTGTTAAAGAGCCAGGTTCTTGATTAAAAATTTTTGAAAGCCAGGTCATCATTCCTGGACAACCAAAAACGCTTTAACTGTCGTATATTTGAAATGTTTCAGCTTATGCTGAGAGAACCAGGTTTCAATCCTGGATGTTCAAAACATTTTCACTTATAAATGTTTGAGATTTGCAGGTGTTGTTCCAGATTAAGATCCCGATAGCCGAGTCTAAGGGGGAGTCTGAAGACGAGCTCGACGCAAGATGAGCTTGTATCCGGAAAGCCAGGTGTCGATCCCTAAAGCACGGAAGCTTAACGAAAGGGGGAGCTTGAAGAAAGAGTCTAAACGAAAGGGGGAGTAACTGAATCTAAAGACAGATCCACGGGGAGTCTGTGGTTGCTGAAGATATCAAAGCTTCAAGAAGACTCAAAGAGAGAGAAAAGACAAGACGCTACGAGATTGACTACGGCAATATCCAAGGGGGAGTCTATGAGTGCAGTTATGTCTATCGCCTCCGTCAATCTAGTTTGTAGCAGAAAATAGAAGAAAACGTGATTTTATAGTGTTACATGTAGGGAAAAAGGCAATGTGGCAATCTTGTAATTAAGGAGAACTTCCTTAAAGCCTTGGCCTATAAATAGGAGGTTTATGTTTAGATTTAGAACTTTTGCACATTTGGTGATTTAGAGAGCTTGGATCCTAGAGAGAGAAACTAGAGAGAGAAAGTGCAAAAGGTGATTCGAGCTGCTTGTATCTTTTCATATATTCTATTGAATCAGTGGTTATATACGTTCTTGTGTTCGGTCCACGCATGTGTACGGATTCCGCACGTCACATGTGTCGTTACGCAATCGTTTCGGAGTCGTTTACGGTCCTACAACGCGCTCACACTAATTCGTTTTCTCTCATATTTCCCCCTCTCTTTTAGAAATGCCCGCTCATCGCAACGCTACTCAGGACGCCGATACGGCAATTATATTTGAGACATATTCTTTTGTAAGACCCTTTTAATAAATTAACGGTTTTCGTATAGTTTACGAAAATAAACATGTAATTAAGATTACATATACGTTGAAAAATACGGGTAATTTAAAACTTTTACAAATATAAAAATAATACAACAATATAATAGAATTCGTCATTTTAAAATAACGACGAGGCAACGTGCGGAAGCTTCTTTTTCATGTGTTCGGTTCTTGTACGTCGCTTGATCTTCATCAGGGTATTCATGATGTTCACCTATGATCAAAACCAACTCAAAAGTTAGTTTTGATAGTTAAATAACAAGTTTAAACGAATCCGGAGTTCAAAATAAACAAAATATAAAATTTTTCAGCTCTGAGTGTCTGTCGCGGGCCGCGACAGATTTGAACTTGGCCTTCGCGGGGCGCGACAGCCCGTGGCGGGCCGCGACAAACTTCCATTTCTCCATCGCGGGGCATGACAGCCACTTTTCATAGAAGGTTTCGTTTATTTGAGCTGCAAATGCCCAGCTCCGAATTTTACCAAAATTCTAACTTTAAAACCCCATAACTTTCGTTCTACAAGTCTGTTTTACGAGATTCTTTTTCCTATGCGCTCGTTAATTGATTCTCCATCACATGGAGTTAAAATCCGACATCCGGAATAACAAAATTCTTATCTTTAAGCACTCGGCAATCTACATTTTCAACTTAATTGACCCGTTAATGGATTTAAACGTTTTACACTTAACTTCGCTCATTCTTTGCTTGCACCTTATTTCCACACTATGGTTTCTACTTGTTTTCCACCACAACAATATTTGTGGTGGATTTAATGTGATAAACTACTTGTTCCGTATTCTAATCTTCGGTTTAGAAATTTTACAAAAGACTTGTTTCGAGGCTTTTAACCAAAAGACTTGTACCTTAAACTTTTATACTATTAAAAGACCTACTCGATCTTAAAACTTACCTTTAAACATCCCTTAAGGGTCATTTGCCCGGTTTGTCGTTCAAAGGCATTTTGGTCGACTTTAGTCCATTCTTTTACGATGAAGGACTTTTAATAACATGTTTGACCAAAATCGCACTTATGGCTATAATCTTATTTGCACATACCTGGCTCGGGTCAAAGTTTTGACCCGTCTAAACTACCTTTCCCTATTAACTTACTAATTAATAGTGTCACGAACCTTATATTACTTTCTCGTAATCACCAAAACTCAACAAGCGATCGTCAGTAAATTTCGTCAAATGGTGTTAACACACCATTTGACCCGTTTAGTCATAATGATCATTTATCATCATATGATGGTATTTTTATACCATCTCGCCCCTTGAACCTATTCCGGTTAGCACCATGAGTTCTTATTACTTAAAAGACATTTCTTGAATTGTTTGACCCGTTTTGACTTATACCAAATGGTGTCTTTTCACATCTTTTATTCTATCCGTCAACTCGTGTCCGGATTATTATTTAACCACTTTTACCCGTTACGATTCACCCCATAACGTATTGTTCAAAATTCCTTATTTATTAGTCTTCACCCGACTAATTTACCAATTTACCCCTTTTTACCATAATTTATGGTTTCTTACCATTTTTACTTATTCTGACTTGCATCGTATCATGCCGGAACATCATATTTCAAATACTTAACATAATTCACAATCAATATTCACAAGCAAGTGTATTGTAATTAAAAATGGGGTGTAAGCTTAACTTACCTCACATTCCAAATTACGCTTTCCTTTTCTTTCTTGATTCGCTTGACCCGCTTCATCCCAAAGCTTCCACCTAGCTCGTTGAGCGTCAAACTATCATGATCATTCACAAGGTGGTTAGATTAGTCATTAACAATTACAACTATTCCACCTCACGTATTTTCTATGTCAAAACCACTATTCGACTTCATCATTGGTTAGTTTAACTTTCTACAAATTAACTACCTTTAATTATATGATATGTGAAATTAAGCTAAATCGACATCATAATTAGAATTCGTATTACCCCATATCACACGTAATTAATCAAATTAGGCAATTACGCGTTTCATTCATAGTTTCAACATATGAACCTTCATTTAGCCGTTTTAATAAACACCTTGTGGGCATAATTTTTTTACACATCTACAAACTAGTTCATAACTAGTCATTTTTACCAATATTAACATCATTTTCAAGTCCATTTTATCTAGCCTGCATAATTACACCTAGATTCACTTCATGGGAATCAAATAACACCCACTTTATGATAAAAATTCAAGTGTTCTTCCTCATCCTACAAAACCCATTTAGCACTTATATAGATGATTAAAAATTTCATATTTTATATCATCAATTCACCGAGTTTCTCAATCATAGTTCGTTCCTAAGCATGGATTCAACATAGTATCATTCATACATTCAACATTCTAGCAATAATTTCGTTTTCAAGTTTTCACCAAGAATTCGAGATGAAACCAAATGAAGAAATTCAACATACCTTGTGATCCCTTCACTTGGGTGATCACGAATTTAGTTAAAGCCCTAATTTTCTTAGCTTGATTCCGCTTGATTTTGATCAATTTGATGGATTTAGGGTCTTGAGAAGGAGACCCTCTTTTCTCCTGTACATTTCATGCACACACACACACACACACTTAGTGTGCGTGTTGTGTTGTGTTTTATTTAATTTGTTTTAATAAAACAAGTTTCCCACTTGGTAAAATCAGTCCCTATAGTTCTAAGGATTTATTAATGAGGCTATAACTCATAGTTTACCATTTAATTACCCATTACTAACTAGGTTAATTCTACCTAGTTAACTTAATGGGTTCGGAAAGTTAGAACCTGTTTTATTTGAAGTCCCTTTAACTCGGGCTTCTTATAGGCTTTGTTTTTCTTAAAAGATTTTAGTCTCTTTTTATTTAATATTAGGCTTATTTGTTTAAATCATAATATTTACCAGGTTAATTTTACCGCTAACGGTATTTTACCCGTTCATAAATATTAACGTGGTTTGATTACCAAACCCATTTTCGGGGTGTTACAAGTCTACCCCCCCCCCCCCTTAAAGAGGTTTCGTCCCCGAAACCTTCCTTAAGTAGTTTCTTCGGTTTGAACCAAACGAGCTTAGTTTCGTTTTCAATGCATTCTTTCTTTTAGTCAAAAGTTATCATTTGCATCAACGCGTGCATTTGCATCAACGCGTGCGTCTTTCACGTGTAAGTTCTCACGGACTGTAACCTTCATCTTGTATTTCTTATCTTGTCGTCTATTTGACCCATTTGTCAATTGACCACTCAATAGCATGAGTTCGTCAACATGTTTACTTCGTACTAACCCTAAATTAACAAGTGTTTTGTATAAATCTTAACACCATTTTTGACTTTGGATGTGTTGGTGCATCTAGTGTCTGTTAACTTCATCTTAATTGAGTCTTATGTCTAGATAGGATAAACGAGCACACAACAGGGTAGAAATTAGGGTTAGTATGTGTGAAAGTGGGTAATTCCGCTTGAAAGTGTCAGTGACCAGTTCAAGCGAAATTAACCAAGTTAATTCCGCTTGAAATGGGCAATGGCAGCTTCAAGCAAAATTAGTTCCACTATATATAGGAATTGTGTGTGTGTCATTTGAAACGAAATTAGTTCATGGTTTCTGAGTCGAGGTGCTGCCGAATTGTTATCAGAATTGTAAAAAGCTCGGAATCAATCAATAAGAAGATAATTAGAAAGGAACAAGTTGTTTTACATCAATTACACTGATTCCGCCTTTGTTTTTGATGCTGAACTCATCGGATAGACTCGTTAGGGTCACACGACGATCCAACAGGATGATCTTATCAGCTAGACTGATTAGTCACTGTCACTTCATGCCCCTTTATTCAGGTATATCACTTTGCCATACTCGGCCTTACGTGAGTTTATGATCTCCTAACCCGTAACTCACGCTACAACATGATTTTATTCTATATCACCTTTTTGTGACTATGATTGCATCGCATCACGTCGTGTTTAAGTTTTTACAAAAAAAATTTATCAAAAATCTTCTTTCGAACGTATCGTCTTACACCTATCGGTGTTAAGATCTGTATACTTTAATATTAACTATTTTCTAATCTTTCTCATAATATTTATAATTGTTAAACGTTATATCCCACTAAAACTGAATTTTAGTTTAACGTTTTTCTCTTTAACTTATGTCAATACTCATATCAAGGAATTTGAAAGTCAAAGATTTATTCCTCCCCGTTTTTATTTTACGCGGGGAATCATAACTAGTTCCCACGCTTTACCTTATCGACTCGTAGGTTCCTTCACTTAGCCTCGTAGGGTATTTTATTAGATCTTCACCTTTTTAAGGTGAGACCCTATAGTTTGTTTCTTTGTATTTGTGACCCGAGGGTCATTCTGGCCCCGTAGACCTTAACACATCTTATAATCCCGAGGGTTGTGATGATCCCGTAGATTCATCTTTTACTCATGTTGTTCTAAAAATATACTTTCGATGTCAATGCACCCTTTTTAAGTTTAGAAACCATTGGTTTTCATTCTTGAATTCTATGGACCTTGACCGTAGTCTAAGGCTACATTCGTTTTCTTTTTGAACTAATCTTCCGACTATATGACTTCTTACGTCATTTACGTGTCGGTTTGTTCTCCGTTTACCGTTATTCGGTTTACGCCTCTATTCTTTACTGTAACACCCCAACCCGGAAGGGCTGACGTGTCACAATAACAGTGATATCATAAACAAAAGTCATAATTCCATTTATGTATTTGACAAGGATACAACCACATAACAACGAAACTTAAGGTTAATATACAAGCGGAAACATTCGACTTCATTAACTAATATCTTCAGATTTATTCTTAGGCTTTATTCTTCTCTCTTTTCCCCGCCCAAAGTAACATGCAGACCTGTATATACAAAAATTTACGGAATGAGCCGAATGCTCAGTACGGAATAATAGGCTCAAATAACAATTAACGCTTTATAGAAATGTTATCCGAAGGGAACTTATTGTGAAAATGATACGATGCAAAAACATAATTTCATAATCATATCTTACGGATGTACCCATGAGCAAACTTAAAACGTGACAATACACAGGTAGCTACTCCTGCATAATTATCACATGAGATGGCGAATTGGCATACCCGTTATCCACCTCCTTATACTTAAATCCTAGGATCGATCCATACGCCTCCTAATAGCCTTATGTACCACACTTGTACTTTAAGAGACGCCGTGAACTAATCTCTCCGTCACGGATGGAGCACATGATGTCGATGCCGCAACAACATGCTCGTGGGACACTCCACGAGAAGCGATACTCAGGGTATCAGAGTACAAAAGAACTTATTCACATAACTTATAAAACTTATTTTCATAATAAGACGTAACATATATTGGAACATGCGATAATGAGTATACTAACAGAATACTATCGCATGACATGAAAGCTTAGAATAGAAATCAAACGGACTGTCAAATGAATCGATAATCAAAGACGTGAGGAGTTTTATAGGATATAGTAATTTAATGGTTTTATAACAATTTGAATATGAAGCAATAAGGAGTGGGGTAAGGATCCGTACCTTAATAATTCCAAAGTGAAGCTACCTTGTGATAATATTTCAGATTTATATGGGCAGAGTTTAGACTACTGATTAGTCTTTTAACCTAATTTAAATAACATGCACACAACTAGGTTAGTAACTTAATACAGCATTTACGATAACTCACGAGATCAACCCTCACAACGAATGACAAAGTGCTATGCTTAAACATCCATCGGATTCACAACGAAGGACAGAGTATTCCCCGAATTCGGGTGGCACTCAACATCCGGTCGAAATCACGACTAATGACAAAGCATTACCCTAGTGTGGGCAGCACTGAAACATCCATTGAGTACATTGATCGATCGGACAATGAATCGTAATAGCGATCGAGTTAATACCCTGTTCTGCAGCACCCCGCTATACTTAATTAGTGTTTCGTGTGTGTTAATTGAGTAATTGGACGATATCTCAGCGAGTATTTTGAGTTTCTTCGTCGTTTTTGTGCCCAGAATCAAGTCCCAACATCCTCTATTTATAGGTGAATTTTGAACTTGTCACGGCCCGCGTGACATATAACCTATCCTTATGCGGGCCGCGTGGCAACTTCTTTTATGCATAGGGTTGCCACGTGTGGGACTAGCCTAGCTGAGTCGACGGAATCAATAAATTCAACTTCGTCCGCAAGTTATTTAAGATAATCATCAAGTAGGGAATACCCCCCCTGAGTTTTAGGGGCCCTAATCCTGATTCTGAAATTTCTGAAAATTTTAGGGTTTGTGCAGAATCACTTGGGTGTCTCAATTAGGGTTTCCTATGGGTTAATTTAATAAAATAATTAGGTCTTTTAATGAGGGTCGTTAAATTATTAGTTTATTATTCCTTTATTTCTAGAATAATGATTTTAAATTTATGGTTATTACACTTTACAGCCCGTTACCAGGGTTCTTTCATCTTAATGTTTTTAACGCTCCCGTTGTTTGGTTTGCGTTTTCCTTTTTATATTTTCCCATAACCCTTTATATAGATTTGTTAATATTTCGCGCTTTTATTTATTTGGTTCATGTTTACTTACATCATTAGGCGTTATTCTTTATTTAACTCGTTTGACTTGGTCGTGTGAAATTTCATCACTTGTGAACGTCAAACTCCATTTGTATCCAACCCGTTCATCCTATAGTTATCAAGTTTTCTATTTACGAAAATTTGTCATTCTTTAGTCATAACTCACACTCTGAGTCTTTTGACTTTCTATTCCGCGTTCCCGTCTCTTGGTTTACGCATACACTCAAAGTCCTACCCATCTAACGGGTATTTTACCGAATTCATTATCAAAGCAACTATTCCGGTATGCATTATGACTTCGTTTTAATTTATTTGGTCGTCTTAGCGAAATCCATCGCTTTTATTCAATCAAGTCCTTTATTCTTTATTTAATCCGTTTGACCTGTCCATGTGAATTTCATCACTTATGACAGTAAACTTTATTCCTATGCCTTAATATTCTCATTAGTCGGTCCATATTTTCATTTACTTTGATCCCTGTCCCTTGTCTCGGGCTCGTTATTCTAACGTAATACGCTTCCGTCATCCGGCTTACGTTTACGTTTATTATCAAACATCTTGCTTACTTGATTCATTTAGGTACCTTTTAGTTCGTCCCATTCACCCCGTCCTTACTACATCGGACGTAAATGTGTCCATCATAAAAAGTTCATGGTATCATGTGTTCAGTACTTACTTGGCCAGAGTTAGCGATCAACACATGACACACATGACCTTTCTATAATTTTCACATTACACCCCATCTACGTAACGCCTCTAATCTTTCTATATCACTGATTTAAATTGGCAAAACTTTATCCAATGGCTACTTAACAATTTTTAGTTTTACCCATTTCATTCTTGAACATATATGTTAGTGCATGCATCTGTCGACTTCGTCTTGTATAGAGTCTTGCATTGCATATGGCACGAAGATTGAGGAAACAAGTTTATGAGTGGATTTCGCTTGAAGAAGGCATGGCAGGTTCAAGCGAAATAGCAGGTTTCGCTTGAACAAGTGATTTAGCTTGAGTGTGATTTCGCTTGAGAGTGTTTCGCTTGAGCATGTTCAAGCGAAACCCTATATCTATAAATAGCCTTCAAGCTGAATCAGTTGAAAGAGTTCTTGATTTGGATACCGAAGTACTGCCGGATTATTCTGTGATTGTAATTAGTGTTATATCAATCAGAAGAGTGTTTAAAATGAATTACAAGCTGTGTTCAAGTCTGTTTCTTATTTTCCACATCTGAAACAGAGAGAAACTTCTCTGAACGACTCGTTTGGGTCAACACACGATCCTACAACTGGTATCAGAGCACAGGAGGAGGAGTTCTGCAAATTACAGCTTGATATCATCTCGTTTTCTTATATCTACATCTTCTTTTCTGAAATGGACAACTTTTCGCGGTCAAAATGATCTGAATTTTTCACAGTATAATCAGAATCATATTTTAACAAATCCTTGAGAAAATCAGACTCTAATTCGGACTAAATCTGATAAAAATGGACCTAAAACCAGATTTCGATTGAACGTATTATCAGATTTCGCTTGAAAATTTGTTGAAATTTCAAGCGAAATAGCAGGTTTCGCTTGAAAGACATTAGTTTCGCTTGAAAGACATTAGTTTCGCTTGAAAAGGTCTTTCACCAGATTTCGCTTGAAAGAACAAACCTGTTTTCGCTTCAATCTAGTATTCCGCTTGAAGTTGACATTTTGTTTGAGATTTGATTTCGCTTGAGGTGTTGTGCAGGTATTTCGCTTGAAGATTGTGTGCAGGTCATTTAGCTTGAAGACATAATCTCGCTTGAAAAGTGTTGTTTTCGAAAAAAATTACGAAATCATGAGTGAAGAATTTTACAACGCGTTTGCGACATCTCCGACTACTCCGGCTACCATTGCTCAAAACATGAATTTGGAAAATGAAACTGGAACTACACAAAAACCCCCGAAGCTAATGAGCATAGAGGAGTATTACGGATGGAAAGATCGGTTTGAGAACTGGGTTCAAGCCAATCACTTGAGATCTTGGGAGTGCATTTTGAAGAAATATGTTCTACCACGTACTGATCTACAAGTTGAGAAAGAAATCTCTAAGTTTAATGACAAAGAACGAGACATGTATAGAGCTGAAAAGATGATGATAAGTCTACTTCAGCAAGCTATTAAAGAAGACATCTTTATACTGCTTCAACATGACAAAACTTCAAAATCAATTTGGGATGCTCTTAAAATTAAGTTTGAAGGTAGTGAGAATATGATTAAGAGTAAAAAGGCACTGCTTAAGAAAGAATTTGATCTATTCACTAGTTTGCCGGGGGAAGATACAAAGAAGCTAATTGAAAGATATTGTCACTTAGTGCGATCTATGTCGATGCTAAGTATAACCAAAGATCGTGAAGAATGGGTCGACAAGTTAGCTGACGCTTTACCACAAAAGGAATGGGGTACTTATTTGATGATCTTAAAGAACACTGGAGTTTATGATGATTTGACTATTTCTCAGTTCATCGAGAAGATTGAGGGTCAAGATCTGGAACAGCAAAAGATTGCGAGGATGAATAATCCGAGTAGTCAACAAGATGTAAAAATGTACTACAAAGACAGTGTTCAAGAAGTTGAAAGAAGCCCGAAGATACAAACTGCATTTAGTGCTGGAGATTCATCTGAAAAAGTTGATCAAAGTTCAAATAAAAGCAGTAGATTTCCTTCATATCCGAGTGTTAATCCAAAAGATACAACATCAAGTTTTCAGCATCAAAGTTCTAAAAGTGGAAATGGTTTTGTGATACAATGCAACATTGCTTTGAATCTTCCTGAGGGTCAAAGTTTCTCTGAAGAAGTTGCAAAAGATCACATGGCATTACTTGGCTCCGTGCTATTATCATGTGAAGGTTTGGTTGCAGGGAGGAACGGGAATCCTATGCTGACAAAGGAGGATTACGATCAGATAGATGCTGAAGAAATCGAGCTTATGGACATCAAATGGTGTCTAGCTAGTGTCCTAAGAAGAGCAAAAAAGTTCAAATTGATCACTGGAAGAAATGATTTTCTTGATGCACATGTTACTACTTTAGGTTTTGATAAATCTAAAGTTACTTGTTCTCGGTGCAGGGAGAAAGGTCATTTTAAGAGAGAATGCAAGAATAGAGAAGCAAGTGAAGTAAAGAATCCGTTTGGAAAAGATGACTATTACCGAAAAGCCATATATCAACAAGTTGGTCAACAACAACAGCAAGAACCACAAGTGGCTCATGGTAGAAAAGTGATTGAAGATTCAAAGAGAGCATGTTTAGTGAATCAAGAGAATTTCAACTGGGAAAAATACATATCACCCGAAAGCAAAGCATGCCTAATCAATCAAGATGATGAAAGATTACCTGAAGGATTCAGCTGGGATATGTTTGCAGATGAGCATGGAAATTTTAAAGCTTTCATTGCTAAAATTGTGAAAGAACCAGATATGTTTACAGAATGGATGAAATCTATTGGTGTTAGTGTGAGGAATGAAGATGAAAAGTCTGTTTCATCAGATGAAAGCTCACTAAGTTCTGATGAAAATTCAGAAAAAGCAGTTGTTTTTGATCAAACACCATCTGATTCTGATTCTTCAGATGATAGTACTGACAAGTCAATAGAGTTTGATCAATCACCAACTGATGAAAGTAGTGATGATGAAGAAGAAAGACATATTAATGTTGCAAAATCTCATCTCTCTCCTGAAAGTTTTCATTTTTATTTTGCAGATCGCTTGAAGAAACTGAAGGAGAAACAAGCAGCAAAATAACAAAAGAAAATGAAGTCTGAAAGTGTTGTTGAAAAAGATGAGATTGTTCAAAATGAAGAAGTTAAAGTTGCTGCTGAGGAGATTGTTTCTACAGAAAAGGTAGTTGAAGTTGAGAAGATAATCGAAGTTGAAAAGATTGTGGAGGTTATCAAGCCTTGCTTGAAGTGTCTTGAATCTTGCAAAGAATGTGCAGCTAAAGATGAAAAGCTGATTGAGTTTGAGAAGATGAAAGAGCAATTACTGTTCAATCTAAATTATGTGAAAGAATCCTATGATGTTTTGAACAGAACAGTAACTGGTCTTCAAAAGACAAATTCTGAGAGAGAAGACGCTTTGACAATGATGATTGCAACGATGATGACAAAACAAAAGGCTATAAACTATTACATTGAAGAATGTGCCAAGCTGAAACAAGAGTTGGAGACGGAGAAAATTGAGAATGAGAGAATCAGACGATTATTACAGAGTTATTCTAGTTCTGATTATCTTATTGATCGAATTTATCTAACTGTTGCAGGTTTCGAAGCTTTTCAAGATGACAAGCCAAAGAAGAAGGATACTTGTAAGAAACCGAGTGTTAGCTTTAACAAGTGTCCGCCTCCAATCTGGGAAGGTTATTCTCCCAGAAAACCAAATGAGGAGCAAGTCGAAAAAGCAGTCAATATAAAGCTAAAAACCGATACAACTGATGATTTACCAGAAAACATTGACGTTACTTTCACATCGTCTGACACTGATCATGAGTCTGAGTTAATTAAAAAGGTGGTCGATCAGGTGTTGGATACTGATGTGGAGTCTGAGTCAAAGTCTGAGTCTGGAGGTTCAAGTTCGTCAGTCAACAGTTCAAAATCGTCGGTTAAAAGGGTTTACAGTAAAGAGTTTTTGTTATCAAAATCAAGTTTGGATGATGAAACATTTGAAGTAGCATATACTTTGAATGATTCTGACAAATTATATTCTGACAAAGAGTTTCCAATAAGAAGTGTTCAAATTGAAAAGATCAAAAAGGTTTTCAAAATGACAGAAATTAATATTTCTGAAATAAAATATTTAAATCTTACTGAAAACCCTAAAAATTACACTTCAAGAGTTCAACAACGATTAAACAAGAAAAAGGGTTACAATTCTGGTTCTGGTTTTCAAAAGAAACCAAACCATAATGGTAATTTCAAAAAGAAAGGATTAGGTTTTATTCCACCAGAAAATTATAAAAATGAGAAAAATTATAAAACAAAAACAAAATTTGTTTCAGGAGGAAGTGCTGAGGAAGAACAGAAGAAACCGTTCTGGAGACAATCAAACCAGGAGTTTCTTGCTGAGAATAAAAGAAATGGAACTGGAGTTTTTCACAGAAAGGATACTCGAACTTGTTTTAAATGCAATGAAGCTGGTCACATTGCATCAAATTGTTCATTGAATACAAAGGAAAAACAGGGAGTATCTGAAAAACTTAAAGAAAAAGTTGTCGATATTGAACTACCAACTGAAAAATTCAAAATTTTTGAGAATTCGACTTATGAAGTTGGTGAGTGTTCAAAGAAAATTTTTTACAAAAAGAAAGCAAAAGACAACCAAATGTGGGTTGTTAAGAAGGTTGATGAGAAAATCGGCGATGAACCTGATTCCGCAAAATCAGAGGAGCCACAGGTTAAGGTAAAAGAAGAAAAATCAGTGTCTTCAGTGGATGATGTTAAAATTCCACCACTGAAGGATGAAAATTTTAAACAAAAGGTTGGTAAGGTTGAAATCTCGAATCAATTTTATTCTGAGAAGAATGAGTTTGATGTTGAGAAAGTTTTTAATGGAAATGTGAAGAAAATTTTTGGAAAATGATTGATGGGAAAGTAAAAGGGGTTAAAGATTTTTATGCTACAAAGAAAGCAACTTATAATCCTACTGAACAAGAGTTAAAAACACCCAAGGTTGGTAAGACTTGGGTGGAAATTCTCTTTCCTTGAAAATCTGGACTTGCCGGAGATCCCAAGTTTGTAATAGCGGATCAGGAATCGGCATCTTTCTTGATAAAATTGTTTGTATGAAAGAGTTTAAAATGTGTTTAAATTTTACAGGTTGAGTATGACTTGCCGGAGCTTCCAGGTTGGTAAGTGTGAAGCAGGAATCGGCATCTTTGTTGGTAAAATGAATTTGTGAAGATGTTTAATTCCTACATGAGGTATAGGAGGTAAATTCACAAGTGGTACAGAGGTTTGAATAGTTTGATTTACAAGTGATTCGTCAAGGTCATTAGTTTGAACTTGATGTAATCCTCATTTATGTGATTGAATGAACAAGATGATGAACCAATCCCTACAAGTGGTAAAATCAACTAAACTTATTTTCCGGAAAAACCATTTGGTTAAAACAAACTTAAGTGTTTTGAAATCAATGGGAAAATAGTTTGTTGTAAGGGGGAGTTCTGATTGTTTATGCCAAGTGGATGGCGAATTGAAGCAACTCAATATCAGTTGTCATGTTGTTTGTACAGTTTGTTTTCAAATTTCCTGAAATGTGTTTATATTTTAGGGGGAGTAAAAATTTCAGAAAATTCAAAAACATTTGAAAATTTGAAAAAGTCAAAAACATGATAAAATTCAAAAATGAGTTTTGTTGTATAAAAGAGGAAATGATAGTACATCAGTGGACGATCACAACATGCTAAAGAATTGGAATGATAAAATGTGATAAACGGTCTCACTGATGATGTGCCAGTAGGTTTTTACACATTTAGTAGATTGTGACGAGATATATACCTAAATTCAAACTTGATTATATCGTGGGGAACATCTCCCGGATATATGGGTAACCCCCGAAATCTTGTTTGAAAGATCCCTCTTTCTGAGATACTAGGTCTTTATGCTCAGTGATATCTGGGGTATTATCCCGGGACTTCTGATAATGCGGAAGCAATGGCCTAGTCCCCGGAGAATACTTTATGCTTGCTTGAAATACAGCGCCACCCTCAGCATAAATGATAAGACAATAAAATTGCTAATCAATGCTGTTGTAAAAAAGATCCTCTAAAGGGGACACACCAATAGTCGAGCCGTCATCTCTCTGCTGAACGGAAGTTCTGACCTGAGCTCTCACGGTTTTCGCAATTTAACCCCTTACAGATATCATCTGTGGTATACTCACCTGTAAGACTGAATATTGGGATCTGGATACGGGAGTATATTCTGAGGTGGGACACGCGATTAAGTTTAAGTACTTAAGACATTAATCTCGTATCTCGAAATAGTTGAACTTTGTGTGAGAATTTTAAGTGGATCAGTATACTGACAATCTAAGTGAATCGTTTAGAATTTAAAATGTTTAAAGCTTAACGGTGTTGGTGATTTGTCTCAAAAACTGATATGATCCTCTTTCGTAAACTCACAAAAATATTATTTGTAAATATTTCTTTACTGCATTTCATATATAAAAATCCAAAATCATTTTAGTGTGTTTTAGCATAAATTTTGTAAAAGTCAAAAAGTTTTTCGACAACTGATGTTGGAAAGCTGATTTTCAAAGTTCCAAGTGCTAAACATGATGAGCATGTGGTTTGGAAGTGTGTGTTCTAAATGAGAAAATTTTTTGAATATATGTATACAAGTGATTCATCGGAGTCTATAAATGAAAAATCATTTTAATATTTGTTTTACAAGTGGTTATCAGAAAATTTATTTTTGGGTTGGGATTTATGCAGATTAGAGTCAGGAATCGATTCTGAACATTTGGAAAGTGTAAGCCAGGTCATGATTCTGGAATCAAAGATGAGTGATAGAGAGTCAGGTTTCCTATCCCTGAGGACTATGTGGATAAAGAGTGAGTCAGATTATGATCCTGAAGCAGATGATGCTGATGAACTTAAGGAATTACAACACATTGTTAGGGGGAGTCTGTTGATCCTTCAAGAAGGAGTAAAGCCCAGAGACTGATAAAGACTGAAGATGAGAAGACTCGACACTTAAGACTCGTCAACATCTGAGGGGGAGTCTGTTAGTGCATGCATCTGTCGACTTCGTCTTGTATCGAGTCTTGCATTGCATATGGCACGAAGATTGAGGAAACAAGTTTATGAGTGGATTTCGCTTGAAGAAGGCGTGGCAGGTTCAAGCGAAATAGCAGGTTTCGCTTGAACAAGTGATTTAGCTTGAGTGTGATTTCGCTTGAGAGTGTTTCGCTTGAGCATGTTCAAGCGAAACCCTATATCTATAAATAGCCTTCAAGCTGAATCAGTTGAAAGAGTTCTTGATTTGGATACCGAAGTACTGTCGGATTATTCTGTGATTGTAATTAGTGTTATATCAATCAGAAGAGTGTTTAAAATGAATTACAAGCTGTGTTCAAGTCTGTTTCTTATTTTCCGCATATGAAACAGATAGAAACTTCTCTGAACGACTCGTTTGGGTTAACACACGATCCTACAATATACAATGTTTTCCTTTTTATCAAACTATTATATAATCACATTCGTTAATGTGATCACTGCTTTTCTCAATAGCATTAAATTGAGAGTTTTCCACTTGGATAATTACTCCCGTCCAAGTTTCCATATGAACTAATCCTATTATTTCTTTGTTACTCATCATCGTGAATAACACATGTTTCTATTAAATTTTTCTTGGAAACATCATCCTGAATAGATATTCTATTCAGTTTTTTCAAGTTTTATCATATATATGCAACCGTCATTCTCTATGTGTTTGTTGCATATTACTACTTGTGCGATTAAATTTAAAAACGTGCACCTAGTAATGCTTGCCCTAACGGGCTTTCCTTGCCATTAATCTTGTTTGCGATCGTTACGCGATTTAGGTCCTTGGTGAGCATACTCTACTGGTCATACTTTGGACCGTTCCTCTTGTCATATCCGTCACTTTATTAAACTCCCGCTATCCTCGGGTACGAGTGTCCTTCAAGTAAAACATTTATAAAAGTTAGTAATTTCAACATTAATGAACGTTCGCATTATAATACAAGGCTTTTCTACTATACGTGTCAACACACGTAATTTCGTTGACTATATCGATCCATTACCGATTTAATTAGTGTAACGTGTATTACATGATAACCCCATGTGTTGTTTACAACACTTTAACATGCTAAACCATTAATATACATATAAATTACTGGATTTGCGATCAAGATTCGAACCGAACACACTTTACTCTTTAACCATTAGCTCTGATTACCAACTTTTAATCTTAGTCCATTCTTTTACGACGAAGGACTTTTAATAACATGTTTGACCAAAATCGCACTTATGGCTATAATCTTATTTGCACATACCTGGCTCGGGTCAAAGTTTTGACCCGTCTAAAATACCTTTCACTATTAACTTACTAATTAATAGTGTCGCGAACCTTATATTACTTTCCTGTAATCACCAAAACTCAACAAGCGATCGTCAATAAATTTCGTCAAAAGGTGTTACCATTTGACCCGTTTAGTCAAAATGATCATTTATCATCATATGATGGTATTTTGATACCATCTCGCCCCTTGAACCTATTCCGGTTAGCACCATGAGTTCTTATTACATAAAAGACATTTCTTGAATTGTTTGACCCGTTATGACTTATACCAAAAGGTGTCATTTCACATCTTTTATTCTATCCGTCAACTCGTGACCGGATTATTATTTAACCACTTTTACCCGTTACAATTCACCCTATAACGTATTGTTCAAAATTCCTTATTTATTAGTCTTCACCCGACTAATTTACCATTTTACCCCTTTTTACCCTAATTTATGGTTTCTTACCATTTTTACTTATTCTGACTTGCATTGTATCATGCCGGAACATCATATTTCAAATACTTAACATAATTCATAATCAATATTCACAAGTAAGTGTATTGTAATTAAAAAGGGGGTGTAAGCTTAACTTACCTCGCATTCCAAATTACTCTTTTCTTTTCCTTCTTGATTCATTTGACCCACTTCATCCCCAAGCTTCCACCTAGCTCATTGAGCGTCAAACTATCATCATCATTCACAAGGTGGTTAGATTAGTCATTAACAATTACGACTATTCCACCTCACGTATTTTCTATGTCGAAACCACTATTCGACTTCATCATTGGTTAGTTTAACTTTCTACAAGTTAACTACCTTTAATTATATGATATGTGCAATTAAGCTAAATCGATATCATAATTAGAATTCGTATTACCCCATATCACGCGTAATTAATCAAATTAGGCAATTACGCGTTTCATTCATAGTTTCAAAATATGAACCTTCATTTAGGCGTTTTAACAAACACCTTGTGGGCATAATTTTTTTACATATCTACAAACTAGTTCATAACTAGTCATTTTTACCAAGATTAACATCATTTTCAAGTCCATTTTATCTAGCATGCATAATTACAACTAGATTCACTTCATGGGAATCAAATAATTCCCACTTTGTGATAAAAATTTGTAACGCCCAAATTTTTTTTTCCATTTAAAGTTTAAACAATGATAAACTATTTCTAACGAAATTTGTGTCACACCCTGACTTTTGCGGAAGCGTGGTTATTTGGTGTGACTTCTTAATACCATAGCATTCAATCATAACAATGCTAAATGATAAAACTAAAAAGACATTCATCCATTAATTATGTTTAGAAAATAACACAACAACTTGTCTTGAAAACATCGATACCAAATTACATTACAAACCATGACTCGTCTAACTGAGTTCATAAAGACTCCACAAACGACTTTAAATAAAACCTGAGTGTGGAAACATGTATCCCGTCCAGGAATAGGATACACCCCCTAAACTCAACAACCATGGATAACATCCTTTATTAAAACGCAGCTTGAAGACACATGCATACCCTTGCCAGATCCACTAGTTCCCTGAAATACATGTAGTTTAAAAATATCAACAAAAAGTTGAGCGAGTTCATGTGTTCGTGAGTATGTATAAAACCTTTAAAGTATGTCTTGTATGTATGTATGTCCCTGGTATGTAGCAATAAGGAAAAAGAGATCACCAATGGGTTGCAAAGCCAATGGTATGTGTGAAATGGTGCAGGAAAACTCAAACCTAGCAAATTTGTACCGGGCTTCCGGCTGGAAGACATAGTCACCACTATGGGCCACCCTGTTCCCCATGGGTGTGGGCTCGCTACACCCAAATAGATCTATCACTCATTTCCCTCGGTCCTACGACGAGGATTAATGGCCTTAAGTGTTGTACCCACCCTTCACATGATCTAGTAGTAAACCCTCCTGTTAGTGCATTACGTCTATTGACTTCGTCTTGTATCATGTGTTATAATAGGATAGGTTAGAATATCCAGTGCACGAGGTTTGAGAGTCGAGACTTAGTGATTTCGCTCATAAGGACAGTTTACTGATTTCGCTTATACGGTCATAAGTGATTTCGCTCAAAGGGACATCAAGTGATTTCGCTTATACGGACAAAAGTGATTTCGCTTTTGTGTCACATCGACTGATTTCGCTTTTGTGGTTATTAAAGCTGATTTCACTTATTTGTTACGATTGGTCAAAATTTCGGAAATTTTTCTAACTGATAGATTGTTTGTTTGTATGCTGTCAGGTGTTTGAAGATGTCAAACAACGGTGAAGAGTTCTACAATACTTTTTACAACGCATTCAATTCCGAATCATCAGATAGAAGATTTGAGATGAAAGAATATTCAAAGGAGATTTCGGAGAATTTGAAATTCGAGAACATGTACGGAAGTCAACAGAAGCCACCAAAGTTAATGAAAGTTGAAGATTATAATTGGTGGAAAAACATATTTGAGGGTTGGATAAAAGCTTTTGCTACTGAAAGCTGGTTAAAACTGACACATGAATACGTTGCACCAGTAAAAGAGGGAGGAGAGTTAATAGATGCAAAAGATTTTACAGAAAAAGATATAAAAAATGTTGTGGCTGAACATAGAATGATAACATTGATCAAACAGTCAGTTAGAGAGGATATTATTTCATTGCTCGAACAAGAAAAGACTTCAAAGAGTTTGTGGGAAGCGTTAGAGAGAAAATGTGTAGGAAGTAATGAAATTGTTAAAAACAAAAAGAAATTGTTGCGTAAAGAGTTTGATTTATTCAACTGTATGAAAAATGAGTCTGTTGGTAAAATGATTGAGAGATTCGGATATCTGAAAATGGAGCTGATCAGACACAAAATCTTACCTTCTGAAGAGGAGCTGGTGGATAAATTGTTTGATTCATTGCCAAATGATCAAGAGTGGCAATACTTCGCTTTAATGTTGAAGAACACTATCAAGCGTGAAGATTTGAAAGTGGATTTGCTGATTGAAAGACTTGAAAGTCATGAGTTGGAGATAAAGAGATCTAAATTCAACAATCCAGCTTACCAGCAGAATGTAGAACTTTACTATAGAGGAAATGTACAGCAGGCTGGGTCTCCAAGAACAGCATTTTCTGCAGAAAGTTCAAGCTCAGTGAACAATGAAAGTTTTTACAGTGGTTTTCACAGTGGATCTTCTTCAACAACTTCTGATCAATCTGCTTCAAAGAATTTATTCCAGTGTAATATCGCAGTGGATTTGAAGAATGGGCAGAATTTCAGCGAAGAATCGGCAAAACAACAGATGGTTTTCTTGGCATCTGTACTTGAATCGTATGAAAGCCTCGTTGCAGGGAAGATTGGCAATACCAATTTGACTAAAGAAGATTATGATCAATTAGACCCCGAGGAGATGGAATTAATGGATATAAGATGGTGCATGGCCAGTGCGGTTCGTCGGGCACAGCGGTTCATGGAGATAACGGGGAGAAAGTCAATTGGTGGACCATCTACCAAACTGGGATTTGATAAATCTAAGGTGACATGCTTCAAATGCAAACAAAGAGGTCACTTTAAGCGCGAGTGCAGAAATGCGTATGCTGATGTTGAGTCTGAAAATCCGTTCAACGAAGATTATTACAAGAAAGCGATTTACCATCAGAACAAGTCTGAGCCTCCAAGATTAAAGCAACCAGAAGAAAGATCAAGGGCTCTTGCAGTTATATATGATGATGAAGGTTACGACTGGAGTCAAGTTTGCCCTGAAGAAGATGCAGTCGGATATGCATTTGTTGCAAATGATGATCATGATAATTGGTGGAGAAGAGACAGTGCAAGATGGGAGATTGGCAAATTGTATGAACCATTTAAGGAAGCACAAAGAGCCAAGAGATGGAATGAAGAACTAGAGTGTTACATGGATCCACAGGGTAATCCAGTAGTTGATCCATCAAAAGTGGATTTTGATGCTGTAACCAATGTGTTTCCAAGTGAGGGTACTTTCAACACAAGAAGGCTTTCTGATAAAAGCTATTTGCCAAATTTGATGATCAAGTTAAAAGAAGTTTTTGAAGCAAGTTTACCAAAGGTGGTAGAAATGAAGAAGCGAAAAGAAGAAGAATTGAAGAAGATGATTGAAGAAGTAAAGACTGTTATGAAGCTTGCTGGAGAGGAACGGAGAGCTGAAGAAACGCAGAAGAATGAAGAAGCGCAGAAGAATGAAGAAGCTCAGAAAAAAGAAAAGGAGGAAAATCAGAAAACTGAGTCAGAAGAACCGGTGCTGAAAGAGACTGAGGTTAGAAAATCTTCTGATTTGTCGAATGTTGAAATCTTTGATAACAAAGAAAACAAGTGCAGGAATTGCATAGAAATGTGCAAAGCCTGTACTGAAAAGGATGAAATGATAAAAACAAAATATATTGAAACAAATAAACTTGAAAATGTTTTCAAAATAAAATGTAAAGAAATGATTGAAAAAGAAGAAATTTTGAAACTAAAAGTTGAAAATTTGACACAGAAATGTCAAGGTCTTGAAAAGGATAATGATGTTTATAGACAACTGTGTTCTACAAAATGTGTCGATTGTGTTGAAAAAGAATCAAAATTTCAAGATTTACAAAAACAGTATGATTCTTTAAAGTGGTCGAGTCAGAGAGTACAAGAAGCTTATGATACTTTGAAGAGCCAAGTCAAAAGTTTTGATCAAAGATTGTCTGAAACTTTAACAACCAAAGAAATGTATGAGAGACAGTTTAAAGAAAAGCAAATTGAATTAAACAAATGTGTTGATGAAATTGCAAATCTTAAACAAGTCTTGGCTGAAAAAGAAAAGGTTGTTACAAAACTTCAAAGTTATCATAACTCTTCGTACATTCTCGAACGCATTTTCAACATCACACCAGATGACAAAGATACTGAAAATTGCAAAAAGGGTATTGGTTCAGAATTTTATCAGGTACCACCACCATTGAGAAACAATTATACTTTTTATGATGAGGAAAAGGTGGCAAAGGGTTTGAACATAGCTGACCAGTTACCTGAAAGTATCGATGTGACTTACTCCAAATCTGATGATGCTAATGATTCAGAGGTGGTAAGTAAGGTTGTTGAAAGCGTTTTGAAAGATGAGTCTACAAAAGGTAAGTCTGAATCACAGGATGAAAATGAAGGAAATCTTTATGATGGTTATCTGAAAAACACAAAATCCGAGAAAAATTTGAATGATGATTCAAAAGGATTGGTTTATACCATGATTGGATCGGACAAATTATTCTTAGATGTTGTATTCCCGATTCAGAATGTGATTTCAGAGAAGGTTGATAAAGTTTTTAAAATGGTTGAAATTAATAAGTCTGAGATTCCAAAGTTTGCTGGTAAAGGTCATAAATCTTTTTATAACAAACCTGGTTTTAAGAAGAAAAACATGAAGGCTGGTTTGGGTTATAAAAAGAAACGGAATTGGAATCAAAGTAAGAAACCAAATTTGCAATAAAAGATGAATTTTGTTCAAGGGAAAAGTTTGAAAGAAGAGGAAAAACTCAAATTTGGACGACAGTCTAATGAGGAGTTTGATGCTATGAAAAAGAAACAACAACAGGCCAAGGATGTTTCAAAGAAAGTGTGTTTTAAATGTGATCAAATTGGACATGTTGCACGAAAGTGTCCAAATCCAAAGCCTGTTGATGTTGAAAAACAGAAATCTGAGGCTGTGAAACCGAGGTTAACCAGATTTGATTCGAAACAAACTTGGAGGTACAATATAAACAAGTTTGATTCAAATCAAAATTGGAAATCAAACCCGAACAGGTTCGATTCAAGACAGACCTGGAATTCTCACACACCCAGATTCAGAACAACACAGAGTTGGAAAATATCTGTTGATATGACAAAACCTCAAGAGTTTTGGAAACCTAAAAATGTTATTCAATATCAAAAGGTTCAAAAAGAGACAAACTTTTACAAAAGAGGTACTCCGAAAGGTCAAATGTGGAGTGCTAAGAAACAAGTGACGATGGTAAAAGATGAGAAAGTTGAAGTCAAAATTGAAAACGTTTTAAATGACAAAGAGTTTCCGAAATTAAATGAACATTATTGTGTTGAAATGCCTAAGGTCCAACAGACCTGGGCTAAATTGTTCAAATGATTGATAAAGTTTGAATGTGCAGGTGCTCAACGAAGATGAAGATTGTGAGAATGGTAGTTGGAGCAACCTGACACAGGAAGAGGTTGCTGAACCCTGGTTTGGTTGAACAGGGAGTTTAGTTTGATTGTTTTCTGTACATAAATAAACAATATTTTCAAAATCCTAAAAATTTGAAAAAATTAAAAACCAAAATATGTTTTTAGTTTGTTAAAATTTGAAAAACCAAAAATATGTTGTTTTTAATTTTGTTTTGATTGTATGTTGATTGAATATGCCGAAACCCTCACGGCTGAACAAACATGATTACTTTCATCAGATTGAAAAACGGTTTTCAAACTGTTAAGATCAATGGGTTGTAAATCATGGGGGTACGTTATATTTTCTGCAAATCAGAGCATGTGAAGCAGAAAATGGATGGCGAGACAAAGCTATCAGTGTTGGTTGTCAAATTTTCTTTAAATGGTTTTGCATTTTAGGGGGAGATATATTGTTGTTAGAAAATTCAAAAACAATTTGAAAATTTGAAAAAGCCAAAAACGTGATAAAATTTAAAAATTGGGTTTTTGCGTAAAAAGAGGAAATGATAGTACATCAGTAGACAGTTACAGTATGCTAAAGAAATGTAATGATTAAAAAGCGTTAAACAATCTCACTGATGATGTGCCGATAGGTTTTTGCACATTTAGTAGGTTTGTTCGGGATATAAATCTAAATTTTACTTGCTTATTTCGTGGGGAATACTACTTGGATATATAGGTAACCCCTGAAATCTCGTTTGAAAGGTCTCATAATCTGATATACTAGGTCTTTATACTCAGTGATATCTGGGGTATTATTCCGGGACTTCTGCTGAATGGAAGTTCTGACCTAGTCCTCGAATAATACTTTCCGCAATGCTTGAAACATAGCATCACCCTCAGCATATATGATAAGACAATAAAATTGCTTAGCAATGCTGTTGTAAAAAAAGATCCTCTAAAGGGGACACACCCAAGTTGAGTCATGATCTCTCTGCTGAACGGTAGTTCTGACCTGAGCTCTCATGATTCTTCATAATTTATTAACCCCTTACAGATATCATTTGTGTTATAATTACCTGTAAGACTGAATATTGGGATCTGGATACGGGAGTATATTCAAGAGGTGGGACACGCGTATAAGTTTAAGTCTCTAAAACACTTAATTCGTATCTTGGACAGATTGAAAATTGTGTGAGAATTTAAAGTGGATCAGTATATCGACAATCTAAGTGAATTGTTTAATTCTTAAAGTGAAATTTAAGCTCAACGGTACTTGTGATTTGTCAGAAACTGATATGATCCTCTGACGCATACTCAAAACAAAAATATTGTCTGTAAATATGTTTGTACATATTTCTTTACTGCTTTATGTTTTCCGAAAATACAAAAAGATTTTGATTTCTGTTTTATTTTCGACAACCGATGTCTGAGATGCTGAGTTTCAAAATCTAAGTAAGCTGATCATGTTTCTGAAAATAAAACAAGTTCATTAATTTGAAACTTGAAGTTTTAAAATCAAAAATTCAAAAACAGTTTGTGATATCTCCAAGGTCATTAATTTGGACTTGGATGATTAACTGTGGGGGATTTGGATGCTTATATTGTTATAGAGCTAGTTTCCGATACGATTCGATGAAACTGCCAAATTCATGAGAAGTGATTTTGAGGAGATTGAATTGTCAGATTACAATATGTGGAAGTTTAAAATGTTGTTACTTATAGTTGTATGAGTGATTACAGATAGTCCAGACTACGATCCCGAAAGCAGAGTCTAAGGGGGAGTCTGAAGACAAGTTTGAAACAAAGAAGAGCTTGTAGATGGAAAGCTAGGTGTCGATCCCAAAGCATGGAAGCTTGATGAAAGAAAAGGTGGAGCCTGAAGCTGATAGGAGAAGAGAAAGATTATTGGATGCTTACAATGTTACATCTTGAAAGAAAAGACAGAATGATCAAGACTGAAGAAGGTGTCTTAACAGAGAATAGTCACTGAAGACTTCGTCAATATCCGAGGGGGAGTCTGTTAGTGCATTACGTCTATTGACTTCGTCTTATATCATGTGTTATAATAGGATAGGTTAGAATATCCAGTGCACGAGGTTTGAGAGTCGAAACTTAGTGATTAAGCAAGTGATTTCGCTTATATGAACAATGTCCATAAAAGCGAAATCAGATACAAGTGATTTCGCTTTTATGGCATGTACACATAAGCGAAATCATCACTAGTATAAATAGGTGCTTTGTTGTTTCATTTGAGAGGCGACCTTCAGATCTGTAACGAGGTGCTGCTGATTTTCTGTTAGGTTGTAATAGATGTTAAAAGCAATATAATTGACAGATCTTAAAGTATCAAGCTGTTTCGGTGTCTAGTTCTCTGATTCCGCCTTTGAACTGGACTTATAACTCTTCTGAACGACTCAATCGGGTCAAACAACGATCCAACACCTCCTTAGGCTAACCATACCATGTATACAAATGTTTGTAATAATTGTAACATGTATTCCACCCCCGACGTATAAAACTAAAAATAGTAAAAGAAAAGGGGGACATGAACTCACAGTATTACGTCCTCAGCTCGTAACTCAACTCTGTCAGCAAACACGACTACCTACAGTGTACTAACGTCTATTAGACGGATGGGTCGTGCCTTTGCTTAGTATTAATGTTTTTGAGTTACATTTCTTATATTATTCCGAGTTATAATTACTTGTCAAAATAATTAATATTTCAACTTAAATTATATTTGGTTTTGGAATAATTGTTTAAACAATATTTCTGTATTAATACTTCTCAAGTATTTAACTTCGTATTTCCTTTCCAATGATGGGGTATCTTATACATGTATATTTGTATTATTGTATTTGTGATTTCCGAAATAATATATTCCCAAGTCTCACTTTAGAAAATATATTTATAAACTCATTTTGTCACAAAATAATGTATTGTCCCGAAAATATATATTTTTCACAAAAAATCATATATCTTCTAACTATACCAGGAAACTATATTTTTATCTCCCAAAAATAATATATATCTCCTTGTCCAAAAATAATATTTACCAAAAATATATATGTAACGGTATCGTTTTGGGATAGTAAATTTATTTTAACAAGTATACAAATAATCACACAAGTGTCTTAATATATATACATATTCTAAATATATTTATATGTTTACCCATTTTTGTTTATAAAAACCAACCTTCAATATTTGTATTTTCGTTATAAGAATTATGGCAAGGTTCATATCGAAAGCTTATGATCAAAATACACTTGTAAATACTCGTTAGAAAATATTTTTCTAAGTGTTTATACTTTTAGAAAATTTTGCCATAGTTTCCCCTAAAAACGGAGGTGTCCATGCTATTAAAGCATATCATTTTCTTTTCAAAAATCAACCCAACAATCAATAATCAAACTACACTTCCCAAGTGCAAAAACTATACAATTTTCATAACATCATGAACTTGAACTTTCACAAAAACTCGTAGTAATTTGGTAGGGTGTTTAGTAGACTTAGTTACCCCTTAAAGTGTGTTTACTTCTTTAAAAATCCCATTCTTAAAGAAACTAGTTGTTTACAACTTTTAAACATTTTCTACAAAAAATATTCTTTTGAACTCTTCTTGTAAATAAAGTGTTCTTACACTTATTTTATCACAAAAAATAGTGTACATTTAAGTAAGAATCAAGTTCTACTAAAAATCATATTTTGAACTTGGTTTTCTTGGAAAATCATTCATGAATCTTAGATTCATAAAATTACTAGCTCATTTTATTTACTTTTTTTCAAGAAATAATTTTATTTTCAAGTTCATGTTTATAAGTGAGGATGATCTTCTTATGTCACCACATCATCATCCTTTAACTTGCTAGATCATGTGTTTAATCACAATCTAGCAAGCTCCTTATGATGATCATCATCATAATCTCAAGTAAATGACAATCAAGTGTCATGCATGTATTTAAACAACATTATTTTAACAAGATTTCATCATTTTTAAGCTTCATGTTCATGATTCTTGTTTAAGTCTTTTAGTGTTCTTGTGATAAACAATATACTAGAACTTTTAACCAACAAAATGAGAAGTAAAAACTAGTAACAAGAAGCTTACAACTAGCTCAAAGGCTAGGGAAGATCACAAGAGAAAAAGATGATGAAAATGGATGATAAAAGCAATGGATAGAGGTTCTTCAAGTTCTTCAAGCTTCAAGCTCCATGTAACACCTTCTAGTACTTGGAATGATCTTGAAATGGGATGAATGAGGTTGGATGATGGTGAAAAGGTGGTGGTGGTGGTGGCACCTCCTAGGGCCGAGAGGGAGAGAGGGAGTATGAGGGAGTGGAGTGAGGTTGTGTGGTGAAATGAAATGATGAAGATCTCTTGAATCCCTTATGCCATACTTATAATCTTACCTCTCCATATTTTGTTCACCAAATCAAGTAAAGATCCAATATAAAATAGAAATAAAATCTAGTGGTGGGGTCCTCCTTTGGGCCATAAATCATCAAGGGGGGGGGGGGGTAAATGTAACTTGTAATGGTAAGTAGGTAAATAGTTAGGAGGTTAAGTGTAATATCTAGTGTTTTGAGTGTATGACATATTATATAGTGTGTTGGGGTATTTGGGGATCATAACTAGCTCAAAAATAATAAAACAATGTTTCTAGTAAAATTTTGGTGTTCCGGGTAATGTCCGGTTATTCGGTTAGATACCGGTTCGTTAAAGTGCTAAGTTATACCGTATAGCGTCTTTTATGTAACTTTTTGTGACACTATTAATTCCCAACACTTAGGAAAGCATTCAGGACCATTTAGTCAATTTTCTGCATAATACTAGTATGTTAAAAAGCTGAATTTTGCTGAAAATGCAGAATTCTGCACTTTTAGTGGGTTTTAGGCACTTTCCGGTACTCAAACTACCACCTAGTGACGCAGTTTTATGGTCCTTACTTCCCTACACACCATACTAGTGTAGCACCTTGTCCCTGGCCCATACTGGCCTTCAAAACACTGTCTGACTATGTACTAAACCCTGTCAGCATATTCCCGTTCTATCCGTTAACTGTACTAACTGTGCTTTGTGCATCAAGTATGTCAATAAAGTTTGTATGTGATAATGATGTGACATTATGTAATATGTGATGCACATGTAAGTATGACGCAGTAATCAGAAAGCAATTAGTAATTCAGCACAGTCATTAAGCACTTAATCATAATTAATTAATTGTACGGATACCTGGTTTAATGAGGGTTGTCACATTCTCCCCCTGTTAAGAAAATTTCGTCCTGAAATTTAAGTTCTGCTACTAGATGCAGAGGTCTTGGGGAACAAATGTGGGTATTTTTTTTTCATGCGATCCTCACGCTCCCAAGTGAACTCTGGGCTGTGTCGCGCGTTCCAACGAACCTTGACAAGTTTGACACTACTCCTGCGCGTCTTGTTAACTTTCCAGTCAGTAACCTCAACATGTTCTTCAATAAAGTGGAGTGTGTCGTCAATATGGACTTCGTCGGCAGGTATGACAACTGTTTCTTGAGTTGGATTCTTTTTCAGGTTAGATACATCAAATGTATCATGAACGTCATTCAGTTCTGCGGGTAGATACAACTTGTAAGCTACAAGACCAATCCTCTCCAGGATTTTGAATGGTCCAATGTATCTTGGGTTCAACTTCCCACGCTTCCCAAAGCGTGCTACACCCTTCCAGGGTGAAACCTTTAACAAAACCATATCTCCTACCTCAAATTCCAGAGGTTTCCTTCTTTGGTCCGCGTAACTCTTTTGTCGATCACGAGCCGCCCTTATGCGCTCTCGGATCTGTGTAATCTTATCAGTCGTCTCTTGAACCAATTCCGCACCCACAAGCTGCCTATCCCCCGCGTCTGCCCAGCATAACGGGGATCGACACTTGCGTCCATAGAGAGCTTCGAACGGTGTAGCTTGGATACTCGCACGGTAGCTGTTGTTGTATGAGAATTCTACCAAGGGTAAGTGAGTGTCCCAACTACCACCCAAATCCATTACGCAAGCTCGTAACATATCTTCCAACGTTTGAATTGTTCGCTCGCTCTAGCCGTCTGTCTACGGATGGAATGCAGTACTCAGATTCAACTGAGAACCAAAGGCTTCTTGGAAGGATTGCCAAATCCTTGATGCGAACCTTCTGTCTCTATCAGAGATAATAGAGAGAGGTACTCCATGTCGTGCAACTATCTCTCTCAGGTATAGCTCAGCAAGCTTGCTAGTGTTGTCTTTCTCCTTGATTGGCAAAAAGTGAGCAGATTTGGTCAGACGGTCCACGATTACCCAAATCGTATCGTGACCTCTGGGTGTCCTTGGCGATTTCGTTATAAAGTCCATTGAAATCTGCTCCCATTTCCACATGGGTATTTCAGGTTGTTGCAGAAGACCTGAAGGCTTCTGGTATTCGGCCTTTACCTTGGCACAAGTCAAACATTTGCCAACATACGTTGCAACATCGCCTTTTAATATCGGCCACCAATAGAAATCCTTTAAATCCTGGTACATTTTATCCGATCCTGGATGGATCGAGTACCGTGACTTGTGAGGTTCATCAAAAATTACTTCTCTCAAACCAGCAAAGAGAGGAACCCAAATTCTTCCCAAGAAGCACAATGTTCCATCCTCCTTTGGTACCAATTGCTTCTCCATCCCACGGAGATATTCATTCTCAAGATTCTCCCTTTTAAGAGCTTCTCTCTGCGCAGCATGAATGCGCAACGAGAGGTCTGTCTGAACAATCATTTCCAAATCCCTAACCCTTATGGGCTTGATTCTTTCTTTCCGACTTAAGGCATCGACGACAACATTCGCCTTCCCTGGGTGATACTTAATCTCACAATCATAATCATTTAACAATTCTACCCAGTGTCACTATCTCATGTTAAGCTCTTTCTGATCGAATATATGCTGTAAGCTCTTGTGATCAGTAAAGATGGTGCATCGCGTGCCGTACAAGTAATGTCGCCAGATCTTTAATGCAAACACCACTGCGCCTAACTCCAAGTCATGTGTGGTGTAGTTTTTCTCATGAACCTTCAACTGGCGTGAAGCATAGGCTATAACCTTCTGTTGTTGCATTAGCATGCAGCCTAAGCCTTGACATGAGGTGTCGCAATATACCACGAAGTCGTCAGTACCTTCGGGTAGGGATAAGATCGGTGCATCGCAAAGCTTGTTTTTCAACATCTGAAATGCTTCTTCTTGCTTGTCTCCCCATTCGTACTTCTTGTCTTTCTGTGTAAGAGAGGTCAACGGTTGAGCGATTTTCGAGAAGTCCTCAATAAATCTGCGATAATATCCTGCCAAACCTAGAAACTGTCGAATTTCAGTTGGCGTTTTCGGGGTCTCCCAATTCTTGATCGCCTCGATCTTTGTGGGATCCACATGAATTCCATTTCCGTTAACCACGTGACCAAGGAACTGAACCTCACGTAACCAGAACTCGCACTTTGAGAACTTAGCGTACAACTTCTCTTTCTTGAGCAGCTCTAAGATAGTTCTTAGATGTTTCTCATGTTCTTCCTTCGTCTTTGAGTAGATCAGAATATCGTCAATGAACACAATCACAAACTTTTGGAGGTACGGATTACAAACTCTATTCATCAAATCCATGAATACTGCTGGCGCGTTTGTCAGACCAAACGGCATAACCAGGAACTCGTAATGACCATATCGAGTACTGAAGGCAGTCTTCGGAATACTCTCTTCTTGTATACGCAACTGGTGATAACCTGATCGAAGATCGATTTTGGAGTAACAACTCGAACCTTGTAGTTGATCGAATATGTCATCAATCCTTGGCAAAGGATATCTATTCTTGATTGTCAACTTGTTCAGTTCGCGGTAGTCGATGCACATGCGAAAACTACCGTCCTTCTTCTTGACAAATAGCACTGGAGCTCCCCAAGGCGAGAAGCTTGGCCTGATAAATCCTTTATACAATAGCTCCTGAAGTTGCGTTGACAGTTCTTGCATTTCTGAGGGCGCAATTCGATAAGGTGTCTTAGCCACAGGCGCAGCGCCTGGAACTAAGTCAATGTGAAACTCGACTTGTCGCTGCGGCGGCAATCCTGGCAAGTCTTCGGGGAAGACTTCAGGATATTCCTTCATGACTGGAATGTCTTCTATCTTTGCCTCAGCAGCTTCTTTATCCACAATGTGTGCCAAGAAGGCAACACATCCTTTCTGCAAACACTTTCGAGCCTTCAAACAACTGGTGATTCTTAGGGGCGTATCGCGCTTCTCTCCATGTACTACAATTGTTTCTCCATTCGCCATTGGAATGCGAATGACCTTCTCGTGGCATACAATTTCTGCTCGGTTGCTTGACAACCAATCCATCCCCACTACCACGTCGAAGCTTCCTAACTCAACTGGCAGCAGATCAAGTGTGAACTCGTGCTCTCCCAGTTCTATCACGCAACCCCTAATAACTTCATTTGCTTCTACTAGCTTCCCATTAGCTAGTTCTATCGAATATGGAATGTCTAACTTACTGGTTACCAACCCAAGTATATTCTTAAATTCTAGCGATACAAAACTATAATCGGCTCCGGTATCAAATAATACAGATGCAAAGCGTTGGTTGATAGGGAACGTACCAGTAACTACATTTGGATCTTGGCGAGCTTCCCTCGCACCGATGTTAAAGACTCTTCCATGTGCTTGATTCAGCTTTGGGCACTCCCTCTTGAAATGCCCCACGTCTCCATAATTAAAACAACCTAGTCCTCGACCATTACCGTTCCCGTTATCATCTTGGTTGTTATTCGTTCCACGGTTTCTATTCCCAGCTTGATTCCCAAAATTTCCACGATTCCCATTCCCGCCATTTCCTCCCTGCTGGCGGTTTCCATTACCACTTCCAAAACCTCTCTGACCATTGTTGCTACGCCCAGTACCAACCCTGCATGTTTCTTTTGAATGGCCAACCTTCCCACAAGACTCACATTTCCTGAATCTGCACTGGCCGGGGTGATGATATTGGCATACATCACATTTGGGCAGAGTGCCCATGTACCCTCTTCCTTTGTTTTCGGCACCAGTTTTGGCCCTGGCTGGTGCGTTTCCCTCTTCTTTCTTGCTGACACTGTTGGTACCCTTTTTGAAGTTTGTGAACTTCCTCTTGTTCTCACTCGATGATTCAACGTGTGTCTCCTTCTTTTTTGGGTCAGAGATTGAAAACTTGTTTAACCGAATAGCTTCTTCAGTCAATGATACGCTCAGATCGATAGCTTCAGTAATTGTCGGCGGCTTTGACGTTGTTACCATACTCATAATCTGAGGCGCCAACCCCCAAATGAAATGCTCAACGCGCTTAAATTCCGGTGTAACCATGTATGGTACCACGTGAGATAGATCGTGGAATCTTTGCACATATTCGGCGATCTTTGGGCCGTCCATCTTAAGGTTCCAAAATTATGTTTCCAATTTCTGAATTTCGGCTCTGGAGCAATACTTTTTATGCATGAGTTCCTTTAACTCATTCCAAGTCAAAGCGTATGCTGCTGCCTCTCCCAGAGTTTGGACTTGGAGATTCCACCACGAAAGCGCTCCGTCTACGAACAGTCCAGAGATGTAGGTAACTTGCTGATCTGGTGCACATTTGCTCATCCTTAACACCGAATCGGTCTTCTCTGTCCATCGAACAAAAGCCACAGCACCCCAGTGCCGTCAAAATTCAGCGGTTTACAGTCTAAAAACTGTTTAAAGGTACAGCCTGTACAAGTAATGTTATTCACAGAAAGCATTAGCAACCGCACATAGAATATCCAATTGTAACGTAATGTGTCTTAAGCGACTTAAACATTACCATGTAGTGGGTTGTTCCTCGAGGTACCCCCGCTAGTTTCTGCGCGTGAGGCCTCATGCTCTGCTATTGCTCGGGAGATCCTTTCTTTTAATTCGGCCTCAATATTGGGCAATCGGGTTTCCCTTCGTGGAGGCATCTTCTATAAGAAGATTGTATAGGTCAGGTCATATTCATATAAGTATGTAGTATGCGTATATAATAACATTCATCAATCACACATAACATCCCATGTTATAACACAAACAAGTAATTCAACAATGCATGTAATGAGAATGCTGCGATTGAGCTTTTCATATATCAAGACCACAAGTACAGTTTTACAATTGTATCATACATCAAAATGGGACTATAGGGTCACATCTCCCCTGTCCAAAACGTCTACCAACTACAATAATCAAAAGTCAAAAGTGTGGTCTTCAAAAGTCTTCACAATCATGGCTCAATAGTTGTATTCTCACCAAAAGTAGCCTATCTGCAGGAGACCAAAAACCTCTAAGCTGACGGTGGAGGGGGGGAATGAAAAGCAAACGGCGCATACGCGCTAGCTCCTCCTCTAGAGTATGAACGAGCTGCAACAAACAGCTAATATGCTGCTCCATCGTAAGGAATCGAATACCGAAATCCGGGTAAGGAAATAGTGGAGCAGCAAACTGTGATGGATCAGTGCTAGGCGGAGGACGCGGAATCCTCTCTAGCTCCGTGACTCGACGACTCAGCATATCCTGCTGGAGCTACAGTGATAAAAGTATATCATCCCTTGTGTATCCGACGTGGAAGGGATGGTATGGATCAGTAACCGGCATCACGTTGGGCGGAAACCACATAAATGGCTCGCCCGTGGGTGCAGAAAAAGATGCAGCGTGTGTAGACTGTGGCATGAAATGATCGGCTGTTGACACAAAAGGTACGTGACCGGCCTGCTGACTCGAAGGTCCTTCCCCGGGATGGGGAGGAGGGATATCCTGAAGAAATGTGATGGGTAAATCTGCACGATGAACATCTGATACGTGTGGGTGAAATGGAGCAAAGTCAACGGGTGCAGGAGGGGGAGTAACCGGTCTAACAAATGGAGGAAAGTCGTCATCCTCGATCCACCCATTGTGGGTGAATGCATATCTGGGGTCAATGTGGGCAGCAAAAGGGGCAGGGTCAGGCAAAGGTGGAACAACTGGTGCCTCGGCAAGTGCAGGGTCATGCTCGGGTAAAGGATCGAGAGCAAGTATGGGCTCTGGTGCAATCAAGGGCTCGGGGTCAGCTGGAGCAAGCTCATAATCAGCAGCTATATCAAGGAGCTGCTCATCAGGAAAAACAGGTGCATCAATGGGCTGCTCAGCAGGAATAAAATCAATCTCCTGCTCAGGATCGAACTCAGGGTCAACAGGTGCCTCGAAAGGCTGCTCCCCAGGGACAAACTCAACCTCATGATCAGGGTCGAAATCATGAGGAAAGACAAGATCCATCTCTTCATCAAAATCAAAATCATGATAATCGTCATGTGGAATATCGGGTGCAACCGACATGGTTGTGTCAGAATCGGTATCCGTGGGATATCGCTGTAAACCCAATGCGTGTAAGGTACTGGAAGACACTGACTCGTATGAATCAGGACCTGAATGGTCAGAAGGAGCCTCGACAACAGGAATCTCCTCATGTGGAACAAAAACGGCGTCATCGACTGGAGCCTCGATATGTGGAACGACAACGACATCCTCGACTGGAGCCCCACCATCCTGGGCATCATCAGGGGGACCCTCAATCAAATGATCAATGTCATTGTCAGCCATAGCGTCAAGAGGTTGTTCCTCAAAAGGAACTGCAGCAAGTGGAAGGGGCAGGGATCTGGACAAGAGATAGATCCTCGCCCGGAAGACCATCAGCTATCGGTATGTCGTCTCCAAAATCTGGCAAGGCGAAAGGCTAAAAATCATCAGTATCATCTGAAAGCATCTCTGGATCTGTGGCCATCTCGTCATCTGAAACTATAGCCATGGGATCAATGGTGTCGGATGCTCCGCTCTCTGAAGAGGACATGGTTTCTATAACAAATCAATCACAAGTATGCACATATATCATCAAACGTCAAATAAGCATGTAAGTAATAACAATGTAAGCATGTATGCATCCTAGTCTTCCCAAGACTATCCCACCCAGCCTCTCAGACTGACCACTTAGTCTCTCAGACTAAACCTCCCAGTTTCCCAAATTGAACTACCCATCCTCTCAGGCTAAACCTCACAGTCTCTCAGACTGAACTACCCAGCCTCTCAGGCTAAACCTCCCAGTCTCTCAGACTGCCCCAACTAGTCTCTCAGACTACCCAGTCTCTCAGACTGAACTACCCAGTTAGTCTCTCAGACTAACTCCCCAGTCCCTCAGACTGAATTACCCAGCTGGTCTCTCAGACTAACTCCCCAGTCTCTCAGACTGAGTCCCCAGTCTCTCAGACTAACTCCCCAGTCTCTCAGACTGAAATATAAATGAATTCTTTAAAATGTGTTTTGTGTATTTTATTTGTAAAAATGTTTGTTTCCTGGATCTGGACACTTTGTGTATGCAATGAAAACATTTCGTGAGAGCCCTAATGATCGTAGTCTAGACTCGAGAAAGAATCCTAGTTCGCTATGACTGAAGCTCTGATACCAAGCTGTCATACCCTGACTTTTGCGGAAGCGTGGTTATTTGGTGTGACTTCTTAATACCATAGCATTCAATCATAACAATGCTAAATGATAAAACTAAAAAGACATTCATCCATTAATTATGTTTAGAAAATAACACAACAGCTTGTCTTGAAAACATCGATACCAAATTACGTTACAAACCATGACTCGTCTAACTGAGTTCATAAAGACTCCACAAACGACTTTAAATAAAACCTGAGTTTGGAAACATGTATCCCGTCCAGGAATAGGATACACCCCCTAAACTCAACAACCATGGATAACATCCTTTATTAAAACGCAGCTTGAAGACACATGCATACCCTTGCCAGATCCACTAGTTCCCTGAAATACATGTAGTTTAAAAATATCAACAAAAAGTTGAGCGAGTGCATGTGTTCGTGAGTATGTATAAAACCTTTAAAGTATGTCGTGTATGTATGTATGTATGTATGTCCCTGGTATGTAGCAATAAGGAAAAAGAGATCACCAATGGGTTGCAAAGCCAATGGTATGTGTGAAATGGTGCAGGAAAACTCAAACCTAGCAAATTTGTACCGGGCTTCCGGCTGGAAGACATAGTCACCACTATGGGCCACCCTGGTCCCCATGGGTGTGGGCTCGCTACACCCAAATAGATCTATCACTCATGTCCCTCGGTCCTACGACGAGGATTAATGGCCTTAAGTGTTGTACCCACCCTTCACATGATCTAGTAGTAAACCCTCCTTAGGCTAACCATACCATGTATAAAAATGTCTGTAATAACTGTAACATGTATTCCACCCCCGACGTATAAAACTGAAAACAGTAAAAGAAAAGGGGTACATGAACTCACAGTATTGCGTCCTCAGCTCGTAACTCAACTCTGTCAGTAAACACGACTACCTACAGTGTACTAACATCTATTAGACGGACGGGTCATGCCTTTGCTTAGTATTAATGTTTTTGAGTTACGTTTCTTATATTATTCCAAGTTATAATTACTTGTCAAAATAATTAATATTTCAACTTAAATTATATTTGGTTTTGGAATAATTGTTTAAACAATATTTCTGTATTAATACTTCTCAAGTATTTAACTTCGTATTTCCTTCCCAAGGATGGGGTATCTTATACATGTATATTTGTATTATTGTATTTGTGATTTCCGAAATAATATATTCCCAAGTCTCACTTTAGAAAATATATTTATAAACTCATTTTGTCCCAAAATAATGTATTGTCCCGAAAATATATATTTTTCACAAAAATCATATATCTTCTAACTATACTAGGAAAATATATTTTTATCTCCCAAAAATAATATATTTCTCCTTGTCCAAAAATAATATTTACCAAAAATATATATGTAACGGTATCGTTTTGGGATAGTAAATTTATTTTACCGAGTATACAAATAATCACACAAGTGTCTTAATATATATACATATTGTAAATATATATATATATATATATATATATATGTTTACCCATTTTTGTTTATAAAAACCAACCTTCAGTATTTGTATTTTCGTTATAAGAATTATGGCAAGGTTCATATCGAAAGCTTATGATCAAAATACACTTGTAAATACTTGTTAGAAAATATTTTTCTAAGTGTTTATATTTTTAGAAAATTTTGCCATAGTTTCCCCTAAAAACGGAGGTGTCTATGCTATTAAAGCATATCATTTTCTTTTCAAAAATCAACCCAACAATCAATAATCAAACTACACTTCCCAAGTGCAAAAACTATACAATTTTCATAACATCATGAACTTGAACTTTCACAAAAACTCATAGTAATTTGGTAGGGTGTTTAGTAGACTTAGTTACCCCTTAAAGTGTGTTTACTTCTTTAAAAATCTCATTCTTAAAGAAACTAGGTGTTTACAACTTTTAAACATTTTCTACAAAAATTATTCTTTTGAACTCTTCTTGTAAATAAAGTGTTCTTACACTTATTTTATCACCAAAAATAGTGTACATTTAAGTAAGAATCAAGTTCTACTAAAAATCATATTTTGAACTTGGTTTTCTTGGAAAATCATTCATGAATCTTAGATTCATAAAATTACTAGCTCATTTTATTTACTATTTTTCAAGAAATAATTTTATTTTCAAGTTCATGTTTATAAGTGAGGATGATCTTTTTATGTCACCACATAATCATCCTTTAACTTGCTAGATCATGTGTTTAATCACAATCTAGCAAGCTCCTTATGATGATCAACATTATAATCTCAAGTAAATGACAATCAAGTGTCATGCATGTATTTAAACAACATTATTTTAACAAGATTTCATCATTTTTAAGCTTCATGTTCATGATTCTTGTTTAAGTCTTTTAGTGTTCTTGTGATAAACAATATACTACAACTTTTAACCAACAAAATGAGAAGTAAAAACTAGTAACAAGAAGCTTACAACTAGCTCAAAGGCTAGGGAAGATCACAAGAGAAAAAGATGATGAAAATGGATGATAAAAGCAATGGATAGAGGTTCTTCAAGTTCTTCAAGCTTCAAGCTCCATGTAACACCTTCTAGTACTTGGAATGATCTTGAAATGGGATGAATGAGGTTGGATGATGGTGAAAAGGTGGTGGTGGTGGTGGCACCTCCTAGGGCTGAGAGGAAGAGTATGAGCGAGTGGAGTGAGGTTGTGTGGTGAAATGAAATGATGAAGATCTCTTGAATCCCTTATGCCATACTTATAATCTTACCTCTCCATATTTTGTTCACCAAATCAAGTAAAGATCCAATATAAAATAGAAATAAAATCTAGTGGTGGGGTCCTCCTTTGGGCCATAAATCATCAAGGGGGGGGGGTAAATGTAACTTGTAATGGTAAGTAGGTAAATAGTTAGGAGGTTAAGTGTAATATCTAGTGTTTTGAGTGTATGACATATTATATAGTGTGTTGGGGTATTTGGGGATCATAACTAGCTCAAAAATAATAAAACAATGTTTCTAGTAAAATTTTGGTGTTCCGGGTAATGTCCGGTTGTTCGGTTAGATACCGGTTCGTTAAAGTGCTAAGTTATACCGTATAGTGTCTTTTATGTAACTTTTTATGACACTATTAATTCCCAACACTTAGGAAAGCATTCAGGACCATTTAGTCAATTTTCTGCATAATACTAGTATGTTAAAAAGCTGAATTTTGCTGAAAAATGCATAATTCTGCACTTTTAGTGGGTTTTAGGCACTTTCCGGTACTCAAACTATCACCTAGTGACGCAGTTTTATCGTCCTTACTTCCCTACACACCATACTAGTGTAGCACCTTGTCCCTGGCCCATACTGGGCTTCAAAACACTGTCTGACTATGTACTAAACCCAGTCAGCATATTCCCGTTCTATCCGTTAACTGTACTAATTGTGCTTTGTGCATCAAGTATGTCAATAAAGTTTGTATGTGATAATGATGTGACATTATGTAATATGTGATGCACATGTAAGTATGACGCAGTAATCAGAAAGCAATTAGTAATTCAGCACAGTCCTTAAGCACTTAATCATAATTAATTAATTGTACGGATACCTGGTTTAATGAGGGTTGTCACAATTTGGACATGACCCATTCGTACTATGAACGGTCCCTTGTTTTTCACAATCAAAATTTCATTTAAAAATATGTCCCGTTTCAAAAGACATAATATATATCATCAAACGAACCTTGACGCACATACGAAAACCATTAAGTTAAAAATACTTACAACCTACTAGGGTTTTCAAAAGACAAGCATGATAGGAGCTAAGATTTAACTACTAGACATAAACAAAAGTGACAAAATATATTAGACATTGTCTTCTTTACAAAATTAGCGGAACATATGACGGGCTTTGAAGCGTGTTTAAACCGGACGAAGCTTGTTAATTAAACTTGAGATTTACCTACATCACCACAATAAAGTAAACTTCATTAAAACTAAATTTCTTCCTTTATAACTCAAGATTTCAACTCACGGATTTATAGCCATTATGACATCCGCGAACTTACTAGTTACCCGTTACTCGTTACTTTAATATCATCATTCTTGCACACAAGTATGTTCCAAAAATACAACTTCATACCATCCTTTTTAATCTTACATTCTAATTCTTTGACCCGTTCATAAAGGGTCTACACATTCTTTCTCTTTCAGTTTGATTCAACATATTCGACCCATATAATGAGTCCTACACATGGTACTTTATATAATTAACTCAATTACCACATTATATAGTAAAACATTAGTATAATAAAACCATGAATCGTACGAATAGCGTACCTCGATCTTGATTCCCTTGTTGCATCGCTTGACTTGAACTTTCTTCCTTAACACCTATACATAACCATTCACACTTTAATTTATGTCTTATTCCCGTTTACACTCACCAATTGATAAGACATCATACAATCTACATTTACTTCACAAACACCTTCAAATCACATAAAGTTTATGACTAACAAGGCTAAAATCTTTATTAAGGCATTTCATCAAACACTTGGTGTGCATAACATCAACTAAGCATAAGGTACAAGTGTTCAAAGCATGGTTCTACTAGTTCATTCTTAGTTTATCAAGATCAACCAAAATTTCCTACATCAATCATTCCAAATCAGTTTTTAACTATCATTTATTCATCAATAACAATTCTCATACTAAGCCATTACAATAATTTGCATATAATTTCATTCATGTTCTACATTATCTTCCTAATTCAAGTGAGTTTATGCTTCAAATCGTTTGATTAACTAAACTCAAACAAATTCCTTGTTCTATTGTGCAATCCTAACTCATAACTACACAATTATTCACATTACTACAAGATTGGGTTGAAACCCACTTTCTACAAATCATCAAAACAGAAATTTCAACTTACCAATCGTTGAACAAGCTTAGATTATTCGACTTTTGGGTTCATGAATCCGTTAGGGCTCTTAAATTCCTTCTGATTTTGAGAATCTTATGAACTTAGGGTTCCTCTTGGCCCCTTTTTGGCTCTGGTCGATCCACAGAACACACAAGGTGTGTGTGTTTTGTGTTTTTCTTATTAATTAAAAACTTTCATTCTTTTTAACAAGTTTACCCCTTCTAGTCAGTATTGTTGTTTATTTATCACATACCTTCCCTTCTAATTGAGTTACTAACATATGCATTTAACTAGGTTAATGTAACATAACTAGACATTTAGGTAACATAATAATTTGCATATTTTTGGGATGTTACAAGTCTACCCGCCTTAAAAGAGGTTTCGTCCCCGAAACCTTAATACGTACTGAATAATGCCGGGTAGTGCTCCCTCATTTCATCCTCTAGTTCCCATGTAAGATCTGATCCTTTTCGATGTTGCCATTGCACCAAGACTTGCTTTATAGTTTTGTTTCGAAGGTGTGTTACCTTAGAATCCTTAATAGCTATTGGTCTTTCAACGTAGTTCAACCTTTCGTTCAATACAATATCATCAAGGGGTACGTATGCCGTCTCATCCGCTAAGCACTTTCTTAATTGTGACACATGGAATGTGTCATGTATTCCATCTAAGGCCGGCGGTAATTCTAAGCGATATGCGACTTTCCCAACCCGAGCTAAAATCTTGAAAGGTCCTATATAACGGGGACCTAGCTTTCCTCGCTTACGAAAACGGATTATACCCTTCCACGGGGAAGCCTTCAATAACACATGATCACCTATTTGAAATTCGATAGGACGTCTTCTTCGATCCGCATAGGCTTTTTGTTGGTCTTGAGCCGCTTTTAAACGGGCTCGGATGAGATCAATCTTCTCGTTAGTCTTAGCTAGTACATCATTGGGCGCAATTTCTCTTTGCCCCACTTCTTCCCAACAAATGGGAGTTCTACACTTCCTCTCATACAACATTTCATACGGTGCCATTTGAATGTTGTTATGGTAGCTATTGTTGTACGAAAATTCCAGCAATGGCAAGTGGTCATCCCAGCTTCCCCCGAAATCTATCACACACGCTCGTAGCATATCGATGAGTGTTTAAATGGTTCGCTTAGACTGACCATCCGTTTGGGGATGGTAGGCGGTACTGAAATGTAATTTGGTACCCATACTCTCATGGAAACCTTGCCAATATCGAGATGTGAATCTGGTATCTCGATCCGATAAAATGGATACAGGGACTCCATGACGAGATATTATCTCGTTAACATAGATTTCCGCCATCCTTTCGGAAGAGAAGGTCTCCCGAATGGGTAAGAAATGCAAGCTCTTGGTGAGACGGTCCACGATCACCCATATAGCATCGTGTTCTTTCCTTGTCTTAGGAAGCTTGGTCACTAGGTCCATCGTCACTTCTTCCCATTTCCATACCAGAATTTCTAACGGTTGTAACTTTCCGTATGGTTTCTGATGTTCTGCCTTTACCTGCAAACAAGTCAGACATTTTGCAACATTCTTGCCGATATGACGTTTCATACCGGGCCACCAATAATTTTTCTTCAAGTCTCGATACATTTTTGTGGCCCCCGGATGGACCGAAAAACGAGATTTATGAGCTTCATCAAGTATCATAGTCTTTATCTCTCATGAATAAGGTATCCAGATTCGATCGAACCTCGTTTTTAACCCATTCACATTTTCCTCCAGTTTATCCGCAAACCCCTTTGTCCTTTCTTTCTTTGGATCCCCCATACTTAAAGATTTAACTTGCGCCTCTCGTATTAACTTAAGAATTTGAGGAGTAATAATCATTCTCATTGATGTCACTCGAATAGTAAATAGATAATCCTTACGACTTAAGGCGTCGGCCATGACGTTCGCCTTTCCTGGGTGATAGTGAATATCGCAATCATAATCCTTAATGAGCTCTAGCCATCTTCTTTGTCTCATATTTAATTCCTTCTGTTCGAAGAAATACTTGAGACTTTTATGATCCGAATAAATCGTACTCTTCGTCCCATACAAGTAATGCCTCTAAATCTTTAAGGCAAATACCACTGCTGCTAGCTCCAAATCATAAGTCGGGCAATTTCCTTCATGAGGCTTCTACTGCCTTGATGCATATGCTATAACTTGTAACACCCGTCTCAATTTTAACATGAATTTAATACTAAATACGCATTTTAGATAAAAATACGACCTTACAAAAGTTTATCAAGTTAACTTCATACAAGTTTAAAACATTCCAAAATGTAGTGTTAAGTGTTTACAAGATTTACTTTTAACTAAAAGTAAATAGATCAATGCGGAAGCTTTGTTTGGTCGTGTGTTCGATTCTTGATAACCGCTCGATCTTCATCTGGGATATCACCAACTTCACCTAATGTCAAAACCATTCCAAATGTTAGCTTTGACAACAATTAAATAAGTAAATTCAAGTTCCATTATCAAACAAATGAAAACAAAAACAAAATTCCGGAAACAGGTCTCTCGAGCCCTGCGAGAGACTCATTTAAATCCTTAGCGGGAAGCGAGCGGCCTCGCGTGTCGCGCCAGATCGATGTTGCCCCGTCGCGTGCCGCGGGGAAGTCATTTTTCCAGCAGGTCCACTCCCTGGACCTGCATATCTGCCCAGCTCTAATTTTTACAAAAACATAACTTCAAATGACCATAACTTTTTATCTAGAGGTCCGTTTTAGGTGATTCTTTTTCCTACGCGTTGTAATGAAAATACACATCAATTTATCCTATTTTCCGCATATGAGACCTGAATTACAAATGAATAGTTTATAATTTCTTGTTTCATTTATTCGACCCATTTGTTTTACACTTTTCAAATCATGTTAATCATTCATTTTTTACTTCTAAGTGTACATACCCATTCCCCGGGCTTGTGAACTTCAGCGTATTATTCCCATTCCATGGTATTACGCTTTCATATCTATCAAGTATAGGGTGACGTTCACGTCACTTTAATATTACCAATTTACCCTTGTTTTGACTCGTTTGGTCATCTAATGGAAACCTCCATTTTTATCATCATACTAACATATTCCAACAATCATTTTGTCTCAATGCCATGCCTAATGAACTTCGTCATTTCGGCATTATACCAATTTCACTATTAGACTAATTCAAGTTAACTAACTATATTCAATATTCAAACATGATGTAACGAAACCAAGTTACATACTTGCATAATTCATCAACATTAGTTTCTATCCATAATTACCCGTTCCCGGGCTTGTCAACTTTAGCGTATCACTCCCATTTCATAGTTTACGCTTTTATAACTCAAATTTAACGAGTGACATTTAAGTCACTTCGAACACTACCGTTTCGACCATTATTTGACCCGTTTTCTATGATACACCCTACGATTTTAGCTGTTCATTTTAACCCGTTTGGCTTATTCCAACCATACTTTAACCATTTATTTTGACCCGTTTGGTTTGTCGAGTGAACTTCGTCACTTTTATGACTTACCAAACATACACCAATTATTCATTTTGACCCGTTTGGTAATGAGTGAGCTTCGTCACTTCTACGATACACCAAACGTTCTCTAATCGTTCGCTTTAACTCGTTTGGTTGTCGAGTGAAAACCATCACCTCAATGACATGCCAAACTTATTTTAACCAATATTTTAACTTGTTTGTTTGGTCTAGTGAACTTCGTCACTTCGGCGATACACCAAATTCACATATTATGCTAATTCAAGTCTACTAACTAAAATCCATAATCAAGCATAATGGACTATACTTTCATAATTCAAATAAACTAGTGACTACCAAATCACTTCAACACTACCATTTTATCCATTATTCGACCCGTTTGGTTGTATAATGGAAACCACCACTTCACGACACACCAAACTTATCTTAACCAATATTTGACCCATTTGTTTATCTAGTGAACATCGTCACTTCAATTAGACATCCAAATTCATATGCTATGCTAAATTAAAAGTCTACTAACAAAATATATAACAAACATAACGTAATGAAACCGTAGTTACGTACCTTTAGAGCGTTCCCTTCAAACGCATGTCCGTTCCGGCTCGTCCGCTTGAAGACTCGATTCCTTTACCTATAGAGTTCAATCAACGATTCGTTTAGAACTCTATTCATGTCATATAACGTATAATTCTCAACATCCTTCAAATATGCGTTTTGTTCTGAATTTCAACATTTAGTTTTCTCTTAGGCGTTTTAACAAACACCTTATGGGCATCGTTTTATTAAATCCATTATCAAGTTCATGGCTAACTATTTAGTCCAAAATTTAACAAGTTTTGCAAGTTTATTATATCTAGTATGCATAATAGCATCTAGATTCACTTCATGTAAATCAACAACACTCGTTTTTAAAATCAAATTCCTAGTGTTCTTCATCATTCTACAAAACCCATTCTACACTTAGATGGGTGACCATGAATTTCACACTTTTGAACATCAATTCAACAAGTATTTGACTAGGGTTTACTCCTAGACATGTTTTCATTACTAATTTCATCTGAACATCAATCATGCAAGTCTAATTTTCGATTTCATATATTCACCAAGAATTCAAGATGGAACTAAATAATAAAATTTGGCATACCTTATGATTCCTTCATGAAGGTGATCACTAATTTGAGCTTGGATTTCGATTTGGACTTGATTTGCCCCTTCAATTTGATGAAATTATGTTCATTAGGGTTTGAGTTCAAGAACCCCTTATGCTCCTGTGGAAAACCTCGACCAGAACACACACTGAAGTGTGTGTTTTGGTGTTTTGTTTTTATTAAATAAAACCATTTTCAATTTTGTCAAGTTTAGTCCCCTCACTTGTTCAACTTTTTATAAAGAGTATTTTAACCAAGAATTTCGTATTATGTCAAGACTTATAATTAACTAGGTTATTTATTCCTAGTTATTCTATTTTGACCATAACCGACATTTGATTATAATATAAAAATTTATATTTTTGGGGTGTTACATAACTCTACCCCTTTGCATTAAAACACAACCCAACCCCTGATGAGAAGCATCCGTATACACAACCAAATCTTCCACGCCATCTGGTAGGGTCAATACTGGTGAGCTTGATAATTTTTCCTTCAATGTTTGGAAAGCCTTATCTTGATCACTGCCCCACATAAACTTCTCATTCTTTTTTGTTAATTTTGTCAAAGGTGAGGCTATTTTTGAGAAGTCCTGAATAAACCTCCTGTAATAGCCTGCCAGACCCAAAAAGCTTCTCACTTCGCTAGGATTTCTCGATGGTACCCATTTCATAACAGCTTCAACCTTGGACGGGTCTACGAGGATACCGTCCGCATTAATCACGTGACCGAGAAATTGTACTTCTCTAAGCCAGAAGGCACACTTAGAGAATTTCGTGTATAATTTCTCCTTGCGGAATACTTCAAGGACCTTTCGTTAATGATGTGCATGATTGGCTTCACTTCGAGAATACACCAAGATATCGTCGATAAAAACTATAATGAATTTGTCTAACATGGCCCGACATACCCGATTCATAAGATCCATAAAGGCGGCAGGCGCATTCGTTAGTCCAAAGGACATTACCAAGAACTCGTAATGTCCGTATCGCGTTCTAAATGCAGTCTTGGCCACATCTTCATCCCGTACCCTTAACTGGTGGTATCCTAATCGCAAATCAATTTTGGAAAACCAGCTTGCCCCTTGCAATTGATCGAAGAGATCATCAATCCGAGGCAACGGGTAACGATTTTTCATCGTTAACTTATTCAATTTTCGATAGACGATGCACATGCGCATCGAACCATCTTTCTTTTTTACAAAGAGGACAGGGGCTCCCCAAGGTGATACGCTCGGGCGTATAAAACCCTTATCAAGTAACTCTTGTATTTGAACCATTAGCTCCCGCATTTCGACCGGGGCCAATCTATAGGGAGCTTTGGCTACGGGTTTGGCATCGGGGTATAACTCAATCTTGAAGTCTACTTCGCGCTCCGGTGGGAGCCCCGGTAAATCTTCCGAAAAAACATCCAGAAATTCGTTTACAATCTTGACATCTTCAATCCTTGGGGTGTCTTGTTTGGTATTTATCACAGAAGCCAAAAATGCCTTGTTTCCATTTCGTACATACTTAAATGCTTTAAGTATAGAACAAAGCTTCGAATTAACATTCCTTTCCCCTTGTATACTCACTCGTTTTCCTCCCGATGTTAATACATGGATAATCTTTTTCTCGCATTGGATTTTGGCATGATGTTTGGCTAGCCAATCCATGCCAACTACAACCTTGAATTCTCCCAATACCATAGGAATAAGATCAATGGCAAACTTCTCATCTTCAACGATGATTTCACAATTTCTACAAACTTTATGTAACAAATAACTCGTACTATCTACTATTTCTACTTCTAAGGGCACATGCATTCTTTTGATTCTAAAAGAGGGGTGTGATACTAATTCACTTGATACAAACGATCTACTAGCTCCGGTATCAAATAACACATACGTAGGTATCAAGTTCAATAAGAATATACCTGACACAACATTCGGGTGGTCCTTTGCTTCTTCAGTCGAAATCTGAAACATCCTCCCCTTAGCTCCTAGGACTTCCTCCTTTCTTACTTCCTTATCAGTTTTCTGTTGAAGCTTGGGGCATTCAGCCTTAATATGACCCGGTTGGAAACAGTTATAACACGTTCTGGTAGGATTAGGACATCTATAGTATGAATGTCCCTCTTGACCACAATTGTAACATCCCTTCTTTCCCTTCAAGCACTCCCCCATGTGTATCTTTCCACAAGTCTTGCATTTAGTGATGCTACCTTTCGCCTTATCCTTCTTGCCATGATCTTGAAATTTTTGTTTCTTTGACGGGCTTGAGCTGGGGACATTCTTAGACGTTCTCTTCTCACCTCTCTCTGCTTGTCTTTTTAGTTCAATCTCCCTATCTCGGGCCTAATTAATGAGCTCGTTCAATGTTTCACATTTAGAGGGAGTTATGAACTCCCTATACTCAGCCTTCAACATGCCATGATAGCGAATTATCTTCATTCTTTCTGTTCCTGCTATTTCTTGACAAAATTTCAGCTTGTCAAGGAATGTGTTGGTGATTTCATCAATTGTTTCATCTTTTTGACGAAGATGCAAGAAATCTTCTTGGATCCTATCAATGGCATATTGCGGGTAGTGGTACATTAGGAAAGGTTCCTTGAACTCTTGCCATGTCAAGGCTTGAACTTTATCTTCACCCATTTCCTTACAATAAGCATCCCACCAATCTTTAGCTTGGAGTTGTAACAATCCAGTGGCAAACATTACTTGATCTTCCTTTTCACAATGGCTCCTTACAAACACCGCCTCCGTGCTTGCGATCTACCTTTGACATGCTATAGGATCAATCTCTCCTTTATTGGGTAAAGGGTTGCACGCCATAAATTCCTTGTATGTGCATTTGTGAGTTCTCTTCTTTCCTTGTATTTCACCAATCATCCCTTTTAACTCGTCCATCTTACTCGCCATCATCGTTTCCACCACTTCCAACACATGACTCTCCACTTCTTGGGCCAACCGAGGAATATTTGCCTCGATTTCCCTTCCAACCTCTACCGAAATCATAGTTTTTAGTTGTTCTTGTTGTGCCGCTTCGTCATCATTCGTGCCTCCACTATCAGCCATCTACACATAAACATCCTTCTTTATTTTAAACATTCATTCATCCTTTCTATCATGTAATCAAAATAGTAATACATAACTCTCATTCTTTTTAATATGTAATAATACTCACGACTAATACATACTTAAACTTCCTTCGGAAATACGACGTTTTCGACAACCAACATCATGGTATTCTTTCTTCCATATATCTTAGTGTCACTTTTCTTAGCCTTTAGAATCTCACTATAACGTTTTTAATACTTTCCATGTGATAAAAACAACAAACAGAACAACATATTTCAAACCGGCTAAAAATGGTCTCCACCGTAAGCTACGGTGGCTACCGTAGCTTACGGTGGCCTTTATTTCCTTACGGCCACTCTTTACTGCCTTACGGTGGAAAGAAAATCTCAAGGTCTACCGTAAGCTACGGTAGCCACCGTAGCTTACGGTGACGCCCAGCATACTATGGCTGATTTTTCACATTTTTGCAGACATTTCCGACCCGTTCTAACCCAAACTGACCCACAATATCACAAAATGACCCGATTCATCCCACACCATTCCATAACATCCTGTAACAATTCCACAACACTCCATAACTAAATTATTCGTTATGCAAAATTCTAACTTTAAAGGTACTTACTTGCTTCGCGTTACGGAACGAACACACACTTCACACGAGTTTTCTGTTTGAGTTCAAGCACTTTATGCTTAAATCCCTCAAACCTAGGCTCTAATACCAACTTGTAACGCCCAAAAATTTTTTTCCATTTAAAGTTTAAATAATGACATACTATTTCTAACGAAATTTGGACATGACCCGTTCGTACTACGAGCGGTCCCCTGTTTTTCACAATCAAAAATTCATTTAAAAATACGCCGTGTTTCAAAAGACATAATATATATCATCAAACGAACCTTGACGCACATACGAAAACCATTAAGTTAAAAATACTTACAACCTACTAAGGTTTTCAAAAGACAAACATGATAGGAGCTAAGATTTAACTACTAGACATAAACAAAAGTGACAAAATATATTAGACATTGTCTTCTTTACAAAATTAGCGGAACATATGATGGGCTTTGAAGCGTGTTCGAACCGGACGAAGCTTGTTAATTAAACTTGAGATTTACCTACATCACCACAACAAAGTAAACTTCATTAAAACTAAATTTCTTCCTTTATAACTCAAGATTTCAACTCACGGATTTATAGCCATTATGACATCCGCGAACTTACTAGTAACTCGTTACTTTAATATCATCATTCTTGCACACAAGTATGTTCCAAAAATACTTCATACCATCCTTTTAATCTTACATTCTAATTCTTTTGACCCGTTCAAAAAGGGTCTACACATTCTTTCTCTTGCATGTTGATTCAACATATTCGACCCACATAATGAGTCCTACACATGGTACTTTATATAATTAACTCAATTACCACATATAATAAAACCATGAATCGTACGAATAGCGTACCTCGATCTTGATTCCCTTGTTGCTTCGCTTGACTTGAACTTTCTTCCTTAACACCTAAACATAACCATTCACACTTTAATTTATGTCTTATTCCCGTTTACACTCACCAATTGATAAGACATCATACAATCTACATTTACTTCACAAACACCTTCAAATCACATAAAGTTTATGACTAACAAGGCTAAAATCTTTATTAAGGCATTTCATCAAACACTTGGTGTGCATAACATCAACGAAGCATAAGGTACAAGTGTTCAAAGCATGGTTCTACTAGTTCATTCTTAGTTTATCAAGATCAACCAAAATTTCCTACATCAATCATTCCAAATCAGTTTTTAACTATCATTTATTCATCAATAACAATTCTCATACTAAGCCATTACAATAATTTGCACATAATTTCATTCATGTTCTTCATTATCTTCCTAATTCAAGTGGGTTTATGCTTCAAATCGTTCGATTAAATAAACTTAAACAAATTCCTTGTTCTATTGTGCAATCCTAACTCATAACTACACAATTATTCACATTACTACAAGATTGGGTTGAAACCCACTTTCTACAAATCATCAAAACAGAAATTTCAACTTACCAATCGTTGAACAAGCTTAGATTATTCGACTTTTGGGTTCATGCATCCGTTAGGGCTCTTAAATTCCTTCTGATTTTGAGAATCTTATGAACTTATGGTTCTTCTTGGCCCCTTTTTGGCTCTGGTTGATCCACAGAACACACAAGGTGTGTGTGTTTTGTGTTTTTCTTATTAATTAAAAACTTTCATTCTTTTTAACAAGTTTACCCCTTCTAGTTAGTATTGTTGTTTATTTTTCACATAACTTCCCTTCTAATTGAGTTACTAACATATGCATTTAACTAGGTTAATGTAACATAACTAGACATTTAGGTAACATAATAATTTGCATATTTTTGGGATGTTACAAAATTCAAGTGTTCTTCATCATCCTACAAAACCCATTTAGCACTTATATAGATGATTATAAATTTCATATTTTATATCATCAATTCACCGAGTTTCTCAATCATAGTTCGTTCCTAAGCATGGATTCAACATAGTATCATTCATACATTCGATATTCTAGCAATAATTTTGTTTTCAAGTTTTCACCAAGAATTCGAGATGAAACCAAATGAAAAAATTCGACATACCTTGTGACCCTTCACTTGGGTGATCACGAATTTAGTTAAAGCCCCAATTTTCTTTGCTTGATTCCGCTTGATTTTGATCAATTTGATGGATTTAGGGTCTTGAGAAGGAGACCCTCTTTTCTCCTGGACATTCCACGCACACACACACACACACACTAAGTGTGTGTGTTGTGTTTTATTTAATTTGTTTTAATAAAACAAGCTTCCCACTTGGCAAAATCAGTCCCTATAGTTCTAAGGATTTATTAATGAGGCTATAACTCATAGTTTACCATTTAATTACCCATTACTAACTAGGTTAATTCTACCTAGTTAACTTAATGGGTTTGGAAAGTTAGAACCCGTTTTATTTTAAGTCCCGTTAACTTGGGCTTCTTATAGGCTTTGTTTTTCTTAAAAAAGCTTTTATTCTCTTTTTATTTAATATTAGGCTTATTTGTTTAAATCCTAATATTTACCGGGTTAATTTTACCGCTGACGGTATTTTACCCGTTCATAAATATTAACGTGGTTTGATTACCAAACCCGTTTTCGGGGTGTTACATCTTTCCTGATGATTCAACATAATTCTGTTGACTTAGTCAGGAATTTGACAATTTTACCAGATTTCTGGTAAACTTAAGAGACTTTTGATGAGATATCAAAATGTTCATCAGAATTCTGATAATATATCAAAATTCTTCCTGGTCATCAGAATTTTCTTTATTTTGTGAGAAAAATGTTTTTGAAGTTTCTTCATATGTCATGTCAACCATTCCCAATTTGCTGACTAAAAGATTGTGTCTTTTCTTATCAAGAGGTTTAATAAAAATGACAGCAATTTGGTTTTCTGTCGGAACAAAGTACATTTCAATGTTACCTTTCTCCACTTGATCTTTTATGATGTGATATCTGACATTGATATGAAGTATAGGAATTTTCATCAGATTTTCTCCTTAGTCTCTCAGCTAAGTCTGCATCCATAAAACTTGTGAGTAACAGCTTGCTGCAGCTACATATTCTGATTTAGTTATGGATGTGGATACACAATTTTGGTTTTTGCTTGCCCAGCATACTAATCTTTCTCCCAACATCCGACAAGCACTAGATATGCTTTTTCTGTCAAGTTTACACCCTGCATGATCTGCATCTATGTATGCTATTAAGTCCAAATTTGTGCCTTTGGGATACCATAAACCAAGATCATGAGATATTTAAAAACTCTTTTAACTACTTTTAAGTGGGACACTTTAGGATTACATTGGTATCTTGCTAGGAAACAAGTTGAAAACAGAATATCTGGTCTACTAGAAATTAAGTATAACAATGATCCTATCATTCCTCTGTAAGTTTTACTTTCAACATTTTTACCATCAGGATCAGAATCAAGTTTATTTCCTGTGGCCATGGGAGTTTTTTGAAGATGAACAAGTTTCAAGTGAGTATTTTTTTTCAAAATTGTTCTGACATATTTTGATATACTCAAGAATATGCCTTCACTTTGTTGTTTTACCTGAAGAGCTAGAAAGAAAGTTAGCTCACCCATCATGCTCATTTCAAAGTGACTGGTCATTAAATTTTCAAAGTTTTTACAGAATTTGGGATTGGTTTATCCAAATATGATGTCATCAACATATATTTAAACCAACAAATTGTGCCATTTGTGTGATTTAAGAAACAAACTTGTGTCAATTGTACCTTTGGTGAAGCTAGTATTGATTAGGAAGTGTGAGAGAGTTTCATAGCATGCTCTGGGAGCTTGCTTCAACCCATACAAGGCTTTGTTTAGTTTGTAAACATGTTTTGGAAATTTTGGGTCAACAATGCTTTTAGGTTGTTGCACATATACTTCCTCCTCAATTTTACCATTCAAGAATGCTGATTTTACATCCATCTGGTAAACTTTGAAATCTTTAGATACTGCATAAGCAAGGAAGATTTTGACAGCTTCTAGTCTTGCAACAAGTGCAAAGGTCTCTCCGTTGTCTATTCCTTCTTGATGAAAATAGCATTTGACCAGTAATCTTGCTTTATTCCTTGTTAAGATACCTTATTCATCATATTTGTTTCTGAATACCCACTTTGAACCAATAACAAATTTGTTGGTTGGTCTGGGTACCAGATTCCATACTTGGCTCTTTTCGAATTGGTCAAACTCTTCTTGGTCTAAGTCATTGAGTGCTTCTTTGATAGATATTGACTCTATAATGCTCAAAAATCCTACATGGAGACATTCATGAGCTGTAGATGACCTTGTCATGACACCTTCCTCTAGATTCCCAATTATTTTTATAGAGATGTCCTTTGATCCATCTACTTTTGTTGTGTGCATTTGTCTAATCTGATGAGGATTCTCCTGCTTCCCCTTGATTGATGATTTTTTCTAAGTGAAGTGACTTAGAATTCTGGTCTGTGTTAATGTTTTCTGGTGATTCTATTTGTTCCTTGTATTTCTGACAATGGCTCCAGATTATATCCAGGGTTAGTATATGACTGATTTGTGTATGTTCCATTATTTTTGTTTTTACAGTCATATTCTAGAAGACCCTAAGGGGGATGATTGTAATGATACCAAAAAGGTTAATATGGACCAGTATACAACCGTAGGTAAATCGCACATCAACTATCGCCAGGAGAGATTCTTGGTTCATAATAAATGCCCCCCTCTTAAATCACCAACACGTTTTGGGATTAGTTGGTTGTAGAGCACATGAAAACTCCACAGTTAAGTGTGATCGGGTGGGAGCAGTACCAGTGTGGGTGACTTCCTGGGAAGACTCCATCAGACAACCAAAAACAAATATGTGAGTTCCTAGATGGGGGAACCCAACGAGAGAAAGCAGATTATATTTGTGGTGCGAGATGCCAGATGTTACAGAGGCGAGACAGGATGAGTTGTAATAGTTTACAAAATTTGTAGTGTGGAAACTAGTTTGATTTGCCAGAAAATACAAAGAAGATCGGTACTCGATGGGTGTTTAAATGCAAAAAGGACGATCAAGGTGTTATTTGGCATACACCTCAATCAAGAGGGAATTGATTATAACGATGTTTATACTCCCTTTCAAGACTTGAAGCTATCTAAATAATTTTGGCATACACCTCATTCAAAAACTTCAAGGTCTTTCAAATGGACGTGAGAAGTGCATTTTTATACGGTATGGTTCGAGAAGAAGTGTGTCAGCCAACCACATGGTTTTGAAGATCCAAATTTTTGTGAGCGCGTATTCAAGTTAGAGAAAGCCATGTATGGACTTCATCAGGCACCACGGATTTAGTATGAGACCTTATCCATGCATTTGCATGAATACAGTTTTACTCGAGGTTTGACTGAGTGCACATTTTTCACAAAAGAGAAAGATGGGAAGTTATAACTAGTGAAAGTAATGCGGATGACATTACATCTGACTCTACAAATGAAGATTTATATAAAGATTTTGAGGTGGTGATGGAGGATATGCATGAGATGACGCTTGTGTCATTCGTAGTGTGCTCCGATTGTGCACAAAGCTAGAGAATGTTACTCCGCTTTATACCGAGGGGATCTGCCATGGACAAAGGCGCGCTACTCAAATTTTGGAAGGTGATTGTATATGCTCCTTTTGTGACTCCAACACAAGGGTCAACATAATTTTAGACTCCCTATACAGGTACCTGACTACCTGCACAGGATTATTGCCACATCTAAAGTGTCGCGTGACAGGACTCGGGAGTGGTGCATAAGTGTTGACCTATTCATCCTGTAGTGTCTGTTATACATGAGGCCACAGGCATGGCGTGGTGTATAGCATAGTACTTTTGCATCTGCACATCATTGGCAGGAGCAGATGTTGTTGTACGACGGGAAATACATCACAATTCTTGCGCGCTCCGTAGGGTATTTCCCAGATGATGACCCGAATCTATCCTCGGCGATCATGTCGACGAGGGTAGACATGCGTATGGTGCATGGCATGTGCATGGCGCCCAAGTTCCCTTGCATCGGCCTTTGGCACACCCATTTTCGGAGGTCATCTCGATCGTGCTTCTAGGGGTGGAAGGCATGGAGGCGTTGAAATAGCCGCCTGATCATGATATACCACCTTCGTCATCGCAGCTGCCGCCATCGCAGCCGCCTCAGTAGATGTATCACGTTTACCGAGTTGTGGGGCTACCTCCAGCTGTACATGCCTTTCATCATGGCATTATTTTCCAGATTGACCGGTTGGAGGATTTGATGAGGTAGTTAGTTGAGTAGAGCAGCATAGGAGTAGGGCTACCTGTTTCGAGGCCCGACCACTACCCTCGGCACGATAGTATCCTAATCCTAGTGCCATAGCTTAGGATCCCCACCCGGTAGGCGAGGATCCACCGGCATAGATGTGGTCGTTCTCTATTTCTAAGTATTTCACATTCAGTTGTATCTTTGTTTTGTTATGTATGTACAAACTAGTGTTATATATATATGTATAAATTTGGTTGTTTATATATGTGGTGTTTGTTTACAATGTTTAGCATGTTTAGTTGGTTGCCTATTATATAATAGTTTCTTTCCGATTAATTTAAAATGTTTGTATTATCTAATAAAATATTTACTTATATAATGTTTTGGAATTTATAAAGTACAAATATTTATACATAAATATTTATAAAAATGTTTTATGATATTTTATGATATTTTATAATATTAAAAGATAATATTGTATATATTATTTTTTTATAAAAAAAGCTTTTTAAATCTTGTTAAACTGATAAATAAATAAAATTATAATCTTATAAACCTCATATCAGTCTATATGAGGCACGTAACACTACACAAATCCCATTATGCCCAACTTTTGAAGAAAAAAAAACACATGGGTTGTGCATAGGCCCCGTATTAGCCTATACACAATGTATACGACTAGCTATCAGAGAATAGAACTGACAGGTGCCAGTTCTGATTTTAACATTTTTGGTATACGTGTGTGAAGGGGTAAGGTCCCAAAAACCTCATAAAAAGGATTTGAGACCATACCGCAAACCAACCTTTTAACCTTTTGACCTTGCGCGGCCGCGCATTGGTCTTACAAGAAGAAGAAGTAATCAGCGATCTATAATCGCGCGCCCAAAGGAAAACATAAATCCTTGCGCCTTCCCCATTAGCAAAGGATAAAAATCCTGAGATCAATACTTCTGCCCAAATATCCAGACTTGGATATCATTTTACCCAGACTTGGGATTTATTCGTCTGTGTCCACACAGCAAGGTGTCACACCAGATTACGGCAGTAATCTTCTAGAAAGAAATACAATCGTACACCACCCAGACGGTTATAACCGTCTGGACACGTGTCATTACCACAGGCACCCCTGGAATCACAACAAAGGCATGCAATTGGAGAATAATCTCCACTTAAATCACTTTCCACGTGGCAATTCCCCAGCCATAGATCAAACCACGATCCGTGTGCATTCACATCGGATCAAGGCAACTCAACGCCTGATCAAAGAACTTAACGGAAGGAAATATAACCGTCACGGCATTAGCATCTTCCGTTATCTTTTCAATAACAGGTTTTCCCTCCCAAACTCCCGGTTATAAATACGAGAACTGTTCAGGTATAAACTCAGACTACTCTCACTCCTCAAATACTTATCTTCTCCGATACCAATACTTATTCTCACGCCGGAGTCGGGTCAAGGAGAGAACCCTCTTCTCCCCTTGGCGAGGCTAACGGTGTTCTTTTTTGCAGATCTACCGGAGAAGTTAATCCATTACGACTGAATCAACCGAGAGAGAGAGCTAACCCTTTATGCGGATTCAAACCCCCTAACTATCTCGGTTCCGACCATTTAGTTAGTGTTTCTTCATTGGCGCCCACCGATTCCTCTGTTTTCTAGTTTTTATCTCGTTTCGATTCAGTTCATTTCATTTTCTGTTTTACGCATGGCAGAAAATCCATCATCTCACCGGCAACCTGGTCCTCGACCAAACGTCGGAAACAATTTCCAAATCGAAGGATCCCCAGAACATTGGTTTAACAGATGCCAAGCTGCTTTAGACACAATCGTTATACAAATCGCCAGATCTGATTTCCCAAACATCAGATCTGGAGAAGAAATCAACACTACAGTATTGGACCCACCAACACCACGTCGGGGGGACATCTAATCCAGTCGTACCATTAAAATACAATCCAGATATAGCAGTTATCAGAAACCTAAACAAATACACATGGTTCAAGGAGGTCCGTCACGAAGACCAAATAAACAAAACTATGATCAACATTGGAGAGCACAACAAGTTGTGTTTCCTGTTGTTCCTGGGAGCCCTCAGGAAGAACGACCAGTGATTATTACTGGTATCTTCGGACATTACCGGACGGACTATATGTTTCTAGCATAATTTATCCAATTACGTACATGTACAACCTGAAAAGCATGTTCTACAACAAACTGCTGCACAAAAGCGCAGGGAGTTCATAACCGTTCAGATCTATTCATGGAGAAAAACTCCAGAGTACTGGTTCAACAGGTTCCAGATCGCCATGAACCAAATTTTGCACAAACACTCCAGAGTTGGGGGTTTCATTTAAGATCTATGATCAACGAAGCTGCAGATCTGAGGTCGCACAACGCATAACTTCCGGAGCTTTGCTTCTTGGGCTATAAGCCTTGACTAATACGGTTTTCGTCAAAACCTAGGTACTACAAATTCCTCTGAAAGATCCTTTTGATTTTTCCTTAAACAAAATGAGGGAAAGAGAACAAATCCCAGAATTCTTTTACATAACGTGAACACCTTCTAGTATACACTAAACAGCTGATGCTATCACTTATAAACATTTAAACTGGCACTTATGCTAATTCAAGTGCCATGACTTTTCAACATGAAAGTGTTACAACCTGACACTTATGTAAGCTATAACGGATATATATGCACAAACATTTATATTGACTAGCATAATTAGAGCGTCTATATCTGTACAACTGGTACTTAAAATTTGATGGATGAAAGAAATCATTAAAAAAAAAAAAAAGACATACGCAATCCGTTATCTTTTCAAGATGATGGGAACAATATAAATACTATTGTTGCGGTATAATACCACCGATTGAAAAATCACATAAAATTTTTTGGTAAATTTTTATACTCCTTATTTAAGGATAAGAGCACGTCAGTCTCCATGCGGGTCGAATGTTCCCTTACAAACACGTAAGTCGCCATACGCGCATGCTTCTTTATATTTGAGCACGTAAGTCGCCATCCGCGCTTGCTCCCTTACATACAAGCACGTAAGTCGCCATACGCGCATGCTTCTTTACATTTGAGCACGTAAGTCGCCATCCGCGCTTGCTCCCTTACATACAAGCACGTAAGTCGCCATACGCGCATGCTTCTTTACATTTGAGCACGTAAGTCGCCATCCGCGCTTGCTCCCTTACATACAAGCACGTAAGTCGCCATACGCGCATGCTTCTTTACATTTGAGCACGTAAGTCGCCATACGCGCATGCTTCCTTACATACAAGCACGTAAGTCGACATTCGCGCTTGCTCCCTTACATACAAGCACGTAAGTCGCCATACGCGCATGCTTCTTTACATTTGAGCACGTAAGTCTCCATCCGCGCTTACTCCCTAACATACAAGCACGTAAGTCGCCATACGCGCATGCTTCCTTACATACAAGCACGTAAGTCGACATTCGCGCTTGCTCCCTTACATACAAGCACGTAAGTCGCCATACGCGCATGCTTCTTTACATTTGAGCACGTAAGTCGCCATCCGCGCTTGCTCCCTTACATACAAGCACGTAAGTCACCATACGCGCATGCTTCTTTACATTTGAGCATGTAAGTCGCCATCCGCGCTTGCTCCCTTACATACAAGCACGTAAGTCGCCATACGCGCATGCTTCTTTACATTTGAGCACGTAAGTCGCCATACGCGCATGCTTCCTTACATACAAGCACGTAAGTCGACATTCGCGCTTGCTCCCTTACATACAAGCACGTAAGTCGCCATACGCGCATGCTTCTTTACATTTGAGCACGTAAGTCGACATTCGCGCTTGCTCCCTTACATACAAGCACGTAAGTCGCCATACGCGCATGCTTCTTTACATTTGAGCACGTAAATCGCCATCCGCGCTTGCTCCCTAACATACAAGCACGTAAGTCGCTATACGCGCATGCTTCTTTACATTTGAGCACGTAAGTCGCCATCCGCGCTTGCTCCCTTACATACAAGCACGTAAGTCGCCATACGCGCATGCTTCCTTACATTTGAGCACGTAAGTCGCCATCCGCGCTTGCTTGACACATGAGCACGTAAGTCGCTATCCGCGCATACTCCTTTAAGTCGCCATACGCGCATACTCCTTTGCTTACAAGCGAACACACATACAGTTGCTCCTTTACATACGCTAGTACAACCAATCAACGAGCACCAAGGTTTGCACAACCAATTCCTACGATGAGCAATCACGAACTATTCACTACCTCTACATCCCTACTCACAGTTAAAAACAGACATAACTAGCACCGGGAACGCACAGCAACTAGCCAAGCTATTCAACAAGTCAGACTTTGTACATGTAAGGTATTTTTTCCATTTCACTTTATTGGCCCCGCGCCCTATTAATGCAAAAATTATCTTTACATATTACTGTTTGTTACAAATTGCATATAATTCTTTGGTTTACGCGAAAACAATATGGTAAACATTGTACGCCTCATGAACAGTCTAAAAAGGGTACAACCTCCCGCATTTTTTAGACAAACGTTCACACATGAGCACAATACCATTCTCATTCGCTCTACCTGTTCAAAGAAATTAAACATATGCAACATATTGTAATTCAAACATAAATCAATAAACACAAAACATGAATGCATAACATTGCATTACTAGTGCAGCAAGGCACCTTTAGCAGCATTTACAGAAGCAGAACATCAAAACATTCTTTACAAAATAAACACCAAAGAAAGCCTCATCAGAAGTATACAGTACTTCCCCGAACACCCTAACAAGGGGGAACAATAGCCAGCTCAATATCCCCATCAACAACCGGTATCCCTTCATTCCCAAAAGAAGGATCAAAATAACACCTGTTTCGACACCGCCAAAGGCCGATCTTTCCGGTTAACTGGAAGATACTCCTTCAAAGCATTAGCAAACAGTCCAATGGCACATCCATCATCAACATCCTTAAAAGAAGGGAAGATGAAAAGGTCAGAACAAAGAAGAAAACTCACAAGTTTTCTTCTAAGATTTTTTCGAAAAATTGCGAAAGTGCACCTTCTCATAAAAATTCTCCACTCTCGCGCCCAAAAACATTTCCCTCTCATAAGTCCAGTGCTCCACTTATTTGCATAAGTACAACACTAGACTGGGGGGACTTGAAGGGGTAAGGTCCCAAAAACCTCATAAAAAGGATTTGAGACCATACCGCAAACCAACCTTTTGACCTTGCGCGGCCGCGCATTGGTCTTACAAGAAGAAGAAGTAATCAGCGATCTATAATCGCGCGCCCAAAGGAAAACATAAATCCTTGCGCCTTCCCCATTAGCAAAGGATAAAAATCCTGAGATCAATACTTCTGCCCAAATATCCAGACTTGGATATCATTTTACCCAGACTTGGGATTTATTCGTCTGTGTCCACACAGCAAGGTGTCACACCAGATTACGGCAGTAATCTTCTAGAAAGAAATACAATCGTACACCACCCAGACGGTTATAACCGTCTGGACACGTGTCATTACCACAGGCACCCCTGGAATCACAACAAAGGCATGCAATTGGAGAATAATCTCCACTTAAATCACTTTCCACGTGGCAATTCCCCAGCCATAGATCAAACCACGATCCGTGTGCATTCACATCGGATCAAGGCAACTCAACGCCTGATCAAAGAACTTAACGGAAGGAAATATAACCGTCACGGCATTAGCATCTTCCGTTATCTTTTCAATAACAGGTTTTCCCTCCCAAACTCCCGGTTATAAATACGAGAACTGTTCAGGTATAAACTCAGACTACTCTCACTCCTCAAATACTTATCTTCTCCGATACCAATACTTATTCTCACGCCGGAGTCGGGTCAAGGAGAGAACCCTCTTCTCCCCTTGGCGAGGCTAACGGTGTTCTTTTTTGCAGATCTACCGGAGAAGTTAATCCATTACGACTGAATCAACCGAGAGAGAGAGCTAACCCTTTATGCGGATTCAAACCCCCTAACTATCTCGGTTCCGACCATTTAGTTAGTGTTTCTTCAGTGTGTATAGGCCAATGCAATACCTATACGTGGCGGCGGGGTATTGACTTAGCTTTTTGGGGTGTGTTTATAGATAGAGCCTAATTTAGCTAACTAAAAGGAATCCTTTAGAAAATAAGAAAAAATCATTAGTACTTCAAATATTATAGAAAGTTGATATCTTGCTATTCAAACTAATGGTCTTAAGGTATTGGATGATTGCATATTCAAGAGGTGAATGATCGATCTTCGTGGTGAACATAAATGCGTGGTTTAGTGGTAGAAGTAGAGAGTGTGTGAGTTGTCGTTCTAGGAAAAAAATGGTATTTGGACACCCCCTATACGCCACGTATATCGTTATATGTGGTGTATATGTTTCATATCTACTAAGCTTGTATTAGTGAGGCATCAATCAGCCTTATACGATGATATGTATGTTCAGGGAATCATGGGGGTGGTAGGGGTAAAAGTTAAACCCTATACGTGGCATAGCACTATACGTGATGTATCGGTCTAGAATTTGCACTTTAAAGCTTAGAAGTCGGATGAAGGGTGATTCAACATAAACTTTAAACCATATTTTTTTTCCGATTGATCCTTCGAACCATTCGTATTACGATGTTGTCTTGAGACATTAGCTATGTTTTTGGCGAATATTCGAATGAGTCATGGATGTCAATAATTTCAGACATGTTGAATCTTCTTATGAAAGAGGGAAGTTGTGTTCGCCGTTCGATGTGATGACGGAAGAGTGGTACCCGACTTGAAGGAATAAATAAATCTCTATGATATTAATTTTACTCAAGCCAATTATTATTCTTTATAATATTTTGTTGTTTTGTATGGTATCATTATCTATATTTTTCCTATTTTAGGAGCACGGTATACAAAACAAGCAACAGAAATGACCAAATCATTATATTAGTATTAAATTATATTTGACGAAATGCATCATTTTCAATCATAATATAGTAAATTATATATTATATTATATATTATATTATATATTATATTATATATTATATATTATATATTATATATTATATATTATATTATATTATATTATATTATATTATATTATATTATATTATATTATATTATATTATATTATATTATATTATATTATATAACAATTGCAAGTTGGATGAATAGTAACTTTTTTTTTTTTTTTGCTCTTTTTTGGTCTTTTATCTCTTTCTTTTCTTTTTGACTTTTCTTTCTTTTATTTTTATTATTTTTTTATACTTTTACCTTTTAACTTTCGGTGCTAACAATTACAATTTTTTTAACTTTCTAAAAAATTTTATAATCAAATTTTACATGTTTATGTTTATGTATGTGTTTGTATAAATTCAAATTGATTTATGTTTAGACGTAAATTTTTCCCGGTAATAAGTTGGGTCAAATATAATATATTTCTTATGCTTATTATTATGTACGTTTTCAATTAATCTACATTTTAATGTAAATTTTATTTTATTTTTCTATAAATGAGTCGGGTAAAATATAATATGTTTTCGTGCTTATTTTTATGTACGTGTTCAAATGGTCTACGTTTTGACGTAAGTTTTTTTTCGGAAACACGTTGAGTCAAATATAATACGTTTTAATTAGACGCTATAAATTCGAGACACTTTACGTTTTGATATCGCCGCAATGTGCCGTACCTATTTTCTTAAGTGCTTATTTTTATGCACGCGTCAGTATAAATTCAAGTTGGTTTACCATTCGACGTAATTTTCTTCGAAAATATTGTGTCAAATATAATTCGTTTTCTTTCTTATTTTATATATGTTTTCAGCTGCTGGCCTACGTTTTAACGTAAATTACAATTAGGAAGTTATGTGGATAGTGCTTTTATCCTATTGGCTTTTTTTTTCTTTCTTTTTTTTTCTGGACTTTATTATTTTTTAATTTTTAGTTTTCTTTATGTTTAGTGTTTTAGTTTTAGGTTCCTTTTCATTAGTGTTATATTTAAGATAACATTTACGTTTCCATTTACAATTAATTTAAAATCATTCCGTCTCGTTGTCCAATTTAAATTTATGTTTATGGTCTTCGGTTGATGTAAAAAACATGTGTCGATATTCTTTTGAGTATATTTCTTTCGGTTAGTATACTAAACCAAAATAGATATCAATTGAAACCCCACATGATAGCGCATGTATTCTTAGTAGATCTTTGACATTCTATATCCTAACAATTTCAAAGTACTTGTACAGTAGCTTTTTTTTTTTTTTTTTTGACTTTTTTCTTTTTTTGTTTTTATTATTTTTCTTTAAACTTTTACCCCTTTAACTTTCAGTGTTAACAATTTCAACCTCTTAACTTTCTAAAAATTTTGTAATCAAGCTTTACGTGTTTATTTTTATGTACACGTTTCTATAAATTTAAATTGATTTACGTTTAGACGTAAATTTTTCCCGTTAATAAGTTGAGTCAAATATATATTCCTTATGCTTATTATTATGTATATTTTCTGTTGGTTTACGTTTTGATGTAATTTTTTTTCTATAAATGAGCCGGTTAAAGTATAATATGTTTTCATGTTTATTTTTATGTACGTATTCAAATGGTCTACGTTTTGACGTAATTTTTTTGTTCGGAAACACATCGAGTAAAATATAATACGTTTTCATTAAACACTTTAAATTCGAGCCACTTTACGTTTCGACACGCCACAACACGACGTAGCTATTTTCTTACGTGCTTTTTTTATGCACGCGTCGTTATAAATTTAAGTTGGTTTATGATTCGATGTAAATTTTCTTCGAAAATATGTGTCAAATATAATTCGTTTTCATGCTTATTTTTTGTATGTTTTCAATTGGTCTACGCTTTAATGCAAATTACAATTAGCAAGTTATGTGGATAGTGTTTTTATCTTATTAACATTTTTGTTTCTTTCTTGATTTTTTTCTGGAATTTATTATTTTTATTTTTTAGTTTTCTTTATGTTTAGTGTTTTAGTTTTAGATTTCTTTTCATTAAAGCTATATTTAAGATAACATTTACGTTTCCATTTACAATTAATTTAAAATCAATTCGTCTCGCTGTCCAATTTAAATTTATTTTTATGGTTTTCGGTCGATGTAAAACATGTGTCGATATTCTTTTGAACATATTTCTTTCGGTTGGTATACTAAACCAAAATAGATATCGACCGAAACCCCGCAGCGTAGCGCGGGTATTCCTACTAGTTATTGAATCAATTGGAATTGATATCCCATTTGATTTTAAATAATCCATAAAAACAAAAAGATAATAATAATCAATTAATTTTCGATAAAATATTCACTTTAGATTGGAACTAGGGGTAAAAGTGAACTCCTAATTGTGCTGCCTATCTTTGCCTTTCATAAGTAAAAAAGATCAACTTTCCACCAAAACATCAAGTTGATTACATGATGAAATTGAAATCCCATTTGGTTTTAACAACCATTGAACTCCATCAAGACACCCACGTGAGAGTTCATTAATTTTAGAGTAAACTGTAATTTTGGACTCTAAGTTATGGTCACTTTTGCAATTTTAGTCTAAATTTAAAATCTTTTGCATCTGGGTTCATTTGGTTTCACTTTTATTACCATTTTGGTCCAAAAATGAAATCAGATCATATTTCTCAAATTAAATCCTGGTATTTTGTCCATTTCCTCAGGGGCAAAATGGTCATTTCCTTTTTATTTTATTTAAAGCTTTTATTAAAACAACAATCTTTTGTGGGTCTCACCACACCCCCACTTCTTCTTCTACCTCCTTTCTCTCTGTATTTCTCCTGCATAACAACCACCATCAATATCCACCACCGCCACCAACTATCTCCACCTCCACCAGACCACCACTGCTCAACGTCACACCCAAAACCCCGACCATGAAAACCGGAAACCACCATAACATCTTTGATGATTTGTAACCACAATATGAGATATTAACTAGTTTGGGCCAGTAGAACACACATTACTACATTATAAGCAAAAACTTAGGATCCTTCAAGTTGAATCTAACAAATCGATCAAAAACTTTAAGCTACTAAATATAAATTGTAATTTGCATGATAAAACCCGATCTAACGCAGATACATGAACATATATAGCTATAAGTTTGTAAATCAACCGGTATCAAGCAAAAATCTCAGAGTCAACACGAAGATAATTTATATACCTTTGCATCATAATCCTTTTAGACTCTTCTGGCAATCTGATGACCTCCTAAATCAAACACTTTGGACTTTATTTTTCTGATACTCAACTCTTCGGACGTCGGATATTGTGTCGGTTGATGTTGAACTAATCTCTGGCGAAACAGATTGAATCAGATCAGAATACAACAAAATCTCGATGAAAATCTCACAAATCGGTAACAATTAGGTGCTTGTTTCTGCAACTGCTGTTTGTTCTATTGTGATTTGGGTGTGACGTTGAGCAGTGGTGGAGGTGGAGATAGATGGTGGCAGTGGTGGAGATTGATGGTGGTGGAGGTGGTGATGGATGGTGGTTGTTATGGCAGGAGAGAGACAGTGAGAAATGAGGTAGAAGAAGAAGCGGGGGTGTGCTGGGACTCACAAAAGATTATTGTTTTAATAAAAGCTTCAAATAAAATAAAAAAGAAATGACCATTTTGCCACAGAGAAAAAAGACAAAATAACAGGATTTAATTTGAGAAATATGACCTGATTTCATTTTTGGACCAAAATGACAATAAAAGTGAAACCACAGGGACCCAGATGCAAAAGGTTTGAATTTTGGATTAAAGTGGCAAAAGTGACCAAACCTCAAGGACCAAAATGGCAGTTTACTCTTAATTTTAAATTTATTTTTTAATAGCAATTTTAAATTGTTATATAGAAAGCATAGAATTATTTAAGAGATAGTTTTCTAATTAAAGTTATTATTTCATGTTTTCATTTCACAACACAAACGAGTAGTTCCTAATCTTTAGCGACTGTAATTTTTAAGAAATATTGGATTTAAATAATCCCAACTATTCGTCGTTGGCCGCTAACAGTTTCAACTTAAAAAATAACCATTGGCAGTCCCAACTATTGACATATTGGTCACCAATGGACCCTGACTAACAGAACCCTAACGCCGTTAGTCTCTGGTTGCCAGAAAACCGTTTTTGGCTAGAAAAAATGTTTCTAAAGATCCGATCTAAGGTTACAAAGTGGTTTGGCACGAAAGTGTTGAGTTTTCCGAACAAAAAGTTGAGTTTGTCGGCAAAAAAGATGTTTTCCTGCGAAAAAGGAGTTTTCCAGTGAAAAAAGAGTTTTCCGACGACTTCAATAATTGAGGCTTTTACTAGAAAAAGGTTCCTAAAGATCTATAATAAGGTTAGAAAGAGATAAACTTGATTCACAAAACACCACCCTTACCAAAAAGGCAGCAACAACGGAAACTCTTTAGTGATTGCTGATAATGAAGAGTTTTTGGTGTCATAAAAGAGAGTATTCGACAATCTTAAGTGCGATTATACTGCACATAATATTTTAATCTTCCACTCAATCAAGTTCCAAGAAAGAGCCAGTATTTGGGTAGTATCCATTAATAATATAATGTATATAGCCTAAAACGTTAAACTCCTCAAATTTCATCAAATTTTTGTCAGCATTATTAAGCAAAAATAAGAGTGTTTGATGGATATAAAGTCGTGTATGCATAAGATGGTTCATATTTCATTCTCTAAACTAAACTTTCTTTACAAACAAAATTACAGGGAAACATAGAAAAAATAACTAAAACACCTCTACATCCCATTCTCTATTTTAGATATAAGTTTAGAGAATAAATAATGGCCAGCTATATTTAAAGTGTTACTATTCATCTCTATATAATTTATATAAATGTATAAGAAAGAGACAAAATTAATAAAATAAGGAGTTAATTATTGTTTTCGTCCCTGTGGTTTGTCAAAAATCACTATTTCAGTCCATTAGTTTAAAAATTGCGATTTCAGTCCCTGTGGTTTCACTTTCGTAACCATTTCAGTCCACCTCGTAACCATTTCAGTCCCTGTACTAACAAAATAAATGGATTGAAATGGTTACGAAAGTGAAACCACATGGACTGAAATAGTTACAAAAGTGAAACCACAGGGACTGAAATTGCAAATTTTAAACTAATGGACTGAAATAGTGATTTTTGACAAACCACATGGACGAAAATAGTAATTAACTCTAAAATAAATGTTTATGAGTAAAATAAAGATATATATGAAGAATGAGATGCATGAGATTTTTTTAAATATAAACAAATTTTAGAGAAAATGTGATTTTTAGATTAATTAATTAACTATAATACAATTAGCAACTTGTGTGAATAGTGTTTCAAGGGTTTTTTTTATGTCTTTTTGGCTCTTTTGTCTTTTTTTTTTTTTTTTTTGTGTTTTATATATTTTTCCCTTATCTTTCAGCACTGACACTTATATGCCGTTAACTTTCTAAAGACTTTGTAATCAAATTTTACGTATTTATATATATGTACATGTCCGTATGTATTTTTCCTGAAATTAATGTTGATATAATATGTTGATTTACGCTTCAACGTAAATTTTCCTGAAAATGAGTTGAGTCAAATATATTATCTTCTTATCCTTATTATTGTGTACATTTTCAGTTGATCTACGTTTTAAAGTAAATTTTATTTTGCTTTTTCTGAAAATGTGCCAGTTCAAATATAATAGGTTTTTTGCTTATTTTTATATACGTTTTCAACGTATATTTTGTTTGGAAACGACTCGGGTCAATTATAATACGTTTTCATTAAACGGTATAAATTCGAGTCACTTTACGTTTTGACACCGTCGCAACGCGCCCTACCATTCTTTAACTTAAAAAAATATTTTCATACATGCTTATTTTATGCACGTGTCAATATAAGTTCAAGTTGGTTTACGTTTAGACGTAAACTTTCATTAAAGTTATATTAAAGATGACGTTTAAGTTTCTATTTACATTTAATTTAAAATCAGTCGATACCACTGTCCATTTATTTTTTTATGGTTTTCGGTGGATGTAAACATGTGTAGATATTCTTTTGAGCATATTTCTTCCGACTGCTATACCGAACTAAGATAGAAATCGACCGAAACCCCGCAGCGTAGCGTGAGTAATTTTATTAGTTATGTATATGAAATAAGTGCCATCCTGCCGTGTAAAAATATAGAACCACCTTTTAAATATGTGTTCAATAAAATAAAACTTTATTGCTTGATTAAATGCTTTTTTTGCTGTTTCTTTATTTTGTGCTCTTGAACATCACATTATTCGGATTCTTCCACAAACATTAGGTTGACACAAATGGAAAAAATAATATAATCTTTATACAAATATTGTATAAGGAGAAGGCAACTTAATTATCTACGTATAAGAATATATTATTAAACCTATAATAAAAATACTAGGTGTAGAACCCGTGTAACCACACGGGTAGGTTTAGTAATGATCGAAATAAAATACTAAAAAACAGATTATAATATATCATTTAAATTTTGGTCTTTAGTTCTATATCTTTATAAAGTAATGTTAAAGACAGTATGTGTGACCACATGGGTAACTTTAATAACCATCGAAATAGATTATAATACATCATTTAAATTGTTTGTATTTAATTCAAATAATCAAATGTTATTGAACAGGTTCAATAAAGCCCCTTATATTTGATCCAATTAAGCTTAACTGTTGTGTAAGATTTTGTAGGCCCGTTAAAACCCTTATATTAAATCCGGCCCCAAATTCTAATCACTCATCTACCGTTCCATTTCCATCTCCGTTCTTCGAAGGGCGACAAACCAACGATAGGGAGTGTTAATTATTTTTCCTTATCATCAAAAGGTAATCGAAAACGTATTGATTCGATTTTGTTTTTCTGAAATCTTTGCTTCATGTAATTTTTTATATCACGCTTGCATGTATGATTTTTGATCTTAGGTTTGTTCTTTTATATGAACTGTAATTTGTGATCATGTTTGTTTATTTGATTTGTTATACTTCAGATTCCATCATATGAATGTTCGTATTGATGTTCGATTGAAGTTTATAGTTTTGTATGGATGTTCGATTGAGGTTTATATATTTAGGGCTATGTTAAAAATGATTGTTTATCAGTTGTTGTATAAAGATTTTTTTAAGATTATAATGTTTAGTAAACTTTCAGTTGGTGTTCTTGACAGATTTTATCAGATTATATTTCACATGTTTGGGGTTTTGTATCACACTGTCAAGAATAGAAACATATTAATAAGCATTAGAAACTCTCTGCATCGAAAATAACATTTGGTCGAGTATGCAAATGAATAAGAGTCATAGTTTTGCAAACAGTGGTTTGACTTTGGTCAAACAATGGTTTGACCATGGTCAAGCAGATTTTATCAGATTATATTTCACATGTTTGGGGTTTGTCATTGGTCAAACAGTGGTTTGACCATGGTCAAGCAGACCTTTGAACCACTAAGAGTCATAGTTTTGCAAACAGTGGTTTGACTTTAGTCAAACAGACTTTGGTCAAACAGATTTTTTTTAAAAAATAGTGGTTTGACTTTGGTCAAACAGTGGCTGCATACTAATGATATTTCCCTTCATCATGTTCTCTCAGTTACTTACCATCTTTTAACATTTTTCTCTTTTTATAGAAAGATGTATGGTTTTGCTTCTTACATGACCGACAACCAAAGGAAATCTTTGGTTAGTATTTTAATCTCAGTTATTGCGAATTTCTTTTCTTTATAACATCATGTTAGACAGTTCTGATTTTAATATACTTATACATAGGTTCTGCCAAAAAAATATAAACAATGGATAAAAGAGTTTAACTATCCTGTTGGGTTTGTCAAAGTACGGACAACTAATGGGCAAGTCTTTGAAGTCAAGATATATGATATAGGAAACTTCTATTATCTCTACAATGGGTGGTATTCCGTAGTTCAAACTTTGAAATTACAATCTAGATCATGGCTCGTATTTCAGTATGAAGAAGCATTACAAAGTTTCCGGATCTTTTATTTCTATGACAATATTGCATTTGCTCCATCTGATTATTTGTACTACAGACCCAATGACGATTTTGATAAACCTGATGCTATGGTATGTAGTTCGCAATCTGGGTTCGGTATATTTATTATTGTTTCTTATTTAATATGGTTTCGTATATGAAACTACTAATATTTTTTTTTCTCGTTGTAGCATATCAATCGTTTATTTGTACATCACAAGATGGACAATACCATTCCAAATTATCTGGTTGTTATTAGAGGTCCTGGGAAGCATAAATTTTTTGTTCGAATGGATGTTAGTGACAATCAGCTTTACATAACAACTGGATGGGGACGGATTAAGAAGAAATTTTCACTAAGTGATGAACATCTTCTTGTGTTTGAAATGATTGATCTTCACACTTTTGATATGTCTGTTTTCAATTGTTCCAAGGATGCTGATTTAGTGTTGCCACCGGAATTATATGCTGCTATTAAGGAAGAAGTGGTAGAAGAGGTTATCAGTATCTCTGATGGTGAAGATGTGGATGACATAACTAAGGACAAGGAAACTGAAATGCTCGCTGTAACTACGAACAACGAAACTATTCCAGTAGTTTTCCGTGTGGACAATCATTTTGTAAGTTTCTGTAACCAAAAAGTACTAACAGGACCTTACATTGTGTTAACCATATTATAATATTATCTTTCTTAACATTATTTTTTGTTTGTTACAGCGTATTAAAAAACTTCTCGCTAAAAAACTTGGCTCGGACAGGAAAAGAACTTTAAAGATTGTAGATGCTGCTGGAAATGTTTGGGATGTTCGAGTTGGTATCGAGTCTCCTGATGATCGGTTTTACATAAAAAAACATGAAACAGTTTATGAAGGATAAAAACTTGGTTCCTCGTGAAGAATTTACCCTTAAGTTCGTCATGGGTAAAGGTATTTTCTTGTTTGACTGAATGGTTGTGGGGCTCTTTCAGATAATGTTATTTTGTATGGAAACAATGTTTTTTGTTTGTGGTTGCTGGTTTGCACAAAACACTTTTGTAAAGGTTGGTAGTTTAGTTTTGATCTTGGTGGTACGAAGGGTTAGCTACTCAAAAGTTTTTAATTCATATGTTACTGAACCACTGCAGGCTATATATTAAGAACATGAAGTATTCCTAATGACTAACGGTTGAAAGTATTACTTGTATTAGTTATTTCTTGTCTTTTAGATATATGTTATTGTTATTTACCTTTCATTATTTTATAATTGTTAAATGTATCATTTTTTAAAAATGTATACTATATTTTAAAACAATTCTGTAAAATAACATCCATTATTATTAGATAAAAGGAACATGTTGATAGGGTGTGCAAAACATAATACCAAATAACTTCAAACATTAAAAGACTTTTCTTCAAAATGCTATTTCTACAACGACTATAGATTTTGTAGAACTTCTTTGTAGACCACGTTAGTTGTGGTTTTACACACTTGTTTTCCCCTGTCACATATCAAGATCTTCAAACCCTTCCTGCTCTTTACTCGTGATACAGCAACGTATAGTTGTCCGTGACTAAAAACCGGCCTTGGAAGATATAAGCCTACACGTTCAAGTGATTGTCCCTGGCTTTTGTTGATGGTCATTGCAAAGCATAGAGATAATGGGAACTGTCTTCGTGCAATTTTCACCGGTAATCTTTTATCGGACGGTGTCATTTTCAATCTTGAAATCAAAGTATGATGACCTATATTATTTCCAGTAATAATCTTTGCTTCGATTACAAGTTTTCCAAGTTTTGTTACTTGAAGTCGTGTACCGTTACACAGACCATTTGTTTGATCAATGTTTCTAAGTAACATTACCTGAGCTCCAACTTTGAGAACCAATTTATGGTTAGGTAATCCTGACAGATGCAATTTGTTTAATACATCCGGAGGAAACAATGCCATGTTAAGGTCGGTTTGATCCTCAGACTCACATAAAGTATCTGAACTGAGATATATCTTTTCTTCACCAGGCATACTATTTAACAGTTCTGTATTTATTGAATCCACAACTTCATTTGTGGGTGCAAGAATGGCTCTTTGTTGGAAGTAATTTGAATTGCATAAAAACTTTTGCATATCCGGATATGTGAAAGCGATCAATGAAGATATAGGATTGACTGCATCGAGTATAAGTAAATCATCTGGAATTTCAATTTCCACTTCTCCATCATTTGGACCACCAAGTAGACCATCAACAAGCCTTAAAATCCATTCAGCAAATTCCTTGGTCTCGTTAAAATTACTTGGTTTGGTACCCATTTTTAACCTCATGTTTTCAGTTAACTTGAGTAATTGACAATCCTGCCATATATAAGAAGAATTCAATGAAGAATTTACAATCATGCTTCTGGTACCTTTTGGAATGACTGGGAGGATTTGTCTAAAATCACCGCCAAAAAGCACAATCTTTCCACCAAAAGGTTTGTTCTGCAAGGACGGATTACTGGAACGGGCTATATCTCTCATTGTTCTATCCAGAGCTTCAAAACAATGCTTATGTGTCATTGGCGCTTCATCCCAGATTATCATATTAGTTTCTTTGATTAAGCCTCCTAGCTCACTGTTTGGTTCAATAGAGCATATAGAATCCTCGTTAACATTTATCGGAATTACAAACCTGGAATGAGCCGTTCTACCACCATCTAATAGAAGTGATGCAATACCACTGGATGCAACATTCAACACAACTTCACCATTGGAACGTAACGCAGCTGCAAATGTTTTCCACAGAAATCTTTTACCAGTTCCACCGTAACCATATAGAAAGAAAACTCCTCCACTTCCTTTAACAACTGCATTCATGACGGTTTCATACACTTTTCGCTGTTCATCAGTTAAAGATTTTAGGGAAGCTGCAAGTTCCTTTTTTAAGATAGCCCGATCATACGAAAGTTCCTTCATTATCAATTAATTGTTCAATGCTGAAGTGTAGTTGTCAGGAACATTTGGCATGTCAGTAAAGTTGCTTAACGTACTTCCATAACCAAGTAACAGTTTTTGGATATGTGCTAAGCAAATGTTTTCAATCTCTTCCTCTTTAAGAATCAAATCTAAAAAATATAACAGATGTTTAGTAATTAGATTTTTTAAATACTTGATTAAACTAAAATGGAATCTGAAATTTTATTTAAGTTTTTAAAATTACCAGTAATCCTCCGTTGCTGATATAATATATCTTCACATAATAGAGATTTTTTTTCCATCCAGAAAATACCCGGTCTAGAAATGGAGTTTGACATCAAGAGCATTACAAAAAATGTACGCAAGAAATCAGAAGTAGCCCATGTACTTGCTTCATTAATGGCCATTAAATACTCCTTATCATCGTCCAACAGACCGCGAGCGAAACATGCATCTTTAAAAGTATGATATATTTTTCCATCAACTGTTTTTATATCATTGAAACTCATTGGTCCTATAACGTGATTCAATAAAATTCTCAAGAAATAACAATCACCAAGTGATGGAGGTACATAATGTATCCTACCAACTGCACCAAAAGGTTTTTTTCTACGTACCCACTTTCGTGTTTTGCGTATCCATACAAAGTATCTGGGGAACTCTATATACTTCAAAGTTCTAGCAAATGCATCCGTTTGATTACATTTCATCCATTCTGTGAACATAGACATTTTCACAGTTGGGTTACTGACCACGTCACACAAGTTTGAATTATCGTCATAAACAATAGCCTGACCATCTTCACAGTGAAAAGGTAATATTTCAACAGATGGAAACCGATAGTGTATGTCAAACTTAAAGATTCTCCAAGCAGCTTCACACGCTGAAATATATCTACAATCAAGATATGCTTTAACTTCATCTACTTCTGTTTCGTTTGAAAGATTTTCATTATTTGTCATTTCCTTGTTTTGAGGGTTCACATTAGCAGTGGTAGTACTTTCGTAAACAGAAGCTGTCACTCTATCCGGACCCTTATTAATGTATTTGAAGAGATATTTGATGGATCCTGTTTGGTTACACCACTCAACATTTATGTGGCACTGATACTTTTTGAGTAGCATAGCATTGTACGGAACGACAAACCTATTGTCAAGTAAGACGCCATTTTTTTCTACTGTGTTGCATGATTGACGACGTCGGTAGACAGGATATCCTTCAGAATCAACACAAGTCTCATCTACATATTTTTTCGGAAACTTCTTCAAACATTTTAAATTAACCATGCATGGAGAATGAGGATTGTTTGTACCACAAGGACCATGGATCATAAATTGTTTGACAACTTCATACAGTGAAGCATCCATCTCTTTGTCAGGTATTTCAGCACTAATAACCAAATCGATTTCTTTAGCCATTGGAAATTTGCTCTCGGCACTTAAGAACAAACATATATGAGCATGAGGTAGACCACGTTTCTGAAATTCGATTGTATAAATAACTGAAATATTACATCCAAAAAAGTGTTAGTAAAAGTATTATTTGAGAAATTAATTAAAACAATTTACAATGACTTACTTTCTTGTATCTCACCAAAGAATTTATGTTTCTTGAAATCTTGAATTAGATGATTGATTTTAATTTTGAATAACCGTGCGATAATATCCGGTCTATCTTGAGGGTTCAGCCGTTTGTCTTTTAAACATCTATAAATCTCAGGCCAATTGGGATTACAAGTGATTGTTATGAAGAGATCCGGATATCCTACAGCTTTGCAGATTGCCATAGCATCTAGATACTTTTGCATCATATATCTCGCTCCACCGGTAAATGAAGATGGCAACAAAATTCGTTTTCCACAGTTTGACGCATCGCTTTGGCCACTTTGAAAACTTTGATTTAAATTCTTAAACGTTTGACTTCTAAGTTTGGGTTGTTGTGTCTTTATGTAAGCTAACCGTGCAGATTCTATCATTGTATACGCATCAACTAAAAACTGTTGGAATAGCTTTTGGGCATTGAGTAACAACGAAAATTGGTTGGCTCTGTCTTGTATTCTGTAACTAAAGTACTCTCTCATTGTGGTGCTGGTTCTAAGTATATCACAATCAACTGAAACACCTCGATGTTTAATACCAAGTCTAAATCCATCTTCTGCATATGGGAAGATAAGTGGATATTGCAATGCAAGATAAGAGGGATGAAGCTCACTGATTCTCTGAAGATCGCCTGATTTTGTTTGAACTATGATATCCCTTTTATCAAATGCTCCATCAAAATCACCAATTATTAAGGCATCAATTTCTTCAGCAGTAAGCAAGTTAAAAATTCTACCATCCTTATCCCTTACTCCAATGAGCTTGAGTCTTACATTTTGCCAATCATTTTGTTTAAAACAATCTCGTACCATTCTAAATGACTTCACAAGTGGATTGCATGAATCCAACATTTTTTTAAGACTCGATATGATGGCAAGATCAAGTTGTTGTTTAGTGTCTGTCTTCGAACCTTGCTCGACACTGTGTAAAAAATGACATTATTGTATAGATCAGATATATATAAAACACTTGACATAAATCAGAATTTACTGAATGCTTAATTTACCTTACATCCTTTTGACGATTAAAATCCTCGTTTTGGGAATCATAAATATAAAGCTGTGAAAATTTGGGCTCTTCACCATCATTCGGTAGCAGGCTACTAATGCGATGGTAATTTTGTCCTTGCAGTCCAAAAACATAAGGACCTTTGGTTTTTTGAAAAGTTTTAGAAACCTTGCCACCAAGGGATGTGAAGGAAAACATCATGTTATATGCTCGAATGTTATTCATGAAATTGCGGCTTTCAGGAGTAACTCTTTTGTAAAATCTTTCGAGCAGTGGAGGAGGAGCAGGTGAGGAAGGCAATTCAACGTCTCCGTTCGAACAACAAAGAGAAAAAGAAGATTTCTTAGAATGCAAATTACCCCTAAGCATTTCATCTTTCCAAATCATTGCATGACAGTAAGAACATACAAAAATAGCATCTCCATGATCAACGTAATCTACAAAATTATATAGGCAGATAAAAAAACGATTATATAAGTGAAATATTAGGAGATTAAACTGTTATTTGGAAAGATACTTTGATAAGTTTAAGGAGGGTATTTACCTCTTGCAATTCCGTAAATCTTTTTTACGATAGAAGATGGTAAACAATCCTCCGAATCGGGATCATCAAAGTTAGACCTTTCACCAGGGTAGGAATTTTCTTTTCCTGCCGTTTCATTTTGGAAATGGCAATTAACATCGGTTACAACAGATAGGAAGATAAGCAATAGATTCGACAAATATAGTGACTCAGAAACCTATATTTAGTTTTGCATTAAAAGTAAAACACATACCATTAAACGCTACAACGGAACATTTTGGAAACTGTCGAGAAGTTCTAATGTCAATATTCTGAGGAGTTGGAATATCACTTCGACGGGACCTTACTGTAACACGATCCACTTGCAAGACAAAATTTACAAATGTTATCAAACTTACATTAACATTCAATAAATGATCGCGTTGTAATAACAAAAGTGTATATAGCATACAGTTTGTAATATCCGTTAATGGAGTGCTATCAATTTTATGATTTGATGGTTGAAGAAGAGTGACCATTGAAGATGCCCTGCTTAAATCAGCTACAATGGATAAATCAAATTTACTTATATCCATGGTTTTCAAACTTTGTTTCCTCTTTCTAGGGTGATAAACACCATAATTAGCATTTCCAGATTGTCCTAAAATCCAAACAAAGGGACAAGGTCAAATTGGATAGCATACCTTAAAAAAATAAGATTTATAACCTCACCAAGACTGGATGAAGTCAGAGGAATTGTACTAACACATGTTCGATCTAACTTGTCGGGCGTGTGACATGCTGTACATGAAGAGATTTGGTTAATTTATGCTACAAACACTTACAATTTTCACATATTTTACATAGACATATTCAATAAACAACAATAATCATGTTGTAAGATAATTAGAAAAGTAGCACAAGAGTTGTTTACCCATTTTTTTAGAAGAGCATTCCAACGACATTACCGTTTGTTTCTGATTTACACTGCATGGTGTGTAATGTAGAGTTGAAGCTTCGTAGACACCTTTTGATAATACTTGTTGATATATATCAAGAAACAGATTTCAGGTAATATAACATTACATATATATATTTATTTAAAAAAAATGACCATAAAAAACATACCTCCATTATCGTTTTTTGTGATAGTAACATTGCCTAGAAGTGTATCAATAATAGGAGGTGTCTGTACAAATTGAACCACACCTCTGTTTCTACGCTTATTCAAGATAGACTTTCTTATCTTCCTTGATTCTTTGGACTGTTGGGGACTGCACTGTGGAAAATACTCTCTATATCTTGGTATAAAATTCTTTTTACTCTCCATAACTGTACATAAGAATTGAGCACATATGTGTGATTTAGGGCTAGCTATAGGTGATTATTGTAATCACTGTCGAAAAAAACATTTATTCTCAACAGCTAGGATGATCACATCAAATGATCACATATGTGTGATTTAGGGCTAGCTATGCTGATTGAACATCCCAATTTAAAACCTAACTAAATAAGTGGATGATCACATCAAATGTTGATAATAGATTTAAACAAATGAGATAGAAAAACCTACCATTTAGTGTTCATCGATTGCTTCCAAACTAAGAGTGTCTTGAATTATAAGTTGAGTTTTTCGCGCTAATTTTTAATCTTCAATTTGATTCAGTCGAAAAAGAAGCTATAAACATAGCGAACGATATGAAATGGTGATTTAACAAACCTGATTCATTTTGTGGGCCTTTGACAGGATTTTATGGTTCACAACTTATGGGCCAGAAATTATTGAAAGAATTAGACCATTTAATTGCAAAATCAAGCCAAATTTGGGGCCCTTTGGTTTTGTATAAAAAATATAACCAAGTGAAACTGAAAAATCCATAATTTATATGGATTTAAATACTACATATTTTTTTATCATCCTTGTCTTGGTTTTACCAATATATTGGTTCCTTCAATAAAGTTATTACAACGCGATCCACAAGATTTATATTTTGGAATTGAAGTTTAATGATAGATTTTTACCGAGTCACCTTGTCCGATAATTTATGTGCACCAAGGAATTTATATGGATTTAACTACTACATGTTTCTAAACATTCTTGTCTTGGTTTTATTAGGAATTCGTTGGACCCCTTAGAAACATCATAATTTATATGGATTTAACTCAAAGAATATAACAAAAATTGAAGACAAAGTGCTGCTATTTAATCTACTGCCCTAAGTTAAGTGCTGCTAAAGACCAAAGCCCGGATTTGACTGAAGCAGTGGAATGAAGAAACAGTGGTTTACTTTGTCTATTGTAATAGTATCAGTGTTTAGCTAGCCGTAGTTATATGTAACAGTGGTTAAAAAGGAACGATAATAAGAAGCAAAACTGGTTCAAATCAGTGGATTCATCATAAGCAGCTGTTTGCATTAGACTTTAAATCATTCCTTTCATCAGAACCGCAGATGCTCAAAACATTTGTCAAAAGCTTATTCACTGTTGATTCATAAGAGCCAAACAATATGGTTCACATCAGTGGATTCATCATAAGTAGCTGTTTGCATTAGACTTTCCCCTTTAAAGTGGTTATAACATCTGATGGGCCTCATCCACTGCTTGTATACTACAACTGCTGTCTATTAAGCACTGCTTGTGTACAACAACTGCTCAAGACAAAGTGCTGCTATTTAATCTACTGCCCTAACTCAAGTGCTGCTAAAGACCAAAGCCCTGCTTGGACTGAAGCAGTGGAATGAAGAACCAGTTGTTTACTTTGTCTATTGTAATAGTATCAGTGTTTAGCTAGCAGTAGTTATATGTAACAGTGGTTAAACAGGAACAACTAATAAGAGCCAAAAGTGGTTGACATCAGTAGATTCATCATAAGCAGCTGTTTGCATTAGACTTTCCCCAAGTGGTTATAACATCTGATGGCCCTCATCCACTGTTTATATACTACAAGTGCTGAACCTTAAGTACTGCTTGTGTACAACAACTGCTGAAGACAAAGTCCTGCTATTTAATCTACTGCCCTAACTCAAGTGCTGCTAAAGACCAAAGCCCTGCTTAGACTGAAGCAGTGGACTTAAGAAACAGTTGTTTACTGTGTCTATTGTAATAGTATCAGTGTTTAGCTAGCAGTAGTTATATGTAACAGTGCTTAAAGAGGAACAGATAATAAGAGCGAAAACTGGTTCACATCAGTGGATTCATCATAATCAGCTGTTTGCATTAGACTTTCCCCTTTAAAGTGGATATAACATCTGATGGCCCTCATCCACTGTTTGTATACTACAACTGCTGTCCCTTAAGTACTGCTTGTGTACAACAACTACTGAAGATACATTCAAACTCTATATTAAAAAAGGAGAATTTAGACTGTGTCAAACTAATTTAAACATCTCATATACTATATTCACAAATCAAAACACACATTATAAGCAAAGATTATATTTCCCAGCATAATACAAAAAAGTAAACCACATAATGGTTTACCACATGTTCCAAGTTCATAAGTTACCAACATCTAAAACATAGAAAACAACTGTTTGAGTAGTTTAACACTTACCAACGACAACCAAACTTCCAACAACCACATACTTAAGTACATACCAAAAACATAGGTTTGCTTAAACATCAAAATATAATGACGTGAAAGAAGCTAAGTGTTAAGCCTAGATGGCTTCCTCCGGCCCCTTTTGTTGTTAGAAGAGAGTTCCCCAACATTTTGACCTTCCACATCCTGCAACGAACGTTTACCATTAGGACTGGTGGCCGAATCCTTCTCGGCTTCGACAACGGAAGAGTCGGCCATAACAGATACAACATCCTTCAATTAAATCACAAAACAACTACTAAGGTATCAAACAATGTAATATAATCTATACTCAACCAAAAAACAAAACTATAGAATTCTTATTCACCTTTGAAATATCAGCACCAGCCATCTGTGAGGATTCAGATAATTGAACAGCTTTAATTTATGAACCTTCATGACTAAACACCTAATATCAAAATATTACCAAAAGGGAATTTAATTAAGATATTTAAACTACAAAAATTGGAAAGAAAAAAATAAATCAATATAAGATGTACAAAAACTCTTACCTCATCAGCAACCTCAAGAGCATTTCCATTACCGGCAACCAATTCAGCGATTATGTCCGGATCATCACATACTTTTTGGATTGTGTAGACGTGGTAGTCATGGTTAAGGTTGTAATCAGAAACTTCAATTTTAAACGCCAACTTCTTTTCGACCAACCGTGATATTTCATGGGGAAAAGTTTCAGTATCATCGAGCTTCACTTGGCGTTCCCTTATATCATTCGCAGTTGAACCAATAAGCTTCATTACATCTTTATCAAACATCACAAAAGAAACGCTGCCAGTTTCATCTTGCACTCTCAGATGTACTTTGAACCTGTAATAAATGCCAAGTAAATTACAACAAAAACCATAGCAGTTCTGGACATAAAAAGATCGGGCGTTAACTTACTTTATGGTTATCGATGTGCATTCTTTATCGCATTTCGGACAAACCAACGAAGCAGGTGACAGATTCATGACCTCATCAGAAATGGTTTTAGCATATTGTAAGTACTCAATTTTGGTCAACACCTTCTTGTTACAGTCTCGACATGCCGGATAAAACCATCCATAGTTTTGTTGAACAATTTTGATCGTTGCAACTACCACACATGACATTGCCTACAATATCACAGATAAAGCGTTATTAACATGCTCAATTGATAAAACATAGAAAACATTAAACAAAATTAAAATGCCTATGAATGTATATAGAATTATTCGTACACTATCAATCTCAATAATTTCATCAACATGTCTCTTAGGAGTCTCAATTAGAAATTCTTCACGGACTGGAAATACACTCTGAGATGAAAGAATGGTTTGAGAAGAAGAAGCACCAGCTTCAAATTGTTTCACTAAAAGACTATAAAAATAAAAACACAATTAGCGTTAATACTCACACTTATGTTAATAAAAATATGAAAAATATGAAATATAAATCAGGGATAGTACCTCTTGCGAAGTTCATTAATCTCATCAATTTCTTGGTTGAGAAATAGATGACTTCCAAACTTATCACTCTGAACAATATATTGACCTGCAAGAAACAATATACATATCCAACAATTCATTACAAATCACTAAAGAAATAAAAAAAATGTTCTTAAAAAATGTAACAAAATGGAGATTGGGAAAACTAAACGAAATAAATCAGTCAAATATAAATTACCCTGCCACTTCCTAATCCTGGCATGCTGAATGACAGCCATCACAGTCTCATTCGGAGACTTTTGAGACAAAAAAATCATTAAATTCTTGTGCATACGCATTCCACAAAGTACAACGGACTACCTCTCCCCTAAAAGAAAAAGATAAAAGAACAGCATTAAAAGTTAATACAATCATTTGCGTTCTTGTGAGAAACAGATAATAAGAGCCAAAACTGGTTCACATCAGTGTATATCTCTTAAGCAGCTGTTTGCATTAGACTTTCCACCTTAAAGTGGTTATAACATCTGATGGCCCTCATCCACTGTTTGTATACTACAACTGCTGTCCATTAACAACTGCTTGTGTACAACAACAGCTGAAGAGAAAGTGCTGCTATTTAATCTACTGCCCTAAGTCAAGTGCTGCTAAAGACCAAAACCCTGCTTGGAATGAAGCAGTGGAATGAAGAAACAGTTGTTTACTTTGTCTATTGTAATAGTATCAGACCTTAGCTAGCAGTAGTTAGATGTAACAGTGGTTAAAGGTTGTTATGTTGTTAGATGGGGGAACAACACAAAGATACTGCCATGGATCATTATAACAGTGGTTAAAGGTTGTTAGGTTTTACCAATCTATTGGTTAGTACAATAAAGTTACTATAACGCGACCAAATAGCCAATTTATAAGAACAACATATAGTAGATGATTTAACTCAAAGAATAGCATTAAAAGAACAGCATTGAAAGTTCATACAATCATTTACTGTGAATATAGTATATGATTTACATAATCATTTACATTAAATAATGAAAATGAATTACTATGAATATACCATTAAATGCAATAAAGAATCTTATATATAAAATATTCTAATCATTGGTATTGTATTAAATAAGAACAACCATTTAATGAACTTTTATATAAAATAAACTAATCATTGGTATTGTATTAAATACAATCATAACACACAAATAAATTTATATATATGGCAAATTAGAATTTACTGGACATCTTGAAGATCCAAATTCATCTTTTTTCTTTCGTTAGGAAAGATTTCCATAGCTCCACACCAGACAACAATTCCAGCAACATCTAAAATGGTAAACATAGCAACATAAATTATTGACACTGAAAAGGGAGGCAAAACATATATCAGATTATCAGAAACAGTCATACCGCACGTGAGCATATCCTTTCCTTCTCCATTAAGAATGTGTGAATGTGCGATGAAATTAAATCCGTAATTAACACCTTGCCAACCATTCGCACGTGTAACAACCGTACATCGGTAAAAGTTAATCTTGTAACCATGGTTAATAAGTTTGTAAGCATCAGTGTTTTCTCCAACACCAAATCTGGAGAGAATAACAACTTCATCCTCATGAAGCTGTGAGATAAACACAGGTATCAATGGATCCTTAATCCCTGCCTGAATCTTACGGCCCTGACAAATAAGTGAAAGCACATACTTTAGAAACAAACAAACAAACAGTATCTCAAAAAAATATAAAATGTACATGTGGCTAAAGTCTCCACATATGAAGGATCAATAAGTAACTAATATTCATGTTTGTTTCATTGTGCCTAATCCTATAACAGGGAAACAAACAGTAAGTATCTATAAATGACCAAAAACCAACCAAACTATTAGTCTTTTTATCATTATAACTAACCCTAAATTACACAACACAGAAAATAAATAACCATATAACCCTAAAACAAACTTACAAAACAGTAAACAATAATCATCTATGAATGACCATAAACAAACCAAACAAATATTCATCTTTGGTTCTTTATATCTAACAAGGATCAATAAGTAACTAATATTCATGTTTGTTTCATTGTGCCTAATCCTATAACAGGGAAACAAAAAGTAAGTATCTATAAATGACCAAAAACCAACCAAACTATTAGTCTTTTTATCATTATAACTAACCCTAAATTACACAACACAGAAAATAAATAACCATATAACCCTAAAACAAACTTACAAAACAGTAAACAATAATCATCTATGAATGACCATAAACAAACCAAACAAATATTCATCTTTGGTTCTTTATATCTAACCCTAAATTATAAAGGATCCAAATAACAAACAAAAAACCATCTTTCTTTCTTTAAACAAACAAACAAATAGTCACTTTACAATAATCATCTATTTCGGATAAAAAAAACAAACAAACAGATTTTCTTCTTTGTTTCTTTTTATCTAACCCTAAATTACACAAAACTCAAAATGCAAAATGATAAAAATAGTAAAAAAAACATCAGAGATGCTTGACAAACACTAATACCTTCTCATCGTACAAGATCAGATCCATACGAAAGGACAGAACCCATTTCCGGATGATTCGACACTTGAGATTCCACATATCTTTGGACGGATTCAAATCATCAATGAAACTGAGTGACAAAGATGGTGGTTCACCGTCGGATTTCTTGCCGGATGACATAGTTTGCACAGAAGATGCGGACATTTTGAAATGAGAAGAAAAATGTGAAATGGAATCGGTGAGAAGAAAGTTTGAATAAGAAAGAGTGAAGAAGAAGGAGAGAGAAAGATATGATTACTTCTTGCAGTGCATTAATGGTAATTTCTTCTCCCCATGCAATTTCAAAGTTCCCTCCTAAATAAAACCTTTTTTTACTAATAATAAAACATATTATATATTTGAAATAGATTTATGTATATATAAATATTGAAACCGGAATTATGACATCAGCAACGACATGTGGCATAGCTTAGAAGTTGACAAGTAAGCAGATTTACATCAGCTAATAATCTCTTATTATAGATAGTATAGATATAATAATTATTACTCTTAATGGAATATGAGTTGTAAGGTACGCTTCCTATATCACTCGAGAATCGATTTTCGTTCCTTTCTTTCTAAATAAAGAAAAGTTAACAAGTTGTAATAAAGTTTATTAGTTTTGATTTCTTTTTATATATTAAATTTGTAATCTAAGTAGATAAAGTCCCAGATATTCAGTTCTTTCTTATCATTTTCTTAGTTGTTTTTGTTGTAAGCTACATTTTTTTATATAAAATAATAATAATCTTCTAATACTTTTTTAATGGCAAACAGAATCAATCTCGAGCACTCACGGGGCACCAGTGGACCAAACGAAGTACTCCGAGAGTAACCCGAGTCCACCACTAATTCCGGGGAAAACCCGTTAACCTACCCGCCCGAAGGCACGGCGGTGGAATTATCAGTAAAACCCGTTTGCCTCAAGGATCCAACCTAGGTTTCTTGCGGTCTCATATCTTTGTCTACCAGTGTCTCACTCTGCACCAAATGATAGTCGAACTTGCATCTCTCAAGAGAAATGCAAACCTCTCACCACTTGATCTAGAGATCATTATATTGGCAATAATCTTCTAATACTAACAAAAAATTTCATCTAATGTCACATGACATTCTCTCATTGAAGGATTTCATCTAATGCCATATGACATTCTCTCGTTTAATTTATTTATATACTAGGTTATAGACTCGTGTATTATAAGGGTTGAATAAAGACAATATATTATGTAAACCCGTGCAACACACGAAACTATAACGTAATGACCTAGATAATAATATTTCATAATTCTAATAATATAATAAATACAAATAAATAATAATACCAATAGAAATAACAATTTCTCATATGTCCCCTAGGTTTGCATTTTTTTCAATTTCATACACCCATTAACTTCATAAAAAAGTCAGTTAAATAAGGGCAATTTTTGTCTATTTACTTATTTAATTTGTTGTTTTTTTAATTCAAATAAACTCACCCCAATAATTTATATCCCTGGTCAAATATGAACTTAAAGAGCTATGTAAATATCTTCTACAAAAATGAGATTTAACTTAGAAAAATAAATTAAAATATAATCTAAATTATATTAAATATAATTTAAATTTCAAACTATATACCATATGCGTTTTTATAGGTTTATCGACGTGGCAGTATACAATTCGTCGAATACATAGTTATATTCATAATAAAGTAATTTTTTTATCAGACACCACATGTGTTATATATTAATAATAATAATTGGATATTAATCTAATATATTATTAATAAAATAATAATATTGCTAAATTAAGAGATACATATGTGTAGTTATTCGCGAACAAACTATTAGGCTAGATTAGACAATCTAGGTCTACAAGTATATAACCTAATTTTGTTTGATCTGCAATGATTAAAAAAATAATAACTTTATGTCACATATGAAAATAAAAATAAATAAATAAAACACTACAATAATATAAGACAAATATTTATGTGTATTACATATCTATATGTAGTTATGTATAGATTGATATATTGGATATGTTAATATGATATAATAACAATATGTATTTATTTGTTGTTGTGTATAGATTAATAAATTGTATATTAATATGATATTATAATAACAATACCAATAACAATAATAATAAGAGAATGCCATGTAACATTAACTTGATTCTTTTATTAGCATTATATTTACATATTTCCCCCTTCTAAGCTGGCTTATTACGTATTTTTCCAAATAAAAAAAACAATTACATATTTCCCCTCCCTAACCCATATATATTACATATTTCACTCTTACTATAGTTATGTATAGATTGATAATTTGGTTACGATGTGTCTCTCGTCATTGGTATCCATCGAGACTTTGGTGAGAGTTTTGTAAAACCAAAGTAGAGATTGGAACTAATCATTAAGATACGGGTTTCACCCCTAACTTAACAACTTTGTTCCTGATGATGTGGCAAACCACGAGAATAAGATGGAGAATTCTGTAGAGATATGGATTTCAGTCCCGACTCAACGCAAATTCTCGTGTTTGATAGTAAAATGCGCGTAAAGCGAGTGATCTTATCGAGAGTTCTTGGTTTTCACACCAAATCTCGACCAAATTACTTGGTTGTGTTATGCGAGTGTTTTTCGAAATGTGTGTGTTGTGTCAGCTTTAGGAAAAGCTAAGTAGTTTTTGCGAGTTCGAGCGAGAGTATCAAGTAAACTCGTATAAAACCCCTACTGGGTTTGCACAAGTCGGTCTGTTGGTACTTAGACTATAGACTAGGTCAATTCTAAGATATCAACCCGGACTAGGTTGTGTCTTTCCTAATTCCCTATAGTTATGGCTCTGATACCAATCTGTCACACCCCAACCGATGGCGGAATCATCGGGGCGCGGCACTGAGCGAAACAGATTGTCCTAGAGAATCCATAACACTATTAATGACATTATATTAATCGTTAACGTCCCATACCATCAACATATAAAGTAAAAATAGTTATTACAGATATTGTTCTAAAAGACAAATAACAGTTCCGACAACTCAGAATTTATTCGTGGGTTTCTAGACCACCTAACTTGATTCCATAAACAATCAACAAACATAGCATCCTAGACACCTGTCACATACGTTAAAATAAAGTCAATACACATAGTGTAAAGGTGAGTACACAAGTTTGATAACATATAGTATAGCGAAAGCGTTTACGCATAACCAGCATGTAACACGTAGAAATGTGAAGCAAGTAAGCTATCGACAATGAAGTATGCAACCGACATGACTGGGAGTTGTAGAATGTGCAACACATTATCACCACTGTGACCATGTGAAGTAAAACCCTTAACAACCCCTGTCCACAACAGGTGCTGAGTTCAAACTATAGTACTATCGCTGCTAAGGTGCCAGACAAACAATCACTGTGTAAACATAACATACAAGCATTCATCGAGTCACGTAAAACATGCGAGAGCGGTTAGCGTTAAAGGTGTTTGCGTTGTGTGTTCGATGTGATTTGATATAGAAAACGTATGTAACACCCAAAGTGCGTTAAAAGAAAATGGGTTCAAGTATACTCACAGTATGTGTTTAGTAAATAAACACAACCTTGGATTGAAGGGAGCGCTTGGGAGTTAGCCTGATCAGAGAACGATAGTGTAAGCGTTGAACAACATGTAATGGTGTGTTAGCTGAGATGAGTGATAAATGGTGAGTCGATAGGATGACCATCCGGACGGATGACCATTCGATCGGCTGGTCATTCGATTGGAGGAGTGTGTTTGTAAAATGTTTGAACTTTTGAAGTTTTCGTTGTAGTATAATTCAAGTCGTTCGATTGGATGGTCATCCAGACGGATGGCCATTCGATTGGATGGCTATTCGATTGAAAAGCTGATATTCTTTGAAGTTTTGTAAAATTGTTTAAGTGTTGAACTTATAAAGTTCAGTTGCCTGGTCGAATAGTCATTCGATCGGATGGTCATCCGATCGGATGGCTATTCGATCGAGCAACCATTTTGTTTGAAAAATTTTACAAAGTTTTCAAGTTAGAGTTTTGAGTTTGACGGAGATGGTATGACGTTATGTCAAACAACGGAAACCATTCCAAGTTCAGCTCAGTCGATCGGATGGGAATCACCCCATTCGATCAGACTTCACTGTTCTTGACGAAGTTTCATGTTCAACCCGTGAATCGGTTGTCTCTTCGGTAGAAGTCCATTCTTAGACCGGTTCTCCACTAGGGAATGAGTAGAGAGCCTGAACGAGTCCAGATTCTAACGGTTTTGAGTAAAAAGTGAAGAATGTTGAAGAAAAGTTTGAAACAGTTTGAAAATGTTTAGATCTAGTCGAAATTAGTGTAAAGACGTGTAAAAATTCTTTAGATCTGGACGAATCTTGATGTGATGATGTCACACTTCAGTGTTCATAAGAAACCGAGGTGACGTCACCTTAAAGCAGTCCAAATCAGTCGATTTCTTGGTGAAAAGTAGTGATTCTTGTGGAGAAGATGATGGAGATATGTGTAATGAAGATGGAAATACAAGATTTAGGAAGAAAACTTACGAAAATCGCTTGGAATCGAAGGGAAAGTGCTTGAAAGCGAGCTGGGAGAGTCTGGTCGGATAGGGCTGTCACATCAATTAACAGTTGATGTGACAGGTGGGTATTTATAGGTGAGAAAGGCGGTGCAGAGTAGTGGGTCGGATGGCCAGTCGATCGGATGGCCATCTGGTCGGATGATCATTCGATCGGTTGGTCATTCGATCCGACGGCTTGTGCGAGTTAGTTTTCCAACTTTCATTTCGTGCGTTGAGTGTTGCCTTGCGTTTAAGCGAGTTGCGAGTAAGCGGTGCGATAGCATTAACAAGTAGTTACACAAATAACATAACACACATAAAAATGAATCTGCGATTCGAGTTGCGATGAGATTGCGTTGCGATAGAGTTGCGATTGCGTTTGCGATTAACATCCCAAAACATATATAAGGTACAAACAAGTAAAGAACATAATAACACACAAAGAACGATACCAATAACTTCATTTCGAGTTTGTGTTGCGATTGCGATGGCGGGGAGTAACAATGCGATAAAGAGCATTGTAAATGCGTTAACTGTGTTTAGTACAAGCGTTATAAAATGTGTTGTATAGTTTAAAATATCGTTTAAAATTGTTACCCATAGATCGTTTATCGAATCTCGAGAGTACAAAGAAATAATTAAGCAAGAAATATCAGATCTGAGTAATGACATGACTTTGACTTTGACTTTGACTTTGACTTGTACTTTCACTTTGACTTTAAAAGTCGGGTTGTTACTGATATGTGGTTGAAAACTGGTGTTCGTTAGTGCATAACTTGATGTTTTTACATAAGCTTTAATTTCGGATAGCCTACTTTTAATCAAAAATGTGTTTTGCAGGTTTGATGGAGTTTAAGGAGCTTTTCGGGAGCTTTAAGAGCTACCGGGTCGAAAACCGGAGTATCGGGACGCGTTATGGGTAAAACGGAAGCGAAAAATGAAAAATCGAGGAATCAACATTGGAGAGCCCGTCGCCGACGGGTCCCAAGCCGTCGGCGACACCTTCTAGAAATGGCCGTCGGCCAGAATTGCTCGTAGCCAGACGATCAAGGCGTCGGCAGAAAACACGTTCAGGAGAACCCGTCGGCGATGGGGTCAGGCCCGTCGGCGACGGGCAGTGTTTTTCTGCGACGCGAATGTTGGATCTTTTTAGCTAAAAATCGATTTTCATTGGTGGAGGAGCCATGAATACGGGAGTTACAACTTATGTGAGTTTTGAATCTTCATCTTAGAGCCATTATTCACCTATCATTCACTACCATTCCATCTCTACAACACACATCACCCAAATCATCATCGAGATCATCATCATCTTCCACAATCATCCATCCACAAACCCTAATCCTTCCACCATCACTATTTCCACCATCATCATTCACCAAAGCCCTAACCATTCACCATTTCTCCATCATTCAAGCTTCAAGATGGTCCAATCCATGTTTCAATCATCCGGTGATCAAGTTTCTTCAACCATGAGTGGCTAATCACCTTGGTTTCACCCCGGTGTAGGTAGTTGTTAAATTTAGGGTTTTGAATTGTTCTTGATTCAACTTTGTGACAACTTGTATTGATTTTTGGAACCTTTGACAATAGTTTACATTTGTTTCATATTCGTAAATTGTCGAACGATGTTAAAAGTTATAACTTTACGAAATGGTTATGTGTAGTTATGCATTGTCTTGGTTAGGTTTTACTTGTGTTGATTACAAAGTGCATTCTTGTCCGTTCTTTGAAACGTTGATAGTTATTGGCACCTAAGTCACGGTACACTAAATCCGCTAATCATATACAATTGAGTTGAATCTAAAAACTTGTAGAAACCCTCGGTTGGCAATTACCGAAACCGGGTGTGAACCCTTTTTCTTAATGCCTTGTTTGTTTTGTGATTGTAGTTATGGCTGGAGGTAGAAAAAAGCAAAAGACTACAGGGCAAGGATCATCATCTGGAGCGGGATCTTCTTCCGGTTTAATACCGAAGAAGTGAGAGCAACTAAGCTCCGTAGAAGAGGGTGATGCGAGACTTTATAGGCAGGATTGGGCGTGGGAAAAATTCAGGGATAGTAGAAGCGCTCAAGTATGGGATGAGGAGAAAAACAAACCTCTATCGGCTTACCAGGATAGGAAGTTGGAAGCCAAACTGTGGAAGTGGAAGATGGTCAATGGTGTGAACACTTCAGTACCGGAAAGGATTGTATGTGAAAGGGTTGTGAATGTGGAAGAGTTTAGATAAATTGGAATTGTACAAATGTTTGAGCGTCAAGGATGGGAGAGAGTTCTTGATTGGTGTGAAGATAACACCTCTCGGGTGTATTTGGCGGATGTGTGTGAATGGTTGGCAACATTGAAGTTCATGAACAAGGATGGCCCTCCCGCACAGTGGAAATTGGTTGGTAAGACAAGTCGGGGGAATATGACAATGTCCTTCGAGACGATTAATTGCATTCCGCGCTTTGACTCTTTGGGGGTGCAAGCATATGACTACCCAACCACTGAACAATTTTTGGATAAACATATGAACAGTGGTGATCCGGAAAAAATTGACAGCGGTTATTTTACCATACAACGATGGGGGAGCGGCCTTAAGGACCCAAATGACGATTGAGGGGAGAATTCTTCAAGGAATTTCCCTAGAGAATGTGTTGGTGAGATTTGGTGATAGAGGAGGAGTGCTAGCAAGTGACTGTAGGGTTGTTCATTCTTTGTTATACGGGACACCCACCTTGTCATGGAGGCATATCATTATGATGAATACATGGTTCACCCGGGACGCATCTCAAAGGCGTTTTATTCCATATGTATGCCTCATCAGTGCTATGATCCGCCAGCAGAATTGTTTGCCCCCAGAATAACTTTGGGTATCCAAACCTTTGGAAGAATTCAGCATAGCAACAATGAAGAAAAATTGGAAGATAGATGTGAATCTCTCAGGAAACAAATATGTGATGACCGACAAAATGGGTCACAGGTATGATTTTATTAATCCAGAAGCACAGCAAGGAGCTGGGGGAGATGAGGAAATGATTGATGAAGAAGACGAGACTGAGCCTCCTGGTCCACGGGGACCAAAACAGAGGTACATGAGGCCACACAGGGAGATTAATGCAGATGTGGCCGGTTTTGTGAAACAAAGACAGGGACCGACGTACAGAAATTTTAACCGTGGGCAACAAGCGGTTTATGATAATGTCTCGGCATGTATAGGCGAGGGCAGAGAATATAATAGGAGGAGAGAGAACTGGGAAGAGATGCACGAGGCCTACATGCAAGAACAGTGGGCCTCCCAAGCATCCTATCGTGAGAGGATGGAGAAACATATGGAAGAGCAACAATTGCAACAAGCACTTCAAAGATCTCACATGGAACGCTTGTTACAATTGCAGGAAGAAGATATGGCCCGAAGACGGGCATGGGAAGAAAGGGAAGAAAAAGCACGGCACGAGCGAAACACATTGGAAGACCACCGCTGGAGTGCCTTATATGTCTCAAATGAAATGGCTATTAATAATGCCAAAATCCTCCACGATCAGGAGAGACATCGAAGAGACTATGAGGCCGGCCTTCCTTATGTCGAGCACTCGGGGTGGACCGACTACCCCAACCTTCCCGTTCCACGAGGCCCATCCGATCCATCTCCTCACTGGCCAGAGGCCGTAGGCTCCAGCTTCATTCTGATACCTTATCAGCCACCACCTCAAGGAGAGCCGAGCCCACTTGATAACTACAGGGAGATGTTTGAGGCCCTCACTGGTTATCCATACCAGCCAAACCCGCCAGTTGATCCCAACGAAAGATATCAGCGGTGAGGGCAAGGTATGTTTTGTGTTGTTGTTATTGTATATTTTAGTTTTCTTTATTTCTTTTTCGTTGTTATTTATTTTTCTTGCCTAGTTAAATGAACGTTGTGGGTGTGTTCACTATATAACCCTCACGAGACCTCTCGTCCTCCCAAGCTATTGGGGGGTTTAAAAGGGCTTGTTGCATAAGCTAAATGCAACCGTGATTCCTACGAAAGTGAGTTAGGATTGTTATTGTTGTAAATTATTTTTCCACAAAAATAAGGTAATTTAACGCATGATTTGGTAACACTTTCATAAAAATGGTAGAACTAATCACCTAACAAATTTCAATGGTTGTGAGAAGCATGCTTCTACACAAGGGTTAAGATTTGTAGGTACAACATGTTCGCGGGACAACCGTTTTTATGAAGAGAAGAAGAAGATATGGGCATCAAGCGACAAAACTCAGGTGCATGCATTTCCTTTTTACCTTGATTCTTAGTTTAGTAATAAGTGGATTGTATTTTAAAAACTCTAGTTTAGTAATAATTTCCGGGGTGAAATTTTGGGAAGGGTAGTCGTGTCACATCCCTTGTGCGTTTTAAAAACTATAGTTCTTACACATTGAGGACAATGTTTACCTCAAGTGTGGGGATGGGGGAGTAGTAAAAGTTTTAGATTTTGACCCGTTCATTTAAAACACTACACATTGAGGACAATGTTTACCTCAAGTGTGGGGATGGAGGAAAATTTCAAAAAATTTTAAAAATTTATTGTTTCAAAAGCGATCTTAAAAGCACAAGTAACTAAGTCAACGAGGGATGGCACAACCCATTTGGTCTTTTGTCATGGTCAAGTTCAAATTAATAGCATGATGGGTATTTAGCGGGTGGTTATTTGGTAATAATTCGCCTAAGGAATTAGCATTTTATGCATATCACATACCATACCCTTATACGTGAGGTTTTGAGCCACTTTTATATCATAGATTTACATATACATGTTTCTTTGTTTGAGTGGACCATTAGTCGCGGATTGTAGAACTTGCAACTTTTGATACATTCGAGACCATAGACTGAATACAAGCATGAGAATGATTAAGGCATTAGGTAAACCTTTTCCTTTTACACCATTTTTATATCCTTACCCAAAAAAAAAAGTTATCACCTAGTAGCCACTTTTGAGCTTAATCCTTTCGTTTGACTACCCTTTAGCCCATAACCTTAAAACCTTTTTCTTTTAAACCCGTGTGATGGAAATTTGATTATAGAAGTAAAGTTTGTATAGTTGTATTTGTTTGTTTTCATTTATATATATAAAAAAATAGAAAATTGTTGAGAAAAGAACAAAAATATATGTTCTTAGTTTGAGAAATAAAAGTCTAAAGTTGTTGCCTTATAGTTGATGTTTATAGTTTAGTTTTGTTTAGAGTAGTCTTTTGTAATAAAAATCGAATTTTCATCGCCTTAGCCACTTTAAAATATCCCATTTCCTACCTTTAGCCCAACCCCGTTACAACCCTTACAAAGACTTTATGACTTGTGCTTAGTATCCGTGATCAGTGGTGGAGAATGATTGAGTTGCAAGCCTATGCGGGTACGTGTTCTAATCGGGTTTGAGCGATTATTCTTTGAAGTGCTAATACATTATACACATTAGCCAAATTATAAGCTGAGTGGAGAGAACATTGTGAGGGATATGCATGACTTGTTAGTTTTACGGGCATGTTAATCTTAGATAACCATTATTATATGTGATTATTCACTTGACCGGTAAATATGTGAAAATTGTAAAGAATGTGAACTTTTGTATGACAATAGACCTTAACCTTCGTCTCGGGAATGGGAAGTGTATTCGTTGTTCGACCCACGTGAAAGTGAAAAACAGATTTGCTTGAGGGCAAGCAAAAGACAAGTGTGGGGATGTGATATGTGGTTGAAAACCGGTGTTCGTTAGTGCATAACTTGATGTTTTTACATAAGCTTTAATTTTGGATAGCCTACTTTTAATCAAAAATGTGTTTTGCAGGTTTGATGGAGTTTAAGGAGCTTTTCGGGAGCTTTACGAGCTACCGGGTCGAAAACCGGAGTATCGGGACGCGTTACGGGTCAAATGGAAGCGAAAAATGAAAAATCGAGGAATCAGCATTGGAGATCCCGTTGCCGACGGGTCCCAAGCCGTCAGCAACGCCTTCTAGAAATGGCCGTCGGCCAGAATTTCTCGTAGCCAGACGATCAAGGCGTCGGCAGAAAACACGTTCAGGAGAACCCGTCGGCGACGGGGTCAGGCCCGTCGGCGACGGGCAGTGTTTTTCTGCGACGCGAATGTTGGATCTTTTTAGCTAAAAATCGATTTTCATTGGTTGAGGAGCCATGAATACGGGAGTTACAACTTATGTGAGTTTTGAATCTTCATCTTAGAGCCATTATTCACCTATCATTCACTACCATTCCATCTCTACAACACACATCACCCGAATCAACATCGAGATCATCATCATCTTCCACAATCATCCATCCACAAACCCTAATCCTTCCACCATCATTATTTCCACCATCATCATTCACCAAAACCCTAACCATTCACCATTTCTCCATCATTCAAGCTTCAAGATGGTCCAATCCATGTTTCAATCATCTGGTGATCAAGTTTCTTCAACCATGAGCGGCTAATCACCTTGGTTTCACCCCCATGTAGGTAGTTGTTAAATTTAGGGTTTTGAATTGTTCTTGATTCAACTTTGTGACAACTTGTATTGATTTTTGAAACCTTAGACAATAGTTCACATTTGTTTCGTATTCGTAAATTGTCGAACGATGTTAAAAGTTATGACTTTACGAAATGGTTATGTGTAGTTATGCATTGTCTTGGTTAGGTTTTACTTGTGTTGATTACAAAGTGCATTCTTGTCCGTTGTTTGAAACGTTGATAGTTATTGGCACCTGTAGAATCGTGAAATGACCTAACGAGTCAATCAGAAGAGTGCTCAGACAAAATCAGAGGCGGAATTCATTGATTCTGTCTTTGTTTAGCTTGTATTCACTATTAACTGTCTCGTTTATTGATCTAGAAGCAATTTACAGTACGTAGACACTTCGGCAGCACTTCGGCTCACCGGAACAAGAACCATACAGCTGATTACGCTTGAGGACTGTATATAGAGTTAAGATTTCGCTTGAAAGAGACACTTGCCATTTCAAGCGAAATAGCTTATGTTGATTTCGCTTGAAATGGTATTTGTTACTTTCAAGAGAAATAACATGTTTCAAGCGAAATCAGCTTAAAACAATATTCAAAACCCTAAATTTCTCATACTACAAGCCCTGATTTATCAGTTCTAATCTAAGACTCGAACGAAGATGAAGTCGACAGACAACTGCACTAACAGACTCCCCCTTGAATGTTGACGGAATCTTCAGTGAGAGTCTTCATCATAACGACTCTTCAATCTTGATCGATCTTCTTTCTTTCTTTCTAAGCATGTACCAGGATCTTCTCTTTGGCTCTAACCTCATCAGACTCCCCCTTTCATCATGCTGGGATCATTATCTGGAATTAGCTATCACCTTGAGATTAAATCCTGGCTTTAACTCTGTTCACCTCATCTCCTGCACAAATTATCTCACCACCACATAAGTTTTTACTTAAATCAATAAGAAAAACTTACTGGATGAAATCATTCAATCAAAATAGTTACATCAAGTTCAAATTAATGACCTTGATTAACGATTCTATCTTTCTTTCTCAAAACAAATTTCTCAATTCAGCACACACACTCCCAAACTAGTTCGTCATGTTCAGCACTTGGAATTTTGAAAATCAGCTCTTCAACGTCAGTTGTCGAAAATCTTTTTGAATTTTTCAAAACATGAAACATAAATGCAAGAACAGAATTTAAATGCAGAAATGAAATATTTACAAACAATATTTTTTGTGAGTTTGTGTAAGAGGATCATATCAGTTTATGTGACCAATCAGTAGCACCGTTAAGCTTATACATTTTCAGTTCTAAACGATTCACATTGATTGACAACATTGTTGTCCAATTAAACTCAATCTAAAAACTTTCGAAATGCTTACCGATACGTTAAGGTATATTAATTTTGCACTAAGTTCTTATGGACCCCACGATCTCAGCATATCCCCTCATCATGCAATACACTAACTCGAGTAATGCCTTTAAACTTTTATCAAATGTGAGTTGTGCGAAAACAAAGTAGAATGTTTAAACATTAACAATCAGGTCGATCTTTCGATACGCAGAGAAAGTCCAATGTTTAAACAAAATAAGAAAAATAAAACAAGTTAAAGTTGTTTATGCTTTAACCACCAGGTCGATACTCACGTATACGCAGAGGTGATCCAAAGCTTAAACGAAACACCAAAGAAAATAAAGCAGAATGTTTAGGCACTAACATCCAGTTCGATACTCACGTATACGCAGAGGATGTCCAATGCTTAAACAAAATAAAGAAATAAAACAAGTTTAAATCTTTGCAAAATAAAATGCACAATCACAGCGACTTTTTAGCAAAGTTGTGAAAGTTCACAAACTTAACCAGTTTTATGTCTTTCGACAATCAGCGATTACTGAGTAGGCATACAATCAAGAAGGACAAAACTAAGTACTATGCTTTCGACCATGTTTCCCACTAGAACTAGGCTTTTTCATTTTAGATTTGTATCGTTATCGCAAATCTACTAATCTAGCTGAGCCTATCATCATATCTTTAGTGAGACCGTTTATCACTTTAGACTTTACATTTCTTTAGCATGCTGTGACAGTCCAACTGATCTACTATCATTTCCTCTTTTTGACAACAAAACTCATTTTTGCATTTTTCAATGTTTTTGAAATTTTCAAATTTTCTAATAATTTTTTTTTAAATTTTTACTCCCCCTAAAATCAAAATATGTCTCAATTTTGATTTTCTGGGAAAATTTGAAAATGAACTATACAAAGAAAGGTGACAACATGATGAGAATTACTTCAATTCTCCATTCACTTGGCTTAAACAATCAGAACTCCCCCTGACAACAAAACATTTTCCCATGGTGATTTCAAAACACTTAAGTTTGTTTTAATCAAAATGGTTTTTCCGGAAAATAAGTTTTGTAAGTCATTTCTCAAACATGGGAATCATTCATCACCTGGTTTTCTTCAACCACTTGTAAAAAACTAAACATTTTTAAAATCAATCCACAAACATCACTTGTAGAAAATCAAGTACAACTTAATGTCCCTTATTTACCACTTTTAAGTCGAAATATCACATTTGTGAATTTCTCAAGAAAGATGCCGATTCATGTTCCACGCTTACCAACCTGGGAACTCCGGCAAGTCAGGTTTTTCATTTAAACAGATTCACCCAAGCCTGACTGTCCTTAGGTGATTTTAAATTCTTGTTCAACAATGGTGGAAAATTTGCATCATCCATTGTTAGACCAGAATTCTCAACTTTTACCTCAACACACGGCTCTTCTGGTTTTACCACACCAGATTCATTGCCTGAACTTGGCTTGTCTGACTTTGATGCATCAGATTCATTGCCAACATGTGGTTCTTTTGTTTCCAAAGAAACAAATTCACCACCACCAACTTTCTCTTTCTTTACTCTCTCCTCTGTCTTCAGATTTGTATCTGATGAATTCATTTTGCTTGATTTGTCATTCTTTGGCGAGCAAGACAATTTATCAGAACTTTTATCTGTTTTACCAGTTGTATCCGAGGACAAAATCCTTTCGAGATACTCTCGTGCTTTCTTCCTCTTCTTCCTCAGTCTGTCTTTTTGCCCTTGTGAAAGCTTAACTTTCTTTTCTTGAACTTTCTGTTCTTTGGGCTTTTCATCGACTTTGACTGATTTCTTTGCCTTTTTCTGAGATTCAGCCCTCAATCTTTCATTTGATCTCATTGGGCCATCTCTGGCAATGTGACCTTTGATTTTGCAATTATAGCATCTTCTCGTCTCATAACTCCAACTTTGGCAGTTAATAGCGTTGTGTCCTCTCACACCATAAGTGTAACACACTCTGTTATCGTACCAATCACCACTTTCAGTCCAAACATTCAGATCATAGCACTGTTTGGCTTGGTGATAATTATTTCTCCTTTTGTTTGCTGGATTTGGCTTTTGAGCACTGTGGTCAAACCTGCACCACTTATTACCAATAGTTTTTGAGTTTTGCTTTTCCAATTTTTGTGGTTTTTTATCTCGATTGGATGATTGAACTGATGAGCTTTTATTTTCTTTTTGAAGATTTTTCGGCTTTTTATCCTTTTGTTTTTGTTCCACATTCTTCTTTACAGGTTTATGCGTTGAGCATTCACCTTTCTCAGTAGAATGTAAAACAGTTTCTTGAAACATTTCATTTAATTTCAAAAATATTTTTCTTTTTTCAATTTCATCATCAGTTTTCTCATCACAATCTTCAATTTTGACTTTGTCGAAATTTGTGACATTGTCACTTATTGGAACAGAATTGATCAGTTTTGGACAGACATATGATGTAGAATTCACAAAATCTTTCAATTTATTCTCAAGCTCATCAATTTTATTCCGAGCAATTTCAGCTTCATTTTCAAGCCGAATGATTTTCTGAAGATGAGAATTTATTTCAATCTGTTTTTCAAGATTATTTTTAAAAATAACAGATTTTTCATCTTCTAAAACCTTCATTTGACTTTGAAAATCTTTTTCTTTTTCTTTCAAAATTTTGTTTTCCAATGTCAAACTCTCTACATTCTTCAAAAGTTTGGCATTGTCTGATTCAGATTTTTCATAATTTACGCATTTTCCAGGAATCTGTTTATCATCAGATTTCTTTTCATCCTTCAAATTTTTGATCTCCAATGTCAAACTCTCCAAATCCTTCAAGAGTTTGATATTGTCAACTTCAAATTGAACACATTTAGAGCACACAGATTCAGAATTTGAAGATCCAAGCTTTTTTGATTCTTCATTCTTTGAGATTTCCTTTTTCTCTATCTTGTATGTTCCTGCACAAAAAATTTTAACGAAATCAAGAGGATTCGCATTCTCATCAATATAACAACCCCTCTTGTAATCATATGTCAAAACATTTTTTGCACTAAGACATACATCAACTCTTCTTTTCATTTCAAAAATCACATTCAAACCCACTTTCATCAAATTTTGTTCCATTACATTTATCAACTCTTTCTTTTTCTTTTCACTTTCATACTCATAATTTTTAAGTTTGTTGATAAAATCTTTTAGATATAATTATGAAAAACTAGAATCTTTCTTTAGGTTTTTCAAAAATTCATCCCATTCGGTAGGTAATGCATCAGCAAACTTTGATACTTTTTCAGTATCTGACAGTCTTATCTCATGCTCTTTCAAATGTTCAATTAAGACTGTATATCGGTTTGCTAGATCATCCAATTTTTCATTTTTCAGACACAAAAAGTATTTAAACATTTTCTCCCATCCAATCTTCTTCACATTTCTATAACTATCATCTATAAACCCTCGATGCCAATTGTTAAATCTTTCAAAATAATAATTTTCTGTTTCATCAAACATTTTTTCCATATTTCAAACACAACTTGTTCAAGCGAAATAATGATTTGGAGCGAAATAACAACCTGAAACGAAAACACCTCTTTGAAGCTAAATCACCTAATTTCGCTTGAAACAACTCAAGCGAAATCACCCACTGAAGCGAAAACAGGTAATATCAAGCGAAATCAAACGACAATACAAGCGAAACCACGATTTCGAGCGAAATAAGATCAAATTTCAAGCGAAACCACGTTTTCAAGCGAAATAAGATCAAATTTCAAGCAAAACCACGTTTTCAAGCGAAATCAAACTGCTAATTTCGCTTGAAATGTTGCTGACATCATCAAATCGATCTGTTTTTGGCAAAATTGATCAAGTTCTAGGCCGATTTTAGGTCTGATTCTTTCAAGGTTTTGTTAATTCAATGATTCGCACACTATATGTGAAAAATAGTCCATTTTAACCGTGAAAACTTGATAAATTTTGAAAAGAAGGTGTAGAAGTCACAATTTTCCAGCGAAAACGAGCTAAACGGTAAGAACTCTTCCTCCTGAGCTCTGATACCACATGTAGAATCGTGAAATGACCTAACGAGTCGATCAGAAGAGTGCCCAGACAAAATCAGAGGCGGAATTCATTGATTCTGTCTTTGTTTAGCTTGTATTCACTATTAACTGTCTCGTTTATTGATCTAGAAGCAATTTACAGTACGTAGACACTTCGGCAGCACTTCGGCTCACCGGAACAAGAACCATACAACTGATTACGCTTGAGGACTATATATAGAGTTAAGATTTCGCTTGAAAGAGACACTTGCCATTTCAAGCGAAATAGCTTATGTTGATTTCGCTTGAAATGGTATTTGTTACTTTCAAGCGAAATAACATGTTTCAAGCGAAATCAGCTTAAAACAATATTCAAAACCCTAAATTTCTCATACTACAAGCCCTGATTTATTAGTTCTAATCTAAGACTCGAACGAAGATGAAGTCGACAGACAACTGCACTAACAGCACCTAAGTCACGGTACACTAAATCCGCTAATCATATACAATTGAGTTGAATCTAAAAACTTGCAGAAACCCTCGGTTGGCAATTACCGAAACCGGGTGTGAACCCTTTTTCTTATTATTGTTTTAGCAATCAATCTTTCTTGCAATCGTTAATTAGTAGTTGTTAATCAATTAAACAAATTCCATTAGTTCAAATTCACATCTTTCAACTATACAAAAATACAAAAATATCTGGCAAGCTTCATAAACTGTGACAATTGTTCTAATTCAATTGAATCCACACGCAAACCACATACTCTTCGTGGTTCGACCCCTTGCTACCACTAACTATTTGTTCAGGGTAATTTGGGATTATAAATATTATCTTTGACCGGAGCGCGACACTCCGATCAGTTATAGCTTCCCCTACTTTAGGGAATTTCGTCCCGAAATTAAGGCGCAGGCGTAACGAAGAGTTGTGGATATTTAGCTTTCATATCACTCTCGAGTTCCCAAGTGAACTCGGCGTTGCGTTTGCCTTCCCAGCGAACCTTCACTATAGGAATGCGGGAGCGTCGAAGTTTCTTGGTCTCTCGGTCCATGATCTCTACTGGCTTTTCCACGAAGTGTAATGTTTCGTCCACTTGCAAGTCCTCGAGAGGGACATGGAAATTCTGTTCGGCTAGACACTTTTTGAGGTTCGAAACGTGGAAAGTTGGATGTACGTTGCTGAGTTCCTCCGGTAATTCGAGTCGGTAGGCCACTTTGCCAATTCTTTCCAAAATCTTAAAGGGCCCAACGTATCAAGGCGCTAGCTTTCCTTTCTTGCCGAATCGGATCACCCTCTTCCAAGGTGACACCTTTAGGAGTACGTGATCACCAACTTCGAACTCAAGGGGCTTGCGCCGTTTATCGGGGTAACTCTTTTGACGACTCCGAGCTTTCAAGAGATTTTCTTGTATCTGGAGGATCTTGTCAGTCGTTTCTTGCAATAACTCAGGACCGGTAATTTACGCATCTCCGATCTCGTGCCATACAATCGGGGATCGACATTTTCTTCAATATAATGCCTCAAAGGGTGCCATTTGGATGCTAGAGTGAAAACTGTTGTTGTACGAGAATTCGACTAAAGGTAAATGCGAATCCCAATTACCACCAAAATCTATAACGCACGAACGAAGCATGTCTTCAAGGGTGCGAATCGTGCGTTCAGTCTTACCGTTGGTCTGGGGATGGAAAGTGGTACTGAGATTAAGGGTAGTACCGAGAGCGGATTGAAAAGTTTCCCAAAGGCATGAGGTAAATCGACCATCACGGTCAGAGATGATGTCACGAGGTGTCCCATGTCGACAAATGACTTCGTCGGTATAGATTCGTGCTAATCGTTCAACCTTAAAGTCTTCTCGTATCGGTAGAAAGTGGGTGGATTTCGTAAGTCGATCAACGATAACCCAAATGCTATCGTGACCTGATGGCGTGCGGGGGAGTTTCGTAATGAAGTCCATAGCTATACTCTCCCATTTCCACATTGGGATCTCGGGTTGTTCGAGTAAGCCAGAGGGTCGTTGACGTTCAGCCTTAACTTTGGAACAAGTTAGGCATTTCGAAACATAGAGGACGATATCCTTCTTCATTCCAGGCCACCAGTACTTGGCACGCAGGTCCTGGTACATCTTGTCGGCACCGGGATGAATGGAATATCAAGATATGTGGGCTTCAGTTAACAATATTTCTTAGAGATTATTGCGACTGGGGATCCAAATGCAGTCGAGATAGTGAAAAATACCATTAGGTTTATTCAATAGTTGGCTTTCATTTCCAATAATTCGTTCTTCCTTCAAAGTGCGCTCAGTAAAACAGGCGTGTTGAGCGTCGCGAATGAGAGCTTCGAGGCCGTGTTGAGCTTGAGAGTTACGAACATTATGTAAATAGCTTCGTCGGCTAAGAGCATCGGCAACGACATTTGCTTTGCCTGGGTCGTAGCGAATCTCACAGTCGTAGTCGTTGAGAAGTTCAACCCATCTGCGTTGGCGCATATTCAGCTCTTTCTGGTTCAAGATGTGTTGTAGGCTCTAATGGTCGGCGAAGACCGTACACTTGGTACCATAAAGGTAGTGTCGCCAAATCTTTAACGCAAAAACAACTGCACCGAGTTCGAGATCATGGGTTGTGTAGTTTTTCTCATGGACATTGAGCTGGCGAGACGCGTACGCGATAACCTTGTCTCGTTGCATAAGAACACAACCAAGGCCTAGGTTAGAGGCATCGCAATAGACTACAAAGTCATCATTTCCATCGGGTAGCGCGAGTACGGGAGCGTTGCAAAGCATACATTTTAGGGTTTGAAAGGCTTCCTCTTGTTCGGTTCCCCAAACAAAAGTCTTGTCTTTATGCGTAAGAGAGGTGAGAGGAACGACGATTTTAGAGAAATCAGCGATAAATCGACGGTAATAACCCACCTATCCGAGAAAAGAGCGAACTTCGGATGGGTTTGTCGGTGTAATCCAACTCTTAACTGCTTCAATCTTCACGGGGTCGACATGAATACCTTGACTATTGATGATGTGACTGAGGAATTGAACCTCCTAAAGCCAAAATTCACACTTGGAGAACTTGGCGTAGAGGCAATTCCCTTTGAGAAGTTCGAGTACCAAACGAAGATGTTGCGCATGTTCGCCCTTCGACTTTGAATAGATAAGGATATCATCGATAAACACGGTGACGAAGCGGTCGAGAAAGGGTTTACACACGCGATTCATCAAATCCATGAAAACCGCGGGCGCATTGGTAAGACCAAAGGGCATAACGACGCATTCGTAATGGCCGTAGCGAGTGCGAAAAGCGGTTTTCGGAATATCCTCCTTTTGAATTCGTAACTAATGATAGCCAGAGCGTAGATCGATCTTAGAAAAACACGTAGCGCCTTGCAATTGATCAAATAAATCGTCGATGCGAGGTAAGGGATAACGATTCTTGATAGTAAGCTTATTGAGTTCCCTATAGTCGATGCACATTCGAAACAATCCATCCTTCTTTTAAACGAAAAGGACAGGTGCGCCCCATGGAGATGTGCTAGGGCGTATGAAGCCTTTATCAAGTAATTCCTGGAGTTGACTGGAAAGTTCACGCATTTCAGATGGAGCGAGGCGATAAGGGGCTTTAGCGATAGGGTTAGCTCTAGGAATGAGGTTGATACGAAAATCAATATCACGAGATAGCGGTAAACCAGGTAAATCGTCAGGAAAGACAGCAGGAAAATCATGAACCACAAGTACCTTTTCCATTGCCTTCTTTTCCTTTTCCTTCTCCGCTACTACGATGTGTGCTAAGAAACCCTTGTATTCCTTTCGGAGATACTTGCTTGCTTGTATGAATGACATGAGTTTTAGTTCCTTCGAAGATACTTCGCCATAGACACAGAGTTGATCACCGTTTGAAAGAGAGAAACAGATCATCTTTTCGAAACAAACGATTTCAGCACGATTTTCACAAAGAAAATCCATGCCTATTATGATATCGAAACTACCAAGTTGCATCGGAATGAGATCGATTGGGAAGACGTGATTATTGAGTTCAAGTGTACAATCACGGAGAACAGAACTAACAGTGACGGTTCTTCCGGTGGCAAATTCTACGTCGAACGTCGTTGGGAGGTTAGCGCGTTTACGGTTTAGGAGCTTCTCAAATTCAAACGACACAAAACAGTTATCGGCTCCAGTATCAAATAAACACGAAGCATAAATACAGTTAACAAGAAACGTACCGTTGACAACATTGTTGTCAGTGTGAGCCTGGCGGACATGGATGTTGAAAGCTCTTCCGCGGGCTGCTTATTGCTGTGGCTGTTGCTGCTGCTGTTGTTATTGTTGTTGTTGCTACTGCTACGGTGATTGCTGCGGCTCTTGTTTCACCACACGGTTTGGGCAGACATTTGCAAAATGATTCGGGTCACCACAAACATAGCAGGCTTGTGCATGAGCAGCGGGAGCAGGAGCTGCTTGGTTACCCTGAGGAGCGGGGAGTGGAGCTGGCAGTGCAGGAGGAGCTTGAGCTTGTGCTTGTTGACGAGGGCCAGTGCGGTAGTTCACTGTGAAGTGTCCGTAGATGTTGCAGTGGACACAAAAACGGAAAGCTATCCCAGCTGGGCGATGGTAAGTACAAGTAGGGCATAAAGGGTGAGGACCAGTATATGCACGCTTAGCAGGCGATGCGTTGGTCACAGGTGCAGCGACTTGATGATTCAGATTCTGATTGGGTTGCACAGGAACATCATTGAGAGGAGCGGCGGTTGTAGCACAGTTCTTGTTGTTGTTACCCTTGCGTTTGCTTCCTTGACGTGATGACTTCGAAACTTGAGGTGTGGCGGTTTCAGTAGCGGGAGTAGCAGTTGCTTGATGAAGATCCTTGCTTGAGGTCTTGAAATAACCTGCCAAAACTCGCTTGTCATTGATCTCAGCAGCGAGCTGGAAGGTTTCCTCAATGGTAGCAGGCTTCGCTGCTTGAACAAAATCGACAACACAATCTGGTAGAGCGCGAATGTATTTCTTGATTGTGATGTCGGGAGTTGACACTTGACCAGGGCAGATGATACTAAGCTGCTTAAAGCGAGCAGTAAGACCAGCATTGTCGCCACCTTCTTGCTTGATACCCCAAAACTCATTTTCCAGCTTGTGGAGTTCATGTGGGGGACAAAATTCTTTCATCATGACTTCCTTCAGTTCCTCCCAAGAGAGTCTATAGGCTGCATCGTTAGCGCGGCTGTTGCACTCCGCAGTTTACCAGTCCAGAGCCCTGGACTGAAAAACTCAAGTTGCGTTAACAGTGCGGAGGTTGTCTGGGCATCCGCTTTGACGAAGAGTGACTTTAATCGAGTCAAACCACTGAAACATAGCGCTGGGCCCATCTTCACCAGTGAAGTCTTTAGGACCGCAGGCCTTGAATTGCTTAAAACTGAAGGGAGCTTTCGGCGAGTCGCTCTTAGATTCAACAGAGGAGCTGCTCTTCACCTCGTTGATCTCGCATACGATATGAGGTATGACTTTTTCCATTTCTTTGGCGACGAGAGAAGCGATGCGCTTGTCATCTCTGCTTTTCTAAGCATTGCGGCGAGTGTGAGAACCAAGGGATGACATTGTCTACTGCAGACATCATAATATGATTCAGATGAGATTCGATTATATCGGGTCTTCAAAAAAGTTTAGCGCTTAACCACCATATGATTATTATTACTTCACAAATCACAGGAACACATCTAACACATATGCACATAGTCACGTAGGCACATAATCCACAATTCCACATAGGCACATAAGCACGTAAGCACGTAGTCCACGCAAGCACATATTCAACTATATTTTGCACGTATTCTCCTACATATTTTGCACGTATTCACCTATCCTTCAAAGCCGCGAAATGCGATCGAGAGTTGCGAGTGCGAGTAGCGATAGCGAGTAACAAAGCGAGAGTTCATAGCTTGTCTGCGAGTTATTAGCGATATGTGTGCAGTGTGAGTTGTGCGCGTTTATCAAAGCGATGAGCGAAAAGCGATAAAGTCTCCAAAAATCAAAACAAGTAAACATATAAAACACATAAAGCATATAAAATCGAAGAATCCACAGAGTCAGCGGTTGCGAGTTCAGAATCGAAATAGATTGTCTCGGGTGTTTAGACATCGACTACCCAAAGTGTTTCGACTATTCACCATAACCTCGAGTACACGTCTTGGCCTTCTAGACTGTGCTCTCGCCTCAATTCGGGCGAACGGCACGCATGACGCATCCTTTTGGTTACGACGTGTCTCTCGTCATTGGAATCCATCGAGACTTTGGTGAGAGTTTTGTAAAACCAAAGTAAGATTGGAACTAGTCATTAAGATGCGGGTTTTATCCCTAACCTAACAACTTTATTCCTGATGATGTGGCAAACCACGAGAATAAGATGGAGAATTCTGTAGAGATATGGATTTCAGTCCCGACTCAACGCAAATTCTCGTGTTTGATAGTAAAATGCGCGTAAAGCGAGTGATCTTATCGAGAGTTCTTGGTTTTCACACCAAATCTCGACCAAATCACTTGGTTGTGTTATGCGAGTGTTTTTCGAAATGTGTGTGTTGTGTCAGCTTTAGGAAAAGCTAAGTAGTTTTCGCGAGTTCGAGCGAGAGTATCAAGTAAACTCGTATAAAACCCCTACTGGGTTTGCACAAGTCGGTCTGTTGGTACTTAGACTATAGACTAGGTCAATTCTAAGATATCAACCCAGACTAGGTTGTGTCTTTCCTAATTCCCTATAGTTATGGCTCTGATACCAATTTGTCACACCCCAACCGATGGCGGAATCACCGAGGCGCGGCACTGAGCGAAACAGATTGTCCAAGAGAATCTATAACACTATTAATGACATTATATTAATCGTTAACGTCCCATACTATCAATATATAAAGTAAAAATAGTTATTACATATATTGTTCTCAACGAAAAATAACAGTTCCGACAACTCAGAATTTATTCGTGGGTTTCTAGACCACCTAACTTGATTCCATAAACAATAAGCAAACATAGCATCCTAGACACCTATCACGTACGTTAAAATAAAGTCAATACACATAGTGTAAAGGTGAGTACACAAATTTGATAACATATAGTATAGCGAAAGCATTTACGTATAACCAGCATGTAACACGTAGAAATGTGAAGCAAGTAAGCTATCGACAATGAAGTATGCAACCGACATGACTGCGAGTTATAGAATGTACAACATATTATCACCACTGTGACCATGTGAAGTAAAACCCTTAACAACCCCTATCCACGACAGGTGCTGAGTCCAAACTATAGTACTATCGCTGCTAAGGTGTCAGGTAAACAATCACTGTGTAAACATAACATTCAAGCATTCATCGAGTCAGGTAAAACATGCGAGAGCGGTTAGCGTTAAAGGTGTTTGCGTTGTGTGTTCGATGTTATTTGATATAGAAAACGTATGTAACACCCAAAGTGCTTTAAAATAAAATGGGTTCGAGTATACTCACAGTATGTGTTTAGTAAATAAACACAGCCTTGGATTGAAGGGAGCGCTTGGGAGTTAGCCTGATCAGAGAACGATAGTGTAAGCGTTGAACAGCGTGTAACGGTGTGTTAGGTGAGATGAGTGACAAACGGTGAGTCGATCGGATGACCATCCGGACGGATGACCATTCGGTCGGCTGGTCATTCGATTGGAGGAGTGTGTTTGTAAAATGTTTGAACTTTTGAAGTTTTCGTTGTAGTATAATTCAAGTCGTTCAATCGGATGGTCATCCGGACGGATGTCCATTCGATTGAAAAGTTGATATTCTTTGAAGTTTTGTTAAATTGTTTAAGTGTTGAACTTATAAAGTACAGTCGCCTGGTCGAATAGTTATTCGATCGGATGGTCATCCGATCGGATGGCTAATCGATCGAGCAACCATTTTGTTTGAAAAATTTTACAAAGTTTTCAAGTTAGAGTTTTGAGTTTGACGGAGATGGTATGACGTTATGTCAAACAACGGAAACCATTCCAAGTTCAGCTCAGTCGATCGGATGGGAATCACCCCATTCGATCAGACTTCACTGTTCTTGACGAAGTTTCATGTTCAACCCGTGAATCGGTTGTCTCTTCGGTAGAAGTCCATTCTTAGACCGGTTCTCCACTAGGGAATGAGTAGAGAGCCTGAACGAGTCCAGATTCTAACGGTTTTGAGTAAAAAGTGAAGAATGTCGAAGAAAAGTTTGAAACAGTTTGAAAATGTTTAGATCTAGTCGAAATTAGTGTAAAGACGTGTAAAAATTCTTTAGATCTGGACGAATCTTGATGTGATGATGTCACACTTCAGTGTTCATAAGAAACCGAGGTGACGTCACCTTAAAGCAGTCCAAATCAGTCGATTTCTTGGTGAAAAGTAGTGATTCTTGTGGAGAAGATGATGGAGATATGTGTAATGAAGATGGAAGTACAAGATTTAGGAAGAAAACTTACAAAAATCGCTTGGAATCGAAGGGAAAGTGCTTGAAAGCGAGCTGGGAGAGTCTGGTTGGATTGGGCTGTCACATCAATGAACAGTTGATGTGACAGGTGGGTATTTATAGGTGAAAGGTGAGAAAGGCGGTGCAGAGTAGTGGGTCAGATGGCCAGTCGATTGGATGGCCATCCGGTCGGACGATCATTCGATCGGTTGGTCATTCGATCCGACGGTTTGTGCGAGTTAGTTTTCCGACTTTCGTTTCGTGCGTTGAGCGTTGGGTTGCGTTTAAGCGAGTTGCGAGTAAGCAGTCCGATAGCATTAACAAGTAGTTATACAAATAACATAACACACATAAAAATAAAACTGCGATTCGAGTTACGATGAGATTGCATTGCGATAGAGTTACGATTGCGTTTGCGATTAACATCCCAAAACATATACAAGGTACAAACATGTAAAGCACGTAATAACACACAAAGAACAATACCAATAACTACGTTTCGAGTTTGTGTTGCGATTTCGATGGCGGGGAGTAACAATGCGATAAAGAGCATTGTAAATGCGTTAACTGTGTTTAGTACAAGCGTTATAAAATGTGTTGTATAGTTTAAAATATCGTTTAAAATTGTTACCCATAGATCGTTTATCGAATCTCGATAGTACAAAGCAATAATTAAGCAAGAAATATCAGATCTGAGTAACGACCTGACTTTGACTTTGACTTTGACTTGTACTTTGAGTTTGACTTGAAAAGTCGGGTTGTACACAAGACGAGAAACCAAAACGAAGGATCTGGTAATGAGTTGATGAAGATACTGAAGCAAATTAGAAAAGACCAAGAATTGCAGTCAAAGTCTCAACAAGCATTGGAGAAGCAAGTTGCTCAGTTCATGGCCGATGTGGCTCATGTGAGGAAGGATTCAGGTCGAGTGCCCAGTGATACTACGAAAAATCCACAACATCAAGGTAGTTAGTCTAATGCCAGAGTTAATCAGGTTAGTATTCTTCGCTCTAGTAAAGTTTATGATAATAATGTCGGGTCTCCTCCACCATTTGTTGAGGGTATTGTGGACGAGGTAGATGAGGAAAACGCATCTGAAACTGAACTAGAACCTGTGAGCCCTAAAAAGAATAAAAAAGTGACTTTTCAAGAAAAAAAATAATAGGGTAATAGAAATCGAACCGGTTGAAACAAAGGAATAGGGTACAAAGGGTAATACCGTCCCATTTCCTAAAGCGTTAATCAATCTGGACACAAACGTTGACAACAAACGAGGCCCACAACAAGATGAGATGTGAGAACTTTTTAAACAGGTCAAAATAGATCTCTCGTTACTTGATGCAATCAAACAGATTTCGGCTTATGAAAAATATTTGATAGATCTTTGCACCCAAAAAACGGCATAACAAATTTCCTAAAAAATTGCTTTAACCAAAAATGTTAGTGCCATTTTATCTGTCACACCCCCAAATTACCACAGGCGGGTTCTACCACAAGGCATGTGACGTACCAGGATCTAGCCACTAATCATGTCGAACTAATAGTAACAATAATAACCATAATCATCGTGTCCCACATGAATAGTGCATTCCAAATTAATTGTCTCAAACAAAAGTATGTATTCAGCGGGAGCAAAAGTAACTGTTTCAAGACAACTAAAACCATATTGTTTTAAAAACATAATATTAAGTGTTCTCATCAAGAAACACACCCCATGACACTTCAAACTCCACATAGTGCAAGTTTCTACGTACCGATGTACCTAGCGACCTGCAAAGCATGAAAACGAGTGTCAACATAAAGTTGGCGAGTCCACTGGTTTTGTTCAATGTAAAGTAATGTAAATGTTTAGCTTTAAAGACATGTCATGGAATATTAACTCGGTACCGACATGACTGACTATGATTCTTGTGCCCTCATCAACGTCTATCAACATTAATCCAAAATGATTAAGGTCCTTAGTTCACGACCGACTCCCGAGTATGGTGTGAGGTTTGTCAAACCTAATAGTGCTATCAACTAATACCCCGTTTCCTCCAACGACAACTAGCTCGGTAATAAGTAGGGACTTACATGATAGAGATTGAGTTTACCCACTGACATCGAAATTAAACTAACATTTATTAAAAAGTATTCCACCTAGGAATAATGGTTTGTCCCCTTGGGATACATGCTTGTAGAAGAGTAGTGAACTCACCTTAGTTTGCTCGGTATGTGTTAACGTGCTTCTATCGCGTTAATAAAGTGTTAGGTCTGTTATACGCGACCTAATGTACAATAATGTGTAAGTATGTATACATGTAGGGTTAAGCAATACCCTAAGTTTCCAAACAACCAAGTGTTTAATGTGATCAGATCAACAAGTTTAACATTCAGTAACATACAGTGGATTTCTCTAGTTGGTGACATTAGTTGGTGACATGTAGTGTGATTTTGAGAAACACGGACATCACACAATCTTCACAACTCGAATAGTTATTAATCAATAAACTCGGAACAAATATCACATACCTGGACTCACATACTTATACTCGGATCACACAAACTCGGAACAATTATATATAAGATAAACTCGGACCCAGTTAACAAACTCGGAACCAACCTCTGAACCCTTGTAAACTCGGAAACTCCTTCCTTTTAAACAACCTCGGACAAAACATGTAACCCGGATACCTTTGGTTTGTTATACAAAAACCCGGAACAAATACTCGGACTCACATATACCCGGACTTACATATACCCGGACTTACATATACTCAGACCCGCATATGCTTATATCTATTAAAAAACTCTGACCCATTCATATTGATAAACTCGGACAAATATAAACGTAAGTCGGACTCTTATATCCAATCCATAACTCGGAACAAACATAATAATTCGGATCCTTATATAGACTCTAAACTCATAACATAAACAATAATCCGGATCCTCATATACACTAACTCGAAACATAACTGAACTCGGATCCTTAATTATAAATTCCAGTAACTTGGTCTTTGTGTATATCGGACCAGAAGTTCCAATAACACGGACTTTGTGACTTCATAAAGTCGAACCAATTATCCTTAGACTAACAATTATTCTCGGATTAACAACGCACCGTAACACAGAATAAGAAAAAATCACAGTTTTTCAATGTAACAGTTACAGTTCTATGATCAAACCCTAATCTCAACAATGTTACAAACCAAATCAACAGTTTAGCAGTTCAAATATGTCAATAGCATCTACAATATCTAACAACAATTACACATTCAATCAGGCATGATCAACTACCACAGATCGATTGTTGGATATCTAGGGTTTGGCATGGAATCAAGAGAACAAAGATATCAACGTATAACATAAAACACTTACCTTAGATTCGATCTAGTGTTTGTTCTTGATGGATTGAAAGATCAGAGGTTTGATGATTGTGTGTGAGATTTGTGTCGCCAAGATTGATTAGAGAAAACAACTGCCGTACAGAGTGAGATTATGGGGAGTTTAGGGTTTGTAGTAGTTTTATTATAATTTCTACATTAATCATAAAACACCCTTAACTGTATAACTTTTACACAGAAGCACATAACATCTTGCAGTTTAAAGTTAAAACATATAACTCACGTGTTTGTCATGCAACGTATAAGTTTGTATAAACCGTCCTTTTATAATTTTTATTCGTGTTAGTCACCAACATTCGAGAATTAACTTGTGTGTGTTTCGGTAATTCCCCGAATTACCAATGTAGACTCATTTAACTAACCCTAGTTAAATGCAGTGCTATGAATGTATGTCTAAACTAACTATGGTTGGGTTAGTATAACAACCCTCCAAAATATTTTTTAACACCCTAATATATATTAAAATATTCTTATATGTCTTAAAATACACCCCGTATGTGAAAACCGAGCCCAAAATACGATATAACAATAAAAATTAAACAAAAATCAGATTTTTGGAGCTGTGGCGGGCCGCGTAGAGCTAAGCCTGGTCTTACTTGGGCCGCGAGCGATCATCAACATAGCGAGACCCTTGGCTGCCACGTGGCAGCCACACGTCAAGGCCAGAACACTGACCCGGACAAGCTAGGCCCTACCATCCCTACTACGCGGGCTGCGTAAGATGACCCTTAGGTCTACGCGGGCCGCGAGAAACCCGATTTCAGACCCTATATAATGGGAGCTCGGGCCTTCAGTTCCGATCGCTCATTTCTTTTCTTTCTTACGAATTTCTGAAGAAGATAACATAATTTCCGGGCATAATACCCCCCTAATTAATGAAGTTCTGCTCCGTTGTAAGTATTATAACCCCGGTTACGTATTAGATACGCTGCCCGATTGATCTAGGGTTCCGTAACGGCTGTCGAGGTTCTGCCCTACGTAGTCGTTGGAATGCTGTCTCAGGGAGGGTATTACTAATGTAAATATTGGGTTATTATACTAACACATGTACTGATGTGTGTAAAATGCAACATATAAATTATATCAATTGTGGCATAAAACTAACCATTTTTTAGTACTAATGTTGGAAAAAGTGTGCTTTTGTCTTCCTTTTGTATTTTCAGGATTAAATGAGTTCAAATTAACAAAAGAAGCAAAAAGGCAGCTAAATCTAACATAAATACAAGAAAAGGAACAAACGTCACATGCCCGACCCCACGACAGCATCTTCCCAAGCAAAACAAGAGAACAGAAGGCTGAACACGCCCCGTGCTCAATGAGCACGGGGGCGTACCCAAGTGTCAGCATAAAAGACAAAGTTGTAGAAGCTTCCATCGCCCACCACGGGGGCGTGCTCAGCGGACACGGGGCCGTGGTCAACTATAAGATTGCAGAATCCAGGCAAATCTTGATAGTACAGATATGCTTCTGCACACGGGGTCGTGCCCAGCGGACACGGGGCCGTGGTCAACTAATACAGACAAGAGCAATTAATGAAGACAGAGAAGGATGTGGACACGGGGCCGTGCCTACTGGACACGGGGCCGTGCCCGAGCTTCTGTTCAGCCTATAAATAGGAGTGCTTGGCTCAAGCTCAAACCATCCCTTGGCACACCACCTCTCTCACACTTCACCCACCACCCACCACCCACCACCCACCACCACCATAACACCATCATCCACCACCATCATCCATTGTCCATCATAGAGTGTGTGAGTCGTCTCGGGATCCAAGATTGATCGTAAGAGTTCTTGACAATCAAGGCCATGTTTGCCTAAGTCTCTTACATCACTTGGTGAAGACAAAGTGTCTAGTGTAATACTTTTTATTTTTAATCTTTTCGTACTTTTTACTTGGTTATGTATTAATGACTTTAATAACTAGTTTCTTATGTTGAAGGTGATTTTTCCTTATCGTTTGTACGTGGTGTCTTGGCATTATTTTACTGTCTATATAAAATAAAAGATTTTCACCATTCATATCTCCACGGTCTATATGGAGGTATGTTGGCTACCTGGTCGGGGGTTAAGGGAACGGTTTGGTAAAAATCTTGCCTTGTCCAGTGTATAGATCCTGCAAGGACCTGGGTCAAATTTAGTAGGACCGCCTTCAATACTTAACGGTATTGGATGGCGGGGGTCCAAACTCTTTGATCCCCTCATATGTAAGCTACTATTAATACTTTAATCCGGCTACTTAGGACTGTATCCCTGCTGACTCAGGCTACTTAGCCGAGGGTAACGTCACCTTCAAAAGAGGGGCCTACCATAATATGCATTAATAACTTAATTAATTATCTTTCAATAATCCGACCCTTTAGGATTGTATCCTTGCTGACTCAAACTACTGGGTTGAGGGTAACGTCGCCTTTAAAAGAGGGGCCTACTACAATAACTAAGATAATCTCTTAAAAAGTGCGGAAATAATCAAAGGTTACACTAAACACGAGTCGGAGCCAAGTGATTCATCTTGTCTATATGTTTTATTTTTATTTTATTTTCAGCATTTTAGTTAGCTTTTATTTTTCTTAGTTTAAAAACTTTTTCTAAACTTTTGATTTGATTAGACGTTGAGGATAAATCGGTACCAAAAGCTCTTGTGTCCTTGGACGACCTCGGTATCTTACCAACACTATACTACGCTCACGATGGGTGCACTTGCCCATATGTGTGTTTGGTGTTAGTAAATATCGTGTTTTATAAATTTAAAACTTGACTAACGTGTAAAAAGGGCTTAAAATATGCTTAAACTTATATACACACTTCACACGCATCAAGTTTTTGGCGCCGTTGCCGGGGACACAAGGATTTTAAGAAATCTTAAAATCGACGGCCTAATCAGTTTTTCAAAACTTTTTCAAAACGCGCGCACATTTTTCTGCATTTTAGTTTAGTTTTACATTTACAGTAAGTTGAACACGGGCCGTGCTCGCTGAACACGGGGCCGTGCTGCATAATTTTCATAAAACACCCAGATACAATAGCTTGAACGTGGGTCGTGCTCGCTGAACACGCCCCGTGCTCAACGAAATCAGTAACTTTAATTAAAACGCCCAGATACAGATTCTGTACACGGGGCCGTGTCCAGCCTCTGTTTCCGTTTTTATTTTGGTTTTCTGATCTCGAGACTTGGTTGTGGTCTGCTGAGTGATTCTTATGGATCAATACTCAGGAGGTTACAACTACACCTATGAGGAGGATGATTATAGGAGTAATTATTGCACTAATTATGGTGACCCGCACCCGGTTCAATATTGTAACTTATATCAACCATCCACTTCATACACTTACTATGAGGAACCCAGGTACGAGCCATCAACTTCATACACATCCTATGAAGACCAAAGGTATGAACCTCCTCCCTCATACTCATATCTTGATGAACCAAGGTATGAGCCTCCTTACTCATACTTTGAGGAACCAAGATATGAGCCACCACCTTCATATGCTTATTATGAGGAACCATGGCATGAACAACCCACCTTGTATGAGTACTATGAAGAACAAAATTACGACCCTTATCCATCATATACTTACAATGAAGAACAATGGTGTGAACCATCTACTTTCTATGAGTATTATGAGGAACAAAGGATCGAGTAACCGGATTCAAGCTTTGAAAATCCCGATCCTTTTTCTATAACCGAAGTGACCGATAGGATATTAGAACACCTTAGAGTTATCGATCGCTATATAAAAGAATCTCGCGCAAGGGAATAGGAGTCCCGCGCAAGAGAAGAATTAAATAAAGAAGAGATAACTGAAAGTGTAAAAATGGAAGAACAAATAAGTGAAAAACCGACACATGAGTTAAACAACGAAAAAGGTGAGTCCGACAACGTTAAAATTCAAGAAGAGTCTAATTTTGAAGAAATTAATCTCTTGTCACCTTCTTTTGAAAATCATTGTTTAGTTCCAACTCATGCTAAGTTTTTAAAAGAGTTAAACACTAACACTAAAATTGACGAAACGGTAAGTGTTAAGTTAACTAATGATCAAACCTCGCTAATAAAAGAAGACCCATTTGAAATCAACATTACACCGGTTCCATGTTTTTTTTCAAAATTCATTTATTAGTAATGTCACAATTGATAAAGATCTTTGCGTTAACATAATGCCCAACTACATTTTCGAGAAATTAAGTATTAGTGATTTTTCTCCACTTCAAATACCCATTTTTCTATCTAATCGGAAGGTAATAAAATCAATCGGTGTAGTTGAGGATGTCTTGGTTCAAACAAACCAAATGGTAATCCCAACCGACTTTGTCATCCTCGATGACGCTCCTCTAGTGTTGGGACGACCCTTTGTAAAAACCCACGAAGCTTTGAAAAACCGGAAGCGCAACAATCTACCTATTCAATTAGGGGCATTCAAAAAAAGTGTCGACCTTGAGCGATCAATGAAATATCCATTCGGAAATGACGACCCCCTAATTGAAGATGAGCCAGAACCACCTGATAAGGTGGGTCTAGCCAAGGACCCTTATAAATGTGGTGCACCACGGAGGCATTCCGCGGAACTATCCGTAGTTTTAGTTTAGATTAACTTTTACGTTTTCTAGTTTAGTTTTAATTTTCAGGAATAAAACACACTCGGGATGATGGAGGTTACTAAGGGAAACTTGAACCCACACCCCATACACAAAAACAGAGCCTCCCAATGATTTTTCTTCATTACAGCAAGTTCAGCACGGGGCCGTGCTCAACCCAACACGCCCCCGTGCCCGAGGTTCTGCAGAAAATGCCCAGTTCAGGTAACTGGACACGGGGCCGTGCTCACTGAACACGCCCCCGTGCCCAGCCTTCTGTTTAAATTTGATACTGGCAGTCTGACCACGGGGCCGTGCTCAGCCAACACTACCCCATGTTCAGCTACCCAGTACCATAAAATCTTGTTTTTAACCCACTTTTACACATTTTAATCAACCGAAAAACTTATTTTTGGGACACATTGAGGACAATGTGTAATTTAAGTGTGGGGGGATGCTAAAACCTTGAATCTTGAAAGTCCTAAAAACAAGCCTTACACAAAACTCTATTGGAACCGCTAATCAACCCAAATTTTTTCAAAAACTTTTCATTTTTTTTACCTGTCTTGGTTTAATTTGGGAATAACAAGTTCTAAAAAGGTTATATTTTTACAAATTTACAACCGATAGCGTCATGATAAAAAGAACCAACATAAGAAAATTATGAAACGGCATGACAAATCTAGTTAAAATTTGATTATATATACTTGATCACATTATAAACCCATTCCCACAAAAAGTGAGTTTTGAGCCTTTATTGAGCATACAAATATACATCTTTAGATTAAATGCTCATCTTTCATTTCTTGTGTGAATAGCCGCTTGGTTTCTTACAACTCTATAACTTGCCATGACGATACATTCCCGGTCCTTACCAACTTGAACCCTAGTAAGTAAATGATAGAGGCATTAGGACTAACCCATTTTCCTTTCAACACCATTATTTTTTTTACCACCTACCCAAAATCCCCCTAGTTAACCTCTTTGAGCCTAAACATTTTCATTTCTTAACCCAAAAAAAAAAACCCTTTTACCCACCAAAACCTTTTTTATTTTTAACCCTTTGTTTTAGTAACAAGCTCGGTTTTTCTTATGACTTTCAAAAAAAAAAAAATTGATGATGAAGCAAAAGAGAAATAAACAAACAAGTTTATCAAAAATAACTTTGTTTGAATAAAAGCTTCATCAAAATAAAAAGTTGCAAAAAAAAAAAATAGAAAGTCTTACGAAAACCGACGCTTGTTACACTTTTCGCCCTTTCACTAACCACCTACCTTTAACCCAAGCCTAACCCTTCACCCAAAAGTCCTCTTGATATTTACAAAGGTATATAGTTAAAAAGGAGGAGGATTGATTGCTTGGCAAGCCTATGGTAGGAGTAAGTTCCATGCCGCTCTCGAGTGATTCACTAAAATACATCTTCGGCCGAGTGTTGAGTGATCCCCCGTGAGGTATGTGAACTTGTATATAAATGGAATTTTAAAGAGGCATGTTTTATCTTATGAAAAGTTTTAAATAAATCATGACGAATAGGATTGTAAATAAATAAAAATAAAACTAAATAAAGAATCTAGGAAATCCCGACACTCTATGACAAGCCCAAAAACCTTCTCTTCTACCCATTCCATTTGTGAGTGCAAAGCCACATTATAAAGAGTTTTGCTTGAGGACAAGCAAAGATTCAAGTGTGGGGGTATTTGATGTGTGCAAAATGCAACATATAAATTACATCAATTGTGGCATAAAACTTACCATTTTTTAGTACTAATGTTGGAAAAAGTGTGCTTTTGTCTTCCTTTTGTATTTTCAGGATTAAATGAGCTCAAATTAACAAAAGAAGCAAAAAGGCAGCTAAATCTAACATAAATACAAGAAAAGGAACAAACGTGACATGCCCGACCCCACGACAGTATCTTCCCAAGCAAAACAAGAGAACAGAAGGCTGAACAAGCCCCGTGCTCAATGAGCACGGGGGCGTGCCCAAGTGTCAGCATAAAAGACAAAGTTGTAGAAGCTTACATCGCCCACCACGGGGCCGTGCTCAGCGGACACAGGGCCGTGGTCAACTATAAGATTCGCATAATCCAGGCAAATCTTGATAGTACAGATATGCTTCTGCACACGGGGTCGTGCCCAGCGGACACGGGGCCGTGGTCAACTAATACAGACAAGAGCAATTAATGAAGACAGAGAAGAATTTGTACACGGGGCCGTGCCCACTAGACACGGGGCCGTGCCCGAGCTTCTGTTCAGCCTATAAATAGGAGTGCTTGGCTCAAGCTCAAACCATCCATTGGCACACCACCTCTCTCACACTTCACCCACCACCCACCACCACCATAACACCATCATCCACCACCATCATCCATTGTCCATCATAGAGTGTGTGAGTCATCTCGGGATCCAAGATTGATCGTAAGAGTTCTTGACAATCAAGGCCATGTTTGCCTAAGTCTCTTACATCACTTGGTGAAGACAAAGTGTCTAGTGTAATACTTTTTATTTTTAATCTTTTCGCACTTTTTACTTGGTTATGTATTAATGACTTTAATAACTAGTTTCTTATGTTGAAGGTGATTTTTCCTTATCGTTTGTCCGTGGTGTCTTGGCATTATTTTACTGTCTATATAAAATAAAAGATTTTCACCATTCATATCTCCACGGTCTATATGGAGGTATGTTGGCTACTTGGTCGGGGGTTAAGGGAACGGTTTGGTAAAAATCTTGCCTTGTTCAGTGTATAGATCCTGCAAGGACCTGGGTCAAATTTAGTAGGACCTCCTTCAATACTTAACGGTATTGGATGGCGGGGGTCCAAACTCTTTGATCCCCTCATATGTAAGCTACTATTAATACTTTAATCCGGCTACTTAGGACTGTATCTCTGCTGACTCAGACTACTTAGCCGAGGGTAACGTCACCTTCAAAAGAGGGGCCTACCATAATATGCATTAATAACTTAATTAATTATCTTTCAATAATCCGACCCTTTAGGATTGTATCCTTGCTGACTCAAACTACTGGGTTGAGGGTAACGTCGCCTTCAAAAGAGGGGCCTACTACAATAACTAAGATAATCTCTTAAAAAGTGCGGAAATAATCAAAGGTTACACTAAACACGAGTCGGAGCCAAGTGATTCATCTTGTCTATCTGTTTTATTTTTATTTTATTTTCAGCATTTTAGTTAGTTTTTATTTTTCTTAGTTTAAAAACTTTTTCTAAACTTTTGATTTGATTAGACGTTGAGGATAAACCGGTACTAAAAGCTCTTGTGTCCTTGGACGACCTCGGTATCTTACCAACACTATACTACGCTCACGATGGGTGCACTTGCCCATATGTGTGTTTGGTGTTCGTAAATATCGTGTTTTATAAATTTAAAACTTGACTAACATGTAAAAAGGGCTTAAAATATACTTAAACTTATATACACACTTCACACGCATCATGTACATTTGTGTAATTAATAGATAATCACCAAGAAACCCTTACAGAAAACCTAAGACAGCAATGTGAGTAATCTCCTTTTTGTAAACTGTTTTTACCAAACCTTAAATGTTTTACAATATGATTAAGCAGTGATTGAGTCTTTTTAGTTCTTCAATTACTGCCGGTATGTTGGGGTTTTGTATACAAAATGTGGAACACGTTACCATTGGACAAAGAGTTAGCCAATGTGTAATATGACCCACCAGTCAGGATTGACAGTACTGAATGAGTAATTGTGTAGACATAAACATTGTAATAGCTCTCAATACTGTGTTAATTGATAAAACTCTTCTTGATTAAACTGGGATTCACTCACCAGTATTTCCCACTGACAAAATGTTTTTAAACGCGTTTCAGGTAATAAAATGTGAAAGCCAACTAGAAGCCAGCTGGACAGCACTGAAGGCTTGGAAAAAGTGGCTATAAAAGTTACCTAAATAAAAGAAGATGTTTTATTCAATAAAATAGGGATTTCCCCTATTAAAATGTTTGTAATGAAAACTTGGAATTTATCCCAATATGTTTAATATTATAAAAGCGTGGTATTTACTCTGATAAATATTTCCTAACTACGGTCCTGATGAAATTTCCGCTGCCAAATTGATAAACAAACGATACCACCAAAACTGGTCTCGTGGCCGCCAGTTCCCAGGACAGATAGGGGGCGGGGGTTGCGACAGAAGGTGGTATCAGAGCTAAGCCACTGATTCAGCCACATAAGTGTTCTGCTGACACCAAGATATTATTGAAATTGTTAGGAAATTAATTACGGAAATACGTGCATATCTGTATTTTATTGTTGTGTGTTATTTGACTATTTGTTAGTTTACAGTATGAGTGATCAAGGACCCTCAGATGCATATCGTCAGTTGTCCGATTCACCTAGGAGTGAAGGTACCTCTTCACAGCCTGCCCTCTTTGGGTATGCAGCTGATAATGAAGAAGGGATGTTTGTGTTTAAGTGTCACACCCCGACCACGTAAAACAACAAACCATGGCGGAAACGTCGGGGAGTATTGTAACAGAATTATTGTTTCAAACCATGGATACAAAGAGTTTTGTTTTATTGAATATTAAACATTGTCTTAAAGTTAAACAAGCAAGTCAAACATAGTCTATCATCGTTATTAAATCACTAAGGCCTCGTCCAGTCCTAAGTGAGCATGCATCCTATTCGAATCAACATTAAGCAACATCACCTGAAACATATGTAAAAACAAAGTCAGCAAAGAAATGCTGGCGAGCACATAGTTTTTGTGTGAGTGTCAGATTCATGGCTCGTTTACATGTTGAAATAACTCGTACAACTTCGTTGTTCGATAGTAGAAAACCTTGTTTTGTAAAATGTTTGTATTGTAAAATGAATAACCAAGTCAAAACAGATTGGTTATAATTTATAAACCTTGATGCCATGTATCTTAACCCAAAACATTTGTTTTCGTAAACCAAATCGTAAATCGTCATCGTAATAAAACTCGTATGGTTTATATCTTTTAGTAAACCTCGTTGTGTAACATTGTTTAACTCGTTCTCGTTATAGATCATCGTTCACTTGTTTAAATCGTTCGTAATCGTTCTCGTACAAATCGTTCTCGTTTTAATTGTGAAAACTACTTTTGGTCGTCTTGTTAATAACATTCAAACCTTTGTGACTCGTCCATCGTTCAACTCGTTCTTGCATTAACAAACCTCCAAAGGGTAAGTTAACAATCATCAGATTCAGTCGTTACCCACCTAACCCACACATAACCATGGGTGCAGTCGGATAACGGGATTTGTCGGATCCTATGGTACCATAACCTAATACTGGTCGGCTTGATCAATGCTAATGAATGTCATTCGTTATGTAACTACCACCAACAAGTTCGTTCACATTATCGAAATTGTTATTAGTTTTGTATAAACCATCTCAATCGTTTTGAAACCATCGTTAGAATAATGAAATCGTTTTGATACATATGAATCACCCCAAAACAATCCAAAACAATAAAAAGAGGGGATCTATGTACTCACCTTTGGGTGCGTTTTTGTATGTTAACACTATCCCTCAATTGTTTATTCGTCCTAAATTAAGTAAGATTGATTTAATAATCAAAACCCACAAAAATACCTAAGTTTCTCCGATACTTAGAATTTTCACATAACTTTGAGATTTCTCGAAAAGTTATTATTTTTGATTATTTTCGTGTATTTGTATATATATATGCTCAAGCGTAAAACACATAATTTTGTCAAGTATCATCATGTCATTATACACATATTGTAAAACACATAGCACATTGTAACACATAAAATTTACTCATGAACAACCCATTCTAGTGTATGTCGAAAAGCACTTATTTTAGCGATTCGGTAACATTTTTGGGTGTCGGAAGTCACGTATGACTAACCAAACACCAAGTAAACTTAATATAAGTTAAATTACTTATTTTTATAGCAAAAATATCAGTTTGGTTACTGATCTAAAATAGTTTAATAAAAATCCTCCGAAAAGGCGATTTTTAACCGTTTTACCGCATAGTTTTGCACCAAACGTTACCCGAACCATCCCAAATCGAAACGACTTGAAATTTTAACACAACCCATGTTATTTACTGAATAAAATAATGGTTATACTCATGATAGTGCAGGTCTTAAACAAAGCACATAAATCATGCAAATTTCACATAATTTACCACTTTTTAAGCTATATGTACAACATGCAAAGCTATCAAACCTATGTCAAAGTTTTATGTCCTTATAATATACCAAATAATGTTATTTTTAGTGTTTGTAACCTGATCTAAAACATTTTTGTCATACAACCCTTTTTTACCATTTCTTGAGCTTTACATCAACATGTATCTTCATGTACAAGTGCCTAAAGCATACTATCATAACATCATCATTTTATGTTAATCTAAATGCATCAAATATGTGATATATTCAGATTTATTTGCTGATGTAATTTATATTTAACATATCATACATAAATCACCAAATACTTGCATTTTTTACCATCATTCAAGAACATGTAACACTTAAACAAGTACCTTATCAAAATAAAGCTCAAAACTCAAACACATATGTATATATATGTACGGTTATACATACATATATACACCACCATTTTTATTTTGTATCATGACCCATTTCATTTTAGATTTCAAGTTTAGTGAAAATCCCAAGATTCAAGAGAAACTTCAAATCATCAAGAACAACCAAGAATCAAAGTATGATTTTAAAAAATAAATGTTATACCTTCAAGATTCAAGTAGGTTGTGGGATGAGATTTTGATGATAGGAAGCTTGTAATCACTTGACAACACCTTGGGAACACCTTTAGATCTTCATACCAACTTGAAGGTTACTAGAAATGAGCTTGAATGTGATGAACAAAACTTGAAGATATGAATATGGTGAGAGAGAGAGATGGGGACGGTTGGGAGAGGAGAGAGAGAGAGGTTGAGTGTTGAGTGAAGATGTTGTGATCTAATGAATTGATATGGAAAGATTATAAGGAGATATGGAAATCTATGGAAGATCACTTGCATCAACAAGTGTCAAATTAGAAGAGAAGTGGCAAAATGGTTTATGTGAGGCCGCCACCTCCCCTTCCACTCTCACTCAAGCATTTTTTTTATAAGTATGTTATATGTAGGCTAAAACTGGTGTTTAACTGGATACCGGGTATTTTATCTAGCGCTTAAATCCCGGTTTATGGCGTTCTAAATTATTTTTATTATTCTATAAAAATAATCTCGCCAAAATATTACTGAAATAAATTTCAGTTGCCAAGACTGGCTGCGTTGTCTGCGTTTTGCAGTAGAAGCACTGTGTTGCGCAGAAACACGCGGTACGCGCTTAAACTTGAAAAATAACGTTTTTAAGCGTTTTAATTTATTTTTCAACACGAACCTGATTAAAAATAAAATTTTAATCATAACAGAATATTTTTGGGATTTAAATATTATCCGGGCGGTCACCAACGTTTGTTTCGCAGTTTTGTCGTAATTAGTTCTTTAGTTCAAATAAACATGTTTTTGCCATACCGAATCCTTCGAAACTTATTTCTAAGTTATGTAAAGGACATTTAGGGTATGTTTGGCTTACGTCACAGTTCCGGAGTGTACGTCGCGTTAAACTGATTGCGTTTATGCACCAGTTCGCGTATAACCTCCCAGAAAGTGATTTAAAGCTTGAAATCGGAATCGAATCAAATTGTAAAATCATCACACACAATAACACATATAATAACACCAAAGCACATTGTTTTATTGATAATCAACATTGTTTTACATTATACGATGATTACAGAACACAGTTGTCACATTAAGGCTCAGTCTGAAGAGCCATTCCCTTAGAAAAAGAGAGGATGGTTCAGTAAGGGAGCACACGAGCATAGGAAAAGAATGCGAAAGTTGCAACGACAGAGAGTCCAAGAAACAGCTAAGCGAGAGTTAGATGCCCATACACAGGATATGCTTAATAGGAGCTTAGCCAATTTTCATATCCTAGCAACCACAGCTGTCGACCCAAATCTGGAACAACTAGTAGCCCCACAACCCTTACCTTTGTTCCCCATGCAGCCGATGGAGATAGAAAACAACCCCGAAAACCAAGTCCAAATGCATGATTTCAACCCTGAGGAGATACCTAGGATACCAGCCCCTAATCCCTTAGACCCAGATTATGATCCATGGTTCGATGATCATAGGGATTATGTGCCACGCTACCACCTAAACGACGAACCCATGCCGAACTTAGCAGCCTATCCAGGTCTGGACCCTCTAGATCCCTACTACGATAACGATGAATACATTAGGGAGATTTTAGAGAATCCATACCCTCAGGAGGAACCCATGCTCCAGTACCCAGATCCAGTACCAGCACCTGCACCCCCAATGAGTGCAGAAAATGTGCAAGAGCTCCGAACTTTCGGAGAAGAGATTTTAGAGAATAACGAGAGGATGAGGCAGGTAGGAGAGCGACTCGTCTGGAAGTACGACGAGCGCAATATGGATTACTGGATGAATCCATATCAGTGAAGGTGATGGTAGAATTGGTAATAATAATAATAATAATAAAATAATATATATAATATGTTTGTATGAATATATATATATATATATGTGTGTGTGTGTGTGTGTAATAGTAATAATATATGTTGTAGTATAGACCACTTCGTGGTTAGTGATGCATAATAGTATTGTAATTTTAATTCCAGTCTTAGTGTGTATTTGACGCATACTATAATAGAAAAGAGAAGTCGCAATGCTCGACGCTTTTGACCAATATGTGTGTTGTGTGGTTGTTGCCTAAATTATTAATAATTGGTAAATGTTTAATAATTGGTAAATGTTTAAATTATTTTGTGATATTAATAATTGGTAAATGTTTAAAATTCAGATGGACGACGAAGTAGACCAGGAAAACCAGAATAACGATAACCAGAGTAACAATAACTTGGATAATGAAAACCCGAACAACAACAATAATGGAAACCAAGTGGATAACAGTGCCATGCAACATATAGCGGCACAAGGGATAATAGATGCGATGCCATATATTATCAAAACGGTTAAGGAAGCGGAAAATAAAAGTAAACATAATAGTAAATGACCCTCTGAACCTGAAAACAGCGTGAACAATGGACCCGTACTTCAAGTGCCCATTCCCAAAAGAAGAAGAACCGTGTCTTACGGTTGTTCTTATAAAGAATTCTGGTCTTGTAAACCAATGGAATTCTCGGGCAATGAAGGGGCCATTGCATCTGTAGGTCCCTCGGAGGTTGAGGTTTAACCTATTCCTTGTTATGTCTAACACACTAGCAAGTGCGGAATCCAAGCTAGCATGCAAACCGAGATAGAACAAGCACAAACACAACACACAAACTTCACCGATTAACACCACTTGTATTAATACGTATGAAAGGTTCGGTTACAATGCAATGTTTACAAATCAGTTTTGCAAACTCTCTCAGTGTGTGTGTTCTCCCTGAATGTCTCTCTCTTTCACTAACTTATGAACCCTCTTGAAGTGAACACAACACATTGGTATTTATACCCAACTCGTATCGTCTGGTCGAAGGATCAGACAGACTGATCGTAAGATCATCTGTCGACCAGAAACCCATCGAAGGATCACAGATACCTCGAAGGATGGTATCCTTCGTGGTCTATCCTTCGAAGGCTTATCTTTCGAGCTCATCGAAGGATCTAAACAATCCTTCGATGACACATCCTTCGACACAGCCATATTACAACCATTGTTCGAACTGTTTGGCCAAGTCAAACCAGGAGGATGGTTGACTTGGTCAAACTTACAGTACTAACAAAGACATCGTTTTGAATCAAGACGAAATACAGACAAAGTACAGACACAAGTGCACCAACAAACTCCCCCTTGGCTGTAGCTTTGTCTGGCTGTAGCTTTGTCTCGATCTTTGTGACTTCAAGTCTTTGACGTCCTTTCAAGTCTTCAATGTCGGAGGATCTTCAAAATCTTCACGTCTTGAAAGCAGAAAGTGTACCAACAAACTCCCCGTATCATGTTGGAAGTGTGTTGACAAACTCCCCCTTAACATAAGCTCCCCCTTGAGTTATGCTCGTGAAAGTCTTGATCTTCATGAATTGAGATCCTTGTGGTGTTGATGATGGTCAGCGGCAACTCGATCATCTTCATCATTTGAGTGCCTTCACGTCGTGTCTTCATTCCAAAGCTTGTCATCGACCATGTTCTCCTTGCCTTTAGAATCTGCACATGCAAGAAATCTAAACGCGTAATGAGAACAACTGCTTGGAATATCATAAGCAAACAACACACATGTGACCATTATTTAAACAAACACCGTCCGACAGTTTGAAAGTTTTAACAGATTTTATCAATTTCAGATTTTAACTTTCAACACTTGCAAATTTCGACCGTTTATGAAGATTCAGTCGTTTCGGTTTTCAATCAGGTTTCAGGTAACGAAGACTCGAGCTCCAACATCGTACGATCGAAAATAAGATAGAAATAAAATCTTTTTGGCTTTTTAGAAAGTTTATATTAAAACACACCTAAAATCTTTTTGGTATTTTTGAATATTTCACATGTAAAGACTGAAAGCAGTAAATAAATATATACAACGATGCAGAAACTGAAAGCATTAAATAAATATTTACAGACATTCTTTTTGCGAGTTTCGAGGGTAAGAGAATCATATCAGTGTACGGTCATGCCAAAACGCTCTTGTTGTTCATTTAGTTAACATTTAGATAAGCATCCTATAACAATTATCGGTATTGTTGTCCACTTAAGCTCAACTTATCAGATGTAATCATGGCGAGGGGATACGTTAAGGTATGATTTATACTTACCGACCGGTGTTCATCCACATCACGACACATTCCCGTATCAAGGTATGCACGAGGGTTCATCTTACCGGTGAGTATACCGATCATCATCTGTTTGACCGTATATGATGTGAGAAACTCACTTATTTTGATTTGAAAACAAGCCCTTTGTGATAGAATCACTTATTGATGAGGAACTTGATTTTCATATGCATGAGGGCACAGGAGCAAGTCCGTGAACAGGTCAGTACTTTCGTACAGCAGAGAGACGAACTTGACTCCCGGATAAATGTGATATTTTATCACTTATTTGTTTGGACATGTGATTGTTGATCACTTATTGAGGTCGAATGCAATATGTACACGTATGTATGGTATCATGGAAGATCTAGACTTGCGTCCCCGTTATTTTTCAGTAAAAGATACAACCATGATACCCAGATGATAAGCAGCATAAAGACCGAATATCTCAGAACTTCGGCAATCTCTCAAACGAAATTTCGGTACCAAGACCATATGCCAATGAGTGGTTCCCACCTGGTCTTCAGTCGATTTAAGTTTATATCACCCTGCACACTTTAAAATGATTGTGAGCCTACCGATACATCTTATATAGAGCTGCTTATCGTTTTGCATTTAAGGTTTAAAGAGGTTTGGACAGACCACTGATGTACTATCATTTTCTCTTTTGCTCGCCAGGAAACTCATTTGGATTTTCAAATTTTGGATTTACTCCCCCTAAAATCTACAAAAATGATTTTCCGATGTTGGTTTTACTCTTGCTTGACCTTAATGCCGTTTACCAATAATAAATAGTCAAATCTTGATTTGTCAAATGCTTTGGTAAAAAGGTCGGCACGTTGGTCATCGGTGTGGACGTAAGCAACATCGATTAGCCTTTTCTCAAAGCAATCACGTATGAAGTGATACTTAATTTCGATGTGCTTAGTCTTTGAATGCTGCACAGGATTTCTAGTGATCTGTAAGGCAGCAGAATTATCAACGTAAATAGGAGTAGTTAGGAATTCGAAACCGTAGTCGCGCATTTGTTGTTGGATCCATAGGACTTGGGAGCAACAACTTGAGGCAGCAATGTATTCAGCTTCGCATGTTGATGTAGCGACGCACGTCTGCTTCTTGCACTGCCATGTGACTAGGCGATTTCCCAAAAACTGACATCCAGCCGTTGTGGATTTGCCGTCGATTTTGCATCCGCCAAAATCAGAATCACTGAATGCGATCAAGTCAAAGTTATTATCCCTAGGGTACCATAGACCGGTGTCAGGGTAACCCTTCAAATAACGAAAAATCCTTTTTACAGCTGCAAGATGTGAGGCCTTCGGGTTGACTTGATATCTGGCAAGCAGGCACGTTGGGTACATTATATCTGGTCTTGATGCTGTGAGGTACATAAGAGATCCGATCATCGCGCGGTAGTATGAGGGGCTAACAGCTTCACCCTTCAAGTCTGGAGTAATCCCGTGATTTTGTGGCAATGGGGTACCGATGGGCGTTGCATCAGACATCTGGAACCGGCTCAAGATGTCACCAACATATTTAGTCTGATGGATGAATATCCCAGACTCGGTTTGTTGTACTTGTAGGCCCAAAAAGAAAGTCATTTCCCCCATAGCACTCATCTCGAATTTATCCTGCATAATGCGCTCGAAATTCCTACACAAAACATCATTAGTAGAACCAAATATAATATCATCAACGTATACCTGAACCAGTAGAAGATCTCCATCTTGTTCTTTGATGAAAAGAGTACAATCGATAAGACCTCTGCGAAATCCATTCTCCAGCAGATAATTAGATAAGGTTGCGTACCAAGCTCGCGGTGCTTGATGTAGACCATAGAGAGCTTTGTTGAGCAACCAAACCCGATCGGGATGGATAGGATCTTCAAAACCTGGAGGCTGTTCGACGTACACCTCTTCTTCCACCACACCATGTAAGAATGCACTTTTCACGTCCATCTGGTATACCTTGAAACCTTTGAATGAAGCATAAGCCAGAAAAATCCGAATTGCTTCTAGACGTGCAACAGGTGCATACACTTCGTTGTAGTCGATCCCTTCTATCTGACGAAAACCTTGAACGACTAGCCTTGCTTTGTTTCGAATAACGATTCCACGGTCATCCTTTTTGCATTTAAACACCCAACGGGTACCAATCTTCTTGTAACCAGCAGGTTTCTCTACGAGTTTCCAGACACCAAGCTTCTGGAATTGTTGCAGTTCTTCCTGCATTGCTTCAACCCAAGAGCTATCTTTCAAAGCATCTTTCCAAGTTCTTGGCTCTTCCTGTGAGACATAACACGCGAAAGACCAATCATTTTGTTGACCAGATTCTCGGATAGCTGTATACAAGCCTGCATTGTTGTTGTTTCGCAACATGTTTCTTGTTTGAACGCCACTCTGTACATTTCCGATGATGTTTTGTTTAGGATGGGTATTGTGAATCCTAGTTTCTGGATTATCTTGAACTGGAATATTTGTACCCAGATTGTTGAGATTGAGATCAACAATCAATTCAAGGCCCGGAATTGACGAAGAGGATGATGCAGTAGCTTCAGCTGTTCTAGGGACATCCACTGGAGGTGTACCTTCTGAAGTACCATGTACTGCTGTTATTGGAACTTCTTGATCTGCATCGAGAAATTCATCATCCTCTGAAGATTCGTTCAATTCAGTAGCATCGTGAAAATCCTCATTGTCGAGAGCGTTATTGTTCACCGAAGATGGTTCTTGATTGACAAGAATTGGACGAACCAACGGTGAATCTGTTGCATTATCACTCTCGAAAAACATCCTTGCCGCAGCATTTTCTTCAATGGCTTCAACATTGATCGAATTGAAAAAGTCATCGTACTCAAACATCCAAGGCTGACCAGGACATTTGACAGGTAAAGTGTGCCTTTGTACTCTGACTTCAGACCATTCCTCGACCCTTTTAGTCTCTAGATTCCAGACTCTTAAGTTCGGGGTGGAATACCCAAGAAAGTATCCCTCAATTGCTCTTGCCCCAAACTTTCCATTAGGATCGATCATTGTGCATGGAGCTCCAAACGGTTCAAGATATGACAAATATGGTTTCCGTTTGTTAATAAGCTCAAAACAGGTCTTGTTGTGCCTTTTGACTGTAAGGACTCGGTTCAACGTATAACATGCAGAGGCCACAGCTTCAGTCCAAAATGGAATCGGCAATTGTGACTCTACCAACATGGTCCTAGCAGTCTCGATCAATGTGCGGTTCTTACGTTCAGCGACGCCATTCTGTTGAGGAGTATAAGCCGCACTAAATTCGTGAAGAATACCTTTTGAAGTGCAAAACTCCGCCATGGCATGATTTTTAAATTCAGTACCATTGTCGCTACGTATCCGCCTAACCTTCAACTTATATAGATTCTCAATCTGAATGATCAAGTTTTTGATAATACCGAAGGTTTCACTCTTATGTGCCATGAATGCCACCCAAGAAAATCTTGAATAATCATCAGTTATCACGAGGCAGTATTGATCATTCCTAATACTTTTGTGCTTGACAGGACCGAACAAATCCATGTGCAAACGTTCAAGAGGAACAGCCACCGTGTTGACTTTCTTTGTAGGGTGTCGCTTCTTCGTTTGTTTTCCTTTCTGGCACGAGACACAGATGTCTTGAAGATGGAAGTTTTTAAGAGGAACACCATTCACCAATTCATTTGACACCAAATGATTCATTTTGCGTAAGTGAATGTGACCCATTCGTCTGTGCCAAGAGATTGTGTCTTTTTCTGTGGCTTTGGAAACGAAACAAGTTGCTTGTGCAGACGTTGTGATAGCTTGGCTCATATCAAGGACATACAAATCATTTATCCTCGGAGCCGACAACAGAATCCATTCTTTTGGAATTTTGAAGCCGGGTTTCAGCACATAACATCCATTTGCATCAAAGTGTACAGAGAACTGCTTGTCACAAATTTGAGAAACACTAAGAAGATTGTGATCAAGTTGTTGTACGAAGTTGATCTTATCAAAGCTAACAACCCCGTTGGAAATCATTCCTTCACCCGTAATATATCCGCCTTTATCTCCAGCAAAAGCAACATAACCTCCTCTAATAGATTTGACGTCGTAGAGAAGCTTCATGTCGCCTGTCATGTGCCTGGATGCCCCACTATCAACAATCCAATGACTACTGATAGTTCCTCCTGGAACACCCTGCACATGAACTCACATAATTAGTTGGAGATGGGGACCCAAGCCATTGTGGTCTTGGGTCTTCCATTTTCATCAACAACAATAACCTCTATTCTTTGATGATTTGAAAATTGTGATGGTCCCCCTGAATTTGTGGTTATTTTAGGTTTCCATGTCTGTTGAAATTTACCAGTTTGATTGTTTGAAAATTTCACTTCGTGATTGTTTGAAGTTTTTGAAAATTTTGAACTTTCTGGTTTAACTGGAACCGTTTGTTTTTGAACCACTTCATTTTTAAGTGCCTTTTCAACCACCTTGACTTGTTGGCGTTTCTGTTTCTTTTCCCTTTCTCTTACAAGTCGGGGATCTTGTTTTACAGAAACCGATCTCTTTTGGTGATTGTGTTCACGGGGATCATCATCTTTTCCTTTCAACTTATGAAGATACGGGCAATTTCGAATGATATGCCCAATTGTACCACATTCAAAACATGATATTCGTTCAACAAACCCCGAAGTATCATGTGATCGTCTTGCCGATGATGAACTTTGTGATCCCGAGGTACTAGGTTTTGAACTATTTTGTTCATTTCTTTTCATCACAGTTGCTTTCTTGACAAAATCTAAGTTAGATTGGTTTTCAAACGTTGCAATTTTGTCCGTTCCCTCAGATTTCACAAAGTTCACATTCTTGTTCTTCCTTTTATTCGGCTTCCTTTGACTTTGAGTCTGTGTTTTACCTCTTGGTTTGGTATGATTTTGCTGTTTTTGCACTGTTGGTAATTTCTGATTGCCAAATTGTTTTCTAACTTCAGCCTTAGGCATAGGAGGGCACTGTGTTACCACAACGTGTGATCCTTTCTTACCCAAAAACTTACTTGTTGAATTCTCAAAGACTTTACTGATTAAAGATTGATTAACATTCTTAATAGGAAAATCTTTGTCAGAATAAATTTTATCATCACCAACAAGAGTGTACAGCAAATCCACACTCTCGGACTCTTTAGCAGACGTGGACTCGGTTGCAACAGTCTTAGCGGGTTTTGCAGGAGGATCACATAGAATATGATTCTCAAGAGGTATGTCCTCTTCTTTGATTACCGCATCAGACTTTGCTGAATCAGTATCATCAGACTCATCATCAGAAGAATCAGCATCCTCAATCACAACTGGAGGATCCTGATTCTGTTCAGCAGTTACAAATGTATCTGCTGACACATCTGAATCTGACGATACTTCTTTCTTGTATCCGAGTCCTGCTGCAAATTCATTAACATCCAAAGGAACAGATGGTTCAAAGTGAGTTCTATACTCCTCATCAGGCATAGCATCATAATTGTTTCTCACGGGTGGTGGACATTTCTTGTATCCTAGGCATGTGACATCCCGTTTCTCTTTCTGTACGTCAATGATGTGATCCAACACATAGCTAGAGCTCAAATAGCTGTCTAACTTGAGTCGGATCGCCTCACTTTCAGTTTTGACACAAGCCATTTCCTTTTGCATTACCTCAAGACGAGTTATATACAAATTAATGTCAGTTTGTTTTCTGGAAACCATTTTTGTCAGCTCTGTTTTATCTTTCTTTAACGTTTCAATCATTGACTTAAATTCCTTTTCATGGTTTTCGTAAAACATGTTGGCTTCTGTGCACTTGGAAAGATCAACGGTCAACTTTTGGTTGTGAATGAATGTCACATCATATTTCTCTTGCAAAGCCTCGTGTTTGCTTTGCAATTCACACCACTTATCATTCAACGAAACATGTTTGTCTTGCAAGTCAAACAAACTAGCTTGTAAAGCATCATGTTTGCCTTGCAACTCAGACATGTTTGCATCCAAATCAGCACATTTAACATGCAATCTATCACAATTATCACAGATATCAGCAGTGGGTTCATCGACACATACCTGACTTGATGAACTGTCGACATTAGCCATAAAGGCTGAATGGAGAGAAGACGAAGAATAGGCAGCTTGATCCACCAAAATAGATCTTCTTTGAATTCCTGCTGTAGCTTCTTCCAATAGTTCATCAATATCTGCATTAACTGACGCAGCTGATGTGTCATCTTCCTGATCATTGCCTGAAGTGGAGGATTCTTCATCTGAGCTTCCACTATAACCAGAACTGTTTTCATCCTCAGAAGATTCATCACCATTGGTGGAAGATTCTCCACCACTGGCGTGATTTAAATCCTTAACGACTTCAGCAAAACACGCTGTTCCATCTGGAGCATCATTTCCCAACTGGATTGACCAATCACAGCCTTCATCTACTTGAACCACAAGTGCCTGGTTGGCATTAGATGGTCCTACTTGACTCTGGTTGTTGACAGGTACCAACGTACGAACATTGTTCCTGTTCTGATTTTGCTGGTTGCCTTGATTTCTGAAGGGATTCTGGTTTCCATGCTGAGATGGCCTCGTACATTCACGTTTGAAATGACCACGTTCACCACAGTTGAAACACTTTACAGCCTGCTTATCAAACCCATACTTGGTGTCTTTCTTGCTCTCAAAGCTGGTTCTGCCTGTTCTTTCCATAAAATCCTTTGCTCGCCTAACAGCACTGGCAAAGGCCCACTTGATGTCCATCATCTCCATCTCCTCTTTATCAATCTGCTGATAGTCTTCTTGTGTCAGATTAATGTTACCAATCTGACCTTCCACTAATCCACAGTATGCGCTCACCAAAGTGTTTAGCAGCTCCATGTGTTCCTTTGCTACTTCCACACTGACTTTAGAAAAGCTTGAGGTGTCGAGCCGTACTGTATTTGGCTTTGATTGTTGACCAGCAGATGATGTGCTTCCATAACAAGCTTGCTGTTGAGGAGGAAGTGGATTCCCATACATGTCTGTTGGTACGGTAGATTGAGGAGGAAGTGGATTCCCATACATGTCTGTTGGACCGGTAGATCGAACAGGTAATGGATTTCCGAACATATCAGTTGGTCTGAGAGGTCGTTGTGGTGCTGATTGAGGGACTGGTTCAAGCGGATTTCCATACATGTCTGTTTTTGGAGGGACCGGAACTTGGATAGTATTGCCATACATGTCAGTGCTAGACACAAACGCTGTTTGAATTGGAGCATGTGAAGAAGGTTTTGTAGAAGTGCTAGAAGTTCCATAATACATTTCAGGATTTTGTTGCACTGGAACTCTTTTTGCCTTGAGAGTTTCTTCCTGATTCTTGTTTTCTAGGATTTGAACAAAGTCATTGAAGCTTGTTGTAGCTAAGGTGCCATTGTACTTCATGATTTCCAAGAAAGTATTCCATTGAGGTGGCAACGCATCTGCAAACTTTTTCACAATCTCTGCTGGAGTTGTAGCAATCTCAAAATTTGACAATTCAGTCAGCAGATGATTAAATCGACTTGTCAAATCTCCTAAAGATTCATTCTCCATACAAGTAAAACCATCAAACTCTTTCTTTAGCAGCTCCTTTCTCAATTGACGAGTCGCTTCATTTCCTACGCCCCTTGTCTTCAATGCGTCCCACAACCTCTTTGTCGTCTTGTAACTGACAAATTGATGATAAATATCTTTACTTAACGCCTGAGTAAGAATGGCATATGCCTTCTTTTCCAAATCATAGACCTTCTTCTGATCTTCCGTAAGATCTGCAAACGTAGCAGCAGATGATGCGGCAACCTCTATTGTTTGATCGAAATCTGTAATGAACCGCAACCACAATTCTGTATTTTGACCAAGAACGTATGTATGAAATCTATCAATCCATCCTGGATATTCATATAAGTGCATCAACTTTGGAGGCCGACTCAAACTTCCGGTTTCGCTCTCGCTTAAGAGAATGCTTTGAATACTTGGAGTTTGATTTGATACGAATGCCCATTGACCGGTAGAAGTTGCATTAGAAGATACCGGTGCGGGAGACGGAGTACCAAAATACATGTCTGTATTTACCGGAGTATTCCATCTTGGATTCATTTTTAATCAAGGAAAAATTGTTACACCAGTCGAAGGATCTGAGATCGAAAGACCTGAAACACAAACTTGTTAAACTTAAACAAACTGGGATCGAAAGATCAACACTTGTTCGAAGGATCAACAGTGTTCGAAAGATTACTGTTGAGTTTCGAACAATTGTTTTCGAAAGACTCCCCAATCGAAGGATCCTGGTCTTTCGAAAAAGAACTGAAGATCGAAAGATGTATGCTTCGATATGATTCCTTGGTTCGAAGGATGATGATCTATCGAACCTCCACTGATCGAAAGATGATCTTTCGAGTTCGAAGGATATCTTTCGAACTGCTCTGACACAGTTGACAAAGAGTGACAGGTTGGTGAAAAAGGTGATGGGTTGGTAAATCTTTTGGCAGAAAGTATGGTTCAGACCATCATTTTCTGCAAAAACAGATTTGAACAAATAAAATATAACCCAAAAATGACAAACTTTATCCAGAAACCGGTCACCGGAGTAGCCGGAATTTTGTCCGGAAATTACCAAACACCTCAAAAACAAGTTTTTAAGTTACCCAACCCTTCATGCAACACACCCGGTTAGTTTAGAACACGTTTTAACGTAAAGATAGACGAGAAAAACAGTAAAAACGGTTGCAAAAACCAAGTGAGCTTTGTCCAAACACTCCAAAGTCTTGTAAACACCCGGTTTTTAACAAGGAAAAGAGCCACGGCTCTGATACCACTTGTAGGTCCCTCGGAGGTTGAGGTTTAACCTATTCCTTGTTATGTCTAACACACTAGCAAGTGCGGAATCCAAGCTAGCATGCAAACCGAGATAGAACAAGCACAAACACAACACACAAACTTCACCGATTAACACCACTTGTATTAATACGTATGAAAGGTTCGGTTACAATGCAATGTTTACAAATCAGTTTTGCAAACTCTCTCAGTGTGTGTGTTCTCCCTGAATGTCTCTCTCTTTCACTAACTTATGAACCCTCTTGAAGTGAACACAACACATTGGTATTTATACCCAACTCGTATCGTCTGGTCGAAGGATCAGACAGACTGATCGTAAGATCATCTGTCGACCAGAAACCCATCGAAGGATCACAGATACCTCGAAGGATGGTATCCTTCGTGGTCTATCCTTCGAAGGCTTATCTTTCGAGCTCATCGAAGGATCTAAACAATCCTTCGATGACACATCCTTCGACACAGCCATATTACAACCATTGTTCGAACTGTTTGGCCAAGTCAAACCAGGAGGATGGTTGACTTGGTCAAACTTACAGTACTAACAAAGACATCGTTTTGAATCAAGACGAAATACAGACAAAGTACAGACACAAGTGCACCAACAGCATCTCTACGCTGGATAGAAAAGATTGAGGCAGTCTTAAGAATAAGATAATGTTTGCTTCCAATTTGTTTAAGAATTCAGCACTAGAATGGTGGAACACTATCCTCCAGTCTAGGGGAAATGATAGAACTTACAATATGGAATGGGAGGAATTTAAAAGCATGGTAGAAAGGAAATTCTGCCCTCCTAATGAAAAGGAACAGATAGCAAACAAATTCCTAAACCTTAGGATGACTGGAGTAGATAGTAAGGGTTATACTACATTATTCTTTGAATATGCTCGAATAGTACCAACCCTTGCATCACCTGAACCAGTATTAATCTCCCGTTACATCTGGGGATTAATTGGGTAGATAAGGCATGTAGTCAAGGCAGCTAGACTCCAAACAATAGAAGAAGCTGTAGAACTAGCAAATACCTTGACAGATGAATTAGTCCGTACACGAGAAGAGAATCAAAGGAGGAACCTAACCCAGAAGCTTACCCAAGAATTCCGTTCTGGAAATTCTAACCGTGGGAGAAATGTAGGTTCTACCTCTGCACCCTACTGTAAGTATTGCAAAAAGAAGCATTCTGGAAGATGCTCCATATACTGTAACTTCTGCAAAACGTCTGGACACAAGGAGGAAGATTGCAGGAAGAAGCCTAACAACAGGATATGCTTCAACTGTGGAGAACAAGGTCATATCAAGCCTAACTGTCCAAAGCTAGCTCCAGCCACGAACACTAAGAATACTAAAAATGCTAGAGCATTTGTTCTTACTGCAGAAGAAGCAAAGATGATCCCGAATGTGATCACTGGTACGTTTTTAGTTAATGATGTTTTTGCTAAAGTATTATTTGACTCTGGTGCAAACCAAAGTTTTATTAATACTTCATTTTGCAAACTTCTTAATCAATCATTAACTAAACTCCCACAAGAATGTCTAGTAGAGACAACAAATGGGGAAACCATTAAGATTTCTGAAATCTTGCAGGGAGCAAGAATAGAAATTCTAAATTAGAAATTTATTGCAAACCTTTACCCCATGAATCTGGCAGGATTTGATGTTGTGTTAGGAATGGATTGGTTAATAACCAATAAAGCCAGTATTTTATGTGATCAAAAGTCAATTCAAGTAAATTCACCAAGGGGTGAAAAGATCACAATTAAAGGAAATAAAATCTCTAGATCCACAAAGTTCATCTCTGTGATGAAAACAGCAAGTTATATAAGAAAAGGGTCATTAGTGTATTTGATTTCTATAATCACTAATACTAAAGGAAAAGAATTAAAGGATATTCCAGTAGTATCCCAATTTTCAGATGTATTTCCAGAAGAGCTACCAGAGCAACCTCCAGGTAGAGAAGTTGAATTCAGAATCCATTTGATACCAGGAACCACACCAATTTCCAAAGCACCTTACCGTTTGGCACCCGTAGAAATGCAAGAACTAAAGAAACAGTTAGATGAATTGTTGGAAAAAGGATTCATTCAGCCAAGCTCATCGCCATGGGGAGCACCGATTTTATTCGTTAAAAAGAAGGACGGATCAATGCGTATGTGCATTGACTATCGTGAATTGAACAAAGTCACAATTAAGAATCGATATCCATTACCAAGAATCGATGATTTGTTCGATCAATTGCAAGGAGCACGATTTTTCTCTAAAATCGATTTAAGGTCAGGATATCATCAATTAAAGGTACAGGAAGAGGACATTCCTAAGACCGCTTTCAGAACAAGGTATGTGTCACACCCCGACCGCGTAAAACAACAAATCGCGACGGAATCGTCGGGGAGTGTTGTAACAGAATCATTGTTTCAAAACACACGGAAATTTGAAGTTTCGTTTTATTAAACATTAAATATTTACATCGTCTGGAAATCTAAATAAACAAGTTAAATGTAGTCTATCATTGTTATTAAGTCACTAAGGCCTCGTCCAGTCCTATGTGAGCATGCATCCTCGCAATCAACATCATTCAACAACACCTGAAACATATGTGAAAACAAAGTCAGCAAAGAAATGCTGGCGAGTACATAGGTTTTTGAGAGTGTCGGATTCATGGCTAGTTTACATGTTGCAATACTTAATTAAAAACCTTGTTTTGAAAAGTGTAGTATTGCGACATAATTAACCAACTCAAATCAAGTTGGTTATAATTTATAAAATCTCCTAGCCATGATTCTTAACTCGAAAACATTTTGTTTTAGAAAACCAATTTGTAAAACATCTCGTATTAAATCGTTAATAGAACTCGTTAATAAATCTCGTTAATAAAACTCGTTAATAAATCTCGTTAATAAAACTCGTTAATAAATCTCGTTAATAAAACTCGTTAATAAATCTCGTTAATAAAACTCATTAATAAATCTCGTTAATAAAACTCGTATGGTTTATATCATTTCGAAAACCTCGTTTGTGTGACATCGTTTCAAAATCGTTTACCCAAGTGAACTAAATAACGCCACGGTATGTAATACAATGAAAACACTTATATATAGGAAGTACCAACGGCGTATCCAACATGCTTTCATCACATTACACTCGTCCCGTTATCTAAACACTAACCAAAAACCAATCGTTTACCCAAATCGTTTAATTCGTTAAAAATCGCTTTAGTCGTTTAAATCATTCTCGTCTTAAATCGTGAAAACTACTTTTGATTGTCTCGCTAATAACATCCAAACCTTCGTGACTCGACTATCTCGCCTATCGCTTCTCGCATTAATAAACCACCAAAGGGTAAATTAACAATCACAGATTCAGTCATTACCCACCTAACCCACACATAACCATGGGTGCAGCCTGATAACGGGATTTGTCAGATCATATGGTACCATAACCTAATACTGGTCGGTTCGGCCAAAACTAATGGATATTATTCGTTATGTAAATACAACCAACAAGTTTGTTTACTATATCGAAATCCTTATTAATTTAATATAAACCATTTTAATCGTTTTTGAAACCATTGTTATAATATCGAAAATCGTTTTGAAAACCATCGTTAAAACCTTGAAAACATTTAGCTCATATGAATCACCCCAAAACAATTGAAAACAGTAAAATAGGGGAACTATGTACTCACCTGAGAATGCTTAGAGGTCTTGAACAACAACCAAGCAAAGCTAGAGGGAGCACGGAATCAATCGGCAACCTAATAACTATATAAATAAACCGGACCTAAGTCGGAAGATCGGATAGGATGAGGTTTTGTAAACCAAATGAGTATTGGAACTCATATGACACGGTTTAACAAAGTCTACATTCTAAATCGAAACCTAACCTAAGTGCTTTCGACCCATTGTGACCCATTAAGGTAGCTTACGCTACTTTAACGTGTCGTTCGCGCAAAAGCGCGTTCGAGACGTCTAACTAGTCATATGACAAGTATTATATGCCTAAACATGATTAAATATGTTGCATAATCAATTAAGTGACAAAAGTTTGTGTTACATATGCTTAATTACCAATTATGCATGAAAAGGGCATTTTGGTCATTTACCTAAGGCATATAAACTACCTATCATACAACTAATTAAACCTAAGTGACCATAAGGTATAACCTCGGAAGGTTATTCCCCATGCAACTATGGTCACTAAACATGTTTGGTCGGATCCTAATGATCGACCAAACGGGCCGTGTTCGAAAGTCTAAGCGGGTGTTTAGTCAGCTTGACATACGACTCTACACAAACACTAATCTAAAAAGTGACGAGTTAAACATGTTAAAACATGTTTAACTAATTTAGAAATAGATTTGGTATCAAAACAAACGGTTTTGATACCCAAAAGTAGTTTGGTTACAAAATACGCGGGAATGCGCATTTTGGCCGAAACTACGACTCATCACTGAGCCTAGATAACGTGGTAATCAGTAGGTATAGTCACTAGGGACTATAACCATCGTGATTACGCTCACGTTATGAAGTTCAAACGAACTTCGCATTGACCATAAACTGGTCAATGCAGAAAGTCAAACGCAACTTGACTTTCAGACTCGAAAAGCGATAAAAGAACGAAAGAATACTTACAAAAGGTCCCCGCAAGCTATGATCCGATTTACTCTCAGGTATGAAGCATAAAATTCAACTTAGAGAGCCAAAATCAGATCATTGTGGGTTTTGCAAGTGAAAGGAGATGGGTATATATAGGAAAACTAGAACCGTTAGGATCGTTCATCGTAAAACGAGCTTCGATCTCATCCGTACACATGTGCCCATGGTTTTGTGAAACCATGGGAGCCCATAGTTTCATTAAAACCATGTGAAAATGAGGGGAACAGCTGGAACAAGCTGGAATTTAGATTTTTCATTTTGGTCCCTTCCTAAGATAGCTATGGCAGAGTGACAATTTTGGTCCCAGAACTTCAGAATCTTGCATTTCGGCTCATTTTTGACACGTTTAAGCCCCGTTAACCTCATTTCAAGGCTCTAAAATGAAGTTAAAGTATAGGGAACTCAAAACATGCTCAAAAATATCTCGGATGTCGGTTCGTTTGGTAGTACGGTTGCGTTGTTCGGTTAATTACGACGGAAGTCGTAACGAACGCAAAAACGATCCAAATTACGCGATGAATGGAATTTTATCATGCCAATCACTAAAATAAAATATTTTAATGATTACATAAAGTTTTGGATGTCCGGATGTATTCAGAACGTAAGATATGTGCGAAAATGCAAACTTATGCACTTTTGACGCTTTTAGTCCCTGAATGACCAAAAAGTTTATTTTAGCACACCGAACCCCTCAAAGCCTATTTCTAAGCTATGTAAAGGATATTTAGGGTATGTTTAACTTATGGTCATGTTCCATAATGTTCGTTACAGTACAAATCGGCATACTTTCGCAGTTTGTCGAAATTAGTCCCTTTAAGCGAATAAACTTGATTTCGACACACCAAACCCCCCAGAACTTATTTCTAAGTTATGTAAAGGTTATTTAAGGTATGTTAAACCTATGTCACTGTCCCGGAGTGTTTGTTGCTTTAAACTGGTTATATTTACGCATCAGTGCGCGTATAACCTTCCAGAAAGCGATTTAGAGCCCGAAATCGAACAAGAGCTGATATGTGCAAATGATACACATATTTATACAAATCCCAAGTATGAAACACAACATTTCGTTGATTTGGTATTTGTTCGATGGCTGTGGAGGCACAGATGTCACAGTATGGCCATTATGAATTTACTGTCATGCCATTTGGTTTAACCAATGCCCTAGCTGCATTTATGGACATGATGAACCGAATATGTAAGCCATATTTGGATAAATTCATAATTGTATTTATATATGATATTCTTATTTATTCTAAAAGCAAAGAGGATCATGCAAAGCATCCGCACGCACTTCTAAGTTTACTGAGAAAAGAAAAGCTTTATGCTAAATTTTCGAAGTGTGAGTTTTGGTTAGAACAGGTACAATTTCTTGGACATCTGGTTGATCATGAAGGAATTCATGTAGATCCCACTAAGATCGAGGCGATTACCAAGTGGAAAACCCCTGAATCACCAACCGAGGTTAGAAGTTTCTTAGGATTGGTCGGTTATTATAGAAGATTTATTCGAGATTTTTCTAGAATAGCCATTCCCTTAACTAAGTTAACCTGTAAATCTGTTAAATTCGAATGGGGACCAAAACAAGAAGAAGCCTTTAGAATTCTTCAGCAAAGATTAACCCATGCACCCATACTAGCGTTACCAGAAGGAACTGAAGATTTTTTAATCTATTGTGACGCTTCTAAGTTAGGTTATGGATGTGTGTTAATGCAACGTCAAAAGGTTATAGCTTACGTCTCTAGACAACTTAAGAATCATGAAGAGAATTATTCGACCCATGATCTAGAATTAGGAGCTATAATTTTTGCCCTTAAAATTTGGAGACATTACCTATACGGTAGTAAGTTTACCATTTTCACTGACCATAAGAGTTTAAGGTATGTTTTTGGGAAAAAGGAGTTGAATATGAGACAAAGACGCTGGATGGAGATACTTAGTGATTATGATTGTAATATCCAGTATCATGCAGGAAAGGCAAACGTAGTAGCTGATGCTTTAAGCCGAAAGTATCATGAAAAGCCAAAACGTTCTCTTAAGTTAAATTTGCAAGTAGATTTAAATGATCAGATTAGAAAAGCACAAGAATCAGTAATCAAGGATGATACTGAGAAGTTAAAAGGAATGATTAAGGAATTAGAACAAGGAACAGATAGAATTTGGAGATTCCATAAGAAAAGAATGTGGATACCTAAATTAGGAAACCTACGCCACCGTATATTAGAAGAAGCCCATAAGTCTAAGTATACGATGCATCCTGGAAGTGATAAGATGTATCAGGACTTAAGGAAGAATTTTTGGTGGATAGGAATGAAAAAGGATATAGCAGCATATGTTGCAAAGTGTTTAACCTATTCACAAGTCAAAGCTGAACATCAGAAACCTTCAGGTTTGTTGCAACAGTTAGAAATGCCTGTTTGGAAATGGAAATTGATAACAATGGATTTTGTTACTAAATTACCCAAGACAAGAAAAGGTAATGATACAATCTGGGTGATTGTAGACAGGCTAACTAAGTCAACTCATTTCCTACCAATGAAGGAAACTTTCAATATGGAACAGTTAGCTAAATTATATGTAAATGAAATAGTTTCTTTACATGGAATTCCTCTATCAATTATTTCTGACAGAGATAGTCGCTTTACCTCTCATTTTTGGACAAGTTTCCAAAAAGCAATGGGAACCAAGTTGAATCTAAGTATCGCTTATCATTCTCAAACGGATGGACAAAGCGAAAGGACAATTCAGACAATGGAGGACATGCTTAGAGCTTGTGTAATTGATTTCGGAGGTAATTGGGACGATCATTTACCATTGATAGAATTTTCTTATAATAACATTTATCACACAAGTATCAATGCTGCACCATTCGAAGCACTTTATGGACGAAAGTGCCGAACGCCAGTCTGTTGGGAAGAAATTGGAGAAAAGCAACTATTTGGACCTGAGATAGTACAAGAAACAACAGAAAAAATCATTCAAGTCAAGGAACGACTGAAAGCAGCACGTGATCGACAAAAGAGTTATGCAGATAATAGACGAAAGCCGTTGGAATTTCAGATAGGAGATAAAGTATTATTGAAAGTCTCTCCTTGGAAAGGAGTGGTAAGATTCATCAAAAGGGGAAAGCTAAGTCCCATATACGTTGGACCTTTTGAGATTATTAGAAGAATAGGACCTGTAGCCTATCAGCTACAACTGCCAGAGGAAATGGTAGGAATACATGATGTATTTCATGTATCTAATCTCAAGAAGTGTTTAGCTGATGAATCACTTATAGTACCTCTTAAGGATATAGAGGTAAATGAACAGTTAAAGTTTGTAGAGAAGCCTCTACAAATTGAAGACAGGAAAGTTAAGAACCTCAAGCACAAGAGATTACTTCTGGTCAAAGTGAAATGGGATTCCAAAAGAGGACTAGAATACACATGGGAGCTTGAATCAGAAATGCAAAGGAAATATCCACACTTGTTCCAGTAGATCTCGAGGATGAGTTCTAAAACAAGGTGGGGAGGATATAACAACCCTCCAAAATATTTTTGACACCCTAATATATATTAAAATATTCTTATATGTCTTAAAATACACCCCGTATGTGAAAACCGAGCCCAAAATATGATATAACAATAAAAATTAAACAAAAATCAGATTTTTGGAGCTGTGGCGGGCCGCGTAGACCTAAGCCTGGTCTTACGCGGGCCGCTAGCGATCATCAACACAGTGAGACCCTTGGCTGCCACGTGGCAACCACACGTCAAGGCTAGAACACTGACCCGGACAAGCTAGGCCCTACCATCCCTACTAGGCGGGCCGCGTAAGATGACCTTTAGGTCTACGCGTGCTGCGAGAAACCCGATTTCAGCTTCTATATAATGGGAGCTCGGGCCTTCAGTTCCGATCGCTCATTTCTTTTCTTTCTTAAGAATTTCTGAAGAAGATAACATAATTTCCGGGCATAATACCCCCCTAATTAACGAAGTTCTGCTCCGTTGTAAGTATTATAACCCCGGTTACGTATTAGATACGCTGCCCGATTGATCCAGGGTTCCGTAACGGCTTTCGAGGTTCTGCCCGACGTAGTCGTTGGAATGCCGTCTCGGGGAGGGTATTACTAATATAAATATTGGGTTATTATACTAACACATGTACATTTGTGTAATTAATAGATAATCACCAGGAAACCCTTACAGAAAACCTAAGACAACAATGTGAATAATCTCCTTTTTGTAAACTGTTTTTACCAAACCTTAAATGTTTTACAATATGATTAAGCAGTGATTGAGTCTTTGTAGTTCTTCAATTACTGCCGGTATGTTGGGGTTTTGTATACAAATTGTGGAACACGTTACCATTGGACAAAGAGTTAGCCAAAGTGTAATATGACCCACCAGTCAGGATTCACAGTACTGAATGAGTAATTGTGTAGACATAAATATTGTAATAGCTCTCAATACTGTGTTAATTGATAAAACTCTTCTTGATTAAACTGGGATTCACTCACCAGTATTTCCCACTGACAAAATGTTTTTAAACGCGTTTCAGGTAATAAAATGTGAAAGCCAACTAGAAGTCAGCTGGACAGCACTGAAGGCTTGGAAAAGTGGCTATAAAAGTTACCTAAATAAAAGAAGATGTTTTATTCAATAAAATAGGGATTTCCCCTATTAAAATGTTTGTAATGAAAACTTGGGATTTATCCCAATACGTTTAATATTATAAAAGCGTGGTATTTACTCTGATAAATATTTCCTAACTACGGTCGTGATGAAATTTCCGCTGCCAAATTGATAAACAAACGATACCACCAAAACTGGTCTCGTGGCCGCCAGTATAAGAGCTTTATTCAAGGGGTCAGTCCATCTATTGTTTTGCATAAGATCATCACCGAAGAAGATGCGAAACCTGCTCGAGATGCACAACGGAGACTGAACATGAGGGAAATTGTGAAGAAGAAGTCTTGAAGTGGTTAGATACCAGGATCATTTATCCCATATTCGATAGCACGTGGGTGAGCCCAACGCAAATGGTACCGAAGAAAGCGGGCATCCAGGTTGTTACAGGAGAAGATGGTAAGGAAGAACCACCCCGCCAGTAACCGGGTGGAGAATTTGCATAGATTACCAAAAATTGAATGCATCAACGTCTAAGTATCCCTACCCTCTTCCCTTTATTGATCAAATTATTGAAAAGCTCACAGGTCAGAAATTTTACTATTTTTTAGATGGTTATATTCAGGTTATAATCAGATTGTTATTCATCCTGATGATCAACAAAAGACCATGTTTACTTGTCCTTACGGTACCTTAGCATTTAGGCGAATGCCTGTTGGACCTATAAAAGAACATTCAATATCCAAAAGCCAAAGCATGATCTACTGATCAAGAAATAAGCAAAAGATTGAACCAGTCTTTTCCCAAAGAGAGTGAATCTTGAACACCTAATTAGAACATTTGTTCAAGAGCATGACAAACATCTGATCAAGACTTGGTACCGTTGTTCAAGAGGATACAATATCTGTTGAAGCTAAAGTCAGTTGAAGCTAAAGTCTATTGAAGACCAAAGCCCTGATCATGCCAAAGGTCTTATAAAGAAGACCAAACATCTATTTGGCCAAACAGATGTTTGGACAGCTGCAACAGAGGATAACATAGACAGTGGTTTCTTAATGTAACAGTACTTATCGTATTAGTGTGTTAGAATTAGCCTAGATCCGTTGTTAGAATTTGCATAGATGTTTGTAACATCTATGTAATCTTTTCTATTAGGAATGTTAGATGTCGCTATCAGGGTGATGTCAACCAATCACTAAACAGAGCTTTCATACTTAGTATAAATAGATCACACATGTTAGTGATCTATTTATCACACACTCCACCTTTTCTCTTGTACGAACTGATTTGTTTACGTGATCAGCTGAAGGGGAGTTTGTAGAGTCAATCGAGTTGTAAAACATTGAATCTTTTGAGATTAATGAGAAACAATCATTGATGATGACTTCCAGTTTATGAATTTTATTGTGTTTGATAAATATTTGTTTACAAACCAGAGACTCGGTTCTAACAATTGGTATCAAAGCTTGGTCACGTTAAATTTGATTTCACAATCAATTTAACACTAAAAGATCAACTCATCAAAAGGTCCAATTCACTTCGTATCTCAGAGTTGTATAGTGAAGAACTAAACAAGTGTTTTTCACATACTATGTTTTTCTTCAAAAGAACTTGAGAAAATGGCACAAAAGAATCCATACAACACCGGCTTCAGTAATAAACCATCTATCCTTGTCAGATCTAAACTCAACATCTAGCAACGTAGGATATGGCATATACTAGCTTAACAAAATACTAGTTGTTGGAAATTTGTTGTCTTCAGACCTCATGTTCCGATTGTACCTAGTGCCGAAAACCCCAATGTATTCGAGCCAAAGAAGCCGGAAAACTATTCCGAGCAAGATTATTAAGAATTCTAGCTAGATGCGAAAGCCTTTAGTATCGTAGCTATGTCTCTGCCGAATGATATCTATGTTGGCCTATGGCATTGTAATAGTGCTAAGGAGTTGTGGGATGCGCTGAAGGAATAATTTGGTGGGACGGAGGATGTTATGGAGAATACTCGAGAAATCCTTAACCAGCAATATAAAACCTTCACTCATGCCAAAAGGGGAGACCCTTACTCAACAATTTGAACGTTTTTCATGTCTTATCAGTGAATTAAAGTTGGTTAACAAGGTTACAAAAGCCGCTTTAAGTAACCGATTTTTAAGATCTCTGCCTGAAAAATGTGACACTGTTGCTATAGTGATAAGGACGTCCCCAGATTTCAAGGACATAAGTCTGGCCCAACTTCATGGAAAGCTTCTAACCTTTGAGAGGAAGCTTGTCCAAAAGAAAAGGCTCTAGGAAACTAGAAAGGTGTCTCAGAGTTACGTTTTTGGTAACACAACACTTTTGAGTCAGGAAAGATCATCGTTTGGGATGGGAAGATTTTTGACCATTTTATTGATATTTCTACTAGTATCAACTTTGATCAACATTCCACCAATTATGCCTTTGCAGCAAACGATGATGCTCATATCACTGATAATTTATCGTTTGTACTTGATGATCTTAAGCACATAGACCCTACTGATCTTGAGGAGATGGACATATTACACTAGGTAGCCCTACTCAGTCTAAGAGCTAACAATTTTTGTAGGATCGATTTCAGACCCAAACGAGTCGTTCAGAAGAGATCTCGTCCAATATGAGAGGCGGAAACAAACATATCGGAGTTATTTCAGCTGTAATGCACAAAAATCACTTTAAACTGTCTCTTATATTGAAAACACAATGATTTACAGGCTGGAGACACTTCGGCAGAGCTTCGCTACCGGAATCAGATTGTTACAAATGAAAGGACAAGACACATATTTATTGTCCTCCCTATTTCGCACGAAAGCAACTCACACGAAATGACCTTGTCATTTCGTACGAAATAGCAAACTCTATTTCGTACGAAATAATCAAGAGTCATTTCGTACGAAATGAATCAGTTTCATTTCGTGCGAAATAGCCACCTCTCATACTATCTCGAATAACATGCCCTGATCTTTCTTACACTATCACAAGACTCGATACAAGACGAAGTCGACAGACATATGCACCAACAGACTCCCCCTTGGATGTTGACGAAGTCTTCAGTGTCGAGTCTTCGCAATCTTCAGTCTTTATCAGTTTTCTTGCTCTCCAAAGATTCTCCATTGTAAGCATCCTCAATCAATCTCTATCTTCTCTCTTTAAACTTCCCTGGTTTTTTACATCTTCAAACTTCCTCTCGATGTCTTCAGACTCCCCCTTTCGATAAGCTGGGATCGCAGTCTGGAACCTTTGAATACACAGGATCTGGAACCTGGCTCGAATCTGCCTATCTTCAGAAAACATAACCTGGTTTTCTCCATTCTTCAATCCTGCACAGACTCTACCTCACACTAAATTTCACAAATTTAAAAATTTGACAAATTTATATTTCACTTGTAGGAATCCTTCAAAATGATTTAAACTTCTGAGGACCACTTGTAAACATAATATCTCTTTCTTCCTGAAACAAACTCTCCCAAACCTGTTCATCATGTTTAGCACTTGGAATTTTGAAAATCAGCTCTTCAACACCAGTTGTTGAAAATCTTTTTGAATTTTTCAAAATATTATGCTAAAACACACTTAAAATCTTTTTGGATTTTTGATTTTTCAGGTAAAACAGTAAAGAAGTATCTACATACAATATTTTTGTGAGTTTGTGTAAGAGGATCAGTTATGAGACAAATCACTAACACCGTTAAGCTTTAATCATTTTAAGTTTTAAACGATTCACTTAGATTGTCATTATACTGATCCACTTAAATTTTCACACAAAGTTCAATTGATTCGAGATACGAGATTAATGTTTTAAGCACTTAAACTTATACGCGTGTCCCACCTCAGAATATACTCCCGTATCCAGATCCCAATATTCAGTCTTACAGGTGAGTATACCTAGATGATATCTGTAAAGGGTTAAATGCGAGGGCCATGAGAGCTCAGGCTATTGCTTCCGCAAAATCAGAGAGATGATGGCTTCGACTTTAGGTGTGTTCCCTTTAGAGAATCTTTTCTTCAACAGCACATGATTAGCATTTTGCAATGTTTCATCATTTTTTATGCTGAGGGTGGTGCTTTTATTTCAAGCAAGCGAAAAATATTATACGGGGACTAGGCCATTGCTTCCGCAAAATCAGAAGTCCCGGGATAATACCCCAGATATCACTAAGCATAAAGACCTAGTATCTCAGAAAGAGGGATCTTTCAAACAAGATTTCGGGGGTTACCCATATATCCGAGAGATGTTCCCCACGAGATAAGTAAGAATAGACTTTTAGGTTTATATCTCGAAAACAATCTACTAAATGTGCAAAAACCTACTGACACATCCTCAGTGAGATCGTTTATCACATTTGACTTTCCAATTCTTTAGCGTGCTGTGATAGTCCACTGATGTACTATCATTTCCTCTTTTCTCAACAAAACTCATTTTTGTTTTTATCATGTTTTTGGCTTTTTCAAATTTTCTAATGTTTTTTTATTTTCTGAAAATTTCTTACTCCCCCTAAAATTCAAAACCATTTAAAGAAAAATTTGAAAACAAACTATACAAGTAAAATGACAACTGTTGTGAATTGCTTCAATTCACCATCCTTTTAGCATAAACAATCAGAATTCCCCCTTACAACAAACTATTTTCCCATTATGATTTCAAAACACTTAAGTTTGTTTTAATCAAAATGGTTTTTCCGGAAAATTAGTTTTGTTGATTTTCACAAACCACTAGTAGGTTAGGGGATAAACCCATCACATTGTTTTTCAAAAACACCACTTGTATGAATGATAAATCAAGTACAACTTAATGTCCTTGATTAACCACTTGTAGAAATAATCAATAATCCTCTTGTAAAACCTTCACAAACACATTTTACCAAGAATGATGCCGATTCCTGCTCCACACTTACCAAACTGGGAGCTCCGGCAAGTCAGGTTTTTTTTAGTTAGAGAGATTCTCCCAAGCCTGACGGTCCTTGGGAGATTCCGAGTTATCAACACTCGGTTTCTTATCTTTCTTCTTCTTCTCATATAATTCCTTTACCCCTTTGACTTCTCCATCAATCATTTTTCCAAAAATATGTTTCACTTTGGGGTTAAAGGCCTTTTCAACATCAAAATCTTTCTTTTCAGAAAAAATTTGATTTGAAATTTCAACTTTTCCAATTTTTGTTTTAAAATTTTCAGCCCGCAATGGTGGAAAGTTTGCGTCATCCATTGGCGGTACTGATTTTCCAACTTTTGTTTCAACTTGTGGCTCCTCTGACTTTGTGGAATCAGATTCATCGCCAGAACTATCATCTAATTTCTTAACAACCCATTTGAAATTTTCAAGATTAACTTTCCTTTTGTAAACTTTTTGAACATTCTCCAACCTCAAATGTTGAGTTTTCTTTAAGTTTTTCAGAGACTCCCTGTTTTGTTTGAACCCATTTGAAATTTTCAAGATTAACTTTCCTTTTGTAAACCCTTTTTGAACATTCTCCAACCTCAAATGTTGAGTTTTCTTTAAGTTTTTCAGAGACTCTCTGTTTTGTTTGAATTGCCTTTGGACAATTTTTGGCAATGTGACCAATTCCTTTGCAGTTAAAACATATCCTTGTCTCTTTCTTCTGAGCAATGCCATTCTTCATTTCTTCTTGCTTCTTTTCAAGGAACTCTTTGTTTTATTGTTTCTAGAATGAGTTGTTTTGTTCTTCTTCAGCACTTGTCCCTGAAACAAATATTGTTTTTGTTTTAAAAATTTTCTCATTCTTATGATTTTCTAATGGAATAAAACCTAATCCCTTCTTTTTGAAATTTCCGTTATGGTTTGGTTTCTTTTGATAACCTGAACCAAAACTGTAACCCTTTTTCTTGTTTAACCTTTGTTGAACTCTTGAGGTGTAAGGTTTAGGTTTATCAGAAAAATTTACATCTTTTATTTCAGAAATATTAATTTATGTTAGTTTGAAAACCTTTTTGATCATTTCAGTTTTAACACCTCTTATTGGAAATTCTTCATCAGAATATAATTTGTCAGAATCATTCAAAGTATATGCTACTTTGAACATTTCATCATTCAAATTAGATTTTGAAAGTAGAAATTCTTTATTATAAACCCTTTTGCCCTTATTGACTGTTGGACGTGACGTTTCAGACTTTGACTCTGAATTTAACTCCGAGTTTGACTCCTCGGTTTCATCTTTATCCAACACCTGATCGACCACTTTCTTTATTAACTCTGACTCATGATCAGTATCAGATGAAGTGAATGTAACATCAATATTTTCTGGCAAATTATCTGATGGCTCAGATTCCCACTGTAAGTTGGTTGCCTTTTCGACTCTTTTTGAATTTGGATTTCGTGAAGAATATCCATTTTCAAGCGGGGTTGGACACTTGTTGTAACTGACACCTTGTTTCTTACTAGAAATCTTCACTTCAGTGTCCTTCTTCTTTTTAGAAGTCTTCTCTTTAGATGTTTCCTCTTCTTCAAATGCCTTCATGCCTTCAACGGTTGGATAAATCCTGTCAATGACATAAGAAGTACATGAGTAACTTTTTAACAACATGTTTACCCTTTCTGTTTCAATCCTCTGAGTTTCCAGTTTCTGTTCCAGCACAGCACACTTCTCAATCTAATTATTAACAATTTTCTGCTTTGTCACGAAAGCTCCTTGAAGTGTCTTCATAGTTGTTGCTTTTTCACTGCTTAATTGATTGTACTGATTCATTACTTTGTTTAGAACATCATAAGATTCTTTCAATCTATTCATGTTATGAATCAAAGTACTGTTTTGCTTCTTCACTGTTTCACAGGTTTCACATTTCACAGGAATCTTTTGTGCGTCAGCTTCTGCTTCAACTGTGAAAGCTGGAACTTCTTTTACCTTTTTCTTTATTACAGGAACTTCTTCATCATCACTGCTAACTTGTTTTTTAACTTTCTTCTTTTTCTTTCGAACTTTTCCATCATCACTGTCACTCTCCTCTAGCATTCTTAAGTGCTCTTTCATTCTGTTTGCATAATAATCATCATTATCACTATCTTCAGCAACTCGAGCAACAAAAGCTTTAGCCAAGAATTCTTTATCTGGACAGTAATTGTCCCAGCTAAAACCTTCTGGTAATCTTTCATCATCTTGATCTATCAATTTGCTCATTAAATATGCTTTCTTTGATTCTTCAATCTCCTTCTTAGCATGAGCAGTTTGTGGTTGTTGTTGATGTGGTTTTTGAGCAACTTGATGATAAATCGCTTTCCGATAATAATCATTGTTGTTGAACGGATTTTGAGCTCCACTTGCTTCGCGATTTGTGCATTCCCGCTTGAAATGTCCTTTTTCCCTGCAACGAAAACAAGTAACTTTAGATTTATCAAAACCTAAAGTAGAAACATTTGCATCACGGAAATCATCTCTTCCTGTGATCTGTTTGAATTTCTCAGCTCTTCTCAACACACTCGCCATACACCACTTTATATCCATTAATTCCATTTCTTTAGCATCAATCTGATCGTAATCCTCTTTTGTAAACATTGGATTTCCGATCCTTCCTGCTACTAAATTCCCATACGATTCTAACACAGTCACCAACAACAACATGTGACTTTTTGCAACTTCTTCCGAGTAGTTTTGATCATTCTCAAGATTTAGAGCAATGTTGCATTGAAGTACTTTACCACTCTTTGTTGCTGAAACATTTGGATCAAATGATGGATATGAAGAAAAACTCATTTTGTTGTTTGATCCTTTAGATGACCCTCCAGAAGAATTTTTAGCATTGAAGGCAGTTTCGATCTTTGGTGACATGTTGGTCTTATCACTAATACCTCCTTTGTAATATAAACCGATATTTTGTTCACCATCAAAATCCTTCATTCTTGAGATTTTCCGTTGTTCCATTTCTTGAGCTTCAAGTTTTTCAATAAACTTACTCAGTGTTAAATTTCCAAAATCTTTCTTATTCCTCAACATCATGAGGTATGTGCCCCAAACCTCATGTGGCAACGCATCAGCCAGCTTTTCAATTAATTCTAAATTTACTTTGGTGATTCTCACCCTCTTCATGTTAACTAGCAGATTGCAATATCTTTTGATGATCTGCTTAGTGCTTTCAGTTCTCAAACCACGAAATAAATCGAACTCTTTTTTCAAAAGTGATTTTTTATTCTTGATCATCTCTTTACTTCCAACAAACTTTGATTTTAATGCTTTCCAGATTGAATATGCAGTTCCATTGTGTTGCAATAAAATCAAGATATCTTCTTTCACAGCTTGATGCAATAAACTTGTCATCATTTTTTCATCTTTGTATTTCTTTTTCTCTTCAACACTTAAATCTTTAATTGCAATAACCTCTTCATCATCATTCACCGGTCTAACATATTTTGTTTCAACACATTCCCAAGCATCCAAATAATTTGCTTGAACCCAATATTCGAATCGTTCCTCCCAACCCTTATACTCCTCAATATTCATGAGCTTTGGCGGTTTTTGCATGGTGCCAGTTTCATTTTCTAACATTGTGTTCTGTGCAATGGTAATCGAAGTAGCAAAGGCGTTGTAAAATTCTTCTTCTATGATTCGGTATCAAAATTTTACAAATTCAGACTTTCAAACGAAATGAAGATTCTCAAACGAAATACTTTCAAACGGAATGAACTTTTATGCGAAATAGCACTCTCAAATGAAATACTGATTTCGTGCGAAACAATTCAAACGAAATGACAACTTGGTACGAAATAAGCTGATTTCATACGAAATGAAAATTCTGATGTGAAGTTTCAAGCGAAATGCCCTTTTCGTGCGAAATGGAAGTAACCCAAGCTATTTCGTGCGAAATGAGTGTGGTATTTCGTGTGAAATGGATGAAACCAATACTATTCCGTGCGAAATGCTGCTGATGTCATCAATTCGGCCATGTTTTTGTCAAATTAAACAGGTTTTAGTCCGATTTTAGATCTAATTCTTTCAAGGCTTTGTTAAAACACAGTTTCGCATAAAATGTGTGAAAATCAAGCCATTTTAACCATGAAAACTTGTTTAATTTTGAAAAGAAGGTGTAGAAAACAGAATTTGCAGCTGAAATGGTAAGAACTCTTCCTCCTGAGCTCTAATACCACTTGTAGGATCGATTTCAGACCCAAACGATTCGTTCAGAAGAGATCTCGTCCAATATGAGAGGCGGAAACAAACATATCGGAGTTATTTCAGCTGTAATGCACAAAAATCACTTTAAACTGTCTCTTATATTGAAAACACAATGATTTACAGGCTGGAGACACTTCGGCAGAGCTTCGCTACCGGAATCAGATTGTCACAAATGAAAGGACAAGACACATATTTATAGTCCTCCATATTTCGCACGAAAGCAACTCACACGAAATGACAAGTCATTTCGTATGAAATAGCAAACTCTATTTCGTACAAAATAGTCAAGAGTCATTTTGTACGAAATGAATCAGTTTCATTTCGTGTGAAATAGCCACCTCTCATACTACCTCGAATAACGTGCCCTGATCTTTCTTACACTATCACAAGACTCGATACAAGACGAAGTCGACAGACATATGCACCAACAATTTTTACAAAAGGACTGGTATGACTTACCCAGGATTAAGTGGGAGGTCTAAAGTGGGGTTGGATAAATCAAAAATTAAATGTTTTAAGTGTAATATGTTGGGATACTTTGCTAGAGAGTGTAAGAGTCCAAGAAATAACTCTACACCAATGATCACATCTCCTAATCAAAGAACTCAGTCTAAAACACAAAATTAGTTTTATCCCAAATATACCCTTGGACCAAATGTGCAAAACACACCCCACTTTGCACAAAATATGAATCATGTACTTGTGCACTATGTCCCTGCACCACATGTCCCTCAGGTCCAATATGTCAAAATGCTAATAGCCCATGTTCAAGCACCCCAAGCTACTCCTGCTCCTGCACCAGCAAAGCCTAATCAACAGAGCTCCTTTACACAAGGCTATGTTGATTGAAGAGGCTTATCAGAGAATTTAACCGATGAAAATTTTGCTTTAATAGCAAATGAATGTGATGAACATGAAATTTGTTGTTTCGTGGCTCTTGAGCACGTTACATGTGATGTAGATCTAGTTCAAACTATTGTGGTTGATGAAGAAATTCATGGTAAAGCTGCTGAAAGCTCTGGTCAAATATATGTTGATGAGTGGGAGCATGCAATAAGGATGGATGAGAAGCATTCCAAAAGTTCCTCTGATTATATCAGTGCGGATCAGATCGAAATGGTTGCATCTAAGGTAACACCTCAAACTCTAAAAGAGTTGTGTTCAAATAAATGCATCATAGCTTTTGCTAACATAAAAGAGCTGAATGAGAACCTTAGAGAAAAGGTACAAATCAGTGAACTTATTCTTGAAAAATTGAAAAAAGATTTTAAAACAAGAATAACTGAAAAAGACCTTTAGTTGAGAAGTTTGTAACATGAAGAATCTATAACCAAAGATCAACGCTAGTCAATGATAGGAAAATATATGACTTGTAAAAAGGAGTTAGAATCAACACAGATCACCTATGAAAAAAAGGTTGAATCTTGTCAAGGTTATGAGATGGTCTTGGATAAACAGATCAAGAGCAATGTGAAGTTTGGGGTTGGTTTTAGAAAATATGACAAAAAACAAGAAACCCAAGCTTCCATTAAATCTGAAATGGTTAAGGTGATTCCAACAACATCAACTGGGAAATAAATAAAAATTACAGAACCTAGTGTCAAGAAAATCAATCTTGAAAAGCCACTAAGTTCCATTCAAGCTGAAAAACTAAAGTATGAATTCAAACCTACTTGGTCAGATGAATGTGATGTATTAGAAAATTTCAAACCCATTGATTTCACTAACCCAAATGGTCTTGACCCACCCAAGATAAAAATCATTCCTCTTACCAACTCTCAACAGATGATAAAACATTTTTTTCTGAAAAGAGACATAAGGGTAAAAAGAGAGTTAGGGATCCAACACTAAAGTGTAATTTCTGTGGAAAGTTAAATCATATGGCAAAAGATTATTTTTAGTTAAAAGCCTATGATATTAATAGAACAAACGGTGTCTGTCTATCCACTTCTGGGTGTACCATTTGTGGAAGACTCAACCATCTGACTCAACAATGTTCTTTTCTTAAACCATTTTGATGTAAATCTAAATAGGTCAAGAAAGAAAAGGAACTTCAAAAAAGGAAGATAGGCCTGATAAGATGAATACCTAATCTCTTCCTAAACGAGTTGAATCAGATCACACTATTTACCCACAAAAGTCAAACCAGTATCCTGCACAGAGGGCAGGTCAAACCTCTGGTGCACCACAGAACCAACTCCCTAGAGGCTATGTGCAACCACCATGCAACAAGGTACCTTATAGGTATGTAGAACATGTGCTACTTCCCCAAAAGCCAAGGGTAAACAAGCATCCTCAAGGGTATTAACATCTTGATGGGAATGGTCAACTTCCAATTGACCCAAGTGTGTAGGCACTTGCAGAAGGTCAAAAACATCTGTTGGAGATTGTTCAAAAACTTCTTCTGACCAATGACCAATCCCAAGGAGCCACTGTAGTGGTTGATAACATTAAATCCAAAGTAGATAAAGCTTTGGATCATCTGCAAGATTAATCCATTCATCACCATCTGCATGAACCACTAAAAGTGCCAACAGATGACACCTGTACATCTATCTCTATCTAAATAAAAGAAAGAAAATTGTTCTGAAAAAGACACAAAAATTTTGTCTTTATTGTTTTGTTTTTGTTAAAATGTTATCAGAAAATCAAAAGTTTTGCTTCAAAATCATGAAAAGATTGATAAAATCACCAAAAACAAAAACTCTGTTCAAAAGAGTAAAACAATTGTTTCTTTGGTTTAAAAGTTTGTTTAAGTGGAGAATAACCATTGTTTAAGGCAAAAGAACCATTGTTTTCAAAACCACTGTTTGACTACAAAAGTCAAACAGAGCCACTATTTCGATAAACTTCCACAACTGGTTCAGTCCAAACTCTGTTTAAGCCAATAAAGGTTTCAAACAGAGTTTTTTCAAAATAGATATTTTGAAAACCGATCTTTCATATCTTCCTCAAAGGGTTTCCTCTGTAGAACCCAGTTGTTGAACAGAGGTTTGCCACAACAAATAGCAACTGACCATGTGGACTAAAAAGGTAACTGTTGTCCACGCTAGCATCCCTATTCCATTAACCCTATAAAAACCAATGAGAAACAGAGTTTACTTCTATCCTCCATTATTAATAAATCAAAGCTTTTTCAAAAGAGAAAACTCCGAATTAAGCTTCCATCAAACTCTATCTTCGATCAAAAGATCATCTGCTTAAAAGATTTTCAAAAGATTTGAACAATGGCTCATCATGGCCCTTGAAATCAAAACCCATCACAATTACTTGTTGTACCTTGTAAAGCACAACAAGAATACAGATTTTCACTCCATCATTGACATCATAACTTCATCAAAATATCACTTCATTCTCATTGCAAACGCCCCATCCATATATCCACCCTCAGAGAATTTCAGGCGAATGCAAAGCTTACACTTCAAAACAAAAGCCCTTTCCATAACTTTCACCATAAAAAATGAATATGTGGAAATTACCGCAGAATCTATCTCCACTATATTCCGATCAGAGGATATGACATGTATGGAATCTTACCCCAAAAATGACTTACATGCTGAGTTCATAGAAAGGGGCTATGAAGGTCAAAGGGTAGGAGCAACACTTTACAAACTAAAGTTCTCACATGAAATGAAATTCTTTTTCCATACTCTCTTGGTTTACCTATCTAATAAAACCACTATTTTCAACGAAATACCCCTAAAAACTCAGTGTCTAGGGTATGCTATTATGAGAAATTCAAATCATAAGCTACCCTAGACACTATTTCTAGACTTGGTAGCAAATTTAAGGGCAATCAAGAGAGGAACTGGAAATCCTTTTCTCATCTATCCAAGGCTGTTAAGCTTTTATAAAAAGTGTTTTAAAAAAAGGAACACTTTGAAAAAGGTGAAGCATTGGAAAACAACAGCCTTTCAAATGAAACTTTTACACGCATGATGGCTAAAAGCTAGGAAAATGTTGTACAAGAAAACATTTTAGAAAACCAAGTAACAGATTTTATAACATCTGTTGCTGAGCCCACTGCTCTGGGTGGCCACATTGCACAACCCAACACTATGGTACCCAGACCAGACTCTTCCATACAAACCATTTCCATTCCCATCACCAAATCCAAAAGAAAACCCAAAATGAAAGGGTCTCTGGAGGTTGAGATGCCAGAGATACCTGTTGTAACACAAATGCAGCTAACATCTGTTGTTACTTCCTCACAACAGATGCAAACATCTCCACCTATCCAAACGCATCACTCATCCTCACAAAAGGAAAGTGTTGTAAGCACAGAGGACACAAATCAAGGGAGAGATATATCATTTGATTATCCCTATTCAGGCCCCTCTCCCAGGCACCCACTTCAACAGTCCCTTCACCTTTACAGAAATTGCTTGATGCAATTGATACATCTGACTTGCATATACCTAGTTCCTCTCAACAACAAACCACATAGAGTTCACTCCCACAAGTGACTAGGGAAAGTTTAGGGATCATTGTTATCCCACAAGCAGAGGAGGCAACACCTCCTGTTTCCAAAGAGACACGGGTTGGTATTTCAAGTGGAGCAGCTACTACAAATGTTGAGACAACGGTCTCATAGTTGGATAGTGGTTACATCAATAAGACCCGCTTGAAGGAAACAACTGTTGAGACAATAGTCTCTACATCACTTGGAAGTCCCCAGTACCAAGAACGAGGGGCACTTAGTCTAAAACCAAGTTTAACCACCTCTGGTGGGAATTTAGATGATCCTGTTAACTCAGGTGATGGATTAAACTATCGGGAATTGACGGAGAGGGTCACAAACTTGGAATCATCTGTTGGAGAGATCAAAGATATGATGAAAATCTTGATTCAAAACTCCAGACCTCGTCCTTTAAATGCAGACATTACAAAAGAAATGTGGGTTCATGTTCAACCATACCTACATCTTCAAAAGCAGGCTGCAGAAGAGAGATATACCATGCAAGCAAAGCTAATAAGAAAAACAGTGGATGCTTGGTACCAAGATACACAGGCAGAAGTTAAAGCTATCAAAGACGTTGTCTTTGAAAACACTGGTGAAGCTCTCACTCTCCCTAAATATGATGATTCCGAAAAGGGGGAGGTAGAAGAATGCATGAGAAAGCTTCAACCCCATGTCAAAAAGGCTAGAAAAAGGCCTGGCATTGTTGCACTCAAAAGGGAAATAAAGGAAGAAAATGCCAACGAAATGGAGAAACAAAAGAGAAGGATACAAGGGAAGCTAATATGTAGATCACATTGCAGGATATCATCAAAAGAAAAAAAAATCCAAGACAACTAAGGTGCTTCAACTAAGGTTCCAACAGAGGTTAGTTAAAGCACTGATGCACCTATCCAAACCATTTAAACCACTCCCACCACTCAAAGCGCTGCTCTCATTAACCAAACATTTGTTGCCACTACAAAAATGACCACAAAGATTACAACTACACAACCATCACTTTCATCATCTCATAAGTTTTCCAAAGGACTTCTGAAAAGAAAACCAACTACATCATTTCCACAACTATCACCAAAAATACCAAAATCACATATTAGAACTAGGAGAACTAAATTCATTGTCCAAGATGATGATAAAGAAACTCCTGATGCATCTCCTACCAAAACAAACACCACCACCACCACTACAACACATATATCTACCACCACCACAATCACTCACATCCATTAACATACCACATCTTCACCTATTCTACTTGACCCTCTAGAGTTTGAACACGTCTCAAAAGAGATATAGTCTTTCTACTCCACAACTGACATAAGCAAAGTGATCTTTCCTTCCCCCAGAAGATATAAAAAGACAAAGAATGTACAAGAGTATCTAGATTTAAAGCTCAAACATGTTGAAATATTGTTGCTTACAAAAGCTAAGGGAAGAGTGATAAGGAGACACAGGAAATCTTGTCTGTAGAATTATGAATGCATATGTCTGTAGCTTTCGTCATGTATTGAGTCTTATTTTGTTTAGTAGTTTATTGTATAAATTAGATTAGATTGTGTTTCGTATCGAAACGGTTGATATAAAATGTAAATGACCCATTCGTACGAATGGCACATTCTTACGAATGGCATATTCTTACGAATGGGACATAGACCCATTTCGTGCGAACCGCCCATCCGTCCAGGTTGTGTATGTGCGAACCTGTTCTCCTATAAATAGGGGTGATGGGCCGGTCATTTGTAACTTTGGCAACTTTGAGGCGAAGCTCTGCCAAAACCTTTTCTCGGCTCTGTAAAAGCTTTCAATCAATAGAAAAGATATTTCAACGGTATTCTTGTGTGTTTGTTCACTTTATAGTCGGATTCCGCACAAGATATGAAGATCTACTAACCGGTTGGAGCATTCGGAGCACCGAAACGGTCCTCACAAGTGGTATCAGAGCTTGGAGACCGGTTTTGAGGACTTAGAACACAAGATACCACAAGATTAAGCATATTCAAGCCTATTTTGATCTAAATTATCATCTTTCTACTCACTCTCTTCTACACATCTTCTTCTTACTTAAAACGCAAAATTAACGTCGAATCCATGGACAAAATTGACTGATTTTTGGATATGTTGTGTGAAAACAAGTTTTAATCAATCCTTGAAAGAATCAGATCAAAATTCGAACTAATTCATAGAAAATTCTTGAAAAAAACTTTGAAAAACACAACTTAGGGTTTGCAGGTCGCATTCGTACGAATTGGCATTCCTATTCGCACGAATCTGCAAAACAAATAATTTTTAAAGCAATTGACACATCCGCATGAACCGGCAGTCCCCATTCGTACGAAAGTGCACAAATTTGTTTGATCAGTCAAACTTTGACCAGTTCACAAGTAGTTCAAAGATTGTGATCCTGTTCGTACGAAAGGGGTTTACTTGTTATAGTTTCAAGTTTGATTTGACCATTTGTTGACTTTTTCAGGTACTTCTCAAGTAGTTCAAAGATTGTGATCATGGAGTCGGAATTCTACAATGAGTTTTATGATGCTTTCACATCCGCATCAACATCCACACCAAAAACTGCTTCAAATGTTATATTTGAAAGCCTAAGCATTGACAATGCTTACGGAACTTATCAAAAGCCGCCCAAGTTAATGAACATTGCGGGTTATAATGGGTGGAAATATCGATTTGAAAACTGGCTTAAAGCTTATGCTTTTAAAAGTTGGAAAATGTTAATTTGAAGATGAATCTCCAAAAAATGATCGTGGAGAAGAAATACCAATTGGGGAGTATTTAGTAGATGATAAAAATGCTTTTTCTAATGAAGTAAAAATGATAACATTTCTTCAACAATCAGTCAGAGATGATATACTTTCTTTGCTTCAACACACAAAAACATCAAAATCTATGTAGGAGGCATTGCAAAGTAAATACGAGGGTGGGGCAGAAATGATGAAGAGCAAAAAAATCGTTGTTAAAGAAAGAATTTGATCTGTTCAATTGTCTAAAAGGTGAAAATGTCAGACAAATGATAAAGCGTTTCTATCATTTGTTACTTGAGTTGAAAAGACTTAAGATAGAAAAGGATATTGAAGAGATAATCGACAAGCTCATTGATGTTGTACCCAACGAAGATGATGCGGAAGCTAACACTCAAGTAGAAGATCAAACTCAGACACCAGAAACAGTTGAACTTGATGAGAACATACAAGCCACGGTGTTTGATGAATCAGATAATTCAGACTCTGACGGTCCTTCGTTCGATAGAGGAGAATCTGATTTTGAAGGGGAGCAGATCCAGATTGATGGTCAAACAGACGAAGTCACACAGAATGTGGAATAAAACATTTCAAATCTGGAGGACGAGGTGGTAGTTCCAAATGATGTGATGCCAAGAACACTTTCTTATCACCCCGAAGAGTACATCATTAGAGAACTCCAATCAGGAGTCCAAACAAGATACCAAATTGATAAGGGTTTATCATGTTTTTATACTAAAATTGCTCCTTTACAAACTGATTTTTCCATTAAGTGCTTTATTTCGCAGGTGGAACCCAAAACTTATAAAGAGGCGCTTACTGAAGAATCGTGGGTAAACGCGATGCAAGAGGAGCTAAATCAATTTGATAAATTAGGTGTTTAGAAGCTAGTAAATTTACCCGAGGGTCAAAGAATGATCAAAACAAAATTGGTATTCAAGTGCAAACGCGATGATAGAGGCGTGATAGTCAGAAACAAAGCTCGCCTAGTGGTTCAAGGTTTTAGCCAGCAGGAGGGATCGACTTCACAGAGGTTTATGCTCATGTTGTTAGGCTAGAGGCGATTCGAATTATCCTCGCTTTTGCATCTTGGAAAGGGTTTAAAGTTTACCAGCTCGATGTCAAGTCAACATTTCCATACGGAAAAGTCAAAGAAGAGGTGTATGTCGGTCAGCCACCGTGCTTTATCGATCCTGTTCACAAGGACAAGGTTTACTTGCTAGATAAAGCCTTATACGGGTTGCATCAGGCCCCGAGAACCTGGTACGAGACTTTGTCTCAGCACCTGTTGTCAAATGGTTTTACTCGTGGCAAAGTAGATGCTACTCTCTTCACCAAAGAAGCTGATGGGCACTTGCTGATAGTCCAAATTTACGTGGATGATATAATTTTTGGTTCGACAAATGAGGCACTTTGCAAAGACTTTGAACGGGTCATGAAACTCAAGTTCTAGATGAGCTCAATGGGGGAAATGAAGTTCTTCTTAGGCTTATGAGTTAATCAGTTGCCGGGAGGAATATTCATTCACCAAACAAAGTATGTTCACGATGTGTTGGAGAAATTCAGCATGACGGGAACTTCACTTATGTCCACACCATTGGCGCTCAATCACGCCATTCATCCCGATCCTATGGGGGATAAAGTCAAAGAGACTTTGTACTGGTCGATGATAGGGTCCCTCATGTACCTGACAGTGTCTCGGCCAGATATTATGTATCCCACATGCCTCGCAGCTCGCTATCCATCAAGTACGAGAGCATCTCACATGGTGATCGTCAAAAGAATCATGCGATATCTCAAAGGAACTCCAAGTCTCGGCTTGTGGTATCCAGAGAATGACGAATTCAACCTGGCGGCATATTCAGATTCTGATTACGGTAGCTGCAAACTGAATGCAAAGTCTACTATCGACTGTTGCAAGTTCTTCGGAACTAGACTGGTAACATGGCAGTGTAAGAAACAGACTACGGTCGCTCTCTCTACATGCGAAGCTGAGTACGTATCGGCTAGTAGCTGTTGTTCACAGATATTGTGGATTCAACAGCAGATGAGAGACTATGGTCTGCAATTTCTTAACACGCCTATTTAAGTAGACAATGAGGTTGCAATAAATATAACTAAAAACCTTGTTCATCACTCTAAGACAAAACACATTGAAATTCGACATCACTTCATTCGTAATTGCTACGAAAAGAAGTTGATTAAAATTAAAAAAATCCACACCGATGAACAAAAAGCTGACTTTTATACAAAACCGTTTGACAGATCAAAATTTCAACATCTTTTGAAACTTAACGATATGAAGCTTTTGTCCTTAAGGGGTGAAGTTGTCGAAGGTAATTCCAAGGCAGAAGACGTTGAAACGTAATCTGCATCAGTTTGTCATTTTCTTCTTTTTAAAATGTTTTTAATTTTAGGGGGAGAAAATGTAGTACAAAAACATTTAAAAATTCAAAAATGTAAAAAACATAGAAAAAGGCAAAAGAGTTAGTGTGTAAAAAGGAAATGATAGTACATCAGTAAGTCAATCACAACATGCTAAAGAAATGTATAGTTAAAAAGTGATAAACGGTCTCACTGATGAGATGCCAGTAGGTTTTTACACATTTAGTAGATTGATTTCGAGATATAAACCTAAATCAATAAAAAATCAATAACTTTCTTAATTCGTGGGGAACATCTCTCGGATATATGGACTTAGTACTCCAAAATTTCGTTTGAAAGATTGCCTAATTTTGAGATATTAGGTCTTTATACTTATTGATATCTGGGGTATTATACTTGGTCTTCTAATTTTGCGTCAGCAATGCCCTAGACCTCGTATAATACTTTCGCGCTTAAACCCTTACACTGCATAAAAATTAAGAATATCGAAAGATATATATCAAGTACAGATGTTTAGAAGATTCCTAAGTGGAACATACCTTAAGTCGAGCCTTCATCTCTTTGTCTGAACGGTAGTTCTAACCTGAGCTCTCAAGGGCTCGCAGTAACCCAGAGACAGATATCATTTAGGTATATTCACCTGTAAGACTGAATCTAGGGAATCTTGATATGGGAGTATATTCTGAGGTGGAACACACGTTTAAGTTAGTTCTTAAAACACTAATCTCGTATCTTGAATCAATTGAAGTTTGTGTGAAAATTTAAGTGGATCATATACTGACAATCTAAGTGAACTGTTTAAAACTTAAAGTTTATGTAGATCAACGGTGCTAGTGATTTGTCAAAATCTGATATGATCCCCTAACACAACTCACCAAAAATACGTTTGTAAATATGTTGTTGTTTCATTATAGTTAAAAACCACAAAAAGATTTTAGGTGTGTTTTAGCATAAAGTTTGTAAAATACAAAAAGATTTTATTTATGCTTTATTTTCGACAAAACAATGACAGAAAGCGGATCTTCGAAATCTGAATGCAAAACAAATCCTGAGTTATCTGGGTGGGAGCTAATCTTGTAATGAAGAAAAGCTGAAAAGTTTAACAAGTTCATTAATTTGAAACTTGAAAATTTTTGAAAAACTTGAACGAAAATGTCAGATGGTTCTTAAACCGGTTCAACCAAGTTCATTAACTTGGACTCGGTTGACAAATTGAGTAACCAGGGTCATTAACTTGGACTTGATTATTCGAGTGGACATTTAAATCTGATAAAATTGAAAAAGTTTGAAAAATTGAAAAATAAAAATGACACATTTGCATGAAAGTGACCATGGGCCGATCCGCATGAAAGTGTCACAGGCCCATTAAGCCCATGTGCACATTCGCACGGATGCATAACAATGCACCATATAAAGTCCGATCCGCAATTAAAGGCACATTTGCAGTTTTTATACTTAGAGAAAATAGTCTATTTTTCTCTGATCTTCAATTGTTTATAAGTTGAATTGTTGCAAAAATTTTATCAATTGTAGTGTTGATTAGCACAACACATACAATGGGGAAGGTATGAGAGAGATTTACACATGTTTTAGTGGTTAATTTCTGATTCACGCACATTCGAACATATAATCTTAAATCTAGGATGAAATAATGGACCAAAATCAAAATTGAGACCATAATTGTTCATATCGGCACTAGGTTTATGTTTTAGAACAATCAATTTGATGAAAATCAACAAAAATTTGATCTTGATTTGATTAAACTTGCTAACTATTGAAAAGGTGTATTTGGGACGGATGCCCAGTTCGTCCGACTCGACCCATTCGCAATTAAATGGTCTTAATGTCCAATCCGTTCCAAATTGCCATTCGTAAATGATTGTTCATTGTCACATTCGTCCGAATGGTGAAGGTTTTCAAAGTTAGAAATTTTCTCGAAAAATGTGCATGACCTTATGAATGTTTTAATATGTTTTGCAGGCAAAGAGTACAAACTTTGACTCGAAACATAATATATGTTGCACGCTTGACAAGAAACTTCCAAAGATGAAACCGTTTGAGGATGTTTTGGAGTTTATTGATAAAAGTCGAATAAAGAAAGCTCTAACAGATAAGCACAAGTGTTACAGGTCTCACATCGAGTGTTTTTGGAAAGCTGGATGATACGAAGAGTCCGATGAGTCTATTCATTCAGCAGCTAGAATAAAAGAAAATGGTGAAGACGTTGATGTAGAGGTGGTGATTACAGTTGCAGATATTCGAAGGGTTTTGGATTTAAGAGACAATGATAGTGATCCAGTGAAGGTTTCTGAACGATTGTGTAAAGGATTGTGGTTTCATATGGGGTACGCAGGAACTGTCAATGATCCTCAGTTTAACAAGTCAAATCTGTCATTGCCTTACAAGTTTCTGATACATTTGGTGATACATGCATTAGGCCACAGGAAAGGTGGATATGATGTGTCAGTTGACTACATCATGTGTATTCTTACATTGCTGATCTCAAACCGTCTTTACAATATTTCTCAAGTTATCTTTGATCACATGGTGGAAAATACAAAGGTTGAGAAATTCCTGCAATATCTGAGGTTCGTCCGGATGTTGCTAGATGATAAAATAAATAACTTGGAGAAAATTGATAGTGATGAATTGTTTCTGGAACATATGACAAACGAGACATTATAACGACTGCAAGTCTATCAGAACAAGAAGGATACTCCTCCAGCTAGAAGCACGTTTGCAGCAATTGCCAATCCGAACTATGTTGCTCCTTTAGAGAACAAGTGGAGGCACGAAGAGAGTGATTCGGGTAGTGAAACTGAGAAGATGGAGTTGTTTGTAAATAAACGTTCTAAGTGGTTTTTGAAAGACGTTGAAAAGAAAAAGAGGAGGAGAGCTACACCGAAACAGACACCAATTCAACCACACCTTGTTGATGAGCTGACAGATGATGAAGCACAACATGGTGATGTAAATGCTGAAACTGATGATGTTGGTCCTTCTGATGTCAACACGACACGGGAAATAGAAGATTTGGTGACTGGTGGAACAGAAAATTTTGAAAGTGTTAACGATGGTGGAGAAAGAGTGGAAAGTATTGTTTGAAGTGATAGCAGTGAAACGGAAAGCGATATTCCTATACATAAGATTGCACCGTCAACACATGATCCAAAGGCCAAATGGAGGAAGAAAGAAAAGGCATCCAAAAGGCGCAAAGGTAGTGATGACGATGATGTTACATATGAACCACTACGTGTTGAAGCTCAGAAAGTAAAGAATGGGAAAGGCAGGATGAAAAGAATGTCACAGCCGATAGATTCTTCAAAGCAAAAGAAGGCTCATAAGAGTACGACGAAATCCGTCAAAATTACAATTGCTGGCGAGCCTATACAAAGAATAGTTGAAAGGGTTGAGACTTCTACCGATGAAACTTCTACAGTTGAGCCAACTAAAGTACAGATTCCAACTCCTCCAGGTTCTCCTGTTCATCAATCGGTTCCTATAGAAACTGAAGAAGTTCATCTCACACCGCCACAACAACAACAACATCAGCACATCCAGGAACCAGGATCAACAACAAAGAAAGCATCAACACCAAGGCAGTTTGATCATGAAGCAGATTTCAATGAAACCTTTGGTGACATCAATTTGGGTTCTGGACCGATACCAACCTTAGACGATATATCATATACGCATTTCTTTGACGATGACAGTGTTTATGTTAGAATCTCAAAGCTCGAGAAGGAAAAAGGCGGCTTCTGATGAAAAGTTAAAGAATATTGAAACTAAAAACATCGTCTTGAAGAATGAGGTTCAAGTGCTGAATGATAAAGTTACAAACCTTGAAGCAAGCAATGTTGCAATGAATGAAGTAGTTCAAGGTTTCGTAATGACTAACGAACAATTATCTTCTTCTAATACTACTTTGAATGTAGAAAATGAAATCCTCAAGAAGATGGTAAATGATCATGAAGCTGATAAGAAGATCAAATCAAAGCAGATCGAAAAATTGTATGATGTGATTGAAGACAAATTGGGTCTGAATGTCGATGATGAATTTGATCTGATCGGAATCTGAAGAGCTGAGGCTCGGAGGATCGATAAAGAAAAGAAACCTGCAGAGGAAGCGGCTGAGGTGTTAAAAGATAAAGGCAAAGGAAAAGTTGATAGACATCACTCAGTTCGAACTAGTCGGTGAGCCAGTGTTTGTTCAATATAGTGAAGCAGAAATTCAAAGGCTTGCTAAAGTTGAACGTCGTCACAGCAATAAGAAGAATGAAGATGAAGATAAAGATGATGAGGATGAAGAGGAAAAAGATAGTGATCTTCGTGACATCGACAACTTCCATGAAAGTGATGATGATAACGATGACGATGATCAAGGTGGTAGTTGTATGTTGATAGGGAAAAGTCCGGGTGTTCAGCAGGTGCAAGATTATCTTGATGATTCTCAGAATGAAGAGAGAGAGGATATAAATCCTCAGGGGAGACAAAGTCTGGAGCTTCTCACGATGATTCAGATGGAATCTTCATTGAGGCTGAACCTATAAACTCAGTTCCAGCTGAAACCCCTAAAGTTATATATCTTTGTCACGATGTGGAAGAAGGGGAGTTTGTCCACAATTATACACGTGAAGAGATAATGGAAATGTTGGGTGTTTCTGATGAAAACTTTAAATTAGATTTTGAAGATGATTTTAAAGAAGCAGGTGATTATATGTTTAAGATGGTTGATGAAGCAGTTAATTTCGACAATGTTTTCATGGAAGATGACTCTGATTCTAACAAAGATGAGCTGTTTCATTATTCCAGCAAAGATTCAGAAGATTTCCCAACGTTTGTCGCGTTATTCTCAAAACATAATGAAGATGATCTATGGAGGAGAGTAGAAGAACGAGTTCGTGATGAAGGTATTCCAAGAACGTTGACGAGGGAAGAACTAAGAGAAGAACGTAAGAAGTGGTTTAAACCAATGCCTGAAGAAAGGAAATTCAAAAGACCACTCAAGTTCTTTACTCGTCATCCAAGAACCTGTACAAGTTGCCAATTAGAAGAATCAGAAGTGATAACGATACAGAGTTCAAGAACAGCAGAATGACGAAATTCTGTGACGACAAAGGGATATTGCCTGAATTTAGCGCTCCTTACACACCGCAACAGAATGGGGTGGCTGAAAGGAAGAACATGATGCTAATTGAGGCAGCGAGAACAATGTTAGCAGATTCAAATTCCCTGTGAGTTTTTAGAGTGAAGTTGTTGCCTCTGCATGTTATACCCTAAACAGAGTGTTGACAGTTAAACCACATAACAAGACATGCTTCGAATTGCTCAACAACCGAAAGCCGAATTTTAAATATCTTGAACCTTTTGCTTCACTGATTCAATACTTAAAACTTCTGAAAGACCTCAAAACGTTACCATGGCGGGTGTCACGGCCCCCGGCCCGGTGACCCGGTCCAGAGGCCGCGGGACAGAAAACCCGTGGTATTTATATTTAGTTTGGCAGCGGAAGTATTAAAAGGATCGTTTAAACTTGAAAATGCCCAATTATTTTATTATGCAATTTGGGAATAACACCCATAATTTACAATAAAGGCGATTTCACTGGGAAATCCCTGTTTTACAAAAACATGTTTATTTATTTTATTGAGCCACCTCTTCAAGCTTGCAGTGCTACATAGCACTTTTCCTTGGATCACAGCAAATCACCTGAAACATGTTTAAAAAGATTTTTATCAGCGGGGAAATACTGGCGAGTCATTCAAGTTGCACAAAAGACACATTGTTATAATTTTACAGCATTAAGGGTTTTTATATTTGCCCTTTATCATATAATTATCTGGTTCAGCTGTCACTTGACCGAATCTGTGACTGTGGAGATATCACTAGTTAGGCTCGCCCACCTAAAGTGATAAATCGTTAGTAGTAATGTGCACAAAACCCCCACATACTGACAGTAATTAAAGATTAGCAAAGACTTAATCACTGCAAAGTATAACTGGAAAACATTTAGGGTTTTGTAAAGCAATTTGATAAAAAAAAAAAAAGAATGACTCACATTGCAAGTTTAATCGAGCAGAGTTTAGCCTACTGATAAGCCTGATAACCTAATTTAAACAACAATGCACACGAAACTAGGTCAGTAACTTAATACAACATTTACGATAAGCTCATGAAATCAAAACCCTCACGACGAATGACAAAGTATAGCTCGAATTCGGGCAACATTTAAACATCCATCGGATCGGTTTCAATCAATCGGACATTGTATCGTAGCAGTGATCTAGTTATTACCCTGTTGTCGCAGCAGAGATTCATGTTTGTGTGTGTGTTTTTGAACGAAATAGAGTATAACTCAGTGTATAAAACGAGTTTGAACGTCGAACCAACGCAGCCATGCAAGTGCCAACCCCTGCTACTTATACTGAAAAGTTGTCCCTGTCGCGTGGCGCGACAGGCTGTCGCATGGCGCGACGGGGGCACTTTTAGAGTAGGGTAGCTTCATGGATTTATAGCATGGGTGAGTCAGCGGTTTGATAAAATTCAATTTCTACAGCAAACTGTGTGGATAATACTAATTAGGGAATACCCCCCCCCCCCTGAGTTTTAGGGGCCCTGATCCTAGTTCCAATTGTTCTGAAAATTTCAGGGGTCATGCAGTTTTACTTGGGGGTCTCAATTAGGGTTTCCTATTGGACAATTTAAAATAAGAAATAATAATTTTTGGACGAGAGTTGTTACAGCGGGTCATTGAGGAGTTGCTAAAAACGAAAAATATCCAACAATGTCTATGGGGTCCAGAAGTTAGATATCATGAATCAAGGCTTTGGGGTTATATTCGTCAACAAGTAGAAGATGTTTTTCCTGTCTGGAAACCACACTTTCCAAAGTGCATTGTGAAGATTGACCCGAATACTGGTGAGAAAGACATTACACTTCATATCAAGAGACCGCACTGTATGAAGAACATGCCTTTAAAAGAAATGGAGCCAGACTTCTACAGGGAATTCAAAGGGTGGTATTATGACCCGAAAACTTGTGAAGCGGTGATCTCTTTGAGAAATGAAGAAAATTGGTTTTGGAGAAGTATTTGCGTGCTAGATCCTATGTGGTTGGTCAACTACTCTAAGAAAGACATTAAATGTCTGTTCTTCAACAAGATTATGTTCTATCCAGCAGATAAGGAGCAGGAATTACAATTCCAAAAGTTGATCAATGTTTGTTTCGAGAAAGCCATCAACTCAGGGCATTATTGGCGATCGAATTGAAGGGATCTTGAAAGAATAGAGTTTCTGAAAGAAGAACGTCACAAAGAATGGATAAACCAGAAGATTGCTGAGGCTACGCATAGAGCAAGTTTAAGGATGCACAAACAGTCTTTCGAGACAGATCAAACTCCAATTCCAAGTGAAGAAAGAAAGATTTTTAGAATGACAAAATTCTTTGATACTTGTGCTGAGACCCGAGAGTGGTGGATGTCGAAAGGTAGATTTGAAAGAAGAGAAAAGCTAGCGCAGCGAGAAGAAGGGCGAAGACTGTCACACCCCAAAAACATCGCAGCGGAATATAAAATGTAGTGGTGACGGAAGTTGGTGCCCATTTATATCTTGTTGAATGAAGCATTTAATTGTTGGACATATTGACTTATTTAAAATATAAGTTATTAAACATTACATTTTAAAAACACGACACAACTACATAGTTAAGTTGTCTTTGATCCTCGCCGATCTTATTACATTCGTCCCAGAAAGTTTAAAAAGTTAGTCCAACATTTTTAAGTAACACAACATGCATCATCAAACACAAGATACGCCATGATTCCCGAAGCCGAACTCAAGTACCTGTAGAACATGTTTAAAATCAAGTGTCAACACAATGGAAGGTGAGTTCACATATTCAAATTTAAACAATTTGATCCTAAGGAAAAGCTTTCTAATTATGTGTTTATTATAAAACATCCATATAATTTTAGAAAGTCCATTTATTTCCTTAATAAAATCCATGGGTCATCCGTCGTAAATTTGAAAACTCGACATCAAGGCATTTTCCCAAGTTTTGTATATTAAATTTATAGCATCAACGTTCAGACACCTATGTTAGCTAGACAATACGAACTATATATTTACCATGTAGGGATAATCAATGCTAGACAATAAACAAAATTTCAATTCATCGTTTGACTTGACACGGGGCGACCGGTCACGACGGGGTTGTCAACCCGATAGATCTACCAATAATTCATCGCGTGCAATACTTAAATGATTAAACGATACCATTGGCGCATGGTCCATATTGAGACCATTTATGATGTCTGCCTCACGTACAATATATATATCCTACTAATATGACAAATTTAATATATGATGTTGTACGAATTCCCTGAAATCCCCGCCGATACTTACTCTCTTGAGATCAAGCTAAATTTGTTCCAACTACACGGTCGTTTGTGACAACCCTCAAAATTTCAGGTACTGTACAAGTAATTAATTTTAATTACGTGCTTAATGACTGTGCTTGATTACAACTGACAATTTAAACTGCTCTATGATCTTATACCATACATATACATGTGCATCATATTTTATACAGTCACTCCATTCATTACACACAAACATTAGTGACCTACCTGATGCACTCAGCACAGTTAACACACTGAACGGTTGATTCAGAAATAATGCTGACAATGCCAGCACATAGACAGACAATGTTATTATGGCCAGTATGAGCCAGGGATAGGGTACTACACTGGTTTGGAGTGTAGGGAAGTGAGGACCATGAGACTGCGTCATTAGGTGATAGATATAGCGCCGGGAAGTGCCTAAGACACACTTTAAATACAGAATTCTGCATTCTTTTATAAAATTCAGCATTTTATTATACCAATAGAATACACAAATATGGCAGAGTGGTCCTGTATACTTTCCTAAGTGCCAGGAATGATTTCGTTACAAAAAGATGCATAAAAGACACTATGCGGTACAATTTAACACTTTAACGAAACAGTACTTAACCGAACAACCGGACATTACCCGGGGCACCAAACTTTTGTCAGAAACATTATTTTATTATTTTTAACTAATTATGGTCTCAAAAATCCCCACACACTATAAGAATATGTCATACACTTACTACTTTAGAAAATACCCTAAACCTTCTAAATAATCACCTACTTATAATAAAAATTTACAATCTACCCCCCCCCCCTCCATATTTTCGGTTCAAATAAGGGGACCCACCTAATCATCACTAAATCCCAACTAAATATTCCTTTTTAATGTGATTGGACCTCCTTATTTGATTCTCTTGCCAAGAAATCACAATGATGTTAAATAGGTTGGGCTAGAGATCATACTCATCATTTCATCTTCACTACAAGTTCACTCCACCATCTTCTTCACTCTCTCTCTCCCTCTTGGCTGCTCATAACCACCACCATCACTTCAACACTCATTCATTTGTTCCACTATCAAGTCCAAAACAAGTGCTAGAAGGAGTCTTGTGAAGGTTGGAACTTGGAGTCTTGAAGAAAGATCACACCTTGCACTCTCGCGCCATCTTCATCATCATTCTTGTTCACAAGTTCATCCCTAGCCCTTGTGCTAGTTGTAAGTCTTCGATTTAACTCTTAAATCACTTCTACGTTGATTGTTCGAAAGATTGAAGTTAACGATTAACACAAGAACATAAAGGAGAATGAACTAGACAATGGACATAAACTTACATAAAATCTGGTTGGATTATGTTGGTATAAGCATGCATGTTGTTTGATCATTGAATTCTCGATAAACCGTTGTTAGGACACTTGGTGATGCGTTTTTAGTAACATTTACATTGTAAAAAGCATGCTGATTGATATTTTCAGCCAACTTAAACAGGCTGTAACTGGGTCATTATAAATTGAAAAACTGAATTTCTGAAGCCTAAATTATGTATTTTTGAACAACCGATCAAATGGCACTGGAATCGTAATTTTTCGAGGTCGGTTACTATTTTTAAAGACCTGTTTTTAGACAGCAGCTCAAGCTGCGATTTTTCTGCTGAAAAAGTGTGTTGTATTCGGAGTCATAACTTGAAACCTGAGTAGAATCAGCTCATGGGATTTTTACTGTAGATGGTCACTGTTGTTTCCGTGATCCTCCAACTGGAATTTCATCGATCGGACTTACGATTAATTTTTAGTGAATTTTTCCGTAGACTGCAATCAGAAAGTAACAAATCTGATTGCAGTCGGGTAAATAAATTTTTATATAATATTTGTAATGAACTGGGCCCCAATATTTTTACACAATAAAATTTGGAACGTTTATGACATTCTGTAAAAATTTGAGAATTTTTGGAAAAGGTTAACTATTTTATTAAAATGCTCGAAAACAGTCCAGTTTTGTTTAATAAAGCTGAAATGACGTAAGTAGTATATTGCATGTCAAATCGCCGGGTTGGCTATGTGAGAACAATCTACGGGATATATATAAAATAAAATGATATGCTATTAAGCATGGACGCCTCCATTTACAAAGGAGACCATTGCGAAATTTTCCGAAAATCCTAACACTTAGTAAATATTTTCTGGACAAGTGTTTACTAGTATATTCTAGACTATGTTTTTCAAGCATAAAACTCGCCATAATTTTTATAACGAAATAAGGAGTATCGGAGGTTGGTCTTATACAGGAATATGGTTAAATATGTATTCTCCAAAATGGGACTTAAAAATATAATTCCAATACGAACAGGCATATGTAAAATATCCCATCCTTGGGAAGGAAATACGAATACACAAGTATGAGGAGTATTATTACTAAAATATTGAAGACACTTTAAAACGTAACTCAAAGGCACTAATCAATACTAAGACAAGGCACGACCCGTTCGTCTAATAGACGTTAGACCATTATAGGTAGTCGTGTTTGCTGAGGAGATTTGGGTTATGAGTACCGAAGACGCAATACTGTGAGTTCATGTCCCCCTTTTCTCTTAACTATTTTCAGTTTTATACTTCGGGGGTAAAATACATGTTACAATTATTACAGACATTTACAGACATTTACAGACATTTACAGACACTTTTATACATGGTATGATTAGCTAAGGAATTTACTGTTAGATCACGTGAATGGATAGGCTATTATCGTAAGACCATTAATCCTTGTATAAGGACCGAGAGGCATGAGTGATAGATCTATTGGGTGTTGTGAGCCCCACACATGGGCCAGCGTGTAGCTGCATATGGTGACTATGTCGTTCCGCCGGAAGGACCGGTATGAAATACGCGTTACAGGTTTGAGTGCTTCCTAGGCCATGTCACTTATTAATGTATTAGCTACACATTAATTGATCTGTCTTTCCTTATTTGCTACATACCAAGGACATACATTTATACAGACACATTTTAACGATTTATACAGACACACATTAACGATTTCTACAGACTCACATACACATGAACTCGCTCAACTTTTGTTGATGTTTTTCAAACTACATGTATTTCAGGAAATTAAGTATGGATCTGGCGGGCGTTGGAGTTTCAAGTCATGTTAAGTATAAAGATGTCATCCATGGTCTTTGGGTTTGGCCAGTGTGTCTTAATCTTGGACGAGACACGTCTCCCAAACTTTGATTACAACTAATATCTTTTGACGAGTCCTTAGCGAACCTTTACACAATTCATATGGTTTGTAAAACTTAATTTGAAGTCTACGTTTTAGACAATGTTGTTATGTTTTTAACTCATTTTATGGATGATAAATCTTTGGTTTTATCATATAGTGTTGTTATGATCGTATGCAATGGTATTAAGAAGTCACACCATTAATCACGCTTCCGCAAAAGTCAGGGTGTGACAGCTTGGTATCAGAGCCTCGATCATAGCGAACTAGGATTCTTTCTCGAGTCTAGACTATGATCATCAGGGCTCTCACGAAAACATTTTCAAACATTTTTACATTGCATACACTAAACGTCCAGATCCAGGGAACAAATATTTTTACAAATAAAAGGCACAAATACACATTTCACAAGAGTATGTTTATAATTTAGTCTTAGAGACTGGGAGTTGGTCTTAGAGACCAGGGATTTAGTCTTAGAGACTGGGAGGTTGGTCTTAGAGACCAGGGAATTAGTCTTAGAGACTGGGAGTTGGTCTTAGAGACCAGGGATTTAGTCTTAGAGACCAGGGAGTTGGTCTTAGAGATCAGGGAATTAGTCTGAGAGACTAGGGAGTTTAGTCTGAGAGACTGGGTGGGATAGTCTGGGAAGACTAGGACGAATATGTGGATACATGATTACATTATGAATTGTCTTTATTTGCAATACACAAAGTGTTAAAGAGTACTGTAAATATGCATGCTATGACTACTATATACCGGCACACCCGTCACCTTCCTCAGGGAACGAATTGTCAGATGATAATGACCCTACGGCCACTGCCATAGACGATGAGACTGTACCTACGCCAAAGATGTTTACGTTAGACATTGAGAGTGACCCTGACATGCTGACCAAGGACGAGGACGACTTCCAACCGTCCGCGCTGCCAGACTTTGGCGATGAATTACCCATGTCGATGGCTTTCTTGACGAAGATCCCTCTGTCATTCATGTTTCGGCCCATGACCACTTCATTACTGGTCATCCCGTTGGTAAGCACACCATGGCTCCGATCCCCGACAATGCGCCTCTTGTGGACATTCCTTCCGAAGGTTAGTTACTCAACGAACAATTGATAACGATATTAACGCGATATTGATGGTCCTTCCGATAACACCCATGATGATGGAAAGTTAGACGAGAACGTCGTTACAAATTTCACTTTTGAGACCCCTGTTGTCAAGCTACCCTCTGATTCCAGCATATATTCGATTTCAGACTCCTTTGAGTCTGTGACATTTACAGCCTTATAGATGGCCGGATTACAACTTTCTACTACTGACACAGACGACGACGCCATTACGACTGTTGCACTATCACTTGCTCGAGGCACCACACCGTTACACGACCCAGAGCCTGCTCCTGAGCTAGCTTCTGCACCTTTTGGGTCAGCTTGATGTTGCACCTGCTAAACCTGCACCTTTACTTGATCATGACCCTGGTTGTTTTGGTTTACCAGGCATTGCATCCCTTATACCCGACCCAGTACCTACACCCAATGATCTTCCTATCAGCTGAGACGTTTGCACCTGCACCTTCACCCGCTGATGTTGCTCTTGTGAAGACCGACGTCCATGGCGCCAAGATGCCTAATGCTTTCCTTCAAGATATACCTGCACCCCGAGAAGGTACTCCAGATCAGCACCCGCGTAACGATCCCATCGGCTACAGCGACATTTTCTACGACCTCACAGACCGCACCGTTTGCTACTTTCACCTCTACGGCACTGGATGAGCCATTTTGATGGTTCTTATCATACACTACGCTAATGTTAGATCCTCACATAATGGAGGTCACACACGAGATGAGTTGCTCCTGTAACATGAGCTACAGTTTGAGGATATGAGTCGCAGAATATTGGAGCTCGAGCTGACACCACATTTGGCAACTCCAAATGCATAACATTGCACAACTGAATACATGATTTAAGTGTTTACATCACAAGACAGCCTATCGTCTGAAGAGTTTATGTTTCTGATGCTCATTTCTTTACTATCAAACGGCAGAGCAGATAATTACTTCGACGTATACACAAGCCCGAGGAGGAAGTCCACGCGTGTTAACGGTTACTTTCTTTTCCCCCTCTACCTCAGTCACCAGTATAGTTGGTTTCTGGATTCATGCGGATTGCATTACACTTTGGTAAAAACACTAATGATAAGCCGAGATTGTGGAGACTTTTGAAGACCACATCTGACTACGAAATTTTGATACACTAACATATTTAATGGACAAGGGTAGGGTGACCCTGTATTCCTGTTAAGGTGATACATTTTGGAAGACAACACAATGGTAGCCAGGGAATAATGAGGAGCCAATCATCTTTAAAACATGCGACCATACTTATGACTAATAACTAATGAAAAACTCAGTCGCTATGTTCTCACTAAGCACGTTGATGATCTGCATATTTGTGCTATAACTATAATGCTACATGCTTACTTGCTACGTTCTATTTACAAGTTGTGCAATAATTGTGATGATACGTGATTGAATGTTATAACGACTGCGTATATACATATATGTAATATACCTCTGAGGTCTTATTCGTTAAATAGAGACTTGTGTGCTCGTGTCCTTAACAAGACCTGACCTAACCGACTTTCTTCTAGGAAGATGTCGACTCAAGGGAACACCAATACCAACAACCCTATGCCGACGACAGAGGCGGAATTTCAGGAACGCCTCTTACAGGGCATCGCACAGTACGAGGCCCTTCGCTCCGAGCGCAGCGGAGGTACCTCAGGAAATAACCCGCCCAACGGTGATGTTTAGTCCTTTAAGACACATTACAAAACGTTTGGACATTTCCACAAGTGCTTTGCTAATACCTTACGCGAATAATGTTGCTTATATCGCAGGCTGCACCTACAAGCAGTTCTTGGGCTGCCAGCCCCTACATTTCGACGGCACTGGGGGTGTCGTAGCCTTCGTGCGCTGGGTTGAGAAGACGGACACTGTTTTGCATGCGAGGAAATGCGCCCCCGAGCACCAGGTCACGTACATTTCTGGACTATTCCAAGATGGGGCTCTGTCATGGTGGAAACTCCAGGTTCAGACGATGGGCGAGGCTACTGCGTATGCTTTATCATGGGATGAGCTAAAAGAGTTAATGCATAAAAAGTACTGTTCAAGAACAGAAAGCCAGAAGGTGGAAACTGAGTTCTGGAACTTGAAGATGGAAGGTCCAAAAATAGAAGAGTACGTGGAGAAGTTCCAAGTTCTGTCGCGTATCGTTCCTTACATGGTAGATCCAGAGTTTAAGAAGATTGAGCGTTTCATATGGGGATTGGCACCCCAAATCATAACGATCGCTGAGGCCATCAATCTAAGTGTGGCCTTGACTGAAGAGGCAATCAGGATGAACAAATTTTCAACCTCTGAGGAGAAGAAGGAGACTCATGTAGAGTCATCTGGAGACAATAAGAGAAAGTTAGCAAATTTCAAGCAGGGTACTCAGACGAATAGCAACAACAAGGCCAAAAAGAGAAAAGAGTACATGGGTAAACTACCTAAATGCAACAAGTGCCGACGTCGTCATACCGGGCGATGTAAAAATGGGAAGTGTGACAACTGTGGCAAAGTGGGACACAACAGGGAAACATGTTGGCGTGAGACGAAACGCGGAAAGAAAGGTAAGGGATGTTATAACTGCGGTGATATGGGGCACTTTAGGAAAGATTGCCCAAGGGAGATTAAACGAAATCATGGGAAGAATGTCTAACACCGGAGCTAGGGAAGCACGTCAGGATCCAAACATGGCCACCAGTACGTCTCATAGTAGTCAATGTTATGTGTCTGTGCTATTTGACATTATTTTCAAATTTTAGCAGCAGAATATACTTGTTTTAGCAGTACGTAAGATAGATATCCAGTACTCGATAAGAACCAGTTGAGGAGGAGTCTTGACGTGGTAACGGGAACGGACCAGTTGTCAAGTAATCGAGCGGAAGTTGATATCCGCATCCCGATGGCGAACGAAGGAATGATCGTGGCTAATGAAGCAAGATACGCCTCTACAGGCTACTAATTACTTGAAGGCACAAAAATCGTTGCGTAAAGGATGTGTTGTTTTTCTTGGCTCATGTCAGGGACACGGGAGCCGAAGAACTAAAACTCGAAGGTATTCCCGTAATAGGGAAATACCCTGAAATCCTTCCCGAAGGCTTACCAGGAGTATCTCCTCAACGATTAGTCAAATCTCGCATCGATTTAATTCCAGACACCGCACCTGTAGTCGCTGCACCTTAGCGACTTACACCTTTGGAGATGCAAGGATTGGCAGTGTAACCTCAGATGTTGATGGAGAAGGAAGATAACAGACCAAAATTCCCTTTTTGGGTAACCCCATTTCTACTCGTCAATAAGAAGGACGATAGCTTTCATACGAACATCAGACAACCAGGATCCGAACGAGCTAACCCACGAGAGCCGATAACTCTTGTTAAGGATCAACGAATTTCTTACTAAACTAACTATGAGGGTCAAACTACTATTTCACAATTGATCGGCGGTCGAGCGTCATCAACTATAAATTCAGGAAGAAAGCATACCGGGGGAAATTGTGGGACAATAACTTGTTTTTAAACGTACACAAAGATGGTGTTTCCTACACAATGCACAAAACAGAGTCACACAGAATACGAAACCTTGAGGGTCTAGAAAACATATGCTTAGGACCCTTGGGAACCCAGGTCCAAACTTGTAAAGGTTGTTACTTAGACACCACATTTGTTAACCCAAGCAAACACCATTAACCTGACATACATACTATTTCAGTTAACCAAACAGAAAGTACTTAAACTTCCCTTATCGAAACCTTCACTTTTGCTTCTGGCAAGTAGATGTTTGCATCTCTACTCCCCTAATGGTAGTTGCATCATGTTGATTTTCCTCGCTGAGAGCGAACACTCAATTACTTCGAATACTTGGTCGTTTCTCCATTTCAGCAAACACTCATTGTTTCATTACTTGAAAACTTATATGTTATGCATGCACCTTTTTGCTACGCATGCGGTTTCATTTTGAATAAACGCTTCATTGAAGTACAAATATTACCTTGCTCAAGCTAGCTATTGGTTTATGATTCACATAACCTACGTTATTGTAATTGTTGGCTCTTTTGCTATCAAGTCAACACATTTTCTCGAAACTTCTTTTGTTTCAAGTTACATTCATGGTTTATTTTTGTAACCATGCTAATATTTCCCCTTATTGGTACATACGTTTATTATCGGGTTACGCTGAAACTAAGTTCAATTGCTTGAACTTATCCATTTCACATGTTTGATTTGAGACGCTATATGATGTATTGGGAGCATCATATTCAAATATTTTTGCAAAGGTTCTTTCATTACGAGTCGTAGTAGATTCGGTTGGTCTACGACTCCACTAAATCGTTTGATTAATTTCAATACCTTGCGGTGATATTTTCACAGAATTGAGCTTGCGCTAAGTTGGTTACTCATTTCATACACGGATTTAAATTATTTAATTGCTCTAAATCCGTCTCGTTTATCACGATTAAAGCGGTCTCAACACAGTTGTGTGTTAAGGCAATGGTACGTAGATTCATTCCATAGCACAATGTACCTCTTAACGATTCTTTCATTGTCTATCGAATACCTTGCGGTATTTAATACTTTTTCACCTTCGATCAAAAACAGTGGCTCTTTGATATTCTTTGTTCAACTGGAAACTTTACGACATTGTGTAAATCAAACCTTCGGGTTGTCTTTGTACACTTTCATTTGATTTCAGGCACGGTAAACTTGTTTAGTCACCACTATTATTGAATCTCGTCATTACGACACCCTGTGGTGTCATTATCTTGTGCTAATCATGGTCAACGGTTTCACCCAAAACTACATATACTTTTGTTGACTTGTCATTTAAACATTTCTGATGCAACTACGAATCAAGACAATGATACACCGGATTTGCTTGTATTCCATTCGGTGTATTTTCACAATTCAAAAATGACAATACACAAATTCTTGCCGTTCATTTACTCGGGAGATTGACAGACCACTTTACCATTACTTTTGAGTTGTTGATTTTGAGTTCATATAGCAGATGCTATGGTTGTGAAGACTCGTTGGCATACTGAGACCAACCGCTTGAGAATCCTATTGGACAAAAACTCCTCTTGTGGAACCCCTGTAACCGGATTACACTAGACTACACGTCGACACGCCTTGTACCTTCGACACAAAATACTAAAGGCACATACCCTTTTAACCATTGGATTCGTGATGTTATTATATATTCTTGAACTCACCTGATGTGAATAAGGTTTGATTCGGTTTGGCAATTTTTCTTAACGGGGGGAGAATGTGACAACCCTCAAAATTTCAGGTACTGTACAAGTAATTAATTTTAATTACGTGCTTAATGACTGTGCTTGATTACAACTGGCAATTTAAACTGCTCTATGATCTTATACCATACATATACATGTGCATCATAATTTATACAGTCACTCCATTCATTACACACAAACATTAGTGACCTACCTGATGCACTCAGCACAGTTAACACACTGAACGGTTGATTCAGAAATAATGCTGACAATGCCAGCACATAGACAGACAATGTTATTATGGCCATTATGAGCCAGGGATAGGGTACTACACTGGTTTGGAGTGTAGGGAAGTGAGGACCATGAGACTGCGTCATTAGGTGATAGATATAGCGCCGGGAAGTGCCTAAGACACACTTTAAATACAGAATTCTGCATTCTTTTATAAAATTCAGCATTTTATTATACCAATAGAATACACAAATATGGCAGAGTGGTCCTGTATACTTTCCTAAGTGCCAGGAATGATTTCGTTACAAAAAGATGCATAAAAGACACTATGCGGTACAATTTAACACTTTAACGAAACAGTACTTAACCGAACAACCGGACATTACCCGGGGCACCAAACTTTTGTCAGAAACATTATTTTATTATTTTTAACTAATTATGGTCTCAAAAATCCCCACACACTATAAGAATATGTCATACACTTACTACTTTAGAAAATACCCTAAACCTTCTAAATAATCACCTACTTATAATAAAAATTTACAATCTACCCCCCCCCCCTCCATATTTTCGGTTCAAATAAGGGGACCCACCTAATCATCACTAAATCCCAACTAAATATTCCTTTTTAATGTGATTGGACCTCCTTATTTGATTCTCTTGCCAAGAAATCACAATGATGTTAAATAGGTTGGGCTAGAGATCATACTCATCATTTCATCTTCACTACAAGTTCACTCCACCATCTTCTTCACTCTCTCTCTCCCTCTTGGCTGCTCATAACCGCCACCACCACCATCACTTCAACACTCATTCATTTGTTCCACTATCAAGTCCAAAACAAGTGCTAGAAGGAGTCTTGTGAAGCTTGGAACTTGGAGTCTTGAAGAAACATCACACCTTGCACTCTCGCGCCATCTTCATCATCATTCTTGTTCACAAGTTCATCCCTAGCCCTTGTGCTAGTTGTAAGTCTTCGATTTAACTCTTAAATCACTTCTACGTTGATTGTTCGAAAGATTGAAGTTAACGATTAACACAAGAACATAAAGGAGAATGAACTAGACAATGGACATAAACTTACATAAAATCTGGTTGGATTATGTTGGTATAAGCATGCATGTTGTTTGATCATTGAATTCTCGATAAACCGTTGTTAGGACACTTGGTGATGCGTTTTTAGTAACATTTACATTGTAAAACGCATGCTGATTGATATTTTCAGAAAACTTAAACAGTCTGTAACTGGGTCATTATAAGTCGAAAAACTGAATTTCTGAAGCCTAAATTATGTATTTTTGAACAACCGATCAAATGGAACTGGAATCGTAATTTTTCGAGGTCGGTTACTATTTTTAAAGACCTGTTTTTAGACAGCAGCTCAAGCTGCGATTTTTCTGCTGAAAAAGTGTGTTGTATTCGGAGTCATAACTTGAAACCTGAGTAGAATCAGCCCATGGGATTTTTACTGTAGATGGTCACTGTTGTTGCCGTGATCCTCCAACTGGAATTTCGTCGATCGGACTTACGATTAATTTTTAGTGAATTTTTCCGTAGACTGCAATCAGAAAGTAACAAAGCTGATTGCAGTCGGGTAAATAAATTTTTATATAATATTAGTAATGAACTGGGCCCCGATATTTTTACACAATAAAATTTGGAACGTTTATGACATTCTGTAAAAAATTGAGAATTTTTGGAAAAGGTTAACTATTTTATTAAAATACTCGAAAACAGTTCAGTTTTGTTTAATAAAGCTGAAATGACGTAAGTAGTATATTGCATGTCAAATCGCCGGGTTGGCTATGTGAGAACAATCTATGGGATATATATAAAAGAAAATGATATGCTATTAAGCATGGACGCCTCCATTTACAAAGGAGACCATGGCGAAATTTTCCGAAAATCCTAACACTTAGTAAATATTTTCTGGACAAGTGTTTACTAGTATATTCTAGACTATGTTTTTCAAGCATAAAACTCACCATAATTTTTATAATGAAATAAGGAGTATCGGAGGTTGGTCTTATACAGGATTATGGTTAAATATGTATTCTCCAAAATGGGACTTAAAAATATAATTCCAATACGAACAGGCATATGTAAAATATCCCATCCTTGGGAAGGAAATACGAATACACAAGTATATGGAGTATTATTACTAAAATATTGAAGACACTTTAAAACGTAACTCAAAGGCACTAATCAATACTAAGACAAGGCACGACCCGTTCGTCTAATAGACGTTAGACCATTGTAGGTAGTCGTGTTTGCTGAGGAGATTTGGGTTATGAGTACCGAAGACGCAATACTGTGAGTTCATGTCCCCCTTTTCTCTTAACTATTTTCAGTTTTATACTTCGGGGGTGAAATACATGTTACAATTATTACAGACATTTACAGACACTTTTATACATGGTATGATTAGCTAAGGAATTTACTGTTAGATCACGTGAATGGATAGGCTATTATCGTAAGACCATTAATCCTTGTATAAGGACCGAGAGGCATGAGTGATAGATCTATTGGGTGTTGCGAGCCCCACACATGGGCCAGCGTGTGGCTGCATGTGGTGACTATGTCGTTCCGCCGGAAGGACCGGTATGAAATACGCGTTACAGGTTTGAGTGCTTCCTAGGCCATGTCACTTATTAATGTATTAGCTACACATTAATTGATCTGTCTTTCCTTATTTGCTACATACCAAGGACATACATTTATACAGACACATTTTAACGATTTATACAGACACACATTAACGATTTCTACAGACTCATATACACATGAACTCGCTCAACTTTTGTTGATGTTTTTCAAACTACATGTATTTCAGGAAATTAAGTATGGATCTGGCGGGCGTTGGAGTTTCAAGTCATGTTAAGTATAAAGATGTCATCCATGGTCTTTGGGTTTGGCCAGTGTGTCTTAATCTTGGACGAGACACGTCTCCCAAACTTTGATTACAACTAATATCTTTTGACGAGTCCTTAGCGGACCTTTACACAATTCATATGGTTTGTAAAACTTAATTTGAAGTCTACGTTTTAGACAATGTTGTTATGTTTTTAACTCATTTTATGGATGATAAATCTTTGGTTTTATCATATAGTGTTGTTATGATCGTATGCAATGGTATTAAGAAGTCACACCATTAATCACGCTTCCGCAAAATTCAGGGTGTGACAGCTTGGTATCAGAGCCTCGATCATAGCGAACTAGGATTCTTTCTCGAGTCTAGACTATGATCATCAGGGCTCTCACGAAAACATTTTCAAACATTTTTACATTGCATACACTAAACGTCCAGATCCAGGGAACAAATATTTTTACAAATAAAAGGCACAAATACACATTTCACAAGAGTATGTTTATAATTTAGTCTTATATGTATCAAATCTCATGCTCGACAAACAAGTTACATATTTAACGCGATTTTCGCCGTTTCTATCACATAAAACGCACAAGTATACAGGCATAATCTAAATTTCCAATATCATGTTAATACTTAACATATTTTCACATGTTTAAATCACATAACACATCTTAACACATAAGGTTCACCCAAAAATTTACCCATACTAGTGTTCATTGAAAAATGCGTGTTTTAGCGATTCGGTAACGTTTTCGGGCGAAGGAAGTCACGTATGACCAACCAAACACCAAGTAAACTTAAATTAGTTAAAATACTTATTTTTAAACTAAAAATATCAGTTTACTTACTGATCTAAATCAGTTTTATAAAAATCATTCGAAAAGCTGATTTTTGACCGTTTTAAAGCATAGTTTTGCGTTAAACGTTACTATAATCATCCCAACTCGGAATGACTTGATATTTTAACACAATACATGTTATTTAATGATTAAAATAGTGGTTATAGTCAGGTTAGTGCAGTTTTTGTGTAAGTCACATAAATCATGCGATTTCACGTATTTTACAACTTCTAAAGCACCAAGTACAACATGCAAGGCTAGTGAACATTATGTCAAAGTTATATATCATTAAACACTTCAAAATAATTTTATTTTAGTTTTTATAATCTGATTAAAACTGATTTTTATTAAATCATACTCAAATGATCATTTCAAACTTTCACATCATCATGTAGGCTCACATATGTGCATCTAATGCACTCATACAAAATCATCATTATCACTTATGATCTAATCATACTCTAGAACTCATTAACATCATGTTCTTACAAATATTACACACATCATCATGATCATTCAAATCATTCATAATCATTCATGCAAATATCCTTCACATTTAAGATTATATGATAACTTTTATATGCCTGCATACACATATATATATACATATATACGAAATACATACACACATATAAACTTCCAAAGATTTACTTTTCAACATATCACTTTCAAATCTTAAATCACTTTAGAACATTCTTTTATGACACATAATGATTCCTTCATGCATCCTACTTTTCAAGAAATCAAATAAATCAAGAAATCTTTCAACAAACATCAAAAACATAAACATCTACAAACACACACATTCACGGCCATACATACATATATGCATACACCCATTTTTATTTCATTCAAAAACCCATTTGTTTTTAGTTTTCAAGTTAGTGTTTAGATTCAAGAACAAGAGAAACTTTTACTATCATTTTTATCACCATGAATCATGAACAAGATTTAAAAGTTATACCTTCAAGATTCTTAGTGGGTTTTAAGATTAGTGATGATATGAAGCCTTGTTCTTGCTCAAAGTTCCTTGAAATCACTTCTAAACACTCGTGGGTAACATGCCCATTTCGTCCGCATCTGCGACACTTCTTCTGCTCATCCTCGTGAGTCTTCCTCTCAGAACCACTTCTGCCATCTCTGGCATTATCCTTTCTAGAGCTACTAGAACTGGCTACGTACACCTTCCTCGGACTGCGTTTCATGTCGCGCTTCTCGTCAGTTTCCTTCCTCGAGCTCTCAAACTTGCGCTTCTTCGAATCTTCTGTCTTAGTCTTAGAACGCCCCGACCGTTCAGATTTCGCGTCTGTTTTGGCCTTGCCTGACGACTTCCCGGTTTCCTCCTTTTTATCAAGACCACTTTTGCGTGCAGCGACATCGGCTAACGATTTTTCCAATGTAGTAGCCTCTAGGTAGCTGGTGGGTTTCGCGGATGTGACCATGCTGCGAATTCATGGCGACAATCCCCAGATATACCTTTCTACCTTTACATATTCAGGAGTAACCATTCGTGGAACTAACCTCGCTAAATCATTGAAACGAGAAGTGTAAGCTCTGACGTTCAGACCTTCCATGGTTATGTTCCAGAAGCAGGTCTCGATTTTCTGAATTTCGCTGCGCGGGCAATATTCTTTCAGGAGCATCTCTTTAAGTTCGTTCCAGGTTAGACCGTAGGTAACGTCTTCACCCAAAATTTGAACTTGAGAGTTCCACCAAGACAGTGCTTCATCAAGAAAAGAACAAGAAGCATATCTCACCCGAAGATCAGCAGCACAACCACTGATTGCCATGACAGATTCCATCTTCTCAATCCATCGAGTGATATCTAAGGGTCCTTCGGCACCGGTAAATGATCGTGGGTTACAGCCGTGGAATGTTTTATATGTACATCTGTGCACTGTTCAATAACGTTAATGAAAATCAGGAATACGTTCCAATGATATCGTAACACATGAACTACTAAAACTTTCCGATCATATTTTACCTGGAGGGTTTCCAATATGTGCCCCACCAAAACCTTGCCCGTGTGCACCACGTCCCTGACCATTATTTTGGTTAGCATTGAGCTGTTACATGGCAGTATTAACATGTTGGGCTATGAGTTGAGCCAACTCTTCCGGTGTGGTAGGTAGTCCAGAACCCTATCTTGCTTTTGGCAGCATTTCGTCATTTCTATTATTACAACAATAATATTCACATAAGATGATAACCAAAAATAATTCAATCATTAAATGTTAGTGGACCAAACATTGCGCATGTATAATATCCACATATTAACGAGAACAACTTTTAAACCAAAAGTAAATCATCGATATTCATTATAGAAATTAATTAAACTTGTTTTTAGTATAAATCGACTATCCTTGGCATGTCTATGTCGACACCCATAACAAGTTCACACAAAATTCCCACACAATATCCAAAAATGAGACTGGTACGCAGGCCCCAAACAAAAGAGTATCAAAAATTGTCTAACAATACAACCCATCAAAACAAACAACAAACAAATATCACCGCTTCAAACCTAAGAATTCTAACATCTCCTTGATAAGTTTCGCTAGGTCCACTATCCTCCAATACATCTGGTCTCTTGCAATATCATCTAAAACCTTCAACTCCTCGTGCCCATCCATCTGTCCCTTGAGATCCTTCGCCTTACCCTTGGATGAGTCCAGATCTCTGCGCAGAGCGGCGAGCTGTCGGTCGAAGTGGCAATATCGGTCTACCCTATCTCCTTTCTGCTTCTTGGAAGCAGATGCCGTCCCAGTGCATGACGTAGATGCGATATCCCCAGCAGGCCTAGTCCTTTTTCTACGACGATAATAGACTAATAGTGGCGTAGTAGGAGTGCGTGACTCTAAGACAGGTAAAGATGACTCAGATAAAACAGGTGGAGGGATCTCAACGATAGGCTCGATCACAGCAGCAAGTGGGACGTCTGAAGGCTCTAACGGTCGAGCCGTGACAATAGTGGTGTCCACCACTGGTGCGATACTGAGAGATCCTCCGGTAATAGGGACACCTCTAATCACGTCACCGACAACTGGTACAATGCCAGATGATCGTCCCGTCTCATGAATCGAGAGAGGAACTTCATCGTCATCATCTATCCACCCGTTGCTAGTGAAAGCGTATCGGGGGTCTACCTGGCTGGCAAAGGCAGCAGGGTCGACGTGGAAAGATGAGGTAAGCTCGGCAGTACCAACCATCTGTGGAGTCGTGATAGGTATCTCTGGTAGAATATATCTGGGTGAAGTCTCGAAATCTGGCTCGTAACCTGAGTCGTGGATCTCGATGACCTCGTGTTCGTGCGACATCTGTGACACATATAACCGTACAAGTAAGTGCGTGATCAAAATGAATAGTAACACATAAGGCCCAAAATAAACAGCAAATCACGTATGCACATAAACACATAATGGTTTTCATACATGATAAAATTTTCTATGTTTATTTAAAAATTTTGGCTTCGAGAATTTTGGACTTTAAATCTCAAAATTCTTCGGTTGAAGTCTAGAGTTTTCTCCCGAAAACATCTAGTTCGCTAACAACCATTGGCTCTGATACCAACTTCTGTCACACCCCAAAAACGTCGCAGCGGAATATAAAACGTAGTGGTGACGGAAGTTGGTGCCCATTTATATCTTGTTGAACGATGCATTTAATTGTTGGACATATTGACTTATTTAAAACATAAATTATTAAACATTACATTTTAAAAACACGACACAACTACATAGTTAAGTTGTCTTTGATCCTCGCGGATCTTATTACATTTGCCCCAAAAAGTTTAAAAAGTTAGTCCAACATTTTTAAGTAACACAACATGCATCATCAAACACAAGATACGCCATGATTCCCGAAGCCGAACTCAAGTACTTGTAGAACACGTTTAAAATCAAGTGTCAACACAAAGGAAGGTGAGTTCACATATTCAAATTTAAACAATTTGATCCTAAGGAAAAACTTTCTAATTATGTGTTTATTATAAAACATCCATATAATTTTAGAAAGTCCATTTATTTCCTTAATAAAATCCATGGGTCATCCGTCGTAAATTTGCAAAACTAGACATCAAGGCATTTTCCCAAGTTTTGTATATTAAATTTATAGCGTCAACGTTAGACTTATATGTTAGCTAGACAATACGAACTATATATTTACCATGTAGGGATAATCAATGCTAGACAATAAACAGAATTTCAATTCGTCATTTGACTTGACACGGGGCGACCGGTCACGACAGGGTTGTCAACCCGATAGATCTACCAATAATTCATCGCGTGCTATACTTAAATGATTAAACGACACCATTGGCACATGGTCCATATTGAGACCATTTATGATGTCTGCCTCATGTACAATATATGTATCCTACTAATATGACAAATTTAATATATGATGTTGTATGAATTCCCTGAAATCCCCGCCGAGAGGTAAGCCTAAGCCGATACTTACTCTCTTGAGATCAAGCCAAATTCGTTCCAACTACACGATCGTTTTCCCCCAAACGCCGTGCAAAACCCCGTTTCCACCCGAAACATATTTATTCACCAAAACCATTTCATCCCGAAATATATATAATTTATATCAAAATGTATGTTTTATTTCAAAAACATTATTAAACCCTTTTTGGCGTGTTCTACCCCCAAAACATATACAAAACAGTAAAAAGAGGGGTTTAGTGACACTCACCTTTGGGTGCATATTTTAAATAGCGCAATCCCACAGTTTGATTTCTACACGTCCTATTATATGTAGGAACGATTTTTAAATCAATATATCACAAAAATCCTAAGTTTCTCCGTTTCTTAGAATTGTCACATAACTTTAAAATTTTCTCGAAAAGTTATCGTTTTGATTATGTTGGCACGTTAATATATATATGAGTCCTTATATATATATATATATATATATATATATATATATATATATATATATTTAAGGTTTTGCGACTTGAACGATTTTATTGGTGACCGTTATCATGTAAATCCATTATCACTCCCGTTTATACGTAATATATCTATGATTTGCGCGTCGTAATATATATACATAAACGTTCACATAAATTATTATCGAAACACGCGTAATCTTGTTAACTTATCAATTTTGTCATTTTTAAGGCAAATATACATAAAATATCTTATATGTATCAAATCTAAATTTAAAATTAGTTAAAATACTTATTTTTAAACTAAAAATATCAGTTTACTTACTGATCTAAATCAGTTTTATAAAAATCATTCGAAAAGCCGATTTTTGACCGTTTTAACGCATAGTTTTGCGTTAAACGTTACTATAAACATCCCAACTCGGAATGACTTGATATTTAAACACAATACATGTTATTTACTAATTAAAATAGTGGTTATAATCAGGTTAGTTCAGTTTTTGTGTAAGTCACATAAATCATGCGATTTCACATATTTTACAACTTCTAAAGCACCAAGTACAACATGCAAGGCTAGTGAACATTATGTCAAAGTTATATATCATTAAACACTTCAAAATAATTTTATTTTAGTGTTTATAATCTGATTTTTATTAAATCATACTCAAATGATCATTTCAGGCTTTCACATCATCATGTAGGCTCACATATGTGCATCTAATGCACTCATACAACATCATCATTATCACTTATGATCTAATCATACTCTAGAACTCATTAACATCATGTTCTTACAAATATTACACACATCATCATGATCATTCAAATCATTCATAATCATTCATGCAAATATCCTTCACATTTAAGATTATATGATAACTTTTATATGCATGCATACACATATATATATACATATATACGAAATACATACACACATATAAACTTCCAAAGATTTACTTTTCAACATATCACTTTCAAATCTTAAATCACTTTAGAACATTCTTTTATGACACATAATGATTCCTTCATGCATCCTACTTTTCAAGAAATCAAATATATCAAGAAATCTTTCAACAAACATCAAAAACATAAACATCTACACACACACACACATTCACGGCCATACATACATATATGCATACACCCATTTTTATTTCATTCAAAAACCCATTTGTTTTTAGTTTTCAAGTTAGTGTTTAGATTCAAGAACAAGAGAAACTTTTACTATCATTTTTATCACCATGAATCATGAACAAGATTTAAAAGTTATACCTTCAAGATTCTTAGTGGGTTTTAAGATTAGTGATGATATGAAGCCTTGTTCTTGCTCAAACCTCCTTGAAATCACTTATAAATCATCACCACCATCTTTCTAGGTATTACAAGTGTCCAAATTGAGAGAAACAATAGAATGTGGGCAGCCCTATGTGCCGCCACCTTGCCCTCCTCTCACAACATATTATATACACACACATATATATGTATTATTTGGTAAAAAACTGGTATTTTACTGGATACCGGGTATTTTATCTAGCGTTTTAATCCCGTTTTAGTGCGTTTTAATTTATTTTTATCATTCTATAAAAATAATCACATAAAATTATTACTGAAATAATTACCAGTTGCCTTGACTGGCTACGTTGACAGTATTTTGTCTAATACGCGCGGTACGCGCTCAAACTCGAAAAATAGAGTTTATTAGCGTTTTAATTTATTTTTCCTCACGGATATGATTAAAATTACTATTCTAATCATAACGGACTATTTTTAGGATTTTAACACTGATCGGGTGGTCACCGACGTTCGTTTCGCATTTTAATCGTTACGCGATAAGCGTTTATTTTATCGTTGCCAACATAATTTTTATAAATGTTTGGATTTACCAACACATTAAATATCATACATAAACATCATAATCAGTCACATACAGCCTTTTTATATATTCACTACACGTGTTACTATCGTACGGTACGGCCTGAAAAGCCGGGTGTCACAAAGACAGAAGAAGAAACGAAGATATGGCAAAGTTTGATGAAGACTATATATGAAGACTATAGCTACATCCAAGGGGGAGTCTGTGAATGCATGTCTGTAGCTTTCGTCATGTACTGAGTCTTAATTTGTTTAGTAGTTTATTGTATAGATTAGATTATGTTTCGTATCGAAACGGTCGGTATTGAATGTAAATGACCCATTCGTACGAATGTCACATTCGTACGAATGGTACATAGACCTGTTTCATGCGAACCGACCATCTGTCCAGGTTGTGTTTGTGCGAACCTGTTCGCCTATAAATAGGGGTAATGGGCTGGTCATTTGTAACTTTGGCAACTTTGAGGCGAAGCTCTGCCAAAATCTTTTCTCGGCTCTGTAAAAGCTTTCAATCAATAGAAAAGATATTTCAACGGTATTCTTGTGTGTTTGTTCATTTTATACTCGGATTCCGACGAGATATGAAGATCTACTAACTGGTCGGAGCATTTGGAGCACCGAAATAGTCCTCACAAGAATTCACTAAAGTGAATAGACTTGAACATTTTGCCACAAATGTCCGTCAGAGGGCTTCACAAGGACCAGTTAGCAACTCGAGCCTCAAAAAGGAACTCAGGGAAGACTATCTGGATTTCATTATGAAGAATAAGCCTACAGAGCTTCAGAGCTTCATGAGCTTGATTCACTGGATGGTCTATTGAGGCCCTTTTGGAAGAAATAGCCAGAATTGTGATGTTAAAGCTCAATCCAACCATCAAGCCCACTCTTACCAACTGGGTTGTATGAAGAAAACCTGTTGGCTTAAAAGCAATTGAATTCGCTAGAATGAAGGAAGAGATGGTGGCTGCCAAATATGGCTCTATGCAATCAATGGCTAAATGGGACGAGTCAACAATCAGGGCAACTTAAAAGAAGCAAAAAGCTTTATCCCTTAGGCCCCAGAAAGCCTAATTATGAAGCCTTACCTATCAGTTCAAAGGCCATCATATCTGAACTTCCATCTGCAAGACAAACCTTTTCCATGGTAAGAAGCCATCTTATAAGACAGAAGGATGTGTCTGCAGAGGATGTGAAAAGATTTGAAGAAGACATTATGAAAGAAGTTATCAAGAACATGATCATGTATGAACATCCTGATACCAATCCGGCAAATCTGTTAGGGCAAGTCATGGGAATGCAAATTCCTTCATCTCTTCCAATAACATCAGTCCCAGTAACCCATGTTGCCGCTAAAATTCAAAAGTGGCCGTTAGACAACGCCAGCTATGAATTGACAATTGTCAGGGCAAATGGGGAAGTGCAAAAGATTTCAATGAACAGTGTGATGAGCTTAAAAATTGAATATTTGCAAGATTTACTGAATCTTCCACTTGAAAGGGATGCTGATGATTCACTATTTGAAAGATTTGAAAAGCAATTCAAAGCACAAATCAAGAATATGTTGAAGAAGAGGAATAAAAGTTGATCAAATAAACATCTATTTTGGCATAATCTATTCTAGGGGGATATTGTTGGACCTTTACAAGAATAGATGATACCCAAAAGTAAAAGCATGATCCACTGATCAAGAAATAATAAAAGGATTGAACCAGTCTTTTCCCAAAGAGAGTGAATCTTGAAAACCTAATTAGAACATCTGTTCAAGAGCATGACAAACATCTGATCAAGACTTGGTACCGTTGTTCAAGAGGATACAATATCTGTTGAACCTAAAGTCTGTTGAAGACCAAAGCCCTGATCAAGCCAAAGATCTGATAAAGAAGAACAAACATATGTTTGGACAACTGCAACAGAGGATAACATAGACAAGGGTTTCTCAATGTAACAATACTTATCGTATTAGTGTTTAGAATTAGCCTAGATCAGTTGTTAGAATTTGCACAAATGTTTGTAACATCTATGGAATCTTTTCTATTAGGAATATTAGATGTCACTATCAGGGTGATGTCAGCCAATCACTGAACAGAGCGTTAGTACTTGGTATAAATAGATCACACCTGTTAGTGATCTATTTATCACACACTTCACATTTTCTCTTGTACGAACTGATTTGTTTACGTGATCAGCTAAGGGGGAGTCTGTAGAGTCAATCGAGTCGTAAAACATTGAATCTTTCAAGATTAATGAAAAACAATCACTGATGATGACTTCCAGTTTGTGAATTTTATAGTTTTTTATCAATATTTGTTTACAAACAAGAAACTCAGTTCTAACAATGTCGTTTAGATTGTATAACGCCCCGGCTACCTTTCAAAAGTGTATGATGAGTATCTTTTCAGATATGGTCGGGGAGTCTATGGAGATCTTCATGGACGATTTTTCTATTTTCAGAACATCTTTTGAGGCCAATTTAGAACAATTATCACGAGTGCTAAAATGCGTTGAAACTAATCTTGTTTAAGTTGGGAAAAGAGTCATTTTATGGTTCAAGAGGGTATCGTGTTGGGGCATGGGTTTTCGAGTAAAGGTGTTGAAGTGGATCACGCAAAAATTCAAGTAATTTCAACTTTACCACTACCCACGAGTGTTAAAGGCATCTGTTCTTTTCTTAGACACATCGGGTTTTATAGAGGATTCATAAAAAAAAATCATTTATCACTAAACCGTTGTGTACCTTTTGTTGAAAGATGTCCCTTTTTTTATAATCATTGCTTAAAATATTTTGAAACATTAAAACAAAAGTAGGTTGAAGCACCCATTTTACAATCACCTGATTGGTCACTTTCATTTGAAATAATGTGTGATGCTAGTGACTATGCAGTAGGTGCAGTTTTGGGACAAAGTGTGGACAAGAAACTGGTGGCATTTTACTATGCTAGCAAGACTCTTTCGAATGCTCAGTTGAACTACACCACCACTGAGAAAGAGTTGCTTGTTGTTATCTGTGCTTTAGACAAGTTTAGGTCTTATATATGTGGTAGTAAAGTCATAGTTTATTCAGATCATGGTGTTGTCAGGTATCTCATGGAGAAGAAGGATGTAAAGCTGAGGCTGATCAGACTGATACATTTGATGCAGAAATTTAACCTCGGGATCTATGACAAGAAGGGTAGTGAGAATGTTGTAGCGGATCACTTGTCACGAGGGGTGCATGAGATTGAAGGGTAGTGAGAATGTTGTAGCGGAAACCTTTCTAGATGAGCATTTACTAACTGTTTATACTAAACCATAGTTTGCTAACTTTGCTAATTTTGCTCACTCAGGTATTATACCAGAACATTGGTCAAGAAGCAGAAAGGCACACTTCCTTTCACTAGCGAAGCATTACATCTTGGATGAATCGGACCTGTACAAGGCTGGAGCAGATCAGATCATTCGGAAGTGTATTGAAGATGAAGAGATTCCACCTGTTCTTTCCGTGGTGCATGAGTCTGCATGTGGATGACACTTTAGTGGGTAGAAGACGCCGCGCAAAGTGCTAGCATGTGGATTATTTTGGCCTATGGTGTTCAAGGATGCATTTAAATACGCTAGAACTGTTTGAGATGTCGATAGATGGGTAGCATTACAAAACGGGATGAGATGCCCATGCAGCCAATCCTAGTCCGTGTGGGGAATTGCCTTCATGGTCCCATTCCCAAATTTGTTCAGTAATCTCTACATTTTGGTGGCAGTGGACTATGTGTCTAAATGGGTTGAAGCCACTACCACCAAAACCAATGACCACAAGGTTGTTTGCAAGTTCGTTCAATCGAACATTTTTTTCTAGAATTGGTGTTCCTCGTGTGATTATAAGTGATGGGGGATCTCTTTTCAAAAATTTTAACTTTGGCAAGCTCCATAAGAAGTATGGTGTAGATCATCGAATTGCCACTCTGTATCATCCTTAAACGAGTAGGCAAGTCAAAGTTTCTAATCGGAAAATTAAAGAAATTTTACAAAAAACCGTGCGAGCCGACCGCAAGGATCGGTCCACTAACCTGGATGATGCTTTGTGGGCGTATCGTACGCTTACAAAACGCCAATTGGGACTACACTGCATATGTTGGTCTATGGTAAAGGTTGTCACTTACCGGTAGAAATTGCACACCGTGCACTTTGGGCTGCTAAACAGGTTAACATTGACTATGATACTTCAGGTAAGGAGAGATAACTGGCTTTAGGGGAGTTGGAGGAGAATGAAGCATATGATCGTGCAGCAGCGTATAACGACAAGATGAAAAAGGTTCATGATGCAAAGATCTGACCTAAAGTGTTTGAAGTTGGTCAGCTAGTTTGGTTATACAATTCTAAGTTGAAGCTGTTTCCTAGGAAGTTGAAGAGCAAATAGACAAGACCTTATCATGTGACCAAAGTTGGAAAGCATGGAGATGTAGAGATTGAAGACTTTGATTATCATATTAGAAAGATGGTAAACGGTCACAAACTAAAGTCATACTTGAATGCTCGAGAGATTAATGAACTAGAGATGAATGTGGAGGTGTTGTATGTGAGCACCTTGCATGCAGAGACTAATTAAACTCACAGGTATGATGTGGCTGAAGATCAAAAATTTAGTGCTCTTAGAGTCTTAGGAGGCAGCCAAAGGTTTGTTTTCGTTTTGTGTTTATTATGTTTTTTGTTTATTTTGCGATTGTGTGAGTTTTTAGTCTAACCGTGCAAGTATTCAAGTGTGGGGAAGTTAGATGGACGTTTTACTAAGTCTTGGTTCGATTGAGGGCAATGCACAGTTTCTGGGGAGTAAAGTAAGTGAAATTTGTGTTATTTTGAGAGTTTGCAAGAAATTGTGACATTTTGTCGGTAGCACAGACACAAAAATGCAGTTTCATTTATGTTTCTTGCGTAATTTTGACCCGAAAACAATGTAGGAATGTTTGGAAGGGTATAATAAGCAAATCAGGAAATTTTTACAAAAAGTTGGGTTGGTAAAAATTTAGAAACTTACTGGAAAATGGTAATTTTTGCGCCACACGATGAGAATTTGAACATGGTCGCGTGGCGTGACAAGCTTGAGTCAACAAAATCACCCTGTCAAACTGAGCATCATCGCGCCACATGACGGGGTAAAATGCATGGTCGCGTGGCGCGACCAGGCGTCTTTTGCGAAAAAAATAAAACCCCCAAAACGGGGTCTGCAACTTTCTTCTTCTCCTTTCTTCTCTCAACCACCGACCCTAACCCTAATCTACACATCTGCCACCGCCTCCACTTATTACACCACCGTATACAACCTCCACGTCCGCCGTCAACCACCATCTACATCATCATCGTCGTTCACCATCTGCATCACCACCTTCGCCACCGTCGTGCACCCCCACCGCTGTCACCGCCGTTAAACCATCACCCATCATCTTGTCATCCCTTTGCATCCTTGTGATTAAAATAAACCATAGTTTTGTGATCAAGAAAAAAGGGTTCGAGTTTGGGTTGTTTGTTTACTGAGTTCATATACAAGTTCTTCAAAGCGCAAGATGTTAGGTGAAGGTTCTTCACAGGGTACGAAAAGGAAAAATCAATCAAAAAAGCGAAGCATGTGGAGTATAGAAATCCAGAAATACGTCTAGAGCCGAATTCAATTGTGGTTCCCCTTGATCAGCGTGATCTACGTGAGCATACTTTATTGCAGTTTATGGTAGGGACCGACGAGTATGCGAGATGTGAAAAATTTGTGGAGATGGAACTTTTTCAACACAAAACAGTGAACTGGGGTATGATTGATAGAATGAATGCGAGGTCTAGCATGGAGAGTTTGTTGGGTCCCCGGTGATTAAGGTGATGAGGTATGCTGAGCCACAGTATTATGAGTTAACAGTGGAGTTTCATTCCACGTTTCAGTATACTTCGACATGGTTCATGCAGCCATACATGTTTAGGTTTGTGGTGGGTAGGATGGAGTTCAGGATGAGTGTTTCTTAGTTAGTAGTGGTTATTGGGTTTTATACCACGGCTGAGGCAGGGTCACTGCATTTTAGGTAGTTAGTGAGGGGTAGTTCGATAAATAATAAGGAGTTGTATGTTTTGGATAATGATTTGATAGAGTTCTGGATGACGATTGTAGATTCAGCTTGGTCCAAGCGGGCAATGGCATCCTCGATTCGTGATCCGTTTATTAGGTACATCCATAGGATCATAGCATGCACGGTGATGGCTAGGAAGGGAGGAGAGGATAATGTGAGTTTACATGATTTGTTTTGCTTGTATTGCATCCTGAGCCATATTGAGGTAAATTTGACGTCGGTTCTGTTGTCGCCACGCGCTCGTGCGCGTAGAGGATGTGATCAGGCTAGGTTAGTCTTGGCGACTTATGTCGCTAGGATAGCGAGGAGTCAGGATATTACGGATATATATGAGGAGCGTTTTATGACTCTTGGTCCCGTTACAGTAGAGTTTGGGATGAATGAGCTGCATAGAGCGCAAATGATATGTCCTAATGAGTCGCTTGGTCAAGCAGGACCACAGCAACCACCACCAGCAGGGACACCAACTGTAGATGTGATGCAGGCTAGATTTCCGACTGCCTGTCAAAGGGTTAGGATGCAGTCGGAGAGACCGCGACCGCAGTATCCATTGCTTCAGCCACGTCAGCCACGACCGATCCATTCATGTTGGAAACTGTTTATGATACGATGGTGGATGGTTTTGCTCTGCAGTCGAATGTTCTTAGATATATGATGGAGTAGCAGCACATTACTGTGCCTGGTTGGTTTTAGCAGCCACAACAGGGCCATCCAGGTGGCGGTGAGGAGCAGATGGAGGACATTCCTGGAGGGGAGTCCGGAGATGAGGAGGACGAGTAGGACATATTTGTAGCAGCCGCCGATGATTTTTGGGTTATTTTGTACTTTTTCCCTTTTATTTTGTTTTTTTTTTTTGGAAATTAGTGGTCTGTACTAAATTTGATACTAACATATTTGGGAAATTGTATGGGTAAACCGGTTGGGCTTATTTGATATATTATGGTTATTATGATATGTGTTTGATATTGCTGGTATATGATTAATTGGCACATGTATGCGTTTGGAATTTGTTCGGAGGATCGTGTTCGAGAGAAGACATGGAACGAGACATATGTAGATCAGCAAAGAAAATCACGGGAGTCTGTTCCATTTTCGTATATTTTTTCTTTATTCTTTTTGTTTTAGTCGTCATTAGTTTCTCGCTTCATTGAGAACAATGAATGAATTAAGTGTGGGGAGGGGAACTAGTGTCGTGTGAGTCTATTTTCTGTTGTAAAAAAACAAAAAAAAAATTGTAATATTAAAAATCCATAAAAATTGAAAAAATTGAAAAATGTCTCGTAAAGAGTTTCCAAATAAAAATGGAAGATGATAGGTATAATTAGTTCTTCGGATTTTCGATTATTATATATATTAGATAATGAAATGGTTGAGCACGCGCCTAATTTAGGATATGTGGGTAGGCCCGGCCGGTTAACAGGTTCCGTAGGATCAATATAATATATACTTAAATATTAGGAGTCTTGTGGGTTCTCGCCTTAGAAGTTATAGCAAAACCGAAATTGTAGAGAGTATAAGGGGTATCGTTATAAATAAAAGACTTATAAGTATTCTGGTTAAATGGCACATTTGTTTCTTTTTACATTTGTTTCTTTTTATGAAAATAAATCCAAAACAAGGTGGCGCCAAAAAAAAAATTCCATCTATCCATTAAATTGAGCTAGTTGTGTATTGATGAAGCCTATGGTATTGCCATCGGGATGGTGACTCGGGTGGTACATATCCTCTAGGTGGAGTTAAGAAAAAAATGATTAATGTGTGAAGCTTATGGCATTAACCACTGAGATAGTGACTCGGGTGGGGTATGTCCGCTAAGCTGATCATAAGCAAAAGCATACTAAAGCTCATAACCATCGTCCATTATCCATCATAAATTTAATCAAAAATACATAAGAGTTTTTTATATAAGACGATAGATATTTATCTTTGAACCTCGTAAGCTCGAAGCGGGCTTAGGTAGCCTTGTGGTCTTTTGAGTGTGGGGTCCATAGATGAATAATTCACATAAACTTAATGAATTGTGAATAAGGGCTTGGAAACCTGTGGTTGGGTTTAAGTGGATCATGTACCTGCAATCTTAGTTACTGTGTATTTCTATTTGTTTACAATTTAACTACATATATTGAAACCGATGCTTCTGATTATGATTCCATTGCAGATAATTTTTTCGGGACGAAAAAAGATAAGTGTGGGGATGTGATGTGCGTGTGCATACACGTTGTATTTTGTATAGTTTTGTGTCGGTTTTAAGCACTTAAATGTGTTAAATTATATTAATATGTTGTGCTTATCCAGTGTTTGGTTTTTCAAGTTTAACGGAGCCTAAACGAGGTGAAAAGAATATCCAACGCGAAAAACGGGCTCGACGGTACCTGGAAGTGGAAGAAAATCATTGTGCTGGAAACCATGTCTCTTCGCACCACGCGACGGGGAGGAAAGGCATGGTCGCGTGGCGCGACCATGCTCTGTCAACAATAAGTCAAATAAGTGATTTTCGCACCACGCGACAGGGTAATTTGCGTGGTCACGTGGCGCGACAATGCGAGTCGGTTAAAGCTTGTTTAAATACATCCCAAATCGCATGGAAACCCTACTTTTTGCTATTTTGTCGTTTTGGACGATTGGGGAGCAGCGTTTAGGCGATTTTGTCATCTCTCTTTCATCTTTCATCACGTTTCTTCATGTCTTATATTACTTTATCGATTCTCGAATCTGTGATGACGAGTATGTGCGGCTAAACGCTTGTGGCTTCCGCCCGGATGATTGATTGCCTTGTTTTGCACTAGACTTTGTATTCCGATTCTTATTAACTGGTAATTTTAACTACTTGTATTGATTTTGTGAAACATTTATTATATTTGAATTGTTTATTGTTTATCAATGGTATTGGCGATTTCCTTTATCGTTAACGGGTTGGTAAATTGGTGGGTAATTGTTATAATCAAACGGGTTATTAGGTTGGTATAGTGAATCTTAAAAACTATCCATAATAATTAATCAAGATCATTATTTCCAAGGTCATGTCTATGTGGTGTTATGATTCGATAAACGGGTTTTTGTGCTAAAACGGGTAATCAGGATTCCGGGTGGAGGTTACTTTTTCTCATCTTGATAACAACTTTCTTAACTAATTTTTGTTTCTTTTAAAGAAACAAACAAAACCCCAACTAGGTTTGTAGTAGTAACTAATTAAAAGCTAAATATTGATCACAAATTCCCCGTGGGCACGATACCCTAGTTACGCTATCTACTTAGTTTAATTAGGTTTTTGCATGACCCTAACGACAGTTATCAACATTAAAAGATATTAATACACTTTTAACATCGGTAAAACCAAAAAAACTAATACTGGTACAAGTTTCGATATTCGATGCCGGTGCTGATATTGTTCGGTTGGAATTGGTTTGGTTCGTCACAATATTTAAATCTAGACACAGAAAAAAATAAGCAAAGCGTAACGACGTATTTAATATAAAACATATTATTTTGTAAGTTTTAAACGGAAAACAAAATATGATAAAAAGTATTTCTAATAATACAATGTCATAACAATAGTATAATATAAGTAAAAAAGTTGGGCGCGAACTAAGCTCCGCCAGTGCTTGTAATCAGTGTTGTAAAAATCGTGACTAGACGGCGATTAATTGCTAGTCGGTCAGCAACTGAGTAATTTTTGGTTAATCAGTCCATTAATTGCTAGTCGGGCCTAGTTGGACCTAGTCGGCCAGCCAAAAGTCGGCGATTTCGGCCAAATTCCGGCAAAAACCTGTATATTCCGGCCAAACCGCTAAATTCCGGCCAATTCCAACTAAACCATGTGAATTCTAACAATTAATCTTGTATACTTAAAAAATGAGTTGAATAAAAGTTAAAACCTAGCTACTTAAAATATTTACCGATAAAAATGTGTATATCTATACATAAAACTGAAAATTACATATAAAAACCCGGTCCGATTAATCACGAGTAATCCCGAGTAGTCGCTAGTCTCCACCTCACCGGCCGACTAGCGAGTTCTCCAACCTTGCTTGTAATCATGTTATATTGTGAGAAATTATCTAATTTCACCTATCAGGATACGCTGTTTTTATGTTACCTTTCAATAAAACTTGTCTTGTATTTTATAAAGGTTACATAAATATATAACCTTTCAATAAATATTTTATAAAGGTTACATAACTATATAAAACTTTCAATAAAACTTGTCTTGTATTTTATAAAAGTTACGTAAATATATAAGAGCAGACATGTGGAACATGAAAAATGAAAGATGAATACCTTGTTCATGGAAAACACGAAAAAAATTGAGTAAACGGTACACATGATTAATTACATGATTATTTTTCATTTACCTGAGTAAAAACGATCTAGATTATTATTTATAAAAAAATCAACTAGACTCCCGCTAATATTACTAAAATAATTTTATGCACGGAATCTTGTCACGGTATATGAAAACTCCCTATTTTCACGAATCATGATACGTTGTTTTATGTTTTTTTTTTTTGAACGGCCAACATAAATTTTATTCAAACAAACTAGCAAGCTGCTAGACACCAAATATACATCATAGTTTCACCAATACGCACCGCCAAAAAACAATCAAAACCACATATTACAATACGATCCTAAAATTTTTCCACTCGTCCCATGTCCAGTCGAGAGATTTCAGCCGATGTTTTATCCAAAGAAAACTCATTGATTTGGATTGTTCCACCACTTTAGAGATATTTGGATATTCGTTTCCAAAGATTATCTCATTCCTCGTCTTCCAAATACTCCAAATGACGACCTGGAATATAGCGCTGAAAACTTTCTTTTTCTTTTTGGAACCCACCACCGCAACATGTGCATCCAGGAGATCTTTGAGGCTGAAAGCAATGACAGGAGGGATTTTGCACCACTGTGCAATTACCAGCCAAACAACCTGAGCAAACTGGCAAGCCGCAAATATATGATCACAAGTTTCGACATATTCACCACAGAACGGACAGCTTGAATCCCCAACTTCGATGTTTCTGGCTGCCAAGGCTGCTCGAGTAGGAAGCCTCTCCATAATCGCCCGCCACGAGACTATCCCAACCTTTTTTGGTACAAAATTATTCCAAAAGAATGGATAAGCCGGAACCGATCTGCCATGGACTGCTGCAATATCCTTTATGCTTGCTACCGAAAACACTCCTGTCGGGTTTAAGCTCCATACCCACCGATCCGGGCCCGCCCCATAATTAAACCTAGTAAGAAGGCTCGAAATATTCTGGAGCTCCACTGCTTCCTCCGAACTCGACACAGGCCGACTCCAAGCCCAATTCAGATTAAGCCCATTACCACCCCGGTACACCCGATCCGATATGCATCAATTTTTTATTAGTTCCAATGCAAATAAAAGTGGAAAAGCGAGATAAAGGGGTTGATTTCCAACCCAATTATCCATCCAGAAGGCTACAGTTAGACCGCTACCCACATTACACCTTATAGAATGCTGGACGTTTACGCCTATCCGATTTAAAGGTTCTTGAATCCCCACAATTTGCTTCCAGGGGCCTGCAATTGAAATCTTCGCCGGTATTGCCGCCCAAGATCGATTGTTATGATGTATAGCCCAAACTACTCTCCTCCATAATCCGTCTTTCTCGGTCTTGAATCTCCACCACCATTTCGACAACATAGCCAAATTGGCATCACGGAGTGAGCCAAAGCCTAGCCCGCCATATTCGATAGGAGCTATAACATTTTCCCAAGCCATCCAACTCATGTTAGAATTTTCATCCGACCCGCCCCAAAAGAAATTTCTTCTACATCTTTCCAAAATGTCCAAGACTTTTGCCGGTGCTTTGTACATCGAGAAGAAGTACGTCGGTAAGGAATTTAAAACCGATTTGAGTAAGGTAATTCTTCCACCGTATGATAAATGTTTTGCCTTCCATAGTGATAACCGGGACTTGAAAACTTCTATTACCGGTTTCCAATTACGTATAAGGTTCATATTTGCACCGACTACCAAACCCAAATGTTTAAAAGGGAAAGAACCTTTACTACAACTCAGCCGATCCGCCCAATTCTTCCAGCCGATACGTTGTTTTATGTTACATTTGGGATTAGATCAAATACAAAGACTCCTTATTATAAGAAGGGTACAAAGACTTTTAAAAAAAAACCACTAAAAAAAAAGATAAACACCCACCACCATGCAAAAAACTAAACCCCTCACCCCCCCCCCCCCCCCCCTCCCCCCAAACCATCACCCACCTTTTTTTTTTTTTGGTCGAGAGTGGGTGTGGGGAGAGGGGGGTTTATGTTTTTGGGTGGTGGTAGGTGTTTAGGATTTTTTTGTTTGGTGAGGTATAGGTTTTTTTTTTTTTTTTTTTTTTGGGGGGGGGGGGGGGGGTGGGGGAGGGGGGGCTTAGCTTTTTTAATAAAGCTTATAGTTTTTTTAGCTTTTTTTTTTTTTTACAAAATAAGCTTAACTTGGTGTTTGATTTAGCTTTTTAAACTTATGCTTATTAGCTTATATAAGCTAATTTGAAGAAGCTTATTTGAATATGATTTTTTAGCTTATTTGAAGAATGATACAAAAATAAGCTATAAGCTAATCCAAACACTTAAAAAGAGCTTATCAAATGATAGAAAATAAACTATAAACTACTTTAAAATATAAACATAAGCCAAAATTTAAAAGCTATGCAAAACACCCCCTTAATGTAAAGTGAAAAACTAGTAGACAATGACAGTAGATCAAGGAAAACATTGGTTCGATCCAAAAACATTTATAGAAAAGGACGTCTTAAAGTTGGATACCTTGTTCACGGCAAAGACTAAAAAGATTGAGAAACTTCCAACGAAACATTTGATACTTGAGAGGGCTTCTAGAATGCCCCAATTAGCCGTCTCCAAATCAGACTTGCTCAGAGCCTCTCATTCTTACGTGGCCTCTAATAAATTCCACATGGCCTAGAAAGTCAAAGCAGCACCCCGCAAGTAATTTTGACCATATCATACTTATCCAAATTCGAAAATAATTATAAAAATATCTAATTTCTCTTGACTTGTAAATTCGGTTTTAAAGATAGAGAAAAATAAAAGGGTGTTTAAGTTTAGGTTATTTTTGTCACTATAAAATTTTTTGTATCTGAATTCCTAAGTTTTCATTTTTATTGCTATTTTTATCCAAATAATAAACTCAGTTAAAATTTATTGTTAACTCTCATGGACGATTTTGACAATTCTCAAACCCCAGAGATGATTTTGGCACTTTCCATGTATTCTTTTATTTTTTTTAATTATACAAATTATTTTTTTATAAATAAAATAAATTAAATCATAAATAAGATATATATATATATATAGAGAGAGAGAGAGAGAGAAAGTATAATGTATTTCACGCCTTAACGTACATTAACGTACTTCACGAAATATATAACATGCGTAATTATTTTTTTGACCAAAATAACGTGCGTGATTTTGGATCCCATGCGTGATTATATGGTCCCATGGGTGATTATGTGGTCCCATGCGTGATTATATGTTCCATGCGTGATTATACCCCTGATCCAACGGTTACCATTGTCTCCTACGTGAAGTATGATAAGCCGTGAAGTATGTTAACATTTCTCTCTATATATATATATAGGACAAAGATCCGTTAGGAACCACCTCTTATTGCGAGAACCGCGAGAACCAATGTGAACACAACAAAAAATGCCTAAAAATCACACAAAAAAAAATTAATATTTTTTATAAAAAAATCGCTACTTTTCGAAGCAAAAAAAATTAAAAATTAAAAAAAAATTATAAAATTTTTTTTTGCTACTAAAAGTGCGATTTTAACATAAATAATATTAAAAAAAATTTAGATTTTTTTTTGCTACTAAAAAGTTTTATAAAAAAAAATTTATTTTTTTAGATTTTTTTAGGTTTTTTGGGGGTTTAGTTTTTAGCATTTTAGCTTGGGGGGGGGGGTTTAGGTTTTTGGGGGGTGGGGGTGGGGGGTTTAGGTTTTGGGGGGGGGGGGTTAGGTTTTTTTTAGGTTTTTTGGGGGGGTTTAGTTTTTAGCATTTAGCTTGCGGGGAGGGGGGGTTAGGTTTTTTTTTTGGGGGGGGGGGGGGGGGATTAGGTTTTTTTAGCTATTTTGGGTTGTGTTCACATTGGTTCTCGCAATAAGGGTGGTTCTCGCATGAGCTCCTCCCTATATATAAGGGTAAGGTTCATGCGAGAACCACCCTTATTGCGAGAACCAATGTGAACACAACCTAAAATAGCTAAAAAAACCTAACCCCCACCCCACCCCCCCCCCCCAAAAAAACCTAACCCCCCCCCCCCCCCCCAAGCTAAAATGCTAAAAACTAAACCCCCCAAAAACCTAAAAAAATCTAAAAAAATCTAAAAAAAATCTAAATTTTTTTTTTAATATTTTTTATGCTCAAATCGCTACTTTTAGTGGAAAAAAAAAATTAAATTTTTTTTTTTGCTTCGAAAAGTAGCGATTTTTTATATAAAAAATATTAAAAAAAAATTGTGTGATTTTTAGCTATTTTTAGGCATTTTTTGTTGTGTTCACATTGGTTCTCGCGGTTCTCGCAATAAGAGGTGGTTCTCGCATGATCTTCTCCCTATATATATATATATAGGGTAAGGATCCGTTAGGAACCACCCTTTATTGCGAGAACCGCGAGAACCAGTGTGAACACATGGCAAACTTGTAATTATGTGGTATTTATTATAAAAAACACGCGTCCCTCTGTTTCATAACTCTGTTCACGATCCAACTCTGTTCATAATCCACAGTTAGGGTTTCATTCATCAGATCGGAACTTTGTATACATCGACGGCGGTGGCCGACGGCGGGTTCACGTAACTCACCGGAGTTCACGGCGGTGGCATCCGGTCACGGGGTTTCCATCTGCATTTACAACGACAACCCACCATTTACACCATCTACATGGCATCCTCTGATTCATCAAGTGTCGATTCTCACACATCTGATGTTCCTCCTCGTATATTCTCTGACAATCCTCCTCATATCTACATGGCATCCTCTGATTCATCAAGTGTCGATTCTCACACATCTGATGTTCCTCCTCATACATTCTCTGGTAATCCTCCTCATACATCTGATGCTGACATTGTTGGTGACATTGTTGGTCCATCTGCTGATAATACAGTTGACAGTCACAATAAACCTACAAATACAGAACATCAAGAGTTGCAGTTTATTCGATTTTTGACCAAAGGTATTATGTTGACTGTAAATGATGTATATACTTTGTAAATGATAGTATATTAAATGATATGCACATGTGCATTATATTTACTGTAAATGATGTTGTATTAAATTATATGCACATGTGCATATGTTGATTGTAAATGATATTGTATTAAATTATATGCACATGTGCATGATGTTGAAAATTAGACTATATCATTGATGTATGTATTCTGAACAAGTGCCTTATGGATAATTATCCAATTATGTACAGAATGGCAGCAAACAAAGGGTCTTGGGTGGCGGACAACTACAAAAAAACAGGGGAGGTCACTGTGTGAGATTGGCAATGGAAGAACAAGCCGAAAACCGGGGAGGCATGGGTGGAGTATATGCAGCTTTTGGCATTGCTGAAAGACACCCGAATGAAGACGGGTCAATATGGATTGGATTGGCACTCGGAAAAGTAAGTCGACTTTCAATGTTAAACCCGTTAGATAGGATTTGTGTGTCACAAGCGGGGACCCATCGAGTGGCTTTGTAATGACCTGGAACGGTTGGGCTACACCTAAAGTCAATATGTTAGCATGGAAAGGTGTCGAAGGCATGTTACCGACAAAGACAGAGCTGTAAAAAAAGGGGAATTCATATCAGCAACACATTGTGCCCGGGTTGCGGATACGAGCAAGAAACTGTTGAACACATCCTCACTCCGTGTTTGATGTCGAAAACGCTATGGTGGATGGTCAGAGCATGGCTGGAAGTAAAAGATTTACATTCTTACTCAACAGTGGCAGATATTCTCTCTTTTTTCCTGGAAGCTGGATATTTCTAAGAAGAAGAAAAAGGCAGTCAACTGCATAGTGATGGTTACATTATGGGTCATATGGTCGAGCAAAAATGAGAAGGTATTCAAAGTCGTGCAGTGTTCAAATGCTAGAAGACTGGAATAAGTCAATGAGTGTACTCTGTTGTGGATGAAAGTCATAGCCAAAATGAAGAATTTAGTGATTGAAGAGTGGTACACCAGTGGTGTGAATGTAATAGAAAAATAGGAGTTTATATGTTTACTGTAAGTGTACTTCTCTAGTTCATGTCTAAAGTTATGGTTTGAATATATGGCATCTTGTTATGTTAAAAAAAATGTCGTTATATATAAATTGATAATGCTCGTGTGCATTAGCTTGACAATTACATTAATTACATTATGTATACATTTGAAAAATATAGGATGATAAGAGTGATGTAGACGAGAGAAGATTTCAAAAACTGTTCCAGAGACATACGAGAGACGTACGTCTATTTATTGCTTAACGTGATTCATACATTATACTACATACAATGAAACCCCAATTTGCCAACCTCAAAAAATTTTATTTTGATTACGTTATAGTTGATAACGAGCTACAATCGTTCTTAGATGTTCAACCAGACGTTGTAAATCGACCAACCCAAATTTATGATTCTTGAACTAACTATTTATGACGATAAACAAATTCCAATCAGTATTCATTTTGATTTTGTTTTTTTTTTAGTTGTCATGATGTGGGTTATCAAATTTACATTTTGATTATGTTTTTTAGTTGTTTTCATGTGCATTACCAAACTTAATGTATTGATAGAAAGATGAACATGTGCATACTTGTTTTTCTGTTTAACTTAACATGGTTATTTGATACGGAAAAAAAAAGATGCACACGCGCAATATGCGTGTTCTAATAATGCTCATATGTACCCATACATATTTTTTAACAACATCCAAGCACCGCTTTGATACGTATATACATCGCTTTAATATACATAATACATCCTTTGATATACATAATACATCGACATATGATTACTAATTTTGAATAATGCACATATGCATCCATACATAATTTATCCTATACAACTACTGTCAACCAAATATACACACACCACATCAGTTAGCCACTTACTACCGCCCAAACAAAAAAAAAACACAAAAAAGAAAAAAAAACACTACGTGTTTCATGTCCTTGAGTCACCCACATATAACATCCATAACATCATATCGTCTGTTCCTTTTTCCAGTTGTTGAGCACACCCCAGCATTCCTATTGCTTCAACGCCTCTTCGTCTAACATCTGATTAACTCTTTCATCTTTGCTTAACTCTTTCATCTGTTAATCCATGTATTTTTTTTCCATCAATGATCTACAATGAGCATGTGTATCAACATTAATTTATGATCAACATATAAGATATGCACACGTGCATCATTATATAGATGTGCATAAACATTAAATACCTTAATAACCTATGTTGACAAACTATGCACATGTGCATATTAACATATTCTGTCAATATATGCACATGTGCATAACTATATACCACACAACTATAACTTATTAACATATTCCAATATGAAATACACATTCTCATAACTGTATATCACACCAAAAAAACACCTAGATAAAACTAAATACCTATTACAGATCATTGATGCATAGGTGAGACTCCTAATCAAAGTCATATGCATCAACATTATCTACCTTGTTAAACTATTATTGCAAACTATGCACACGTGCATATTAACCTATTATAACAATTTATGCACATGTGCATAACTATATAGATCACAAATTTAGTTTATTATCCTGTTATGTGTAATCATATTATGTCAAGCTATGCAAATGTGCATAACTGTATGTCACACAATTATACCTAATCAACATGTTCTGTGTAAGCCTGTTCTGTTAGAAAAATATGCACATGTGCATATCTATATAGATCACAACATTACCTTATTATCCTGTTCCGTGTAAGCATATTCAGTCAAATTATGCACATGTGCATAACTATAGATATGCACATGTGCATAACTATAGCTATGCACATGTGCATTAAAATGACATAACTTATCAACAGTTATAATTCAGTAAAAAAACCCTAAACTTACCAAATCAAATTTCGTGTTGCCCATCATATCTAGCATTATAATCACGTTAGTTGCTCAAATTCAATATGCACATGAATGATATTATTAACTTTATTTGCTCAAATTCACTATGACACACTCATTGAATCATCTATTTTATAATTACGTTGCCCTAATTACGAATGGATGAAGAATGTACGATCGATGATTATGTTCCTAATATATATTATACGACTGACTTTGGATGAAATTTGGGAACTAACCTCGATTATATGACTATCTGCAGGTAAAATCTCAAATCTGATATAAAATCTCAATCCAGATGCTTCGATGCTTCGATATGGTGAACTGATGATGGTGAAGTGATGATGTACTCGAGATGATGATGTAATCGACTAACTATTGAGTATTGTTGAGAGATTCAGGGACGAACTGTGAATATTGTTGAGAGATTCAGGTTGAATATTTAGAAATGTTGAGAGATCTGGGTCTAATCATAGGTTGGAGAGAGTGGACATGAAAGTTTTTATTAAATGTAGTTTAATTACTGATTGAAGTCCGATGGTAAAAGGAATCTGGTAAGCGAGTTTTTTTAAAAGTTGTTTGTTATTTACAAAATTGCCCCCTGTTCACATTGGTTCTCGCAATAAAGGTGGTTCTCGCATGAACCCTACCCTATATATATATATATATATATATATATACAAATGCACACATTTATATAATTACACACTTATTTTTTTTAAATTAATTTTTACCTTTAAATAAAAACAATAACAAATTAATGATGTTTGGTACAACAGGAAAGACGGGTGGTACTGATATTTGATATGACGAGAGGAGATAAGGTACGAGTGTTGAAATAGACAGGGTGGTTGTGGCCGCGATAGTGGTGGTGATGTTGATGGAGGTGGAAGTGGAGAAGAGGGAAGAATAGAAGAGAAAGAGTGTGTATGGTGTGTGTATACAATGACGGTGTTTGAACGAAAACTTAGTGGGAGCTGGACTCTCAAAATCCAAATCGATGGGGTCCGACTCTTAAAAAATCCAATATTTTACACTAAAAAATTTCAAAAGAATAAATGGAAAAATGCCAAAATCATCCCTAAGGTTTTAGAATTGCCAAAATCATCCATAAAAGTTAACGAATCGAGTTTGCCATTTGAATAAAACTAGATAAAAAAATTATATTTGAACTGTAGTGGGAAAAATAACATAAACTCAAAGATTGGGCCGATCTAAATGGACCCTATGTGTTTCCCAATTAACACGACTAAAGAAATTAATTAACTATATATTGAAAAACGATTCTTATGAATTATTGAAAAACGATTCTTATAAATAGTAAAACTGCTATATATTAAAGGGTAAATTACATTTTCCGTCTTGTTTGTATCTTGCAATTGATACTCTTTAACTTTAATAATTACAGTCACAATTAATTAACTAACTATATATTAAAAAACGATTCTTATGAATAGTAAAACTACTATATATTAAAGGGTAAATTACATTTTCCGTCTTTATGTTTGTATCTTGCAATTGATACTCTTTAACTTTAATAATTATGTTCACAATCATTTATTTGTAAAACCAATTATACCCTATGTCCTTTGACCCTAACCAATGTTTTACCTTCGTCAACGGATCATCCCATTAATTCAACATAGCGATTTACATGAAATACATTTGATTGCTAAGCATGTTCTTATTGTATTTTAAAATAAAAACTCTCCATTTACATTTAATTCAGTTACAGGCCGTTTGAAACTATGATTTATGATTTTCTATTTTAGTTATACCACTTATTTTTATTTACGTACAGATTAAAAAATTTATTCAAAATTTAACGGGTCAAATGTTTTAGTCTTTTTTTATCGTGACGAACCATATCAACATCGTGCGAACAACTTCCGTAGCGATACATAGTACTTTTTTATATTGTAAGCTATAGCGATTGTCGGTACCTATACCGATATTGTGACTAACCGAACTGATATCTCCCCAACACTATCAGTACCACGATTCCAACTGAACAAGATATTCACTTTTATAGTTTTTCATAGATGTAAACACGTGTCCATATCCATTTGGGCATATCATGATTTTTTTGAGTTTTATCTTTCAGTTGGTATACCAAGTGTCAGTATCGTTTTGATACCATAATAAACTGAACCAAATACAACCGAATTCCCGCGCAACGCGCAAGGGAATTCTACTAGTTTGCCTTAAAAAGGATAATAATAATAATAATAATAATAAACATATTACTTTACTTCTTTTATATATATATATATATATATATATATATATATATATATAAGAGAAGGATCCGTTAGGAACCACCCTTTATTGCAAGAACCACGAGAACCAGTGTGAACACAAACAGTAATACCTAACAAAATCTAAAAAACACCCAATTTTTTTTTGTTTTTACTATTTTTTTTTGTAAAAATCGCTATATTTAAAATTCAAAAAAAAATCGAGTCACAGTTATCCATGCACATGTGCATTTGTATCATTTCTTTAACAAATTCCGTAATTCATTACAAATATTAGACAATTGCACTTTCATTTACACTACCACGTGTAATACACTACTTTTTACGTTAACAATATTAGAAATGCACATGTGCATCTATATGTATCAACATGAAATAAGGTGTGTTGGTACACTACTTTCTCTTTCATCTATCATTCCACCTATAAAACATAAACATGCACATTTGCATTTTTGTCATTTCTTTGATAAATTACGTAATTCATTACAACTATTAGACAATTTCACTTTCATTTAAACTAACATGTGTAATACAATACTTTTTACATTACCAATATTAGAAATGCACATGTGCATCTATATGTATCAACATGAAATAAGGTGTTTTGGTACACTACTTTGAATACATTTTCTCTTTCATCTATCGTACCATCCATAATACACTACCATTACCTCCTACCATCCATAATACAATACCATTACCTCCTACCATCTATAATACAATACCATTACCAATATTTTCACTTTATTACATGTATGTAAACACCATTTATACCATCTAATCAACATATTACATCATAAATTGACAACTATAACCAAACCATCAACCACTAGATATAACTAACCAAAAAACATGTATATGGGCCTACTTATCCATTAAAAATCACAAACTTTTTGTACCAAAACACATTATATCATGGTTATACCTAACGATGCACATGTGCATTTCGAATATTGGTAATGTAAAAAGTAGTGTATTACGAATGTTATTGTAAATTAAAGTGCAATTGTCTATTCCTGATAACGTATTACCGAATTTGTCGAAGTAATGATACATATGCACATGTGCATAGATATCTGTTACTCGAAATTTTTTTTATGTTTACGAAATATAGTGATTTTAAAAAAAAATATATTAAAAAAATTTGAGTGCTTTTTTGATTTTTTTTTTTTTTAGATTTTATTTTGTGTTCATATTGGTTCTCACGGTTCTCGCAATAAGGATGGTTCTCGCATGAACCTATATATAGGGTAAGGTTCATGCGAGAACCATCCTTATTGCGAGAACCGTGAGAACCAATGTGAACACAACCTAAAATAGCTAAAAAAACCTAACCCCCACCCCCAAAAAAACCTAACCCCCCCCCCCCCCCCAAGCTAAATGCTAAAAACTAAAATCACCAAAAACAACCTAACCCCCCACCCCAAAAACCTAAACCCCCCTCCCCCCCCCCCAAAAAAAAAACCTAAACCCCCTCAGCTAAAATGCTAAAAACTAAACCCCCAAAAAACCTAAAAAAATAAAAAAAAAATCTAATTTTTTTTAATATTTTTTAAGTTAAAATCGCTATTTTTAGTAGCCAAAATTTTTTTTGTTTTGTTTTTAAATTTAAAAAAAAAATTTGGCTACTAAAAGTAGCGATTTTTTTATAAAAAAATATTAATAAAAAAAATTTGTGTGTTTTTTAGCTATTTTTACGTATTTTTGGTTGTGTTCACATTGATTCTCGCAATAAGGGGTGGTTCCTAACGGATCTTTGTCCCATATATATATATATAGAGAGAGAGAGAGAGAGGCCGGTTATCATACAATATGCCTAATCCTACATTACGTACGCTATAACCATGACCGTCGGATCATCTCAAATCACCCCGTGTTTACCTATTAAATTAATCAAATAAAGATATATATATGTAACCGCCAAGGTTAAAATCGTCAATTACGAAATAAAAAACCCTGATAATCAGCAAACAAAACCTCAAAATCAAAACGTAAGATTCTTAATCAAAACGGTAATCGAAAATATAACAATTACTCAAAAATCGATCGATTTTTGGAAATTCATACCTGACGATGATGATGATGCAGTGTGAAATTCAGACCTGAAAATTCCTATTCACCATATCCTGCTGCGAAATTGAACTTCTGATGAATTTGGAAATTCAGACCTGAAGATGATGATGATGCAGTGTGAAAATCAAATAAGAATATGCGAAATATATAACAAACTTGCGAAAAGACAATTCAGACAAAAAGAAAGGGTCTTTTTTTTTGTAAAGTATGCGAATTCAAGTAACATATATGCGAAAACACTTAGGGTGTAATATAATGTGCGAATTCATAGCAATACACATGCGATTTCAGTAAGAGTTAATAATCTTTGAAATTTCGTATAATGTGCGAATTTATGCTTTAATACATGCGATTTCGGCTGTTTTTCAACAAATGCGAAATTGTTATGTTACACATGCGATTATGAATAAAACACTAACAAATACTTTAAAATTACTTTGTCCTAAAAATGCAAAAAAAAAAAAAAGAAAAAAAATTTACGAATCTTAAAAACTAAAATATAGTATTTTATATAAAAAAAACTTAATTTATTACCGATGTGACTGTAAATTGACATGTAATGATCAATTTTACAATAATTACTACTGAGCTTACCACCCTACCTACATAATAAATTTACTATACTAATATAAAAAACCTAGATATAACTACCTTCCATATTAAGTCATACATAGAAGACGAAAAAAAACACACACAAAACATACAAACAAAAATGGCATCTGATGATTCAGAACAAATCAAAAACATTGCAATCAAAGAGCTATTGTCAACTCGCACGTTGACAGAACTAAGCACTGATGTCAACTCTTCTCATCTGGTTCTTGATGTGCAGGGTAAAATTCTTGAACAAATAAAGAAAAATCAAGATATATGGGAACGCCTACTTCAAGAACCACCATCAAGCTTCAAGGACAGAGCTTTGGAGCACATAAATGAGCAATCTCGAGCTGATGACTTAGCCTTCTCTTTCCTGACAGATGCTCTAAACACTGTGAAGGAGAAGATGGAGTTCAGCTCTTCTGAACGTGATAAAATCTTTTCTTCAAGTAACTAAATTATCTTTTTAATCCTTTTGTGGTTGTGGCTGTGTTAGACAATAACAATTATTTTATATTTTGGGTATGTATTTAGAACACATATTATATATTTAGAACACATATTATGCTTGCTTATAAAAATATTAAATCGCATGAATGATGTTGCCCTGTTTGTCACATAAAAAAACAATATAACTCAAAAATCGCATGTAATAAAAGTGAAATCGCATGTAAGAATTATTATAAACAGAATCATATAAAATCGCATGTTTATACACTATAAATCGCATGTGAAAAAGATATAAACAGAAGAATATAAATCGCATGTATTTCGTATAATTCGCATGTCCTTTTATAAAAAAACTACTCATCCTCTTCATCTTCTGAAACCTCCTCCCACTGATCTTCTTCTTCAGATCCATCATCACTACTGTAATCTTCAAACTCATCTTCCTCTTCGTCGTCTTCGACCTCATTGTCTTTGTCTCTAGCAACATTTTCAATCTGGACGCCCTTCATCTTCTTTTTTTGCTGTTTACCTTGTTGTTTGGCTTTCAGCTTCTCGCAAGTCCGAATGTCATGACCTTTTTCGTTGCATACGCTACATGTCCTTGACCTTTTCCCTATCCGGCTGATCATTTGTTCCTTCTTAGATTTAATCCTTTTATGCGATCCACGACCTTTGTTTCTTATACCAGCCGGCACACGCACAGTAGGAGGAGCATTAGTTACCGGTTGTTGATAACCAATCAACTTGGAAAATCGGTCAAATTTTGGATCAAGTTGCTTGGTTATATGGCTCTGATCCACTCTCTCTTTGAGCTGCATCATTTGATCCCTCACTAAAACAAGTTGATCGAGGTCGGAAATAAAATTGCTAACCAAATACTCCCCTGTGTGGATGATTTCACGAGCAATCCGTTTAGCCTTGTGTTGCACATCCTTGCCACCCACATTTAAATTGTACTTCACATTTAACTCATTCGGCACCACATCCTTCGTCCATCTCTTCATAACATACTTGTTTGGTATTTCTTTAACACCAAAAATCTTGAAAAGGAAATAGATGTGTTTGCAAAGCAGCCCATACTGCTCAAAACGCAAACAGCTACATTGTGCAGTTACATCATTTTCAAGGTTCTTGAACCACACCTATGAAAAACCAACAAAATATATATATATATATATATATATTCAAAATTAAAATCGCATGTGTAACATGACAATTTCGCATGTATTAAAAAACATGTAAATGAATAACTTTTAAAATCGCATGTGTAACATAATAAATTCGCATGTCTTACAAACATGTAAATGGATAACTTTTAAAATCGCATGTGTAACATAATAAATTCGCATGTCTTATAATACCTCCAATAAACCATCTCCATGGGCTTTAAAGTCCTTCAACAATATCCTGATCTGTGTACCCTCTATTTTGGTGTCCATCGGCAGACATTCAGAAATTGTACCATGAATCTCTATTTACTGATCAAAGAATATAGACCTGGTGAATATCTTAGCAGCATCTTTTTCCAAAGAAGTTTCAGTCCAATCAGCAGGCTCAGTATATCTTGAAATATGATCATTCTTTCTATGATTAAACCTTTGGACATCCATTGCACCATCAAAATGATTCATAAACTCTACGAGAGTGAGTTGTGAATTAGCCACCTGGCAGAAAAAATGGTTCTCACTCTCTGATCTTGAAGTTGTTCTCATAAGTCCCGACATTGGCTCGTGCCGGTAAAAAGCCGGAATCCACATGGATCTCATCACAAACATATCATCAATCCATTTGTTTTCTATGAGACCGAACTCAATCATCACCAACTTCCACTGTCTCTCAAATTCTTCGGGCTCAATGGAATCAGTCCATACAATGTCGCACATCCTCCTTTTAAACTCATCGTTATTGCACAACTCATGTCCAACCTATAACAATAAATGTTTTTTAAATCTATAATATAAAAAACATAACGCTAACGAAAGACAACATATCATGCTATACCTTATCTGCCACTTTTTTCATTATGTGCCACATGCACAATCTGTGTCTGCTGGTAGGGAAAACCTCCTCAATAGCCTGTTTCATAACAGGGTCTTGATCGGTCACTACAACCTTTGGCTGCCGGGCAAATGACTTTAAGAATGAATTCAGAAGCCATTTATATGATTCAATGCTCCCCGATGCCAACAACCCAGCTCCAAGGGTTACATTTCGACAGTGGTTGTCAATGCCAGTGAACGGAACAAACACCATCTTGTACCTGAACAACACATGCGAATTACACATTGAAAACATGCGAAATAGACGTGATATCACATGCGAAAACAAAAAGTATAACATGCGATATACTCAACATCACTTCTTCAATATGTCTGCACATGCGATATTACAAAGCTTATGAAGACATATAACATGCGAAAAGTATTAAAAAAACATTACCTGTTTATCTTGAAAGTTGCATCGAACGATATAACATCCCCAAATTCCATATAGTTAAGCTTGCATAAACCATCAGCCCAGAACAAACCAGTTAACCGTTTGTCATCATCAACAGAATATTCAAAAGAATAATCAGCTAAATACTGTTTTTTGTCAGTCATCCTATTAATCACCATGTCAGCATCATATTCTCCTATATAGCTGTTAATTCGCTTCCTAAAATTTTTGCAATCATCAACTGTGGCACCAACGTTCTCAAAACCACCATAACGTTTCCTCATTATATGGAAAGCTTTGACCGGACCAAGGTTTAAAGTGCCTAGTTCCCAAACCAACTCCTCCTGGACATCTGACAACTGTCTGTATGCTGGCAACATGTGAATATCACCTTGACATACAAAATTATGATTATGGCCATCAACAAATCTCTTTACTATATATGATCTACCATCCACAGTGCAAATCATAAGTTGAGCTTTGCATCCAGTTCTAATAGTCCCCCTGTTCCTTGTTTTAAATTGCTTTTTTGACTTCGACCGATCATCAATACACAGTGGCTTATGTCCCTCTTTAGAGCAAACAAAATACTTAGTTTTGATTATACCACCACTGTGTACTTCACCACCTTTACGAGTAGAAAACCCCGCTAACTTAGCATATGATTGGTAAAACGCATATGCTTGTTCAATAGAGATAAATTGCATTCCAACAACAGGTGTAGCTGATGCTTGAACCTCCGGAGTGTAGACCCTTTCATCTACATGAATCAAAATGAGAAAACAAAAAACGTGCGAATTATGGGACTAGTTACATGCGAAATCTTAATAACAGCATAATTTCATCATAAAAACAAAGTCACCTGCGAATTGTATAAACAATAACATGCGAAAATGATAATTTTGATTAATTTGTTTTACATATGCGATTTATAATGAAATAACATGCGAAAATGCGTAAAGAAAAAAAAACAAATGCGAATTGTAATAGTAGTAACATGCGAATTTGTGCATTTTACTTCAAAAAACAGCTACAACAATATAAAATCATTACTACGATTAAAACAAAAAACAAGTATACGAACAATTTAGAGATCTGAATTAACATAATTACCATTAAACAACACGTTTACAGCACTTGTACTTGAAATTGGATTTGGATATGCATGTGGCGGATTTAATACATCCTCAATCGAAACTCTCTGATATGAAGATAATTGAGCATGATCACCGATCGGTCAAGTTTCTTCAATATCAACCTCTGTTCGTCCAGTGCTGCTCTGTGGATCCATCGAAAAAAAAACAATTGAATGAAACCCTAACACAGACGAACGAAAACTGCAATTTGAGAATTATGAAAAATTTGAAACTGATTCGAATGATAATTACCGGGATATTAGTGTAACGAACATCTCGCTGATTGAATGAAGAGACGAATTTGCCCTCAGATGGTTGAATTAATTGTCTGATTTAACCTTATTAAAGAAAAACTGAATCAGGACACGTGTATGGCTCAAAATCTCGCGTATGTAATGTACGATAACCATATTTGTACTATACTCTTTACCTATATATATATATATATATATATATATAACTCTACTTTTTTCACGTATATTGCAATTCTTAAACGCAACAATTAAACAATTAATTTCATAAGTCCTTTTTCCTTTTCATTATCTATATATTATCTATATATTAATTATCTATATATTTAAAATTTAAAATTAGACAAATTAGGCTTAGGCTGTGGGGAGTGGGCGTTGGTTGGGGCGGGGGATGATCTTCAACGCCAACTGCTCCACTCCGGGTTGGTGTTGCCCTTTTGGCATGGGTATTCAACTAGGCGTGGGGCGGGGGCAGGGTGACTTAACTGACTTTGGTTGGCTGATTTAATATGGCTGACTTTGGTTGGCTACTTTAACTAAAAAAATATTCACATGGTTGGCCACGCCAAGCTAAGACACGCCACACCACACCCCTCATTTTTCACCTTAAGCTTATGAATCCTACTCTCGCCACATGTCGAGCAATGTCCCCAACCCAAGCCCCTACACTCCTCGCAGCCTTAAGAAGTTGTCGTGTGGCGGTTGGCCCACTAAGAAGCTGCCACGTGACATTTTTTTTTTAACTTTTCTGTATGCTAAAAAACTATATTCTTAACTTTGTTTAATTTTTTCATGCATTTCTTTGTACATTTTGTTTGTTTATATATGGTATATGAGTTCATGCCAGTATTGTGATGGTACGCTAACAAACCGAACCGATTAAATAATTGTTTTGAATCGATGTAGATCACACGTTGATATTCTTTTGGTCATATCACGATTTTATTTTTTTATTTTTCCTTTTTCAGTTGCTACTATAACGAGCATTGGTACTGTAATATAACGAGATGAAGCGATACCAATTAAATTCCTATCGCGTAGCATGAAACAGCTACCGGCGCAACGCGCCGGTTTTCATAACACTAGTGTGCTTAGACTATGGGGTATGGGGGATTGGGTTGGGGCATTTGTTGACACGTGGAATGGGAAAAAACCCACCACCAAAACCCACGCCCATGGGGTATGGTGGGGCTTGGGTTGGGGGCTTGGGTTGGGGGCATGAATTTGGGATGGACCGCTATGACGTGGCGGGTGAGCCAATGATATTCAGCCAACTAGGATGGCCATACCGCCCCACGCCCGGCTTGAAACCCATGCCCCAAGGGCCACGCCCAAACCCAAGCCCACCCGGGATGGTGACTTGGGCGTTTTCCCCCTACCCACGCCCAAACTCCAGCCCCATACCCCGCAGTCTTAATTCTCCGAGTTGACTTAAGAAAATCATAGGTAAGCTGATTCACTGGTCAGATAATCCAAACCTATTAAAAACCGGATGATCTTTTTTATTATATTGATGTTGTTTTATTGTTATTTTCTTAATTTTTAATTGGCTGTTCATACATTTGTTGACCTATCCGTGTATTTCTAAGGCCCACTCCCCTTTATAATATACAATCCAATTGTCCCACATTGCAATGTTATACATCTTTTCTCTTTAAAAATAAAAATAATTAAATAGTAAAGTGATAGAAGAATTATTCGCAACTTTATTATCATCATTAATATCCTTTATAAATGAAACTAGGTTATAACCCCGTGTATTACACGGGTTGAATAAATGAATTTTATATACCAAATAATAAAACATTATCTTTTTAAAAGCCTCCTTTATTGCACGGGTTGAAGAAATGTAATTTTATATATTAAATAATAAAATAAGTTATATCTATAAGAACCATATGTATTGTACGGGTTGGATAAATGTAATATTATATACCAAATAATAAAAAAATATATCTTTAAAACCATTGTATGAATTCTTATTAGATTAGATTAAATATTATTGATAATAAAAAATTGTATTAGATTAGATTTTAGATTTGATTAAATTAATATTATTAATAATAAGAATTTTAATAAAAATTGGTGAAATCTGTTAAAATTATCCATGGAGCTAAAATGGTTATTAAATTATATATACGTAAAGCATTAAGCATCTAGTTTGTATTAATTTAGATTAAATATTATTATTTTTAGTATTATTAATAATTTTAATCAATTAAATGAGAGAATGACAAGTGTCTCAAAACAGGTTTCTTTTATTATATAGTATAGATATAGATTATATTGAGATAGAACATAAACGGGCAACAAGCTGCGTCGTTACCCGTTTTTAAAAATATTACAACAAAATAGATTCACTATGTAGAATTCAATTTCTATAGGTATGGATAAACCTAATTCGAATAATTATCAACCAAAAGATCATCCGGTTTTTAAAAATATTACACCTATAGATAAACCTAATTCGAATAATTATCAACCAAAAGATCATCCGGTTTTTAAAAATATTACAACAAAATAGATTCACTTAGGGTGAAGGGAGTGGTTAAACAGGTGAAAGTGGTAAACTTTAAAATGGACCAATCAGAGAGTGCCACGTCAGAGAGGAGAAAAAGTTTAAACTTTGGTGAAAAGTGTTGGCATTGGTTAAATACTTGAAAGTGGTAAACCTTTTTTTTTTCATTTAAAAAAAATATATATATATGTTAAAGTCAAACATACACACACACATAAAACATAACAAGTCTTGTCCCACCTCTTTCCCGAATCGGTGACCCAACCCCGAGTGTTCAAGTTTGCCGAGCGACAAAGGAGGCCGGCGGCGGTGTTGCCGCGCGGCAAACTCCTTTGCCGCTGTGTTTCCCGCACCACTCCCTTCACCCTTATAATAAAGGGTCGAATAATCATTAATATGAGAAAAAGTCAAACACAATAACATAGATCTTAATAGAACTAATAAAAATTAGAAATTTGGATGATTAAACAAATATAAATAATTGAACTACATGTTTATCTTCTTTGTATGATACAATAAATTAAAGGTTTTTGAAGAAAAAAAAATCAAGATTCGTTCACAAAAATTATCTTAATGGAACATACTGAAATAAGTTGTTAAAGAAGAAAATAATTTATAATATTAATTACAAAGTTTATTGATTTAGGTGTGGTGACATGTCACATATAAATAACAATGCCGCAAAAATTTAGAAATTACACATAGCTTGAGTGAAGACTAAAGGTAGTACACACTTATATAAAATCCTTAAGGAACCTGACTAGTTATTATAAAATATACTAATGACTTGACCTTGACCCTAGTTTAAGAAAGGAGGGTTGTTTCTTTATGAGTTGTAAGAGTGATCTTTTGTTTATGAGATATGAGAACTTGTTAATTCATGAGTCGTAATAGTATTTCTTTTGTTTCTTCCTCTTCTCCTAATTTAAGTGTTTTTTATTAGCACTTAGATGCAATGATTTGAAAATTGAAAGGGTAATTAAACCGTATGCTCTACTAACTCAGTAGTTGTTTGAACAATCTCAAAAATTAAATGATGCTGAGCAAGATTTAAAAATAAAAATAAAAATAAAAAACTAAAGAAAACTAAAAGTTTAAAATTAAACTAACTTAAATTAAATATATGTAATTTGTTGCTTCTTGGAATTCTATTATGTATGTTATGTATACAAATAAATTTATTTTTTAAGTAAACTTATGTTGTGATGTAGTAAAGAATGAAGAATCATTGAATAAACGATAATTATTGTAGAGATAGCGTTCATCATTCACATTAAGAAAATGCGAAGATGCAGAATATTGATGCTTGTTTCCACGATTCTTTTAAAATGGATTCCGTTTCTCCACAGAGAACGTGTGTATCTCCCAGGGTACAACAATGAAAGCCAATTGTATCGTTAGAGTAGACTACCGATCATAAAACTCACAATGGATAAAGTCGTTCGTTTTAGACTTCTTGAGGATATTCAAAGTCTCTTAAGAAGTTGTGCATGTTCTAGCCTCTTGCAACTAAGGTGAGAACTTAGTTGGAAACAACTAGGAATTCCACACCATTAAACTTGGCGTCAAGTTGTATCGTCTTTATACAATTAAATGAGTTAAGTGATTTTGTTTCAACTCAAGTGTTAAAAGTTTTTAACACATAGTTGACTAGGTTTGTGTTTCAAGACATCAGTTGCAACTACTAAGTGAGAACCACTCGCTCAGACGCAACGAAGTAGTGGGAATATAGAGTAGTCGCAAGTGCTACCCGAGCAATGGCAGCTTAGCTTAATTGAAAATGATATATCAATGGTGACCCGTGCCCAGCAATGTGACCGTCTGACTAGCCGTAACTCAACAACAACACCAACTTCACATTGACCCCCCATTAGTGGGAAGCGCCCATATTGGCATCAGCAACAACTGTGTAGCAATGGCAACTCGAGACTGCACCCACGATTAGGAAGTTACCGTTGATCGAGCCCACAATCGTTCACCATTGATCAACGGCTATTAAGCCAAGCCACAAACATAGCAACTCGGTGGTATTTTGAACCAATGTTCAAAAAATAGAAAGGCGGCTCGTAGCGATGCGGAGTGTCAAGTAAGCCATCGAAAGGCCACATTGCTTCCATCACCCATGCGATGCATGCACGTATGTGTGAAATCCCATAATTGATCTTGTTCTAAGTCGCAAATCTTCACAAACACTGAATTCTATGTTTTAGTTATAATAAAGTGCGAAATCCATTACCATAACTTGTAATTGTGCACATAAAACGTATATAAACATTCTAATGTGTTCAAGTTATTAAATAGACATAGTTTCGCCTAGAAAGTAGAATCATAGAGACATACGGTCTGGTTAGCTCCAAAATACATGAATAACATATCACAACACATGACATACCTTATATAGGATATGACACATACATACCAGATGCATGACACATTCGCTAGTACCACTACCTACGCATGGGTTATGTGGCGTATGACTCATACGTGACATGTGACTCCAACATGACTCATGTGTGCACTACTAGAAAACTGCTATTATTCCTACCAAAATTTCCTACGCATTTCCTACGAACGAAAATGGCGACACATTTCCTACGAAATTCCGACGTATTAAAAAGGGTCTTAGTTTTGTGACAAAAAAGCGACAAAAGAACGACAAATTGGTTTGCGTAGGAAAAGTGTAGGAAAATTCAAACCGATCTCCGACGAAATCCGTTTTCATTTTAACCATTAGTCGGAAATTCGTAGGAATTGTTATGCGTAGGAAAAGTGTAGGAAAATTCCGACCGATCTCCTACGGAATCCGTTTTCATTTTAATTATCGGTAGGAAATGCGTAGGAATCCAATTTATCATTAAAAAAATTCATAATAAAATGAAATTACTGATATTAAAACATAAAGTTTTATTATTTATAACAATATATGTTATTTTTAAAATAAATTTATTTATATCCGTAGAAAATGTGTAGGAAAATACCAACACAATTCCTACGAAATATGTTTCATTTCCTATCCGTAGGAAGTGTGTCACAAATTATCGACAAATTGCTCATAAAATGGATAATTTTTTTTTGAATTATATATTGTGTTATTTTAAAAACAAATTTATTAATATCCGTAGGAAATTTGTCATAAATGCCGACAGGTTTCCGACGGAATGGTTTTTAATTAATATCCGTAGGAAATGTGTAGGAAAATATTGACTTTAAGTTCCGTATAAAAAGCGTAGGAATCCATGATACACGCCTTAATACAGTCTATCAGGGCATGTACGACTTGTATTCTTGGTTACGATATAAAGGCACTCGATACAACGGGATATAACCATTCAACATCGAATGTTACATGATAAGGTGTTAATAGGCCTTTAAGATATATCAAGGCCCAACACAATCTATTAGGGCATGTATAAAGGCCTTAATTGGCCATTAAATATATCAAGGCCCATACATCGTTTAAGATATATGACTCGATATAACTCGATATAAGACGCCTGAACTCTGAGTCGAGCCGCTTATTATGGCGTAGTCGTCGAAAAACCGACTTGGGTCGGAACCTACCTTCTTCCGCCGCAAGTAGCTCCATTATGACCCAATGGCGAATTCAGGAATTTTCGCTACGGGGGGCAAAAAGTGGGTTGGTCAAAATGGGTCGGGTCAAACTATAGTGTTAGGGGTTGTTTGTTTACCTCTTAATGGGGCTCTTAATGGTTCAGGCCTCTTACTAGTTCAGCACTTAATGGTTCAGACTGTTTGTTTCATGAGCAGATGTCTGAATGGTTCAGACAATTGCCTCTGAATGGTTAAGCGTTATACTGAGTCTGAATGGTTAAGACCTCTAATCTGAATTGGTCAGACATTTTCCTCTGAACGGTTAAGCTTTATACTACCTCTTAATGGTTCAGACCTCTTGACCTCTTACTGGTTCAACACTTAATGATTCAGACCTCTTACTGGTTTAGCACTTAGCCATTCAGATGTTGCCAAACAACCCCTTAGCGGGAGTTTGGTTCGCAAGAATTCAATGGAATTTAAACGAATTGGAATCTGAATTCCATGTCTTAAGATGTTTGGTTCACAGAATTTGATGGAATTGGAATCTAAATTCCAATCTTCATGTGTTTGGTTGACAATGGAAATGGAATTGGAATTGGAATTGAGCATGAAATCTAGGGCTGTAAACGAACCGAACGAACACGAACGAGGCCTTGTTCGTGTTCGTTCTAAGGAAATAAATGTGTTCACGAACGGTTCATGAACACTTACTGAACGAGATTTTATGTTCGTGTTCATTCATTAAGGAAATGAGCGTGTTCACGAACGGTTCACGAACACAAGCGAACACAAATAAATTTGGCGAACACGATGAAGGATAAAGGTGGATGGCCCAGAGAGTAGCAAGAAAACTTGAATACCTTATTGTGGAACGGAGGTAGATCATATTCGTCGATGTAAATAATGAGAAAAGAAAGAGAAATGGTGCATAAACTAGAAACCGTACAATATTGTTTGGTATATAAAATTACACTTACTCAACCCGTACAATACACGGGGTTCTTGAAGATATAACTTTTTTTTATTACTTAATATAAAAAATTACACTTATTCTACCCGTACAATACACGGGTTCTTAAAAATAATGTTTTTATTATTTAATATATAATAATACATTTATTCAACCCATGTAATAAACGAGATTTTTAAAGATATATTGTTTTGTTATTTGGCATATGAAATTATATTTATTCAATCCGTGTAATAAACAAGGTTTATAAAGATATATTGATTTATTATTTCGTATAAAAATTACATTTATTCAACACGTGTAACACACCGGGTTCTAACGTAGTATTATTTATAAAAACGTAATTTTATATAAAAATAAATGAAGGGCATCTTGTCATTACATATTTCTAGTAAGCATTTCTCACGTGGACATCACCATATTTCTAATTAGCCAATGAGAAGGTTCTATTTTCACCACACAGATTATCATCCTATGGTTGTCCATAGTCCAATCCAACGGCTTAAACTCACTCACCAAAGGCACAATCCTATGGTTTACATCATTCGCATATTAACAGGCTATATTGGAAAACCACAATAGAACTTACTATACATCAACATTTATATCTATTCAAAAGCCGAGATATCAAGGCAACGAAATTATCAGCATGTATGTGTTTCCATTTTCTAAATGTTTCAGAACGTTTAATCCCGAAACGAGTTGTGTAAGTAAAAAGGCAAGATCATTCACGGGACTCTTCGACAGGAACAGTTGAGTTTGACAAACACACAAAAAAACCCAAACAACACTCGGTTCCTAGAGAGAGAAAATGTTAGGAGGAGGAAAAGGAGGCAAAGGATTGGGAAAAGGAGGAGCAAAATGACACCGTAACGTTCTTCGGGACAACATTCAGGGAATTACGAAGCCGGCAATCTGTCGGCTTGCACGGCGTGGTGGCGTGAAGATATTCTTGGAGAATGTGATAAGAGACGCGGTTACTTACACAGAGCATGCGAGGAGGAAGACCGTTACTCCCATGGATGTTGTTTATGCATTGAAGAGGCAGGGGCGTACACTTTATGGTTTCGGTGATTAAGGTCTCGAATAGTTGGGATTTGGTTAGGTTGTGTAGAGGTTTGTTAGGCGGTTGTGTAATTGAAGTTTGTTTGGGAATCAAGCGATTATGAATTGATTTTGCTTTATTTTGGTTTTATTATTGATTTGAACTTCTGTTGATGTTCGTATCTGTTTTGTGAACTTCTGTTGATGTTCATAAAAAGCTTTTGTCGTAAAACGGTCAAAAAAATAGTAGACCTTTTTTTCTTTATTTATCCGTTGGAATTCTGTAGGAAAAAAAAGATAGTTTCGTAGGAAATGCGTAAGAAAAAAGAATAGAAGTGTGTAGGAAAAAAAAACCAATTTTGTCAGAGTTACGTAGGAAAAAGGAATACATTCCGTTAGAATTGTGTAGGAAACAAAACTAGTTTTGTAGGAAATGCGTAGGAAAAATGAATACATTCAGTTGGAATTGTGTAGGAAAAAAAATATTTCCGTAGGAACTGTGTAGGGAAAACGAATACATTACGTTGGAATTGTGTAGGAAGAAAAAACAAATTCGTAGGAATTGTGTAAGAAAATTAAAATTTAATAAATATTATATAATAAATATAAATATAATTGTTTTAAACACAAAATTTTAAAAAATAAATATTCCGTGGGAAATGCGTCGGAAAGTTAAGAAAATTAATTCCGTGAGAAATAAGTAGGAGAATTTTAACGAAACATTTTTGTGGGAAAGGAGTAGGAAAATCCGTAGGAACTGCGTAAGAAAAAAATTACCCACGAGGAGAATTCCCACAGCCATTTTAGTGGGAAATCCGTGGGTAAACGCAGTTACCCACGGATTTCCCACGGAAATTGACGTAGGAATAGTAGCAGTTTTCTAGTAGTGGTGGTTTACAAAACTCAACAAAACACAAACACTTAAACTGAAACTCTATCCTAAAATATAGACTCGTGACACTTTCAAGACACAAGACTAAGCTATAGACATTATCTACTAACACACTCCTTCTTGGATTTAGTTGTCCTATTTGTCTTGCGACCTTTTGCCTTCCGAACATACTTCTTCTTGATTCTTTTTTCAAAACTTTCCTTAACCTTCTTCTTTGACTTCTCCAACTTTATCCAATTTGTCTTCCAATCGCTTCCAGCGTGTTTCCTATACGCGAAGCATATTCTCACAACTTTCTGAAACTCTCACTACTAGAAAACTAGGCAATTGCGACCAAAATTTGGGACCAAAATAAGGCGGTCGCAAAATTACCGACCAATTTGCGATCAAAACCAAAACCATTGCAAAATTGAAGACCACCCAAGATTCGGTCGCAAAGCGGTCGCAAATTTTGTGACCGCATTTTACCGGTTGCAAATCAGTTCAATAGTGGTCGGAAAACGGTTGCAAATAGAAGAAAAATAAGAAAAACAAAAGTTGCGACCGTTTAAGCGGTCGCAAATACGAGAATAAATAAACAAAAGTTGTGACCGTCTAAACCGGTCGTAAATACGAGAAGAATAGAAGAGAAGAAAAGTTGCGACCGTTTAAAGCGGTCGCAAATACAAGAAATATATAATAACTCATTTACACTTATTAGTTCGTGGATTTCAAGTGAGGATTTTTTTTAGGAAAATCTATTGCCATTTTTTAAAAAAATAAGATAATAACACATACAAATAAAATGAGGAATTTTTTAGGAAAATCTATTGTCATTTTTACCTGTAAAATAAAAAAAAGAGTTAAATGCCATTTTAGTCCCTGTGGTTTGGGCCATTTTGCCAGTTTAGTCCAAAGGTTTCATTTTTAACCTGTGGGTCCAAAAAAGTTTCACAGTTGCCATTTTAGTCCACTGGGTTAACTTCATCCATTTTTTCTGTTAATGGGAAGGCCAATTCGGTCATTTTGTATGTAATTCTGTTAACTAAAAGGACAATTCAGCCATATAAAATGACCGAATTGGCATTCTCGTTAACAGAAAAAATGGATGAAGTTAACCCAGTGGACTAAAATGGCAACTGTGAAACCTTTTTGGACCCACAGGTTAAAAATGAAACCTTTGGACTAAACTGGCAAAATAGCCCAAACCACAGGGACTAAAATGGCATTTAACTCTAAAAAAAAACATTAAATTAATATGTTCAGGGTAAAAAACTAGCATCAGTCATAAGTTCTGGGTTATAAATGACAATAACCATTAGATCAATTAAAACCAGCATCAGTCATCGTTCATCTTCCGCTCATCGTTCAATTAACAGATCTGCGACTCCGGCAATTCAGTCAAAACAGATCCGCGTCTCCGGCGATCTGATTCCGGCGATCATCGTTCATCATCCTCTTCCGCTCATCGTTCATCAAAACAAATCTGCGACTCGCGGTAGATCTGGTATGTTTCTCTCTTCCTATCCGTTCCTAATCCTACTCATTGTTAACAATCCGACTGAAATCCCCTTCCGAAGTTCGATTTGATTGTGATTAGTGAGCTTGAGATCTTGCTGTTGAGTAGTTTACACATAATGTTCTTCAATTTGTTGTATTTTTTTATGATATATCCTTTTGGAGCCCTAATTATTATGAAACTTGAATTAGGTTTTATCTGAGTTCAGTTTTGAATCCGGTTAGGTTTAGCGATTTCAACCTCACTTCTTCTATTCTTCGTCTTCATCCCATCTACTAGAGAATTCGTCTGCAGATATTTGTTAAGGTCAGTCACATTCTACACCTCTTGCTTAACAATTTTAGTCGATATAGTCTGTAATTTATCTCTATTTCGGTAGATCTGTTTGTAATTTAGTGTTTTAGACCCGTTTTACTCTCAGATGAATCTGTTTTAGGTTTGAATATGTGTATATGTACGTGTATGTTGATCGTAATCGATATGTTGACTGTAAGCAGTAGATCTTGTATTGACTTCCGTTGTTTTGTTTGAGTTATCATTTATATGTGTTTTCTCATTTTTGTTTGTTTGAAACACTCAGATTTAAGTAATTGTTTCATTTTTAATTAATCGCTTACGAATTCGTGCTGTTTAGATTCAAATCAGTTTGTTTTTCATAGGCAATCTCTCGATTTTATAATAATTTCTTTCGATTTGTTTTGTTTAAGTGTGTAGATTTGTTATGAGCTCTGTTTTAATTTGATAATATCAGTGAAAACAATTACAATCGTTTTTCTGGTTTTTAGCTTTAGAAAACACACAATTTTTCATAGCAAAGAGTATTAGATGGTCCAAAATGCATTACATAAGATTCTAGCTGCTGATTCTTTAACTAACCTGACATTACATAATATTCTAGCTGCTGATTCTTTTTACACCTACTATCACCAACCTGAGGTCACATAGTCATCTAGGTCTGTATGTATGGGTCACTTTTGTGCAACTTGAATTATTTTACAACGATTATGAGATACAATTGTTGTTGGGTTGAATTTTTCAATTTTTCTCATCCTTAGGTTTGCAAGATGGGTCTGCTTTAGTTGATTTGAAGTTGATGACATTACCAGAATTTTGTAACACCCCGAAAACGGGCTTGGTAATTAAACTCTGTTAATACTAAAAGACGGGTAACGTATCGTTATTAGTAAAAATAACCCGGCAAATATTTGGATTTAAATAAGAAATCCTAATATTAAATAAAAACGAATCAAAGTTTTAAGGAATTAAGTTTATAAGAGCCTGAGTTAACGGGACTTAAAATAAAACGGGTTATGACTTCCCGAACCCAGTAAGCTAACTAGGAATAATTAACCTAGTTAATAAGAGGGAATGTTACTAGAAATAAGTAGGTTATGGCCTACTTAATAACTAACCAAACTAGAGGGACTTAAGTTGCAAACAAAGGGACTTGATTTATAAAAACTAAAATTCAAACACAACACACACTTAGTGTGTGTGCGTACGACCAGGGACAAGAGCAAGGAGCTCAAAACCCTAGATCAACAAATTGGTCAAATTGAAGCTCGAATCAAGATCCAAATCAATGCATGAACGCGTAGAAACGATCACCAAGTCAAGGGGATCGTGAGGTATGTTGAATTTCTAACATTCGTGAAGTTGTAAAAATTTGATAATCATCCTAATCGCGAATTAGGCATGAATTAGAGAAGCTATGGCTAGATTAGTGATGTATACTTGCTTAGGAACGAAACCCTAAGTGAAAATCATGCATATGATGCTATGACTTGAATGATTTGGTGATTACCTATATGTGTGTTAAATGGGTTTATTGACAATATGATGAACACTCGGATTAGAGTGTTAATTTGATGAATATTGATTGTTATGATATAAGTTCTTGATGTAGTTCATGAACACTAGACATAGAGGTTTGATTTTGATGTAAATTTTGGTGAAAATAATTAGTTATGAACTAGTTAGTAAATATGTGAAATTATGCACATTAGGTGTTTGTTAAAATGCCTAAATGAGAACTAAAGTATAGAATTTAGAGTGAAAACGCGTATTTGAATGATATGGTAATTACGCGTGATATGAAGTGATAAGAGTTCTAAATACTATGTTGATTTAGACTTAATATAGTAAACATGTGATTGAAAGTAGTTAACTTTAGATAAGTTAAGTTAACTAATCATGAAGCCGAATAGTAGCTTCGGCATAGAAAATAAGTGAGGTGGAATAGTCGTGATTGTTAATGACTAATTTAACCGCCTTGTAAATGTTTGACAATAGTTTGACGCGTAACAAGCTAGGTGAAAGCTTGGAAGAGGGAGCGGGTCAAACGGAGCAAGTACGGAAAGAAAAGCGTGGCGTGGATGCGAGGTAAGTGTAATTTACACACTTATGTAGAATACTCGTTTATTCGATACGTTGTAAACGTGATAATGATAATATTGGAAATATGGAAATTTGTCATGTGTCGACTAATGTAAATCAAGGATAAAAGGATACCCATGGTGTAAGCCGAAATGGGTTGAAATTGTAAGAAAAGAGTGTAAAAGAAAAAGGGTATGGTTATAAAATCCGGGATGGGATGGATGTATGAATTGGAAATCAAAAACGATGTTTTTGATTAAATAAATAATGTTGGGCATATAGTCCAAACGGGTCGAATGGTGGTGATAACACCATTTGACAATATCGACTAATGTGGTTGTCAAGTCTTATGTTAACAGGACCGATTAGCAAATCGGATAATTGCGTCACCATTGATGGTGTGATAATGAAAACAAGGTATAAATCGGGTCTACTTGTTGATCCGGGCCAGGTACGCGTAATTATGTTGTAGTTAAAAGTGCTATTTTGGTCGAATAATTTGAGAGAGAGTCCTTAGTCATAAAAGGACTAAAATCGACCAAAACGCCCTTGTAGGCTAAATGGAACAAACGATCCTTAAAGGTTGTTTGGAAACGAGTTTTATGACTAGGTAAATACTTAGAATAAGTATAGAAACTGAAAGAGGTATTATATTAGCCAAATGGCACTATTTGAGTTTTTGCCGTAAAATAATGATTCGAGAGGTAAAATTTGGTTTATATTGATCACCACATTAAACCCGCCATAAACACAGTTGTGGTGGGAGATTATAGGATAAGAAATGTGGTGATGAAGTGCTAGAAGTAATCGAAAGCGATTTTAGGCTCGAAAGCGCTTAAATACCCTTAACGGGTCAAAATAAGCATACAAGCAAAAACGGGTTTAAATTGTGTAATAAACCTATGATTAGAACCTAATATAGTAGGTAACATTAATTTGAAGAAGTGTATGAGATATAGGAATCAAATAAATACGTTTGTTTGATAAAATGCATAAACGGGTTAAAATTCGGTAAAAAGGTAACGAGTCGAAGGCTTAGAAGTCTCGAAATTTCTTATGTTGGATGTAGGATTTTAACTCCATAAGATGGAGGATTAAATTACGGACGCGTAGGAAAAAGAATCGGGTAAAACGGATCAATAACGAAGAAGTTATGGCCGTTTCCGTGAAATCAGATCGTGCTGGGTATGTACAGCATCAGCTGAAGGCAACAGGCTGTGAAAAACAGGGCTAGGCGTGACACCTAGGCCCTTGGCGTCACGTCTAGCCCCCTAACTCCGAAAATTGTTAAATTTTGTCATTTTTAACCCCTGTACTTGTTTGAACTTAATATTTGACTATCAAAACTAACTTTTAAGTTGGTTTTGATCATAGGTGAATGCCAAGAGTGCACGGATGAAGATCAAGCGACGAGCAAGAACCGAACACGATCACGAAATAAGCTTCCGCACTATGTATCGTTATTATGTTAAACGACGAACGTACACATGATATGTTGTATACTTTTTAAATTGTAAAAAGTTTTAATAAACCCGTAATTTCCAATGCATATGTAATCTTAATTACATGACTGTTTTTCGTAAATGATACGTTAAACCTTAATTTATAAGAACGGGTGTTACAAGTTGGTATCAGAGCCTTGGTTTAAGAGATTCAAGTATGGTGGGAAAACTATGCTTGGACTTAAACCTTATGCTCTTAATAAAGATTGGTGTTCGGTTCGTGGCTTGATCGCAAATCCGGTAAGTACATGTATGTTAATAGTTTAGCATGCTAAAGTGTTGTAAACAACACATAGGGCTACCGTGTGATACACGTTACCCCAATTGAAATGATTGATATAGCTGACGAAAATACGTGCATTGACGCGTATAGTAGAAAAAGCCTTGTATTAGAATACGGGCGATTATTGAAGTAGATGTTACTAACTTTTGTGAATGTTTTAATTGAAGGACACTCGCGTTTGAAGACGACGAGAGTCAAACGAATTGTGGATATGATGATGGAATGGTCCGAGATATGACAAGAAGAGCATGCTCATTAAGGACCTAAATCGCGTAATGGTCGCGAACAAGGCTAATGGCAAGAAAAACCCGTTAGGGCAAGCATTTACCAGGTGCACGTTTAAATTATTGCATGAATATAAACATGCAACCAATACGTAGAAATTGATAGTTGCAGATTTAGATTGAAAACTTGGACAAACCTGAATAGAATACCTATCCAGGATATTGTTTCCAAGAGAAACAAATAGAGGCATTACTTACATAGGGTGTAATGTGAAAATTATAAAAAGGTCATGTATACCAGGTGTTGATCGCTTACTCTGGCCAAGTAAGTAGTGAACACGTGGTACCATGAACTTCTTATGATGGACACATTTATGTCCGATGTAGTAAGGGTGGGGTGAATGGGACTAACTTAAATGGTACCCAAATGAATCAAATAAGTAAGACGTTTGATGGTAAACATAAACGTAAGTCGGATGACGGAAGCGTATTACGTAAGAATAACGAGCCCGAGAGAAGGGACAAGGATTAAGTAAAAAGAAAATACAGACCGACCAATAGGAATGCTAAGGCATAGGGATAAAAGCTTGACTGTCAAAAGTGATGAAATTCACATGGACAAGTCAAACGAATTGAATAAAGAATAAAGGACTTGATTGAATAAAAGCGATGGATCTCGCTAAGACGACCAAATAAATTAAAATAACGTCTAAAACCATATAAAAATGGTTACTTGAAAATGATTACGGTAAAGATACCCGATGAATGGGTAGGATTTGGAAAGAATGCGTAAACCAAGAGACGGGAACGCGAAACAGAAAGTCAAAAGACTCGGAATATGAGTCATGACTAAAAGACAATGAGAATTTGCAAACAGAAATGTTAATAAATACGCTCAACTATTTTAAAGTTGAACGGGTCGAATAAAGAACAGAGTTTGATGTTCACAAGTGATGAAATTTCACACGAACAAGTCAAACGAGATAAATAAAGTGTAAAAACTTGGTAGTGCAAGTAAGCGCAAACCGAATAATGGAAGCGCGAAACATTAATGAACCTACGTGATGGCTCATAAAGGAATATATATAGGAAAAACGCAAACTAGCGAAACAAAAATGTTAAAAACATTAAAATAAAAGAACCCGGGTAATGGGACGTAAAGAAGTATAGGTAAGAACCGGGTAACGGTAAGTGTAGGGCAAACTGACGTGTAATTGACGTTAGAAGTCAAGAAGTCGGAAAGATAATTCAAGAGAAAACAATGCAGCCTTAGACTACGGTCAAGGTCAAAAGAAATCCAAAAAGTAAAGGTGAATAATTCTAAAACATAAGAAGGGGTGCCTTAACGCCATATGCGTATATAAATGTATACACATTTGAATAAAGACTCGAAGAAAAGATGATCTACGGGATCATCATAACCTACGGGATATTAATTAGAGCAAAGGTCCACGGGGCCAAAATGACCCACGGGTCATGAATTGAAGCAAAAGGATCATAAGGGCCTCGCCTCAAAGAGGTGAAAGCCTAAGGAAATAGCCTACGAGGTTAAGTGAAGGAACCTACGGGTCGATAGTGTGAGGTAAGGGAACTTGTTACGATTCCCCGTATATAACTAAGATTTTAAAAGAATAAATTATGGACTGTCAATATCATGTTATGGATAATTGACAAAAGTTAAAGAAAAGATCCTAAAACTAAAACTTCGATTTTAGTAAGAAATAACGTTGTTACAAATATAAATTCTGATAGGAATTTGAATAGTAAGCATGAAAGGTTCAAGTCTTGACACTGATAGGCGCAAGACGATATATTCGAAAAGTGATATTTTCGAAAATAAAAGGTTGATACAAACTAAACACGATGTGACACGATCACGGTTAGGAAATGTAATGTGAAGTAAAATCACATTATAACCAAGCGAGCGGGGAAAAGTAACGGGACTAATAAGTCTAGTTAGTAAGACCGGTTAAGGCCAGTAATTCAAATCAATAAAAATTGGTTTGCTTGTAAGCGGTGGATTCGGTATAACTGAACCGAATAAATAAATCTGAAAACAAAAGAAATTATTGCTAAAAGTGAAATATTTCACTAAAGACCTTTAAACGGGTCAAGGTAACGGATTCACCAAAAGTTCGATAATATATAAAAGTGATGGAAATCGCTAAGTTAACTAAACTAGTAGAAATAACGGAATTACGTTATTTCAAGTTACATTATGTCGTATGAGGTACGTAGAGGTTCTGTAACCAAAAAGATATTACCATAATTTTTCTGGTAATACTAACAATTGGTTAAAGTATGAATAATGCTTAAGAGATTACTCAGGTCAAACGCATTGAGTTTAGAACTCAATGAACTATGTAAGTAAGGTTTCGAGGACGAAACCTCTTTAAGGGGGGTAGACTTGTAACACCCCGAAAACGGGCTTGGTAATTAAACTCTATTAATACTAAAAGACGGGTAACGTACCGTTATTAGTAAAAATAACCCGGCAAATATTTGGATTTAAATAAGAAATCCTAATATTAAATAAAAACGAATCAAAGTTTTAAGGAATTAAGTTTATAAGAGCCTGAGTTAACGGGACTTAAAATAAAACGGGTTATGACTTCCCGAACCCAGTAAGCTAACTAGGAATAATTAACCTAGTTAATAAGAGGGAATGTTACTAGAAATAAGTAGGTTATGGCCTACTTAATAACTAACCAAACTAGAGGGACTTAAGTTGCAAACAAAGGGACTTGATTTATAAAAACTAAAAATCAAACACAACACACACTTAGTGTGTGTGTGTGTGTGCGTACGACCAGGGACAAGAGCAAGGAGCTCAAAACCCTAGATCAACAAATTGGTCAAATTGAAGCTCGAATCAAGATCCAAATCAATGCATGAACGCGTAGAAACGATCACCAAATCAAGGGGATCGTGAGGTATGTTGAATTTCTAACATTCGTGAAGTTGTAAAAATTTGATAATCATCCTAATCGCGAATTAGGCATGAATTAGAGAAGCTATGGCTAGATTAGTGATGTATACTTGCTTAGGAACGAAACCCTAAGTGAAAATCATGCATATGATGCTATGACTTGAATGATTTGGTGATTACCTATATGTGTGTTAAATGGGTTTATTGACAATATGATGAACACTCGGATTAGAGTGTTAATTTGATGAATATTGATTGTTATGATATAAGTTCTTGATGTAGTTCATGAAAACTAGACATAGAGGTTTGATTTTGATGTAAATTTTGGTGAAAATAATTAGTTATGAACTAGTTAGTAAATATGTGAAATTATGCACATTAGGTGTTTGTTAAAATGCCTAAATGAGAACTAAAGTATTGAATTTAGAGTGAAAACGCGTATTTGAATGATATGGTAATTACGCATGATATGAAGTGATAAGAGTTCTAAATACTATGTTTATTTAGACTTAATATAGTAAACATGTGATTGAAAGTAGTTAACTTTAGATAAGTTAAGTTAACTAATCATGAAGCCGAATAGTAGCTTCGGCATAGAAAATAAGTGAGGTGGAATAGTCGTGATTGTTAATGACTAATTTAACCGCCTTGTAAATGTTTGACAATAGTTTGACGCGTAACAAGCTAGGTGAAAGCTTGGAAGAGGGAGCGGGTCAAACGGAGCAAGTACGGAAAGAAAAGCGTGGCGTGGATGCGAGGTAAGTGTAATTTACACACTTATGTAGAATACTCATTTATTCGATACGTTGTAAACGTGATAATGATAATATTGGAAATATGGAAATTTGTCAAGTGTCGACTAATGTAAATCAAGGATAAAAGGATACCCATGGTGTAAGCCGAAATGGGTTGAAATTGTAAGAAAAGAGTGTAAAAGAAAAATGGTATGGTTATAAAATCCGGGATGGGATGGATGTATGAATTGGAAATCAAAAACGATGTTTTTGATTAAATAAATAATGTTGGGCATATAGTCCAAACGGGTCGAATGGTGGTGATAACACCATTTGACAATATCGACTAATGTGGTTGTCAAGTCTTATGTTAACAGGACCGATAACACCATTTAGACTACGGTCAAGGTCAAAAGAAATCCAAAAAGTAAAGGTGAATAATTCTAAAACATAAGAAGGGGTGCCTTAACGCCATATGCGTATATAAATGTATACACATTTGAATAAAGACTCGAATAAAAGATGATCTACGGGATCATCATAACCTACGGGATATTAATTAGAGCAAAGGTCCACGGGGCCAAAATGACCCACGGGTCATGAATTGAAGCAAAAGGATCATGAGGGCCTCGCCTCAAAGAGGTGAAAGCCTAAGGAAATAGCCTACGAGGTTAAGTGAAGGAACCTACGGGTCGATAGTGTGAGGTAAGGGAACTTGTTATGATTCCCCGTATATAACTAAGATTTTAAAAGAATAAATTATGGACTGTCAATATCATGTTATGGATAATTGACAAAAGTTAAAGAAAAGATCCTAAAACTAAAACTTCGATTTTAGTAAGAAATAACGTTGTTACAAAAGTTGAAGAGGCAGGGGCGTACACTTTATGGTTTCGGTGATTAAGGTCTCGAATAGTTGGGATTTGGTTAGGTTGTGTAGAGGTTTGTTAGGCGGTTGTGTAATTGAAGTTTGTTTGGGAATCAAGCGATTATGAATTGATTTTGCTTTATTTTGGTTTTATTATTGATTTGAACTTCTGTTGATGTTCGTATCTGTTTTGTGAACTTCTGTTGATGTTCATAAAAAGCTTTTGTCGTAAAACGGTCAAAAAAATAGTAGACCTTTTTTTCTTTATTTATCCGTTGGAATTCTGTAGGAAAAAAAAGATAGTTTCGTAGGAAATGCGTAAGAAAAAAGAATAGAAGTGTGTAGGAAAAAAAAACCAATTTTGTCAGAGTTACGTAGGAAAAAGGAATACATTCCGTTAGAATTGTGTAGGAAACAAAACTAGTTTTGTAGGAAATGCGTAGGAAAAATGAATACATTCAGTTGGAATTGTGTAGGAAAAAAAATATTTCCGTAGGAACTGTGTAGGGAAAACGAATACATTACGTTGGAATTGTGTAGGAAGAAAAAACAAATTCGTAGGAATTGTGTAAGAAAATTAAAATTTAATAAATATTATATAATAAATATAAATATAATTGTTTTAAACACAAAATTTTAAAAAATAAATATTCCGTGGGAAATGCGTCGGAAAGTTAAGAAAATTAATTCCGTGAGAAATAAGTAGGAGAATTTTAACGAAACATTTTTGTGGGAAAGGAGTAGGAAAATCCGTAGGAACTGCGTAAGAAAAAAATTACCCACGAGGAGAATTCCCACAGCCATTTTAGTGGGAAATCCGTGGGTAAACGCAGTTACCCACGGATTTCCCACGGAAATTGACGTAGGAATAGTAGCAGTTTTCTAGTAGTGGTGGTTTACAAAACTCAACAAAACACAAACACTTAAACTGAAACTCTATCCTAAAATATAGACTCGTGACACTTTCAAGACACAAGACTAAGCTATAGACATTATCTACTAACACACTCCTTCTTGGATTTAGTTGTCCTATTTGTCTTGCGACCTTTTGCCTTCCGAACATACTTCTTCTTGATTCTTTTTTCAAAACTTTCCTTAACCTTCTTCTTTGACTTCTCCAACTTTATCCAATTTGTCTTCCAATCGCTTCCAGCGTGTTTCCTATACGCGAAGCATATTCTCACAACTTTCTGAAACTCTCACTACTAGAAAACTAGGCAATTGCGACCAAAATTTGGGACCAAAATAAGGCGGTCGCAAAATTACCGACCAATTTGCGATCAAAACCAAAACCATTGCAAAATTGAAGACCACCCAAGATTCGGTCGCAAAGCGGTCGCAAATTTTGTGACCGCATTTTACCGGTTGCAAATCAGTTCAATAGTGGTCGGAAAACGGTTGCAAATAGAAGAAAAATAAGAAAAACAAAAGTTGCGACCGTTTAAGCGGTCGCAAATACGAGAATAAATAAACAAAAGTTGTGACCGTCTAAACCGGTCGTAAATACGAGAAGAATAGAAGAGAAGAAAAGTTGCGACCGTTTAAAGCGGTCGCAAATACAAGAAATATATAATAACTCATTTACACTTATTAGTTCGTGGATTTCAAGTGAGGATTTTTTTTAGGAAAATCTATTGCCATTTTTTAAAAAATAAGATAATAACACATAAAAAATAAGACTTGTAACACCCCGAAAACGGGCTTGGTAATTAAACTCTGTTAATACTAAAAGACGGGTAACGTATCGTTATTAGTAAAAATAACCCGGCAAATATTTGGATTTAAATAAGAAATCCTAATATTAAATAAAAACGAATCAAAGTTTTAAGGAATTAAGTTTATAAGAGCCTGAGTTAACGGGACTTAAAATAAAACGGGTTATGACTTCCCGAACCCAGTAAGCTAACTAGGAATAATTAACCTAGTTAATAAGAGGGAATGTTACTAGAAATAAGTAGGTTATGGCCTACTTAATAACTAACCAAACTAGAGGGACTTAAGTTGCAAACAAAGGGACTTGATTTATAAAAACTAAAATTCAAACACAACACACACTTAGTGTGTGTGCGTACGACCAGGGACAAGAGCAAGGAGCTCAAAACCCTAGATCAACAAATTGGTCAAATTGAAGCTCGAATCAAGATCCAAATCAATGCATGAACGCGTAGAAACGATCACCAAGTCAAGGGGATCGTGAGGTATGTTGAATTTCTAACATTCGTGAAGTTGTAAAAATTTGATAATCATCCTAATCGCGAATTAGGCATGAATTAGAGAAGCTATGGCTAGATTAGTGATGTATACTTGCTTAGGAACGAAACCCTAAGTGAAAATCATGCATATGATGCTATGACTTGAATGATTTGGTGATTACCTATATGTGTGTTAAATGGGTTTATTGACAATATGATGAACACTCGGATTAGAGTGTTAATTTGATGAATATTGATTGTTATGATATAAGTTCTTGATGTAGTTCATGAACACTAGACATAGAGGTTTGATTTTGATGTAAATTTTGGTGAAAATAATTAGTTATGAACTAGTTAGTAAATATGTGAAATTATGCACATTAGGTGTTTGTTAAAATGCCTAAATGAGAACTAAAGTATAGAATTTAGAGTGAAAACGCGTATTTGAATGATATGGTAATTACGCGTGATATGAAGTGATAAGAGTTCTAAATACTATGTTGATTTAGACTTAATATAGTAAACATGTGATTGAAAGTAGTTAACTTTAGATAAGTTAAGTTAACTAATCATGAAGCCGAATAGTAGCTTCGGCATAGAAAATAAGTGAGGTGGAATAGTCGTGATTGTTAATGACTAATTTAACCGCCTTGTAAATGTTTGACAATAGTTTGACGCGTAACAAGCTAGGTGAAAGCTTGGAAGAGGGAGCGGGTCAAACGGAGCAAGTACGGAAAGAAAAGCGTGGCGTGGATGCGAGGTAAGTGTAATTTACACACTTATGTAGAATACTCGTTTATTCGATACGTTGTAAACGTGATAATGATAATATTGGAAATATGGAAATTTGTCATGTGTCGACTAATGTAAATCAAGGATAAAAGGATACCCATGGTGTAAGCCGAAATGGGTTGAAATTGTAAGAAAAGAGTGTAAAAGAAAAAGGGTATGGTTATAAAATCCGGGATGGGATGGATGTATGAATTGGAAATCAAAAACGATGTTTTTGATTAAATAAATAATGTTGGGCATATAGTCCAAACGGGTCGAATGGTGGTGATAACACCATTTGACAATATCGACTAATGTGGTTGTCAAGTCTTATGTTAACAGGACCGATTAGCAAATCGGATAATTGCGTCACCATTGATGGTGTGATAATGAAAACAAGGTATAAATCGGGTCTACTTGTTGATCCGGGCCAGGTACGCGTAATTATGTTGTAGTTAAAAGTGCTATTTTGGTCGAATAATTTGAGAGAGAGTCCTTAGTCATAAAAGGACTAAAATCGACCAAAACGCCCTTGTAGGCTAAATGGAACAAACGATCCTTAAAGGTTGTTTGGAAACGAGTTTTATGACTAGGTAAATACTTAGAATAAGTATAGAAACTGAAAGAGGTATTATATTAGCCAAATGGCACTATTTGAGTTTTTGCCGTAAAATAATGATTCGAGAGGTAAAATTTGGTTTATATTGATCACCACATTAAACCCGCCATAAACACAGTTGTGGTGGGAGATTATAGGATAAGAAATGTGGTGATGAAGTGCTAGAAGTAATCGAAAGCGATTTTAGGCTCGAAAGCGCTTAAATACCCTTAACGGGTCAAAATAAGCATACAAGCAAAAAATGGTTTAAATTGTGTAATAAACCTATGATTAGAACCTAATATAGTAGGTAACATTAATTTGAAGAAGTGTATGAGATATAGGAATCAAATAAATACGTTTGTTTGATAAAATGCATAAACGGGTTAAAATTCGGTAAAAAGGTAACGAGTCGAAGGCTTAGAAGTCTCGAAATTTCTTATGTTGGATGTAGGATTTTAACTCCATAAGATGGAGGATTAAATTACGGACGCGTAGGAAAAAGAATCGGGTAAAACGGATCAATAACGAAGAAGTTATGGCCGTTTCCGTGAAATCAGATCGTGCTGGGTATGTACAGCATCAGCTGAAGGCAACAGGCTGTGAAAAACAGGGCTAGGCGTGACACCTAGGCCCTTGGCGTCACGTCTAGCCCCCTAACTCCGAAAATTGTTAAATTTTGTCATTTTTAACCCCTGTACTTGTTTGAACTTAATATTTGACTATCAAAACTAACTTTTAAGTTGGTTTTGATCATAGGTGAATGCCAAGAGTGCACGGATGAAGATCAAGCGACGAGCAAGAACCGAACACGATCACGAAATAAGCTTCCGCACTATGTATCGTTATTATGTTAAACGACGAACGTACACATGATATGTTGTATACTTTTTAAATTGTAAAAAGTTTTAATAAACCCGTAATTTCCAATGCATATGTAATCTTAATTACATGACTGTTTTTCGTAAATGATACGTTAAACCTTAATTTATAAGAACGGGTGTTACAAATTTGGTTTCCTTATGTAGGTTTATATTGAAGTTGATGGCATTACCAGGTTCATATATGAGAATCCTTTCAGAAAAGAGATAGTAAAATCTACATATATGTGAAGAAATTCATCAAGCTCATTCATGAGCAATTATTGCGACATATTCAGGTCTTTTGATAACTTTTTCTACATCTTAAAATCAATAATTCATACACTTGAAGCTCCTAGGCTCTGATTAGTTATGATGTTTGTGGGCTCAAAATCGTAAATTTGTTGGCATCTTCAATATTGAGGACTATAAGAAAAACATTATTTGTTTAACTGAAAAAGGACTAACCATGTTCTTTTTGGAACAAAAACAAATAGATTATTAGATGGTCAGGATTAAAAATTAGAGATTTTGAATGGTCAACATAAACCCAAATTATCTTGACTTTCATTTAATATACTTTGAGCTTAACATGTACTTTTGCCATATGTGTGCACCACTAGGATGAAGATGATGTTGGACACAGCTGCAGATACCATTTCCATATGTAAAAAAGGTAATTGCCAAGTGTTGGAAATTTTAGTGAAAATGAGTTTTTCACTAAATATTTTGGACATCAATAATATTTATATATGTGTTGTATAAATAATTATTTATGGTTTGTGTTCAAACTATGTCCAAATAGAGCTAAGATGAATGAGATATCGAAGCTTGAAGTTGTATGTTTGGAACAAACAAAGATGAATAAAATGGATTAGTTTTGTCAACTTGTCCCACATAGGTGGGATGACAAAACTTAAAGTGGTTTATAAGGAGGAGCACTCCTTGTATATTGTTTCCTTAAAGGCAAACACTAGTGGGGACCCTTAAGGGTGCAACCACCCTTACTCGTGCACATATGCGTGCGTGCCATGGGCTATAGACCATATGTAGTGCAATTTGAACTTCGCACACCGCCTTTGTATTTTTGTCCATGAGCGTGTGGCCAGATACATGGCGGGTCCGATTATGGCGCACACTTGGGTAGCCTAGGCGGATATCATGGCATAGCGCATGTCGATGCAGCGCAAGTTCCTTAGGCGCATGGCGCACGACATTGGCCATGGCGAAGAATGCAAGTGGCGCGCGAGTATGGATGGCACATGACCGGGTGGCGTCCTGGTATGTGTAGTGGCATCCGTGTGATGTGCGGCTCCATATGGCGTGGTGTAAGGTCCATGTAGCGTGATGCATGGACTAGCAACTAAGTTCAGCCGCGCGCGCAGGTTTGCAGCGGAAACAAAACAGCTGGCTGTTTTGTCAAAGTATCTGTTTCAATTCGTTTAATTCTAGTCATTAAGAGAAATGACAGTTTTGACCGAACCACTAAAGTCCATTTATGTAGAGATTTAAACCCGTTTATTACAAGATTAATGATCTTGATTAATTGTCTAATTCATGACAATAATAATTGGGGTTTAATGACTTCTTTATGAGTGTGAGTATAAGAAGAGGATGATGCTTCATTCTAGAGATGATTGGAAAAGATGAGTAATACACACACATAAAAGAATTTTGTTCCATAGAAATTTAGAGAAGAGTATTCTCTAAATTGTCTTTTTCTTCGACTTCATATTTCCTAATTATATGTACACCAAATTATACCCGGTGTAATCTCGGGCATGAGTGCCATCTCCGGCAGTACACATACTGTTCCGGTTGTTGTACACTGGGAGACAGACCGTCTGAGAGGAGGCGCGGAATCTGTTTTAAGGAAAACGTGTTGAACACGTGCCTCAACCAAAATCCGTCAACAATTTTGCTTGTCTTGCAGCGGAGTTTCGATCTCGTAGATGCGGTTGAAGTTTTCAAAGACATTGGCTTTGAATCAAGATTGGTACAATTTAGTTGTATTTTATATTCGTTTATTTAGTTTTTGTAACCGGTATTGTACTAATCGAATTTCCCACAAATAACGAGAGTCTCGTTATTATTTATTATTTATTTTGTAATATATTTTGATAAAAAGTGAACCTAGTTTCTACAATCTTAAAACAGACTTTCGTGAAGATTGTTGCTACAATCTTAAATCCCTTCTCTACGAGGATTTAGGTTCACGAAAGTTAAAATATTTAATGGGATTTTTGTTAAAATCTTGAAAATATTTTTTGGGAAATATTTTTTAGTACATTGAGTCGGATTAATTTTATGATTGGAGTACAATCTTTAATCCGAATACCGGGTTGCAAAACGACTGTTTTGATTCAAGTTTTGCAGTTCATGGGTTTTTTGTTCGTGTTTAGATAAACCGAACCATATACAAAATAATACGTATTTCAATATGGTTTTGAAATACTAAAAGTTTCTAATGAGCGTATTAGAAATATATATTTTGTAACCCATACAAATTAAATGTTTGTAACGTTTAATTTATTTATTACAAGCTTTTAGTAACCATAATTGATATATTAATGTTGGTTTTAAAAGTCTTGGTATATATTGATTTTCTAATTAGCATATTAGAAAGTAATTATTTTATAAAATAACAAGTTTTAATATTTTCTAACGAGCGTGTTAGAATTGTTGATGTTGAAAGAATAACAAGATTAAAACTTTTTATCTCTAACGAGCGTGTTAGAATTTTATAGAATAATAAGTTTTAATATCATCTTTTTATATCTAATGAGCGTGTTAGATACGATGATTGTGTAAAACTAGCTTGTTAAACGAAGATTAAATTTTCTAACGAGCGTGCTAGAAAATATACGTTTAGATTTTCTAACGAGCATGTTAGAAAATATTATTATTTCAAATAATTACCGACGAGCGTGTTGGAGACAATTATTTTGGATAATAAACTTTGTAACGGTTTCGTCTAAACTGTTAAATTTCTAACGAGCGAGTTAGAAACGGATTTTTTCCACACACATTTAAACGATTTTTATTTGTTTATTTCTAATAGCGTGTTAGAAATAGTTTATATTTTTTATAAACTTCGAAACAAATTTTGTAATCGATTACTTCTAACGAGCGTGTTAGAAACGATTTAAAGAGTTTGATAGTTGTTTATTTTCTAACGAGCGTGTTAGAAACGATTTAGCGACTTTGTCAATTATTTATTTCTAACAAGCGGGTTAGAAAACGTTTATTTTATATAAACCAAAACGGCTTATGACAATAAATGATCATTTAATTTTCTAATGGGCGTATTAGAATTAGTTTATTTTATAACCAACTATTTTAATGATTTGCAATCGTTAAGTTCTAACGAGCGGGTTAGAACCGGGTTAACTATGATAAACTATTTAAGATGATTTGTAATCGTCTTATATATTTTCTAACGAGCGTGTTAGAAAAGATTTGTGTTCATTTCTAACGAGTGTGTTAGAAAACGCTCATTTAAACCAAAAGTGAATAATTGTATTCGTTTATTTCTAACGAGCGCGTTAGAAGCGGTTTACTTTATAAAAACCGAATATTTTGAATGTTTGTTCAACATTTAAATTCTAATTAGCATATTAGAATTGGTTATCATACAAACCACTCTTTTTAACGATTGATAATCGTTATTATCTAACAGCGGTTAGAAATGGTTTGAATATGATAAACCATTTATTAAAACGATGTGTATTCGTTTTATTTCAAACGAGCGAGTTTGAAATTGTTTTATTTATTAAACTATTATAAGGTTTATTGTATTGATTTGTAATCAAAACATAAAAAATATATAGTTTATTTTTTAAAACACTTGCAAAAACAAGAAATGTTTTGAACGAATAAAACATGTCTTTGCGAATTACAAGTGATTCGTTACTTCCATGAGAAGTATAACGTGTTCAACCATATAATAAGTCTCGGAAAGACTATTTGGTGAAAAACAACTCGATGTTGTTATAAATATAATAAGTTGCTCAACTACTTGCGAGTAGTTATTGTAAACAACTTTATATTTTGGTCAACTTGTGATTATTCAAGTTTAGAGTTTCAAGACGAAACAAGTTATACGTGTTCCATTGAGGGAGTACCTCAAAACATGACAGAACGATGTAATTGCGTTTATTTCGTTCTAAAGTGTGTTGAAAATAACAACACTTTGGGATTTGATGTTTAGATATCATTGGTGTATCCGTTATTTTGGACTACAAATAAGTTGTCAAAAGGATACACATTTTGATACAAAGTGTAAAAACTAATTTACACGAACACAACGAGCAGGTTGTGATCATGACTTATGTAATAAGTCACAAATCAAACATCAAACGTATAACGAGTTCATGAGAAACGTGGTGCATGGTTTGAGATGAAATGCATGAAAACAAGATATGTCATCTAATGTTGAGAGCATCAACATGGAAATGCACATGTAAGTTTTCAAAGAATATAACATATGAAAGAAATATATGTTATTATTGTAAATGATTTTAATAAATTTAGCAAATTTATTAACGGAAATTTACAATAAGTGATGGACTTGTAGATGCTTCTACCACCATCAATGTTGTTTAAACTATGTGGAGGCTTGGTCCTCAATTTGGGAGAGTATCCCAATACATGGTATCAATGAAACAACAACGTAAATGTATATATCACTATAGGCATACGTGAATGCTTTGTTGTTGAGAGTCAATCTAATTGGCTATATCTCAAGACTCAAGTGATTTTATACAAAGATTTTCATCAAAGTGACTTGGATTAAGACTTATGTTTAAGTCTTTAGGAAGTCAATGGTGAAGCCTTGGAGATAAAAAGGCAAATGAGTTATGATCCTAATGGATGAAGTTAACTATGGTTTTGAGGCTTTCCTAAAACCATTGGTTTTGGAATGGTGAAATAAAATTTCATTATTGTGTCTAAACTAAGAAACGAATGTTCGGAAGAGATAGTGCGTTATCTCTTAAAGCTGTGAAGAATCAGAATGATGCATCTTCTGTTCACATGCTAGAGTATTGTGGTCTAAAGCATGCTAGACTAATACTTGTTAATTTATATGCTCGACGGAGATTAAATTAACTTTAAACATTCAAAATATGTGATGACACAAGAACGAATTTTGTGATAACACAAAACTATAAATATAACTTCATTTTAGTCCAAATGGATACTTAATTTAAATGCAAGCAATGTGGGGGAGGAGCCATTTAAGAAACAAACCCTTTAGGGTATGAAGAAATGGTAGTTGAGAAGTTTTCTCAAACTCGAAATGAAAGGGAGAACCTTTCATCACCCCATTTGGATGTTATCCAATTACACTTAAATGTGGGGGTGACTTGCATTTGAATGTGTAAATAGTAGTTGAGAAGTTTTCTCAAACTCGAAATGAAAGGGAGAACCTTTCATCACCCCATTTGGATGTTATCCAATTACACTTAAATGTAGGGGTGACTTGCATTTGAATGTGGAAATAGTAGTTGAGAAGTTTTCTCAAACTCGAAATGAAAGGGAGAACCTTTCATCACCCCATTTGGATGCTATCCAGTTACACTTAAATGTGGGGGTGACTTGCATATATTGCAAACGCATGACCAAGTGGAGTACACAATGGTTATATGGAGTCAATCGAGTAGATTGGACTCGAATGCCAATTGGTTAGATTCAAAATCTAGTAAGATGTCAGTCATGACACACCAAAGGCATGGTGAAAACGTGTCCAGCCATGAATTGAGTTTCATGTCATTCTAAGACAAGGTACATAACTGGATCCAGGTTGAGATCACAAGTTATAAGTCTTATGAATTGACTAAAAGGCAAAAGTGACTAGCGAGTCAAGAACACGTTAGAACAACTTATCGCAATTTAAATTATCGTTGGTGACTTAGCGAAGTTAAAGATAATTTTGGATCCAACAACCAGTGGGTTGATAACAGATCAGGTTGTGGAATGGGACTAAAGCCATGGAAAAAGGGACATGAGGGAAACCTAACCTAGTAAACCATAATGCTTTTAATGATTTAAAGGGAAATCACCTATGTTGGAGAGAAGTGTGGTCGCTTCGAATGGAATTAGGGCATAATTCCTAGAGCTCCTGCAGAACCAGGAAAGTGCTCCATGACCATTATAGGACACGATAGTGAGGGGATGGCCCGGCTAGGGAAAGTATTGTGTGAATGTATATTGTCGTTTACACAAACGGGGGGTTGTTCAAGGACATCACGTCTACAAAACCCTAGTAGACTAATTATACTTCACAAAGGAAGGTTCAAAGGCAAAACCTACCTATCCTGCAATACTCGACTGTCGAGTTTTCATTGGGGAATTTTGTGTGTTTTAATCGATCTCCATTCATGTGGGGGATTGTTGGAAATTTTAGTGAAAATGAGTTTTTCACTAAATATTTTGGACATCAATAATATTTATATATGTGTTGTATAAATAATTATTTATGGTTTGTGTTCAAACTATGTCCAAATAGAGCTAAGATGAATGAGATATCGAAGCTTGAAGTTGTATGTTTGGAACAAACAAAGATGAATAAAATGGATTAGTTTTGTCAACTTGTCCCACATAGGTGGGATGACAAAACTTAAAGTGGTTTATAAGGAGGAGCACTCCTTGTATATTGTTTCCTTAAAGGCAAACACTAGTGGGGACCCTTAAGGGTGCAACCACCCTTACTCGTGCACATATGCGTGCGTGCCATGGGCTATAGACCATATGTAGTGCAATTTGAACTTCGCACACCGCCTTTGTATTTTTGTCCATGAGCGTGTGGTCAGATACATGGCGGGTCCGATTATGGCGCACACTTGGGTAGCCTAGGCGGATATCATGGCATAGCGCATGTCGATGCAGCGCAAGTTCCTTAGGCGCATGGCACACGACATTGGCCATGGCGAAGAATGCAAGTGGCGCGCGAGTATGGATGGCACATGACCGGGTGGCGTCCTGGTATGTGTAGTGGCATCCGTGTGATGTGCGGCTCCATATGGCGTGGTGTAAGGTCCATGTAGCGTGATGCATGGACTAGCAACTAAGTTCAGGCGCGCGCGCAGGTTTGCAGCAGAAACAAAACAGCTGGCTGTTTTGTCAAAGTATCTGTTTCAATTCGTTTAATTCTAGTCATTAAGAGAAATGACAGTTTTGACCGAACCACTAAAGTCCATTTATGTAGAGATTTAAACCCATTTATTACAAGATTAATGATCTTGATTAATTGTCTAATTCATGACAATAATAATTGGGGTTTAATGACTTCTTTATGTGTGTGAGTATAAGAAGAGGATGATGCTTCATTCTAGAGATGATCGGAAAAGATGAGTAATGCACACACATAAAAGAATTTTGTTCCATAGAAATTTAGAGAAGAGTATTCTCTAAATTGTCTTTTTCTTCGACTTCATATTTCCTAATTATATGTACACCAAATTATACCCGGTGTAATCTCGGGCGTGAGTGCCATCTCCGGCAGTACACATACTGTTCCGGTTGTTGTACCCTGGGAGACAGACCGTCTGAGAGGAGGCGCGGAATCTATTTTAAGGGAAGCGTGTTGAACACGTGCCTCAACCAAAAACCGTCAACAATTTTGCTTGTCTTGCAGCGGAGTTTCGATCTCGTAGATGCGGTTGAAGTTTTCAAAGACATTGGCTTTGAATCAAGATTGGTACAATTTAGTTGTATTTTATATTCGTTTATTTAGTTTTTGTAACCGGTATTGTACTAATCGAATTTCCCACAAATAACGAGAGTCTCGTTATTATTTATTATTTATTTTGTAATATATTTTGATAAAAAGTGAACCTAGTTCCTACACCAAGGTATGTGTCTTTTGGAAGATGGTCATAATTCTTCTTCAACACCCCAGCAGAACATATTAAACACCTATTTCTATCTCAAAGATAGTACCTGATGGTATTCTAATCTTTTTATAAAATGAATGACAAGAATAATGAACAATATCCGAATGTATCAAAGTAGAAACAATTTTACAGGCTTGCTTTATTGATGTCGGCGACGTGTTACAAGAAAACTTAATTACCGGTTCCCTCTTTAATTTTTACCCTTTTACAAAATGTTAAATATGACCGTTTACTTAAAATGGTAACTTTGACCCATTTACGAAAAAATTGACCTGTTTTCTATAAACGCTACAAATGTGGAAACTTTACAAAGTATCACCTCTTTACAAGGTTGGGTAGCTATTTTCCCAAATCACAACTGTAAAACTAAGTTTTTTTTTTTTTGAATTTCTGAGTCAAATGATAGTCAATGAAAGATTGTACAGTTTTCCTAATAGCCTATTTTCTTGATGCAGCTTGCACGCAAGCAAGAAGAATCCTATTAAAGCTACTAAAAGAATTCAAAAGGAAGAAAGGGAGAAAGTGAAGGTGGATCATCGAAATTTAACATTGGCGGATCATGACGCTCCGTAGCCGAAGTATGATACTAAAGCTTCATGGTAAAAATGAGCATAATGTTGGAAAGATGGGTTCAATAACTGTTCACCTAAGGGATAAAACCTTAACCTGAATCCACCCATTCTTGAGAATATGGGTCGAAATGACAACCTCTAGGTTTCATGTTTAACCTACTCTAACTAGATATTAGAAATTATAGATTATAGATAAATAATTGTGAAAGCTTTTATTATTTGCAATAAACTGGATACATCAATTCAAGATATAAAAATTCTTTACAAAGAAAATGAAGGTGCGGATTTTGCTCTTCCATCTTCTCCTCAAAAAGATCATGAGAAGGTAAATTGTGTTCATTGGTTGTAATACAGTTTCCAAAGGGTTACTTAGCACTTTTACAATTCTATTAAAGTTTGTTTGATAAACAATATACTTTGCCATTAATGAAGCATTATAACTACAAAGAATTCATCTAGATCATGTGTGAAGATGTCACCTGTTTACATGTTATATAGGCTCTCAAGGGTAAACTTTTTGTGGATGGATATGAAGAGAAGGAGTTGTAGACTTTTCTTGATTATATTTCTAGTGGGTTTGAACTCAACTTCATGGTTGCTGTTGATTTTACAGGTAAATGTGCTTTAATTAGTTATGCTAAAATGAAAATATCTACTAATGGTTAATTCTTGCAACCTCTCCACAGCTTCGAATGGTGATCCTTAAAACTCGGAATCATTACATTACACGGAATTCTAGATTGTATAAATTGTGATTATGCTGGTCATTAATATTTCACTTTGCATTGGTTTTATTAGATCGAAAGGTTGAACGTGATTATCTAAGATATAGTGAAAGAAAAAGAAGAAAACGAAGAAAAAGAATGGTCGAACGATATTATTGCGAGATTGGTGGTGGAAAAAAGAGAAAGATAAGGCGGAGAAAGAGGCTATGAATGAAAGGATGGCAAACATTGAAGCGATGCTAAAAGCTAGGTTTCAAAACATATAATCAACGACTTAGGTTTCAAAATGTATAAACACTTTGTTTTGAATATGTATTTTGTTATGATAACTTTGGTATTTGATGTTTCAAGTGGGATGTTCTATATAATTGTGAAATTTTGATAATATGTAAAATTTAAAAATTGACATTATATGCAGGTTAAAATAGAAAATGGATAAAAATAATTATTAAAAAATAAATAAAAATTGCGACCGTCAATAAATAAAAATTGCGACCGCAAAGACGGTCGCAATTTTTCAAAAGGCAAACAGTTGCAAAAAAGTCGCAGTTTGTAAAAGACAAGTGGTCGGAATACGATCGCAGTTTGTAAAAGCATGCGGTCGGAATACGGTCGCATCAAGACCGTCGCAACCGAAGTCCCACAAAACCAGGAACAGTCGCAATATTTGTGACCATTATAAAAGTCGCAAAACCCGGGTCGCAAAAGATAGCCGCAGTCGCAACTTAGTCGGAATAGAGCAATTACGACGGGTGTTTTTCCGATTGTAGTTCCGGTCGGAAAACGGTCGCAACAGGGCAATTGCGACTGGTTTGCGACCAAAATTGCAGTCTGAAAAACCTAGTTTTCTAGTAGTGTCTAGTGCTTGTTATCTATCCCTAATATCACAAAAGATGGGATTGAAGAACAACACTTCAATATACTTTTCAGATATATTCACTATCCACATTTGATTGTAGGATTTGAATAGTCCTCAACTTCTTTTCTTCACATAGTACCAATACTGCCTCACTAGTCCTTTCATTGTAATACCACCACTTAAAATTCTTACAGAAATCCTGTTCCATCTCTTGGAATCGTATTTTCTTCAAAGTTCTTGGAGGTTTGTAAATAATTGTATCTATTGGTAAACCTATGTCATCCTTCTCTGTTTCTGACCAGATTCTTTTTGGGAATTGTTGAGGGAAATTCTTCCATCTTGTTCTAACCTCGTAGCTTTATTGTTTGATGAACCATTATATATATACCCATTCTCTTCAATATTAATCAACCTTCTTCTTAACAAGGCCCTTTCATCATGATGATGTAGTGTCTTTATATCATTTATGAACCTAAAATACTGTACCCCATGTTCTTTTCTAACTGCAACACATCTAAGCTTTGGAAAATAATTTCAACTGCTCACATCACCCTTATACACCTTCTTATCTTGTGTAAAGAACTTCCGCTACCTAGGAGGAATACAGTTGTGTTTGATAGAATTCTTGAACAATTGATCATGTTTGTTTATTATCTCTTCTTCAGAAGGCTTAGCTGAATACTATTTGTCTTCAACTTTCCTGCTCAAGAATTCTTTAGTCTCTTTTTCTTTAAGATTGTCACACCCTGCAAAATCAGAGTTGGGGGTAACGACTGGTATCTTCATTGCACAATGGAAGTATAATGCTAAGACTTCTAAAAAGTTATATGCCCGCTAAGGTACTCGATCCCTGAAGGGTTCTCCTATTCCAACCGTGCCATAGTTTGAATGTGAAACTTGAGAAAGAACATTCTAAAAAGTCAACATAAGTTGACGAGTTCATAGTTTGTTTGAAAAGACTTGGAATAAATCTTTTTGATAAGCGGTTTAAATAATGTTGAGAAAACGTAACAAACATTTTCCTCGGCATGTTATTTGAAAACTTTGTACTTGTAAAACTTGTATAATCGTCATTGTCCACGTAAGACACGACAACATGTCCGCATGAGCCTATAACCAACCTCGAGCTAGTGAGTGTCTCGCCATATCGTGTACCCAGGACGATAGACTAGCAGTCGGCTATAGTTCCGAAATGTAGCGAGGACTTCACTGTAGGACAACCCAGTCCAACCGTTTGTATGTAGGACAACCCAGTCCCATCGTTTCTGTGTAGGACAATCCAGTCCCTAATTATAACTAGGACAATCCCGTCACTAGTCTTGTAACTCATGCATGTTTCGTAAAACGCGTATGTTTTATAAAACCGGTGTATTTTGGAATAAAGCTTTCGTAAACCATTTGTGTTAGTTGGAACTCATTTGTAACATGGTTTAGAAATATGTGATATTCTTTCATCGAATTCTTGTATGCTTTTGCAAAACCTGCATGTCCCCCCCTGAAAACATTTATAAAAATGTAAAACTGTAAAAAGTGGGAGTTATGAACTCATCTTGATATACTTGTGCAAGAAAAACTGACTTGAATCATTAGGTTGCTACGTGTATGCTAATACTATGGCATCCCTAATAAATAGTAAAAAGATAAGTTTCTAATTGAGGTAGATATAGTTATAATGTTCATCATTGAGCTCTACCGAATCGTTAACCATTTTATGGAAGTGTTGTTAACTTGATTTGAAACAATAATGTTATAATTGTTTAATCCCATTTATAGTGGGGATAATACTAAGTCTTAGGAACAACTTAGTTTCCGAGAGATTAAGGATATATATTTATATGTATCAATATAAATATATTTATGAAATGTCTCGAATAGTAGTACACATACATGAACAAGTGTGTGTCTAAAAATTATACACGTAAACTCGTATGCGGTTTTCCAAATATTCGTCATTTTCGGTAATGAATGATAACACGACTTGTCGTGCTTTTAGTAGAACGTACATATATATGCAGATATATATATGTATATAAAACATAGCCGAAATAATAGTCTTGCGTCTCATTTATAATTAGAAAAATAATTGTATAATTGTACGCTTGTTAGAATCAAATTTCGTTTGTTTTTACCGACATAACTCGGATAATATTATTTGTTAAGATCGTATGGTAACATATCGTATTTCATTTAGACGTTTGAAATAAATATAAATAATTACATTTATTTTATATGAATTTTTCGAGTTCCGTTATCTTGTAAACCACGTTCGTTGAAATGTTATAAACTTGTTTTTGTGAGTTATAAGAGCCGTCAATAAATATACGCTTATGTTTATATTTCATAAAATACTTTAAATCCCGATGTGTTTTGTTGTTAAAAATGATAACATATTCCGTATTATGGATTTTTATGAAAAACGAACAGAGTTTCCTCTACTTTAGAATAATCCCGACAATACAAGTTGTCGCTAATTTTCAAAACGCAACAATTTAATGTAACAATATATATATATATATATATATATATATATATATATATATATATAGGGCAAGGATAAATTGAAAACCCACTTGAGTTGAAGAAACTCTGAAAACCCATTAATAACCATTGATTAAGCTTGATCGATGGCTGAGATTCATTTTGGGCCATCAGTTGATTTTGAATCCCTTTATCTCTATTTTTTAATATATTTGATGTACGTAGAGGGCAATATGGGAAAGATTAATATAATCTCTTACAAAGAGACAAAACTCTGCATGGTGTAAGAAACCTTACATCGGCTACATCATTACCCTAAACCTACATCACTACATCAGTCTTCAATATTTCAAAAACCACAAAATACACTCTCTCTCTTTCATAATCTTCATCAACCCTCTTCATCTATACCCAAAATCACCGGAGATATTCAGACAAAAAGCATAATCCAGTGAAAAGTCGCTTGAGATATTGAACAATCGCCGCAGAAAATCGACCATCGCTGGAGATATTCAACAATCACCGGAGAAAATCAACGATCGCCAGAGATATTGAGCATAAAAACGAGGGTATTTCAGGTGCGTCGGTTCTTTGTTGAATAGAGATTATAGGGTTGTGTTAAATAGAGATTATAGTGTTTTGAAGAGTTTTCAAACTGCCCGGTTCGTTTATACCCATCTGGGTTTTCTTAATAACAGGTATCGTTAGGGTTTTTACTTTCTTTTGAATAATCTCACTTCTTAATCGCTTGGATACAACGGTTTTTTGGGTGAATACATGATCAATTCCGGTGGGGGGCTGTTAATTTGGATGAATAGGGTTCTTTGTTGACTAAAATTGTCAACTTTATTTTAGCTATACAGATTTAGGTTGTGTTAAAATAGATATTATATGGTTTTAAAGAGTTTTGAAAGTGCTCGGTTCCTTCGTACCCATCTGGGTTTTCTTAATGACAGGGTAGCCTTAGGGTTTTTTCATTCTTTTGAATAATCTCAGTTGTTAAACGCTTGGATACAACCGTTTTTTGGATGAATACGTGATCAATTGGGGTGGGGGGGGGGCTCTAATTTGTGTGTTAATTTTGATTGAGAATTAATTTTGATTGAGAAAATAAATTACACTAATAGTCTGTAATTAGAAAAAACGGCTATTTAGGGTTTATCAATACTTAATCAGAAAAGTTAAAAAAAATTGAGAATTTTAGGGATAATAAAAACTATAAGCATAAAAAATGTGGGAAGAATGTTCGTCTGAGAAAAAAATCTTTGCTTGCTATAAATTGAAATGGGCCATAGTGATCTACTGGTGATTGTGGTCCTGTATTTGTTATCTACTGGTCATTTGTCTGGGTTATAAAAGTGATCTGGAGCATTAATTGACTGCCTCTTAATCTGATGCTTTGTTGGATTACGTGATACTTTGAAGTGATCCGCTGTTGCAGCTAAGAATAACAAAAACAAATCCAAGGAAAAAATGAGCCCAGGTGTTTATAACTACAAAACCTATGAAAAATTATGCTTACGCATTAAGTTACATGTTATTTTATTAATGTTGTTTACAATTAAAAAATGCAGCTAAAAAGGCTCGCCGTACCCCGGTTGTCGATAAGCGCATAAACAGGCAACTAATATGTACGTAATTACTTTGAATTCATTACATGTTTGTTGTCATGTCTATTTCTAATGTACATAATCTTTCTAAATAGTGACACCGGATACTAACACGGGCGGTCCAGCAACGCGAACAAGAGGAGGTAAAAAAGGCTTAAAATTAGTCTTTTTTTGTGATTTTTAAGACATATATTTTGTAAAGGTTGTTAATAGTTTGTGATTTATATAAAACTTGTACAAATGTAGGTAAGCAAGCGCATCGTGATAAGAAGTTGCAAAAAAGAAAGCTAATAAGTACGTACAAACATTTTTTTTCTTTCGCTTGTCTTGTAATTGTGTTTTATATGAACAATAAAACAAAGTTGGTGTCTCAGTTTCACCAGACAGTGATTTGGACATCCCCCGGGAAAACATGGAGAAAATAAAAAAAAGGTATGTTTTTTTATGTATAGAAGTTTCTTGGTTACATTTTTTTAAAATCTAATATTTATGTACATGAACTTTGTAAAACATTCTAAGTTGACGGCGATGATCTTTAGGAATCTAAATAAATATATACTAGAGGACGTACAGAACTGTTTTAGACGTGATCTTTAGGAATCTAAATAAATATATGTTTCGATAGTTTAATGCTAATTGTTAAGCTTTCTAAATAGTGCCACCGGATGCTAACACTGGCGGTCTAGCAACGCGAACAAGAGGAGGTAAAAAAGGCTTAAAATTAGTCTTTTTTTGTGATTGTTAAGACATATATTTTGTAAAGGTTGTTAATAGTTTGTGATTTATATAAAACTTGTACAAATATAGATAAGCAAGCGCAGCGTGATAAGAAGTTGCAAAAAAGAAAGCTAATGAGTACGTACAAGCATTTTTTTTCTTTCCGCTTGTCTTATAATTATGTTTTATATAAATAATAAAACAAAGTTGGTGTCTCAGTTTCACCAGACAGTGATTTGGACACCCCCGGGGAAAACATGAAGAAAATAAAAAAAGGTATGTTTTTTGTCTCTATACGTTTCTTCGTTACATTTTTTTATATCTAATATTTATGTACATGGACTTTGTAAAACATTCTAAGCTGATGGCGATGCGGGCGGGCCAGCAACATGTACTAGAGGTGGTACAGAACTGTTTTAGACGTGATCTTTAGGAATCTAAATAAATATATGTTTCGATACTTTAATGCTGATTGTTAAAAAAATGTATATTTACAGGTCAGCAATCACAGGCGGATAGCAAAGCAAAGAAAATTGTCAAAAGGAAACTAATAGGTACGTACACACAACTTGTTTCGTTCTTTATAAAGCATGTAAACCGTAACTGACAGTTAGTGTCTTAGTTTCAGTGGACAACGACTCAGAGATGACTGGAGATTTGTTAAGTAACAACACCTTGGGTCACAATGGCCATGCGATTCTGCCAAAAAAGGATGCAGTTGTTGTGAGGAAAACCAAAAAAGGAAAACATGCAGGGGTGAAAAGGCGAAGTGGGAAACAACCAAAAACCACACATAAGTGGTCTAAAATAAAAACACGTTCAGCGCCTATGCAATTGTACAAATGCATCAAGTCTCTAACCAGTAACCAACAAGAGGACGTGAAGAGGATGGGGTTTGGTAAAATGCTATCATTCAACGTCAGTGGGATACCTACAAAACTTGCACACTATGTTGTGGACCACTTCAACACTGAAGAAACAATAAATGTTGATGTTGAGTCTGTCCATGACCTTATAGGAATTCCTAACAAAGGGATAGACATGCAAAATGTACGAGCATATCAAAAGCTTGATGTTGCTGTTATGGCATGGAGAAAACGATATCGTGCACGATTTGTGGCACCGACGAATTTGGCAAAATCTATAATCACAAGTGATGAAGCCAATAGTTTCAATTTCTGACTAGACTTTCTAATGTTATTCTTAACCGTCATGGTTGAGTGTAATAGAAATGGGCGGATAAAAGAATGGATTTTGAAAATTTTTACTGGAGATACAGATTTCAATAAAATAAATTGGTGTGCCTATGTGATTCAGCAAATTAAATCGTGTAAAGATGGATGGAAGAGGTGTGATCCTGATTCTCCATTTTCCGGGCCACTCACAGTTTTGGCTGTAAGTGTTTTTTGTAAGAAAACTTACTAAAAATATAGGTATACAAGATTTGTTTAATTATCTTACCACTTGGCATTGTTTTTTTTTTTGTGTCATTACACAGCTACTATATGTCGACCGAGTTAAATGCACCAGATTTGAAGTTGACCGGTCAATAAACCCAATCGTATCCTGGAATAAAAACGAACTGAAAAAAAGAGAAAGATTGGAGATAAAAAGAGGTGGCTTTGGTAGAGGCGAGTTGCATGAAGTCGCTGTGGTTCAACGGGATTCAAGAAAAACTGAGTTACGAATTAATGATGAAGTTCTCTGTTAGGATCTGAGTTTCTTTTTGATTGTGTTTTGTTTGAGAATTAAGAAGATGAACAAGTAATTGCAGCGGAAACTAAATGGAAACAAACTTTCACACACAATCAAATAGGAGAATTGCTTTCAACACACATGTTTAACATTGAACCGAATGATTAAATTTATTTCAATCTTCAATTACAACTTTGCATGCATGTATTACAAACTCCCCCTCAGCCTGAGCTCACAACGGTTTGTTCGTACAGGAAGACAAGTGCTGAAAGAGCTAATAGAACAGTACAGGGTACTGTTCTATTTATAAGCACGAGCAAACCACTGAAGCATCTTGGCTGACGTCACCATGAAAGTGACATCTAACCTCCTAACAACCTGTAACTACTGATCTAATACAACTACTGCTATCAAACTACTGATTACATTACAATACAATAAGTAAACAAACTACTGCTTCTCATTCCACTGTTGTGACTCCAGCAGTACTTTATGTCTTCAGTAGTGCTTGACCTAGATTAGTAGATTGAGCATCAGTGTTAGTCTTCAACAGTTCTTTAATGATCAGTTGTTGTAGAAGAGCAGTAGATAGAGGTCATCAGTTGTTTAGCCACTTTTAAAGGGAGAGAATGAATACAAACATCTGCTTATTATGGATCCACTGCTCTGATCCAGTTTTGGCTTTAATCAACTGTTCTTTTGGTAGGGTTCAATCCCAACAATCTCCCTCTGGAACAGATGATGCCAAAACTCTTCATTATTCTTGGATCTTTATTGTCTCATCAAAAGTTCCCTAACTTGGCCTTTGAATTGTAATTCAAAGCCCATGGAACTTGTGTCATCCTCCTCCCTGCACAGTGGTATCTCAAGTAGATCTTGAAGATCCTTAACACACAGGCCTAGTGCTTGTTCCCTTGATATGTGCTCCACTTTCCCATTGGATTTGAGCAATGTCAATACATGGGTCTGTTTATCAGATTTCCACTTTAGTATCTTTGAATCCTTTGGGTTTCTTGGGAGAGGTTTATTTGTTGATGAGTTTGGAGATGGTGGCCTGGTCAAAACATTTTTGGCTATATTTTGAAGAGTTGCTGAGCTTTCATTTTCTAATGCCATTGTTTTTATAGCTTCTTTGAAGTATTCAGCCTCTTGTTCTTTTTCTTCTGCATCAGTCAGCTTTTGCCTCTTTCTTTGGTTTAACACAATGACCGAGGTATCTAATGATATGAACAGTGGTTCAGAAGTATGTACCTGCTGCTTTTGCTTAGCAGTGGTTTTGTAATCCTGCTTCTTTAGAAGCTTAGGATCTGTTACTCTCCTTTTTCTTAGCCTTTCATAAGCCTCATCAGTGTATTGCCTTGTCCATTTTGATATCGCTTTGGCAGTTCCAACCTTTGCATCAACCAATTCCTGCTTCTTTCTTTTATACTCCAATGTAAGATCATCAATTTTCTTTTTGTATTTGCTCCAATTTGGTGCTGACCTTTTCATGCCTGGATCTCTCTTTATTCTTTCAATTCTATTCAGTTCTGCTTTGAGAGCAACCAGAGGCCAGTCTTGGAACTGTTCAGCAGTGGCAGGGTAAAATTTTTCACTCAAAATCAGCTTGATAATGTCTTCTTTCAGATCAACTTGTAAACCAGCTTCTGGAGGCAGGTTGGACATTTCTTTGCTCAGGTCTCTGGCATAGTCTTCTAATATTTTGACCTTGGTGAGCAAAAACTGCATATGACTTGAGACTTCATTCTCACTTTTCCCTTTGCATTCAAGTCTAGCTCTGGATTCAGCTTGCCTAGCTTTGAGCTTTAAATACTCATTCATGTTGGCTGGATCTCTATAACCAATCAGAGAAGGAAATTTCCTTTTTGAAGGATCATCCACTGTGTAGTACTGTCTCATTTCATTTTTAACTGCCTCCAGTTCTAGTGGATAACTGGCAGCTACTGGTATAACATCAGCAAGGTCATATCCTTGAAGTTCTATTGAATCTTTGATTGGGTTGGCCAATTTTGGAGGAATGAAGGGTTGAGGCTTAATGGCTTTGTAAGGAGCAGATAAAATAGGATCAGGTGCTGGTATGTCATCATCATGCACCTGAAATTTTCTTCTTCTTGTGTACACCTTATCGGGAGAAGGTGTGTTTGTTTGAAGGTTTGGAACAAAAGGAATTATGGCTTGTGAAGGAATGTTTGAGGTGATGGGTGATTGACTAACAATTGTTGAAACAACTGGTGTCTCAACCATTGTTGTCATTACAACTGATGATGTGTCATTAGCTGTGTTTTGCTTTTTGGCAGGAGGCTTTTGTGGAGGTGATGGAATATTTGGTGAGACAGTGGTTGAAGTGGTGGTGGCAGTGGTTGATGTGTGTGTTGAAGTGATGGTTGTTGCGTTACCAACTGCTGAAACCACTGAAGTACCAACAGTTGTTGATACAACAGGTGTTTTAACAGCTGTTGGTTTGGAGGTTTGATGTGAGGAGTTTTTGGAAGTTTGAGAGGCATGTTTTGTGAGTCTGGAAGGTGTGGTTTTGGGTTGCCTCACTTTTCTAGTGGGCTGCCTTCTTTGGGGCTTAGGATTTTCTTCATCCTTGGGCTCTGAAGTACCTGAACTTCCATCTCCATAAACACTTTCTTTTCATCCTCAAACCTTGACTTACCCTTTGCCTCCATATCCCTTTTCTGCCTTTCCTTTTCACCAGCAATGGCATTTAGGGTTACATCAACCTTTTTGGACCCATCTGGTTTAGGGATGTCTGCAAGCATACTAGATTTATCTGGTGCAATGTACAGACCATCTTCATATCCCTTCTTCTTTTGCTGCTTTAATTTCTCCCCCTTTTTGGCATCAGCTGGAGGAGGATTATCATAAATTATAGGAGGAGGAGTAGAACCAGTGGTTTTCAGCAAATGGGCCTTGATTGCCTTTATGTCAGCTTGTGTATCCATGAACCTAGCTTCCATCATATTTCTGATCTTTTGAACTTGTATGTCATGTTGCTGATCAGCATATGCTCTTTGTTGGTGAAGCAGAGGTTGAAATAAGCTCCAAAGCTCAGCAGCAGTGGGAGCAGATGATGAAACTGGTATAGCAGTGGATGGTACCTTTTGTGCTTTCAACAACTGTTGCAGCATGTCTTTGATTTCTGCAACAGATGTATCAAGTTTGTCAACTCTATCCGTCAATTCTCGGTACATTAAACCATCACCCAACTTAATGGGATCATCTGATTTCCCACTAGCAGTGGTTGTATCAGTGGTTGACTTAGGGAAAGTTTCCCAAAAGTCATCCCCTGATGCCCCTTGTTCTTGGTACTGGGGACTTCTTTCTCCAAAAGAGGTTACCATTTTAATGGAGCCAGTAAATACTGGAAACTCCATGGGCCCCATAGAAGAAATTGCCTTCAAGGAAGTCTTAGGGATGAAACTACTGTCCAAGTGTAATCCAGTGGGTTCAACACTTGTAGTAGCTGCTTCACTTGAACTACCACCAAGAGTTACATGTAACTCAAGGGGTGTAACTTCCTCAGTTGTTGGTGGGTTAGCAAAGATAGGGAGCTCAGACTCAGTCACTTATGGTGGCATACTCTCAGTGATAAGTGGTTAAGAGGAACTGATTTCTGTCTGAGCTATATCAAGTGCATCCAACAAAAGTTTTGTTTGTGGTGGAATTGTGGCAGTGAGTATTGGGGTAGAAAGAGAATTTGCCCTGGGCAGTGGGCTGTGGATGATGGAATCAAGTGATTCCAGAGCATCATATTGTGGTGTCCCTGTTCTTGCAACCTGTTCTTTTTTAGAAGAAGCAGGAGGAGTTTGAGGCTCAGGTTGAGATCTTTCTACCAACTATTGTGAGGAAGTAGCAGCAGTGGTTTCTGGTGACTTTTGTGTTGTCACTGGCAGTTGCTATGGGATCTCATCTTCCAGAGTTGCCTTTTTTGTAGGTTTGGGGGGCTTTTGGGATTTATTTTGTCTTGGTCTTTTGGTGGATTTAGGTGTGGGTTTCACAGCAGTGGGTTGGCTGCTATGATCACATTGAGCAGTGGGCTCAGCAGCAGATACCTGAGGAGCAGTGGTTGCTGCTAAAGTCTGCTCAGGGACCTCTGCTTGTGTTTTGGTAATTTTTGACAGCCTTGTAAATGTTTCAGGTGTTAGGCTGTTTATTTGACAAGGTTCACCTTGGATAAGCACATGTGCATTATCCTTGGAATTTTTTTTATTAAAATAGTAACTTAAGAACCTTGGAAAGAGTAAAAAGGTTTTCTTATTAACATTTTTTACCAAATCATTGAAAATCTCCTGGGAGTAGTTAAAATTTTCCTCATTCATGATAGCATAACCCAAGTATTGGATCTTCAACGGAATTTCATTGAAAGCAGTGGTTTTGTTGGATACACACATCAAGAGGGTATGAAATAAAAACCTTTGAGCAGGAGGAAAATTGCCCTTTTGTAAAGTTTCTTTCTTCATTTCCTCAGCATACCCCCTCTCAATAAAATCTGTTTGATACTCGATTTTAGGGAAAGAATTTTTACCTTGAAGATCATCAAGTTCAAATACCTCCGAAATGGTTTGAGGTGTTATTGTGACGGAAATACCATTTATTGAAGAAGTAATGGCTATTGGCGTTTTATCAATACAATCAAGCTTAGCATTTTTCCAAAACTCTTGCTGGGTTTTCTTGTAAACTGGAGCATCATAGGTCAACAAAGTTTTGTACTTTGACGACGAAAGAGCGTCAATAATGGAGTCGAAAGTGGTGGTGTGAGTGGGTTTTACAAGTAGCCCCAAATAATTGTGAGGAGCTTTGAATGGAAGATCATCGGCCATTTTAAATGGTGAATGATTTTGTGAGATGATGAAAAAGGGAAGAAGTTGTGTGTTTTGCACGAGGAAGAAGACGGTGAGTGATTTGAGAGAAAAAGATGATAACTGCTTTGAGAAAGGAATTTTGAATTCGATTCGACAGTGAAAAACCCTGTTTGGGGTTTGATCAGGGTTTTATAAAGGGAAAAGGTGAATGCTGACGTGGCAGCGGTTACAAAAGATCTGACCGCTATGTACTGTCCACGTGCCAACCTCTTATGGTAATGGAAGACAGTTGTTTAGAAAATTACTAATGAAAGAAGTATCAGTGGTTTGTGAAAAGGACAAATGAAGGCAGTGGGAGACTTTGTACTATCAGAGGATAGCTATCTAGCAGTGGTTTAAAGCACTGATTTTGAACAACAGTGATTACCAAAGAAATGAGAGAACAGAGGTTGACTTTCAGCAGTTGACAGCTTTTAGCAGAACAGATGTTTGAACTAAAAACAATGGTTATGGCAGACTTTTAAGGATTTATGAAAATATTCATTTTTAGCTATTTTTAAGGATGGATTTTGATTTTCTGAAAATATTTTAATACTTTTATTCATAGAAAAACAGGATTTTTCCTGTTATTCCATGTTCAGCATGCAAATCCTAGAGATCAGACTTTCAAAGGTGGATGTGTCTAAAGCTTTTGTTAGCACATCTGCCAGCTGATCTTTAGTTGGAACATGGTGCAGAGAAATCAAACCTTTTTCATAGCAATCCCTCACAAAGTGATGTCTGATGTCAATGTGCTTGGTGGTTGAATGAGAGACTGGATTTTTGATGATATTTTCTGCTGCCTGACTGTCCAACATGAGAGGTGTCTTTAGGGCCGTGATACCAAAATCCAGCAATTGATTTTGAAGCCAAAGCAGTTGGGCTGTACAGCTTGCAGCAACTATATACTCTGCCTCAACAGTGGATGTGGAAACAGCTGCTTGCTTTTTGCTTTGCCAAGACACTAAGCAATTGCCTAGAAATTGGCACCCTCCTAAAGTGGACTTCCTTGTTTTGTCACATCCAGCAAAGTCACTATCTGAGAATCCTGAAAGCTTGATATTTCCATCAGCTGGATACCAGATACCAAGTGTGGGAGCACCTTTTAGGTATCTGATTATCCTTTTTACAGCAATAAGGTTTGACTTTCTAGGGGCTGATTGGGATCCTGCACAAACACATGTAGCAAACATGATGTCTGGCCTAGATGCAGTCAGGTACAATAAAGACCCAAGCTTCTATAAAGAGTTTGATTAACCAAATCATCCTTTTCATCAGACATGACTATTTTATTGGTTGCTATGGGTGTACTACATGGTTTACAATCATCCATCTCAAATTTCTTTAAACGTTCTTTGGCATATTTGCCTTGATGGATGAAAGTACCATTTTGCAGTTGCCTTACTTGGAGACCAAGAAAGCACTGGAGTTCACCCATTGCACTCATCTCAAACTCAGCTGTCATGAGTTGTTTGAACTCTTCTCATATTTTAGCATATGTGCTTCCAAAAATGATGTCATCCACATAAATCTGGACAATCATCAAGTCTTTCCCCCTCCATTTTAAAAACAGTGTTTTGTTTATTTTACCTCTTGTGAAACCAATGGAAAGTAGAAAGGTGGAAAGAGTTTCATACTAGGCTCTTGGTGCTTGTTTCAAGCCATACAAAGCTTTATTTAGCTTGTAGACATGATCTGGATTAAATGGATCCTCAAAACCTGGAGGTTGACAAACATATACCTCTTCTTGAATCTTGCCATAGAGGAATGCACATTTGATATCCATTTGATACACCTTGATGTTGTGGTTGACAGCAAAGGCCAAGAACAGTCTAATAGCTTCCAATCTTGCTACAGGGGCAAAAGTTTCATCATAGTCAATGCCCTCTTCCTGTCTGAAACCTTGAACCACTAGCCTTGCTTTATTCTTGACAACAATACCCCTTTCATCAGTTTTATTTTTGAAGACCCACTTTGTGCCAATAGGACTTACATCCTCTGGCAGTGGTACAAGCTCCCATACTTGTTGTCTTTTAAACTGTTGGAGCTCCTCTTGCATGGCTTCTACCCAGCTGTTGCCTTTTAGTGCCTCTTGTTTCTTGACTGGCTGATGGAGAGATAGGAAACCAGTAAAAAGAAAGATGTTTTGGGATTGGCTTCTTGTGAGCACCCCTTCACTGATGTTGCCAATGATTTGGTCAGGTGGATGAGACTTCAAGAAGATTAACTCTCCTTTGTATGGAACAATGGCATTTAAGGGTGAAGGCTGCAGATGGGAATCATCTGAGCTAACCACTGCTGGTGACTTTGATGATCCAGCAGTGGCTACAAATGGAGGTGGAGGAATAGGAGGAACAGGTGTGAAAACATGTTGACTTTTATCCACTGTTTGATGGCTTTTGTCAACAGTAGTTGATGAGAATGGGCTACTTTGGTCAACAACTGTTGAGGTAGCAGTGGTTAAGCTTTGACAGCTGTTTTGAACATCTGCTGCTCTTCCAATTGAAACAGACTTTTGTTGTGGAATGATGACTTCATATCCATAGTCAGATGGAGTATTTTCTAATGGACCTGCATTGTTAGTCTTGACAGCAACATTTTCAAATGTGAATTTATCAAGATCAAATAATTCTGCAGGGTTTCCTGGGATTTTTATTGATGAAAGTTCATTGAACTTCACATTCAAAGTCTCTTCCACTGTTTTGGTCCTTGTGTTAAACACTTTGTAGGCCTTAGCAGTGGTTGAGTATCCCAGATGATAACCACAATCAATTTTAGCTGCAAACTTTGAGATAGAATCTTTTAAGTTTAAAATGAAACATGGGCAGCCAAAAACTTTGAAATATGAGATCAGTGGTTTTATTTTATACAGCAGTTCATAAGCAGTCTTTTGATGTCTAGGGTTGATTAAAACTCTGTTCTGGACATAGCAAGCAGTGTTTACTGCCTCTGCCCAGAAAGTTAATGGCAAACATGAATCAGCAAGCATGGTTCTGGCAGCCTCAATCAATGTCATGTTCTTTCTTTCAACAACCCCTTTTGTTCTGGTGTTCTTGGAATGCTGTACTGCCTTACAATTCCTTTTGACACACAGAAATCATCCAACTCCTTATTTCTGAACTCTGTGCCAATGTCACTCCTAAAGACTTTTACTGGCAAGTCAAGTTGCTTTTCAACCTGTGTAACAAAGTCTTGCAGAATGCATGCAGTCTCATCTTTGGAGTGTAAAAAGTAAGTCCATGTAAACTGATGTGTTGTAAAACACATACATTTATCTTATGTAAATTGTATTATTTTTGATAGTTTTAGAGTCATTTTTATTAGTTTTTAGCTTTTATTTTATTAGATTGTTTATTACAGGTCTTGGTGCATAAAGAAATAAAAGCGAGCTAAAACGGGTCATAAATGAGCTGCTTCATCACAAGAAGAAAAAAAAGGAAAATAAACCTACTGGTGACTAGCAGACGAACGAAAGAGGGGAGCAGAACATCATACGCACACTCATACAAGTGGGTTCGATTCTTTTTATTTTTAAACAATTATGAACATGTTTTCATCTTTTAGACTTTGTTTTGAATTTGAGACAATGTTTAGAGGCTAAAACTTTTAAAGCCACTTAGGTTCGGATGATCTTTTGATGCGTGTTTGATGATTATTTTGACTATATGACTTTGACAACGTTTTGGAGTAAATTGGTTATAAGTTGTTGCTAAAATTGATTGTGTATGTTTTTGTTTTGCTGAATTTATTGATTTGGTTGATGAGTTTAATGCTTTTGGTAGGAATAAGTCACCACTAGTTGTGTTAAAACTCGCTTTTAGGTTGTTTATTCGTGATTCTCAATCTAATTGTTTGAACTTGGTAACAAGTCATAACATAAAATCAATTTAAAATCAGCTAGACATTAGTGTGCACCCATCTTCTTTGATTCGAAAGATAATTAGAAGTTGCTAGGTAATTCTGTGCATTGTTTGGTAGTTTTGAACACTTGATAACTCGGGGTTCGTCTGCTTATTCTTGCGTCAGTCAGTCCTAGGATTTTGGTGTATCATCTTATAGCTTGCTTCACATATAGAGGGTTGGTTAAGGGTAATCATTTGCAATTTAATATTTGTGGGATTTAGGACCTTTAATTAGGCTTGTTTCCTTATAGCACTCCATCACACGTTTTGGTTGTTTTATTGGTCGGTTTTTAGGTTCTTGAGTTAGTGGGTCACTTTCCTTGTTACCTAATTACTATAGGATTTATTCTCTTTCACAAGAGAGTAGTCAGTTAGAAACCGAAACCTAAGTCATTTGTCAAATTGTTATCTTCACGTGTCATTATTGATTCCTACCTAAGTGGTTTGTTCATCTCTCCTGGTTAAGTTCACCGTTTTTAGTTGCCTTCGTGTTCGTTAGGTTCGTTAGCTAGTAAATTTAGTTAAAATGTTATTTAATTAATTCTAAAATAAAAACCAAAATTTTAAAATCAATTTAGGACTAGAATTGTGATTAGGGTTAATTATTATAGGTGCCAGTCTAGAGTCCACGGTTCGATACTCGGTCTTGCTAGTTATACTACTCTCACGTCCGGTTCACTTGCCGTTGTGTGTAGTTAGCGAGTTCCACTTTTAAAACTTGGTCATAAAAATTAATTGCAAAAATCACACATCATAAACCTAGAAAAGTCATCAACAATAACCAAACAATATCTTTTCTTCCTAAGACTCATGACTTTAACTGGGCCAAACAAATCCATGTGAAGCATTTGCAAGCACTTGGTTGTTTTGGACTCTTCAATGAATTTATAGGTGCTTTTATGTTGTTTTCCTTTTAGGCAGGAAACACAATGCTCAGGACAGGTGAACAGTTTTTGAGGTAAACCTCTTACTAACCCCTGTTTTTACAAAGCAGTGATTGTCTTGAGATTTGTGTGCCCCAATCTCCTGTGCCATAATTCTGTCTCTTTGTTAGAGGCAGCTGAGAACAGACAAGCATCAGTCGTAGGGCTCTCTTTTGACATATCAACTACATAAACATTGCCACTCCTTTGAGCAACAAGTTGGGTTTTTCCATTTTTTATTATTTCTTCAATCTTTTCAACCATTTCTGGTCCAACAATCCTACAACACTCCTTTGTAAAGAATGAGCCATAGCCCTTATCACTCATTTGTGAAACACTTAGGAGGTTGAATTTTAGATTGTCTATCAGATTGACATTTTCAAACTTAACATTCCCAGACTGAACTATACCAGACCCCATAACCTTCCCTTTACTATTATTACCAAAGGATATATCACCCCCTCCATGAGTTTTGAAATCCTTGAGTAGGGATCTACATCCTGTCATGTTCCTGGAGCCTCCACTATCTACATACCAAAGACTATCTAAGCATGCAGAAGCTCACTGCACATCAAGTAAAAGGTTAGTTCATTAGGGTCTCCAAAGCCAATAAGGCTTTGGATGGGGTCTCAACAGTGTCTAGGTTAAGTTTAGGTGGATGGACAATGGTTAGCTCAGGGGTTTGGACAGTTTTGGAACTGTTTTTCTCTAACCACTGTTGGGGGTCTTGCCCAATTATCTGTTGGTACCCAAAAGGATGCCTGTTCACTCTTGGTTTAGAAGGCCTTTTGTAAGCCTCATAAACATGTGGGATCCTTTGGTATGGTGGTTGTCCTTTACCTCTTTGGTATTGGTTGGTAGGGGGTGCATCAGTCACCTGAACATCTCTTTTAACAGAGATTTGGTTCAGCTGTTTTGTAACAGCTGTTTGAACGGGTACAAACAGTGGTTGATTCTTGGTAAATTTGACAGATGGGTTTGATGAACTCAAGGATGTTTTTGCAGTGTACTCATTCTTTTTTACATCAAAGGATTTGAGATACACACATTCCTGAGTTTTGTGGTTTGATTTACCACAGATGGTGCAGCTCTTAGCAGGTTCAATAACACTTGTTTTGTTGATATCATATGCTTTTAGATGAAAACAATCTTTTGTTAGATGATTCTTCTTTTCACAGAAATCACAAAATAAGTTTTTAATCTTTTCTCTTTTTTTCTTCTTCTTAGACTCATTTGCAACAGAGTTTTGAACTACTGTTGGGATGTCCTTAAGAGGAATGACTTTTTCCTTGGGAGCTTTTACACCATCAGTGGTTGTGAAGTCCGTGGGCTTGAAGTTTTCAAGAATGTCACACTCATCAGACCATCTGGGTTTAAATTGATATTCCTCAATCTCTTCATAAGTTGAAGAGTCCATTGATCTTTCAAGTGTGATTTTGTTGCCATTTTTATCAGTTATTTTGATTTCTTGGCCATTCTTGTTTGTTGGAATTATTTCAACTGAACCAGAATCATTTGCAGCATTGTTTTCAACTTGGTCATGTTTTCTAAAACCTACACCAAATTTTACATTGCTTTTGATCTGTTTTTCAAGCATAACTTCATAACCTTTGCAGGATTCCACCCATTTTTCACAAGTGATTTGGGTGGCTTCCAACTCCTTTTTGCAAACATGATATTTTTCCATCATTGTTTGGAGTTGGTCCTTGGTTATGCTATGCTCTTGTTTGATGCTGCAAATTTCACTTTCTTTTTCATTCAACTTGTTTTTTAGTTCTTTTAATGACTTTTCAAATTGAACTTCAGAAGTTAACAACCTATCCCTAAGGTTTTCATTCACCTTTTTAATGTTAGCAAATGCTATGATGCATTTGTCTGAGCACAAATTTTGAAGAACTTGAGGTGATACCTTGGATGCAGCCATCATGGCACAATCATATGTATGATCATTTTCTTCATCAGCTCTTTCTTCCTTTTCACCTTCTTTCTTTTCTCTTTCTTCTTCTTCTTTAGACCAGGGGTCGGACAGTGGTTCCAACAGGGGTTTTGAACTTTCTCCCAACAGTACTTCATCAGCAACAGCAGTAACCACTGCTTCAGCAACTTTGTCCACTGTTTCAGCACTTGACTGTTCTTCTTCAGCTTCCAGCCCCTCCTGTATGGTCTCCAAAGCTACAAAACATATATCATTACCAGAAACAGTGCTTTGAGCATACAATGCAAAATTTTCATCTCCTAACTCCTCAGGTAAACTGCTCCAGTCAACCAGCCCTTGTGTGAAAAAGCTTTGTTGGTCTGGTTGAACCACTGTTGGTGCAGTTTGTTGAGGTGCAACTTGTTGCACCTGAACCTAAGGAGTAGCGGCTTGGACATACTAAAATTGGGGAACAGTGGTTTGAACATAATGCACAGGAACGGGGGTTGCAACATGTGCATAGTGAGCAGTGTTAACATGGGCTGCATGGGTATATTGGGCATAGTGCACAGTGCTTTGGTTGTTTTGTGGTCTAGGGTTTGAGCTGGGATGAGTAATAATTGGACCAGTGGTTTGACTCCTGCATTCCCTAGCAAAATGACCTAGCCTATTGCACTTATAGCACTTGATCTTGGACTTATCCAACCCCATTTTTAGATTCCCATGTAACCCTGTGAATTTTCTCCCTGTCCTTTTGTAAAATTTGCTAGTTCTTACACTTATCAATGCCAATTGATGCAAAATGTCCATTTCTTCAAGGTCAGTTGGATCAAAATGTTGTAAGTCATTGAGTTCAAAACACAGATTATCAGAGATCTGGCTTTCTCCATTTGCTGTGAAAGCAAAGTTTGATGAGTGAGGATCAGAGTTGAAGTTTGCACCAGCAGTTATGTCAATAAAATGATCATAACTTTGATCCTTACTGCTGCCAGACTCTTCCTGACCCAGAAGAGCTGTGTTGCCAAATGAGTAGTCATCTGCAACTTTGCCAAACTCTTGCAACTTCTTTTTCTGGTTTAACTCCCTTTCATAGGTCAGGAGTCTACCATGAAGTTGGGTCAGTGTCAGATCTTTGAACTCAACAGAGTTTCTGGTTGCAAAATCTATAGTGTCTCATTTTTCTGGAAGTGATCTTAAAAACCTACTATTAATATTTGATTTTGTAAATTCAGTTTTAACAAGCTTAAGTTCACTTATGAGACAGCTAAATCGCTCAAACTGCTGAGTTAATGTTTCACCCTTGATATGACAAAAGGTTTCATACTGTTGGTTCAAAATTTCCCTGTTGTTTTCAATAACTTCTTCAGTTCCCCCAAACTGTTCCTTCAGTGCATCCCACAATTCCTTGGCACTGTTACAGTGTAACAGTCCAGCATAGATTTCATTGGGTAATGCAGAAGCAACAATGCTAAATGCCTTGGCATTCAATTCAAATTTTTGATAATCCAGTTCAGTATAGTTCTCAACCTTCTTAGGTTCGTACTTGCCTGGATCCTCAGCACTCGGCACCATTGGAACATGTGGTCCAAAGATAACCGACTTCCAACATCCGGTATTCTGTTGAGCAAGGATGTGACCCATCCTTCTCTGCCAGCTGTTGTACTCATTTCGCTTAAGCATGGGTGGTTTGAAGAGAGAACCGATGTTATTGTTCATATCTTGTGATTGTGACATCATCCTGGTTGTTTTACAAGCACTGGTTAATCAACTTTGATCGTAATTAACCCTTACTTTGTTTTTCAATGAAACGAACAATTTAACAGTATCAACGATTATGAGCTGAACTATTTATGTCAAAATGATTGTTAAATCAAATTTGACTGTCCGAGCTCTGATACCAATTGTTAGGATCTAAGTTTCTTTTTTATTGTGTTTTGTTTGAGAATTAAGAAGATGAACAAGTAATTGCAGCGGAAACTAAATGGAAACAAACTTTCACACACAATAAAATGGGAGAATTGCTTTCAACACACATGTTTAACATTGAACCGAATGATTAAATTTATTTCAATCTTCAATTACAACTTTGCATGCATGTATTACAAACTCCCCCTCAGCCTGAGCTCACAACGGTTTGTTCGTACAGGAAGACAAGTGCTGAAAGAGCTAATAGAACAGTATAGGGTACTGTTCTATTTATAAGCACGAGCAAACCACTGAAGCATCTTGGCTGACGTCACCATGAAAGTGACATCTAACCTCCTAACAACCTGTAACTATTGATCTAATACAACTACTGCTATCAAACTACTGATTACATTACAATACAATAAGTAAACAAACTACTGCTTCTCATTCCACTGTTGTGACTCCAGCAGTACTTTATGTCTTCAGCAGTGATTGGCCCAGATCAGTAGATTGAGCATCAGTGTTAGTCTTCAACAGTTCTTTAATGATCAGTTGTTGTAGAAGAGCAGTAGATAGAGGTCATCAGTTGTTTAGCCACTTTCAAGGGGAGAGAATGAATACAAACATCTGCTTATTATGGATCCACTACTCTGATCCAGTTTTGGCTTTAATCAACTGTTCCTTTGGTAGGGTTCAATTCCAACATTCTCAATGTAAGATTACTAATCATAAATAGTTAGAAAATAATTATCTTCTTACAACATTAATTACAAACCGTATTTTAAAACTTTCTTTGTAGAATGAGAGTGTATCTATTGAAAAACATTTGGATGTCATGGAAGCAAAAAAGGTGACGGTGCAAACAAAATTGGATGTGGTGTTTAATGCTCATCCACATAACGAGCATTTTAAGAAATTGATAGAGCGGTTTGAGAAAATTGTACACTCTAGAAAAACAAGGGTATGGCTGGCGCCTGATACCCAACGGAAAAAAATTGCTGGGGTCCTCATGTCTCTCAACAACACAGTGCAAAACCCCGAAAATGATTACACAGAAGGTAATACGGATAACGGATAAATCACTACCCTGAAGATGTATTAACTTTTTCTACAAACTGTAACTAATTTGTTTTTTTTTTTGGACAAACGCAGACAATGAAGATGATGCCGCAACTACAGCTGAAGTGGCAAACATCGATGGTATGAACTTTTTTACGTACCTACTTAGCTTTTTTGCATTCCAATAATCGTTTACACGAAAAAAGTATTTGTAAGTATTTGTAGCTCAATATACTATGCGAGATAACTTTTTGTGTAATCCTTACTGAAACAATGAAATTGTGAATAAGAATGTACTTATCGCAAGTTCGTTCAGATTCGTTGAGCCAAAACTGTTTTTTTCCGTTCTTGAGATTCAATCGATTTACTCTTATAAGTTAAAATTTAACTTAAAAGCTACATTAACAAGGTCAATTTTGATAACATTCCCAAAGACTCTTTAAATATCAATCATTTGGCTCTCAATCATTTATAACACAAAATAATGATAATTGACAGATTCGAACATAGACGTTCATACAGGCACATGTGATAATAAGCTGTATAAAAAGCTCATTGGGTTGATTGCACATTTAACTGTTTTTTAATACTATTTTTTAAACGTATGTAGCATCTGGCGGGGATCGGGGTGATGGTGATGCCAAGCGAAGGAAGAAAGTTGTCTCTGCGAAAGGTAACTTTAGTGAAAGTTCAAAACCTTGGTGTGCATTAAATGGATCATGATCATTTACTGACTCTTTATAGACGATCATTTATAACACAAAATAATGATAATTGACATATTCAAATATAGACGATCATGGGAATGTGCCAGCTAAAAAACGCACTGCTGCGACTGATAATTTACAAAAAAAAAAAGGTAAGGCGCCAGAAGATCATTGGGTTGATTAGCACATTTAACTATTTTTAATACTATTTTTTTAAACGTATGTAGCATCTGGCGGTAATCGGGGTGATGGTGATGCCAATCGAAGGAAGAAAGTTGTGTCTGCGAAAAGTAATTTTAGTGATCGCAAACCTAACAAAAACCTTATGTGTGCAAAATCTAATCCTAATTTATAGTTTTGAAATAGAAACTCCAATATAGAAACATACACGACAACATAAACGTGCAATAATTGTAGATACAAAAATAATAAAAAAAAATCATAGTGACATCAATGTTACATTTCTCTACAAATAAAACAAAATGTAACATGTCATACTAACAATATCACATGTTTTTTAATACTATTTTTTAGACGTGCAATAATTAATCATAGCGTAAAAAGTCATACTAAGTAATGCGCTAAAAGTGAAGTTAACCACCTTATGAATGTGCTAAAATGCAAACTAAACGTAACATATGTGTATGTGACCTCATTTAACTAACTAGATGGGCGTGAGGGTGACAAAACACAAGAGATCATACATGATGAAGAAGGTGGCAGAGATACCACACCAGGTTTGGCAGCTACTACACAAAAAAGTGGAGCATGTGGAGTCATACGCGACGAAGAAAATGAGGCAAAACATCAAGAGAAGAAAGCTACACCAACAAGTAAGTTCTACGGTGTTTTTTTTTTCATTCAACCATTATATAAACTCACGTATAACCTGTTACATGTGTTCAATACCGATCATACACAAACAAACTAACACGTACATGTATGTGTACATGTAAATGAATAGAATTGGACAGGAGCAACGAAACACAAAACTTGCAACGATTGCTTGATGGGCCTACCTTTCAGCTACTCACACAAGACGCCGAACTAGGTAAGTCATGATTCCAAAAAATAAAAAAACGTGAACATGTGTTATTTCTGTACACAACAGAAAATCGGAGTTATAAAAACCAAAAGAAAATGCAGGTGCTGATGTCGATGAAACAGATAATACGGAAACTTCCGTACCAACTGATCTGCAAAAAAGTGATGGATTCTACTTGTGATGATGATGAACGTATGAAAATGTTCCGCGTAAGGATGAGGGACGCTGGCGCATTTGAACTCATTGGGATCAAAATGATTTTCTTTCCAATCCGAGAGAATGATCAATATTACTTGATTGTTTTCAATCTGCAAAACGGTGCAATAACCGTCATAGACCACAAGCCTGATCGCACACCCTTAATTGGCATTAGGGATCATCAAGATTACTACAATAAAGATACACCATACAAAGTGGTTAGTCATTCTCTTTTCTTATAAACATTAGGATGAAAAACAATAACTCATACCAAAACTGATTACTTTATTGTTTTTTTAACAGAAGCATTTGTTGGACGCTTATTTGGAATGTTCCGAACATCCGGCAAAGGATCAAATTGCAGCAGCCAAGATTAAGAGGTGTGATATCCATTGGGCGACCCCTGCGCATCCAATGGATAGTGCAGTATTCCTTATGCAGCACATGCAGAATTTTAACGGCATCAATGAACCTTTTGAATGTGGTTTTAGCGGCCACTGGAAGAAAAAGCAAAAATAGATTCTTGCCCTCTGAAAAAAATTCGCTACACGCATAATACTCTCTGATGTGAATTTAATGAAGGCTAAGGTTCGCGATGCTGCATTATCAGTGTAAGCTGCTGCTCCATATGCTAATGTTATGTTTTTTTGTGGACAACTTAAACAATTTAACTCGTACTTTGTCAGTTGCCTATCTATGTATTTCACTATTTATGTATGTCGTTGATCTGGAACATGTCTTTATGGGTACGTTTGATGTTACATTTTGGTGAACCATAAGTACACTAATGGAAAGTTTGACTAAGATAAATATTTTCATTTGAAAAGCATACAATAAGATGTAGTAAAAAAGGTGTAACAATGCAATGTTTTCGTTTGATAACTTTTTTGATCACTTTGACAATGAATAAAATGTAATACAATATTACGTCTAATATGTTTGTTCTTTGCTGTAATAATTAGCGTTAGTCAAACAGATGTAATTATCATTACAATCTATTTGTTACAAAAAAAAAACAATACAAAAAATACATGTTTCGTTACAAAAATCAGTACAAAAAAAATGTAACAGCATATATTAAATTGGGTCATCTCTTAGGTAAAGCTAACTACTCCTTGTTATAATATTTATATAAAGAAAAAAAAGTACAGTCTTACAAATTAATGCTCCCAGCTTGGAAGTGACTAATCTGCACAAAAAGTACACACATATACCAACACCATATCCAAGAAATATATCCATAGTACTCATTAATTATAATAATATATATAATATATATAAGCAAAAATAAAGTACAATCTCATATAAATGCCCCACGGGAATGTAAATTGGACAAAAATGAAGCATGCCATTGATGTTTACACTAAAGAAGGAAAAAGCATAAATAATAAAAAAGAAATAATGTGTACTTCTATTTTATCCCCATTGTTTTTTTGTCTTATCTTACACATTTAAAAAAAGAAAGGTATGAATATGCAGTGTCAGTGTAGCTCTCATGATTTGATAACTATAGTGCAAGCATTTAATGAATCCCAATTGTCTCTTTGTGATGTAATAATAAAAAAGTAAAATATATATACATGTATCACGTTTGGGTAAACAAAAGGAGGGAAGAATCAAAAGTTCAAAACTTTAATATGAAATGACAGCAACTTTAAACAACCTTGTTACATCAAATGTAAATGCTTGCTAAGAAATGTCAGCTTTGAAAAAAATATCTACTGGTTCAAGTACATGCAATCTCATATATGGGGTTTTTGGCAGGAAAATAAAAAAAAAAGGAAGGAACACTAATTATATAAGTTACATTTGTAAATGAAGTAAAAATGAAGGCCATAAAATGATTTACATTTGTCCATACCTGGAAATTTATGTAACTTCTTTCATATATATAATATAATTATGTGCCTCATAATTATGTTACATTTCACAATATAATTATGTTACATGGAAATATATGGCTGGAAATATATAATATAATTATGTTAAATTCTTACAAACAAAAAGAAACAGCAAAAAAAAAATACTTAACTTCTACGTTGGTTAGTGTATTACATTTAATGTTGATGTAAACGGATGTAAACAATGTAATTAATTTATCTACCTAACATCATTTGTTTGTCTATAAATTAAGGTGAAATGTAAACATTTGTTTCATCGCCATAAAAAAGTGAAAAAAAAAAACAACCTTATTATGTCTAGTTCAACATCACCATCTGACTCAAAACGGGTTACCAAACGATTGCGGAGAACTCTTTCATTCGAACTCCAAACTCCAAAATTGGATGGCAACCCAGAGTGTTCTCAAATCAAATATGCCCCTTCTCTTCCGTCAATGCCGCAAACTGTTGAAGAAAATCTTGCTATGGATGCTAAGCTTATAAGTGACCTCCTTAATAACACTAAACCTGAAGCAACAACACTTGATGAGATGTCGTTAGATGAGGCACTTTTTGATGTTGACTGGGGATCTTTTTACTCCACTACACAAGTTACCCCTGTCAAACACTCTTCATCTGTGGTGCTCGCTGACCAAGCTAAACCAGTCAACGCCACCCAAGAGACCCCCTGACAGTTGATCCAAACACTACCGATGATCCTGAAGATGATCCTATAGATGATGATTACTCTTATTACTCTCCAAACACTCTTGTCTCGTGGGCCAACCACAACCCGTGGGAGAGTGAGCTTAGCCCAGAACCACTAAGCACTGAAATCGAGTATGGCACTCCAAGATCGTTTCTTGACTAAAAAGTGGTGTTTATGTGAAGTTACTACTATGTGGTTGAAAAAAGAATGTGCCCCCATTTTCCCTCTCTCATGCAATATAGGGGCTACTTTCCTTATCCTATGTTGTTTACCATATTTAGTGTGAAGGTTATTATGTACTCAAGTATTGTGTTAAACCTATGATTTTCCAATCTATGTTATTCAAAAAATTGTGTCGTTATTATATGTTATTCAAGCAACCATCAACAAAAGCACATGATCAAACACAAATACAGCAAAAATGTACAAAAATCTCAGGGAAAACAAAAATGTAACACGGTACATAAGCACATGATCAAACACAGATACAGCAAAAATGTACAAAAATCTCAGGGGGGAAAAATGTAACATAGTAAAAAAAAACCAAAAAATCCATAACATAGAAAATTCTCAGATTCAACACAGCAAAAATCTACAAAAATCTCAGGGAAAAAATGTAACATGGTAAAAACAAAACCAAAAAATCCATAACATAGAAAATTCTCAGATTCAACCAAACATCAACAAGTACATACTACCGAAAATGTCATTAGCATACTAACAAGGATAATGCAACCAAGTACCACCTATTTCTTAATCTCAACAAACAATGGCAAAAACCTCAACAAACAATGCTAACAAGTAAGCTGCAAAACACTAACGCTAATATCAGTAACCATATAACCCTCTTCTTCTTCCGAATTTCTTGCTCACGGGCAAACAGTTCAGCTTGCAGGTTGTTGATGTTACTCAAAAGACATGGTATGATCCTAGTTGACCGTAGGCATGGGTCGACCCAACCAATGAAAGGGCAGTTGTTGGGCTACATTAAAATAATGGGGATAAAACACGATTAGAACGTACATTTACTTATTAAAACAAGGTTTGGAAATTTTACCTTAAACGGACATGAATAGAACCTTCTTCCTGGGTTGTCATATGTCCATGATGTCCGGATGGTAGCAATCCTCCCACATGAACACTTTTCATCTTTTTTGAGAGGTAAATGAATTGTAAAGAAAGATAAGAAAATCATATATTTGAATATAGATGGAGATAGTTGGAAGCCTATAGTTGGAATGATGGATCATGATGGAGCCCTCATGATGTATCTACAACAAATATCTTTACCAAGGATTTGTGGGTCCCAGTATAATAACAAAGTCTTTTGTCATTACCCACGTCCATACACTTATTTCTTTTTTTACTTTTTATGACCTTTTTCTTTTGTTAACATGGGCCCTACCCCTAGAAACTGTTTTAGTACCACATTTCTACTTGTATAACCAAAAACACAAAAAAGTTACACCCCAAAAAATAAGTAACAACACACAAACTAGATAGTTTTTTTTTCATTACATATTACACCACTAAAAATTACAAAATCATTAGACACATACATGGCTCCTTAGTTAATGTTTATAACCTGATACTACACCTAATTTCTAATTAACCTAAAAACAAACATACATCTTCAAAAAACAATATAATTATAAAAACACAACAACAACACCTGATTTCTACTTGACCTTCTTCATGTGAACCACTTTTTACACTTGCATGGGTTTGGTGGCACGGGGGAAACTGATACGTTTATTGGGAAATATGAATCCCACTCAATTTCACTCATCCACGAGACATCATCAACCCAATCGCTGGTTTTGGGATCATCAACATGTCTCTCTGTTGGGTATATTGTAGGCTCGTCGCCGGTAGTGTATGTATCAAACCCAAAAGGTTCACCCTTAGGCACTACATTTGGCTCCGTCTTAACTGTAGGGTTAACACTAGGCTCGTTTTTCGGTATTGCTCGCGCCATAGGCTTCACATCGGGTTCCACCTTTGGGATCGAACAAAAACTACTTCTCTTTCCGTGAGGGTGCCCATCACTAGTAAAAATCTTCCTAAGCGTATGTATGGGCATAGAGGCTAAAGGGGTTGTTTCATGCATATCGCCAACCCTCGGTGGAGTCGATGCATACTTTCGAAGTCTCTTCCCGACATTAATAAACTCATTTTTCCCAGGCGTGAGATCGATCACCTCAACATCCGGACCTTTGGAAACCGCGGATGGCCTCTTGTGCATTGTTATGCTTTGTGTGTGATTAGTAGTTAACAATGGTTTGTGGATGTACATATTATGTATGCTGAAACTATTTATAATGAAAAAACAAACTTTGGGGGTGGATGGTGGTGATTAGATATGAAAATAAATGACAAATTAAATGCATCACCAGATAAAAAGGAGAAAGTAACAAAAAGATACATCTTGTTATATGTATTCTATAAAAATGTATGTACTATTTGACCATATAAAAAGTTGTTACTTTATGTATAATATATAAATTTGTTACAATAACAAGTAATATTCATCCAGATATATTATCTCTTTAAGAAAAAAATGGCTTGTGTTTTGTAAAAAAAAATACAAACTACTATATGTGGTTACATTTTTTATGGTTACCGGTTTTTGCAACGAAATGGGTCATTTTCTCACTGATTATATACATAGGATGTAACGTCCAAAATAAATACAGATAACAACGTTTACTTTTGACACAAACATTGTGGATAGCCATCATTTCATAATGCCACTGATCAATTAAAGCATAGTCATTAAACTGAAAACCATACTACATACCAAACCCACATACATCCTAACAAGCAAACATATGCATGTGCATCCATTTTCAGATAATCTACCCATGCAAACATGTGCATGTACAAAAGGCAGCCCAAAAAATACAAAAGGGATGATCAAAGTTTAGTTGTACTTGATGTGTGCAAAATGCAACATATAAATTACATCAAATGAGGCATAAAACTAACCCCTTTTTAGTACTAATGTTGGAAAAAGTGTGCTTTTGTCTTCCTTTTGTATTTTCAGGATTAAATGAGCTCAAATTAACAAAAGAAGCAAAAATGCAGCTAAATCTAACATAAATACAAGAAAAGGAACAAACGTGGCATGCCCGACCTCCTCGACAGCATCTCCCAAAGAAAAAACAAGAAGAAAGCTGAGCATGGGGCTGTGCCCAGCTGAGCATGGGGCTGTGCCCAGCTCGACACGGGGCGTGCCCAGCTCGACACGGGGCGTGTCCAGCTCAACACGGGGCCGTGCTCAGCGAGCACGGGGCAGTGTCCAGGATGGTCAGCCCTGTCACTAAAGACAAACCTGTAGAAGCTTCTATTGCCCACCACGGGGCCGTGTCCAGTGAACACGGGGGCGTGGCGAAAGTACAGCAGGCGCATTAATTGTAATTGCGAATTACAATTAATGAAGAGAGAGAGTGTCAGACGAGCACGGGGCCGTGCCCAGTGGACACGGGGGCGTGTGGAGCTAATAAAGACAAACTGTATTAATGAAGAAAGAGAAAAGGGTGGACACGGGGCCGTGTCCAGCGGACACGGGGCCGTGTCCAGGCTTCTGTACAGGCTATAAATAAGAATGCTTGGCTCAAGCTCAAACCATCCCTTGGCACACCACCTCTCTCACACTTCATCCACCACCCACCACCATCACAACACCATCATCCACCACCATCATCCATTGTCCATCGTAGAGTGTGTGAGTCGTCTCGGGATCCAAGATTGATCGTAAGAGTTCTTGACAATCAAGGCCATGTTTGCCTAAGTCTCTTACATCACTTGGTGAAGACAAAGTGTCTAGTATAATACTTTTTATTTCTAATCTTTTGCACTTTTTATTTGGTTTTGTATTAATGACTTTAATAACTAGTTACTTATGTTGAAGGTGATCTTTCCTTATCGTTTGTCCGTGGTGTTTTGGCATTATTTTACTGTCTATATAAAATAAAGGATTTTCACCATTCATATCTCCACGGTCTATATGGAGATATGTTGGCTACCTGGTCGGGGGTTAAGGGAACGGTTTGGTAAAGGTCTTGCCATTGTTCAGCGTTTAGAGGTCCTGCAATGGACCTGGGTCAAATTTAGTAGGACCTCCTTCAATGCTTCACGGTATTGGATGGCGGGGGTCCAAACTCTTTGATCCCCTCATAAGTTAACTACTATTAATACTATAACCCGGCTATTTAGGACTGTATCCCTGCTGACTCAGACTACTTAGCCGAGGGTAACGTCACCGCCAAAAGCGGGGCCTACCACAATACTGCATTAATAACTTAATTCATTATCTTCCAATAATCCACCCCTTTAGGATTGTATCCCTGCTGACTCAAACTACTGGGGTGAGGGTAACGTCACCTTCAAAAGAGGGGCCTACTACAATAACTAAGATAATCTCTTAATTGTGTGCAAAAGTGCGGAAATAATCAAAGGTTATACTAGATACGAGTCGGAACCAAGTGATTCATCTTGTCTATCTGTTTTTTTTCTTTTATTTTTATTTTTCAGCATTTTTAGTTAGTTTTTATTTTTTTTCTTAGCTTAAAACATTTTTCTAAATTTTTATTTTGATTAGACGTTGAGGATAAACCGGTACTAAAAGCTCTTGTGTCCTTGGACGACCTCGGTATCTTACCAACACTATACTACACTCAACGATGGGTGCACTTGCCCATATGTGTGTTCAGTGTTAGTGAAATATCGTGTTTTATAAATTTAAAACTTGGCTAAAATAAGTGTTAAAAAGGGCTTAAAATATACACCTAAAATAAGTAACACTTCGCACGCATCAAGTTTTTGGCGCCGTTGCCGGGGACACAAGGATTTTAGGAAAGCTTAAAATCGACGGCCTAATCAGTTTTTCAAAACCTTTTCAAAACGGGCCCACATTTTTCTGCATTTTAGTTTAGTTTTGCATTTACAGTAGGTTGAACACGGGCCGTGCTCACTGAACACGGGGCCGTGCTGCATATTTTTCATAAAACACCCAGTAACAGAAGCTTGAACACGGGCCGTGCTCACTGAACACGCCCCGTGCTCAACGAAATCAGTAAATTTAATTAAGACGCCCAGATACAGATTCTGAACACGGGGCCGTGTCCACTGAACACGGGGCCGTGTCCAGCCTCTATTTCCGTTTTTATTTTTGTTTTCTGATCTCGAGACTCAGTTGTGGTCTGCTGAGTGATTCTTATGGATCAATACTCAGGAGGTTACAACTACACCTATGAGGAGGATGATTATAGGGGTAATTATTGCACTAATTGTCGTAATGCACGATCGGTTCAAAATAGTCACTCACATCAACCATCCAATTCATACACCTACTATGAGGAGCCCAGGTACGAGCCATCAACTTCATACACATCATATGAAGACCAAAGGTATGAACCTCCTCCCTCATACTCATATTTTGATGAACCAAGGTATGAGCCTTCATACTCATACTTTGAGGAACCAAGATATGAGCCACCACCTTCGTATGCTTATTATGAGGAACCATGGCGTGAACAACCCACCTCATATGAGTATTATGAAGAACAAAATTACGACCCTTATCCATCATATGCTTACAATGAAGAACAATGGTGTGAACCATCTACTTCATATGGGTATTATGAGGAACAAAGGATCGAACAACCGGATTCAAGCTTTGAAAATCCCGATTCTTTTTCTATAACCGAAGTGACCGATAGGATATTAGAACACATTAGAGTTATCGATCGATGTATAAAAGAAGCTCGCGCAAGGGAAGAGGAGTCCCGCGCAAGAGAAGAATTAAAAAATGAAAAGATAACTGAAAGTGTAAAAATGGAAGAACAAATAAGTGAAAAACCGACACATGAGTTAAACAACGAAAAAGGTGAGTCCGACAACGTTAAAATTCAAGAAGAGTCTAATTTTGAAGAAATTAATCTCTTGTCACCTTCTTTTGAAAATCATTGTTTAGTACCCACTCATGCTAAGTTTTTAAAAGAGTTAAACACTAACACTAAAATTGACGAAACGGTAAGTGTTAAGTTAACTAATGATCAAACCTCACTAATAAAAGAAGACCCATTTGAAATTAACATTACACCGGTTCCATGTTTCTTTCAAAATTCGTTTATTAGTAATGTCACAATCGATAAAGATCTTTGTGTTAACATAATGCCTAACTACATTTTCGAAAAATTAAGTATTAGTGATTTTTCTCCACTTCAAATACCCATTTTTCTATCCAATCGGAAAGTAATAAAATCAATCGGTATAGTTGAAGATGTCTTGGTTCAAACAAATCAAATGGTAATCCCGACCGATTTTGTCATCCTCGATGACGCTCCTCTAGTGTTGGGACGACCATTTGTAAAAACTCACGAAGCTTTGAAAAACCGGAAGTTCAACAATCTACCTCTTCAATTAGGGGCATTTAAAAGAAGTGTCGATCTTGAGCGATCAATGAAATATCCATTCGGCAATGACGACCCCCTAATTGAAGATGAGCCAGAACCACCCGATAAGGTGGGTCTAGCCAAGGACCCTTATAAACGTGGCGCACCACGGAGGCATTCCGCGGAACTATCCGTAGTTTAGTTTAGATTAACCTTTATGTTTTCTAGTTTAGTTTTTAATTTTCAGGAATAAAACACACTCGGGATGGTGAAGGATGATAAGGGAAGCTTGAACCAACACCCCATACACAAAAACAGAGCCTCCCGATGATTTTTCTTCATTACAGCAAGTTCAGCACGGGGCCGTGCTCACCCAACACGCCCCGTGTCAAAGGTTCTGTAGAAAATGCCCAGTTCAGGTACCTGGACACGGGGCCGTGCTCACTGAACACGCCCCCGTGCCCAGCCTTCTGTTTAATTTTGGTACTGGCAGTCTGGACACTAGGCCGTGCTCAGCCAACACCACCCCGTGTTCAGCTACCCAGTACCATAAAATCTTGTTTTTAACCCATTTTTACACATTTAATCAGCCTAAAAACTTATTTTTGGGACACATTGAGGACAATGTGTAATTTAAGTGTGGGGGGGATGCTAAAACCGTGAATCTTGCAAGTCCTAAATACAAGCCTTACACAAAACTCTATTGGAACCGCTAATCACCCCAAATTTTTTCAAAAATTTTCATTTTTTTTACTTGTCTAGGTTTAACTCGGGAAATTCAAGTTCTAAAAAGGTTATATTTTTACAAATTTACAACCGATAGCGTCGTGATAAAAAGAACCAACATAAGAAAATTATGAAAAGGCATGACAAGCTTAGTTAAAATTTGATTTTATATACTTGTTCACATAAAAACCCATTCCCACAAAAGTGAGTTTTGAGCCTTTATTGAGCATACAATTATATATCATTAGAACTAAATGCTCATTTTCGTTTCTTGTGTGAATAGCCGCTTGGTTCTTACGACTCTAGAACTTGCCACGACGATACATTCCCGGTCCTTACCAACTTAAACCCGAGTAAGTAAATGATGGAGGCATTAGGACTAACCCTTTTTATTTCTACACCATTATTTTTTCTTTTTTTTACCACCTACCCAAAATCCCCCTAGTTAGCCCCTTTGAGCCTAAACCTTTTCATTTCATAACCCAAACAAACACCCTTTCACCCACCAAAACCTTTTTCATTTTTAACCCTTTGTTTTAGTAACTAGCTCGGTTTCTCATATGACTTTCAAAAAAAAAAAAAAAAAAAAAAAAAAAAAAAGTGTGTTGATGATGAAGCAAAAGAAAATAAACAAACAAGTTCATCAAAAATAACTTTGTTTGAATAATAGCTTCATCAAAAAAAAAATTGCAAAAAAAAAAAGTCTTACGAAAACCGAAGCTTGTTACGCTTTTCGCCCTTTTTCTACTAACCACTAGCCCAACCACCTACCTCTAACCCAAGCCTAACCCTTCACCCACAAAGTCCTCTTGATATTTACAAAGGTATATAAGTTAAAAAGGAGGAGGATTGATTGCTTGGCAAGCCTATGGTAGGAGTAAGTTCCATGCCGCTCTCGAGTGATCCACAAAAATACATTTTCGGCCGAGTGTTGAGTGATCCCCGTGAGGTATGTGAACTTGTATATAAATAGAATTTTACAAAGGCATGTTATGCCCTAATAAGTAATTTATCTTATGAAACGTTCTAAATAAATCATGACGAATAGGATTGTAAATAAATAAAAATAAAATCTAATAAAGAATCTTGGAAATCCCGACACTCTATGACAAGCCCAAAAACCTTCTTCTCTACCCATTCCATTTGGGAGTGTAAAGCCACATTATAAAGAGTTTTGCTTGAGGACAAGCAAAGATTCAAGTGTGGGGGTATTTGATGTGTGCAAAATGCAACATATAAATTACATCAAATGAGGCATAAAACTAACCCCTTTTTAGTACTAATGTTGGAAAAAGTGTGCTTTTGTCTTCCTTTTGTATTTTCAGGATTAAATGAGCTCAAATTAACAAAAGAAGCAAAAATGCAGCTAAATCTAACATAAATACAAGAAAAGGAACAAACGTGGCATGCCCGACCTCCTCGACAGCATCTCCCAAAGCAAAAACAAGAAGAAAGCTGAGCATGGGGCTGTGCCCAGCTCGACACGGGGCGTGCCCAGCTCGACACGGGGCGTGTCCAGCTCAACACGGGGTCGTGCTCAGCGAGCACGGGGCAGTGTCCAGGATGGTCAGCCCTGTCACTAAAGACAAACCTGTAGAAGCTTCTATTGCCCACCACGGGGCCGTGTCCAGTGAACACGGGGGCGTGGCGAAAGTACAGCAGGCGCATTAATTGTAATTGCGAATTACAATTAATGAAGAGAGAGAGTGTCAGACGAGCACGGGGCCGTGCCCAGCGGACACGGGGGCGTGTGGAGCTAATAAAGACAAACTGTATTAATGAAGAAAGAGAAAAGGGTGGACACGGGGCCGTGTCCAGGCTTCTGTACAGGCTATAAATAGGAATGCTTGGCTCAAGCTCAAACCATCCCTTGGCACACCACCTCTCTCACACTTCATCCACCACCCACCACCATCACAACACCATCATCCACCACCATCATCCATTGTCCATCGTAGAGTGTGTGAGTCTTCTCGGGATCCAAGATTGATCGTAAGAGTTCTTGACAATCAAGGCCATGTTTGCCTAAGTCTCTTACATCACTTGGTGAAGACAAAGTGTCTAGTATAATACTTTTTATTTCTAATCTTTTGCACTTTTTATTTGGTTTTGTATTAATGACTTTAATAACTAGTTACTTATGTTGAAGGTGATCTTTCCTTATCGTTTGTCCGTGGTGTTTTGGCATTATTTTACTGTCTATATAAAATAAAGGATTTTCACCATTCATATCTCCACGGTCTATATGGAGATATGTTGGCTACCTGGACGGGGGTTAAGGGAACGGTTTGGTAAAGGTCTTGCCATTGTTCAGCGTTTAGAGGTCCTGCAATGGACCTGGGTCAAATTTAGTAGGACCTCCTTCAATGCTTCACGGTATTGGATGGCGGGGGTCCAAACTCTTTGATCCCCTCATAAGTTAACTACTATTAATACTATAACCCGGCTATTTAGGACTGTATCCCTGCTGACTCAGACTACTTAGCCGAGGGTAACGTCACCGCCAAAAGCGGGGCCTACCACAATACTGCATTAATAACTTAATTCATTATCTTCCAATAATCCACCCCTTTAGGATTGTATCCCTGCTGACTCAAACTACTGGGGTGAGGGTAACGTCACCTTCAAAAGAGGGGCCTACTACAATAACTAAGATAATCTCTTAATTGTGTGCAAAAGTGCGGAAATAATCAAAGGTTATACTAGATACGAGTCGGAACCAAGTGATTCATCTTGTCTATCTGTTTTTTTTCTTTTATTTTTATTTTTCAGCATTTTTAGTTAGTTTTTATTTTTTTTCTTAGCTTAAAACATTTTTCTAAATTTTTATTTTGATTAGACGTTGAGGATAAACCGGTACTAAAAGCTCTTGTGTCCTTGGACGACCTCGGTATCTTACCAACACTATACTACACTCAACGATGGGTGCACTTGCCCATATGTGTGTTCAGTGTTAGTGAAATATCGTGTTTTATAAATTTAAAACTTGGCTAAAATAAGTGTTAAAAAGGGCTTAAAATATACACCTAAAATAAGTAACACTTCGCACGCATCAAGTTTTTGGCGCCGTTGCCGGGGACACAAGGATTTTAGGAAAGCTTAAAATCGACGGCCTAATCAGTTTTTCAAAACCTTTTCAAAACGGGCCCACATTTTTCTGCATTTTAGTTTAGTTTTGCATTTACAGTAGGTTGAACACGGGCCGTGCTCACTGAACACGGGGCCGTGCTGCATATTTTTCATAAAACACCCAGTAACAGAAGCTTGAACACGGGCCGTGCTCACTGAACACGCCCCGTGCTCAACGAAATCAGTAAATTTAATTAAGACGCCCAGATACAGATTCTGAACACGGGGCCGTGTCCACTGAACACGGGGCCGTGTCCAGCCTCTATTTCCGTTTTTATTTTTGTTTTCTGATCTCGAGACTCAGTTGTGGTCTGCTGAGTGATTCTTATGGATCAATACTCAGGAGGTTACAACTACACCTATGAGGAGGATGATTATAGGGGTAATTATTGCACTAATTGTCGTAATGCACGATCGGTTCAAAATAGTCACTCACATCAACCATCCAATTCATACACCTACTATGAGGAGCCCAGGTACGAGCCATCAACTTCATACACATCATATGAAGACCAAAGGTATGAACCTCCTCCCTCATACTCATATTTTGATGAACCAAGGTATGAGCCTTCATACTCATACTTTGAGGAACCAAGATATGAGCCACCACCTTCATATGCTTATTATGAGGAACCATGGCGTGAACAACCCACCTCATATGAGTATTATGAAGAACAAAATTACGACCCTTATCCATCATATGCTTACAATGAAGAACAATGGTGTGAACCATCTACTTCATATGGGTATTATGAGGAACAAAGGATCGAACAACCGGATTCAAGCTTTGAAAATCCCGATTCTTTTTCTATAACCGAAGTGACCGATAGGATATTAGAACACATTAGAGTTATCGATCGATGTATAAAAGAAGCTCGCGCAAGGGAAGAGGAGTCCCGCGCAAGAGAAGAATTAAAAAATGAAAAGATAACTGAAAGTGTAAAAATGGAAGAACAAATAAGTGAAAAACCGACACATGAGTTAAACAACGAAAAAGGTGAGTCCGACAACGTTAAAATTCAAGAAGAGTCTAATTTTGAAGAAATTAATCTCTTGTCACCTTCTTTTGAAAATCATTGTTTAGTACCCACTCATGCTAAGTTTTTAAAAGAGTTAAACACTAACACTAAAATTGACGAAACGGTAAGTGTTAAGTTAACTAATGATCAAACCTCACTAATAAAAGAAGACCCATTTGAAATTAACATTACACCGGTTCCATGTTTCTTTCAAAATTCGTTTATTAGTAATGTCACAATCGATAAAGATCTTTGTGTTAACATAATGCCTAACTACATTTTCGAAAAATTAAGTATTAGTGATTTTTCTCCACTTCAAATACCCATTTTTCTATCCAATCGGAAAGTAATAAAATCAATCGGTATAGTTGAAGATGTCTTGGTTCAAACAAATCAAATGGTAATCCCGACCGATTTTGTCATCCTCGATGACGCTCCTCTAGTGTTGGGACGACCATTTGTAAAAACTCACGAAGCTTTGAAAAACCGGAAGTTCAACAATCTACCTCTTCAATTAGGGGCATTTAAAAGAAGTGTCGATCTTGAGCGATCAATGAAATATCCATTCGGCAATGACGACCCCCTAATTGAAGATGAGCCAGAACCACCCGATAAGGTGGGTCTAGCCAAGGACCCTTATAAACGTGGCGCACCACGGAGGCATTCCGCGGAACTATCCGTAGTTTAGTTTAGATTAACCTTTATGTTTTCTAGTTTAGTTTTTAATTTTCAGGAATAAAACACACTCGGGATGGTGAAGGATGATAAGGGAAGCTTGAACCAACACCCCATACACAAAAACAGAGCCTCCCGATGATTTTTCTTCATTACAGCAAGTTCAGCACGGGGCCGTGCTCACCCAACACGCCCCGTGTCAAAGGTTCTGTAGAAAATGCCCAGTTCAGGTACCTGGACACGGGGCCGTGCTCACTGAACACGCCCCCGTGCCCAGCCTTCTGTTTAATTTTGGTACTGGCAGTCTGGACACTAGGCCGTGCTCAGCCAACACCACCCCGTGTTCAGCTACCCAGTACCATAAAATCTTGTTTTTAACCCATTTTTACACATTTAATCAGCCTAAAAACTTATTTTTGGGACACATTGAGGACAATGTGTAATTTAAGTGTGGGGGGGATGCTAAAACCGTGAATCTTGCAAGTCCTAAATACAAGCCTTACACAAAACTCTATTGGAACCGCTAATCACCCCAAATTTTTTCAAAAATTTTCATTTTTTTTACTTGTCTAGGTTTAACTCGGGAAATTCAAGTTCTAAAAAGGTTATATTTTTACAAATTTACAACCGATAGCGTCGTGATAAAAAGAACCAACATAAGAAAATTATGAAAAGGCATGACAAGCTTAGTTAAAATTTGATTTTATATACTTGTTCACATAAAAACCCATTCCCACAAAAGTGAGTTTTGAGCCTTTATTGAGCATACAATTATATATCATTAGAACTAAATGCTCATTTTCGTTTCTTGTGTGAATAGCCGCTTGGTTCTTACGACTCTAGAACTTGCCACGACGATACATTCCCGGTCCTTACCAACTTAAACCCGAGTAAGTAAATGATGGAGGCATTAGGACTAACCCTTTTTATTTCTACACCATTATTTTTTCTTTTTTTTACCACCTACCCAAAATCCCCCTAGTTAGCCCCTTTGAGCCTAAACCTTTTCATTTCATAACCCAAACAAACACCCTTTCACCCACCAAAACCTTTTTCATTTTTAACCCTTTGTTTTAGTAACTAGCTCGGTTTCTCATATGACTTTCAAAAAAAAAAAAAAAAAAAAAAAAAAAAAAGTGTGTTGATGATGAAGCAAAAGAAAATAAACAAACAAGTTCATCAAAAATAACTTTGTTTGAATAATAGCTTCATCAAAAAAAAAAAAATTGCAAAAAAAAAAAGTCTTACGAAAACCGAAGCTTGTTACGCTTTTCGCCCTTTTTCTACTAACCACTAGCCCAACCACCTACCTCTAACCCAAGCCTAACCCTTCACCCACAAAGTCCTCTTGATATTTACAAAGGTATATAAGTTAAAAAGGAGGAGGATTGATTGCTTGGCAAGCCTATGGTAGGAGTAAGTTCCATGCCGCTCTCGAGTGATCCACAAAAATACATTTTCGGCCGAGTGTTGAGTGATCCCCGTGAGGTATGTGAACTTGTATATAAATAGAATTTTACAAAGGCATGTTATGCCCTAATAAGTAATTTATCTTATGAAACGTTCTAAATAAATCATGACGAATAGGATTGTAAATAAATAAAAATAAAATCTAATAAAGAATCTTGGAAATCCCGACACTCTATGACAAGCCCAAAAACCTTCTTCTCTACCCATTCCATTTGGGAGTGTAAAGCCACATTATAAAGAGTTTTGCTTGAGGACAAGCAAAGATTCAAGTGTGGGGGTATTTGATGTGTGCAAAATGCAACATATAAATTACATCAAATGAGGCATAAAACTAACCCCTTTTTAGTACTAATGTTGGAAAAAGTGTGCTTTTGTCTTCCTTTTGTATTTTCAGGATTAAATGAGCTCAAATTAACAAAAGAAGCAAAAATGCAGCTAAATCTAACATAAATACAAGAAAAGGAACAAACGTGGCATGCCCGACCTCCTCGACAGCATCTCCCAAAGCAAAAACAAGAAGAAAGCTGAGCATGGGGCTGTGCCCAGCTGAGCATGGGGCTGTGCCCAGCTCGACACGGGGCGTGCCCAGCTCGACACGGGGCGTGTCCAGCTCAACACGGGGTCGTGCTCAGCGAGCACGGGGCAGTGTCCAGGATGGTCAGCCCTGTCACTAAAGACAAACCTGTAGAAGCTTCTATTGCCCACCACGGGGCCGTGTCCAGTGAACACGGGGGCGTGGCGAAAGTACAGCAGGCGCATTAATTGTAATTGCGAATTACAATTAATGAAGAGAGAGAGTGTCAGAGGAGCACGGGGCCGTGCCCAGCGGACACGGGGGCGTGTGGAGCTAATAAAGACAAACTGTATTAATGAAGAAAGAGAAAAGGGTGGACACGGGGCCGTGTCCAGGCTTCTGTACAGGCTATAAATAGGAATGCTTGGCTCAAGCTCAAACCATCCCTTGGCACACCACCTCTCTCACACTTCATCCACCACCCACCACCATCACAACACCATCATCCACCACCATCATCCATTGTCCATCGTAGAGTGTGTGAGTCATCTCGGGATCCAAGATTGATCGTAAGAGTTCTTGACAATCAAGGCCATGTTTGCCTAAGTCTCTTACATCACTTGGTGAAGACAAAGTGTCTAGTATAATACTTTTTATTTCTAATCTTTTGCACTTTTTATTTGGTTTTGTATTAATGACTTTAATAACTAGTTACTTATGTTGAAGGTGATCTTTCCTTATCGTTTGTCCGTGGTGTTTTGGCATTATTTTACTGTCTATATAAAATAAAGGATTTTCACCATTCATATCTCCACGGTCTATATGGAGATATGTTGGCTACCTGGTCGGGGGTTAAGGGAACGGTTTGGTAAAGGTCTTGCCATTGTTCAGCGTTTAGAGGTCCTGCAATGGACCTGGGTCAAATTTAGTAGGACCTCCTTCAATGCTTCACGGTATTGGATGGCGGGGGTCCAAACTCTTTGATCCCCTCATAAGTTAACTACTATTAATACTATAACCCGGCTATTTAGGACTGTATCCCTGCTGACTCAGACTACTTAGCCGAGGGTAACGTCACCGCCAAAAGCGGGGCCTACCACAATACTGCATTAATAACTTAATTCATTATCTTCCAATAATCCACCCCTTTAGGATTGTATCCCTGCTGACTCAAACTACTGGGGTGAGGGTAACGTCACCTTCAAAAGAGGGGCCTACTACAATAACTAAGATAATCTCTTAATTGTGTGCAAAAGTGCGGAAATAATCAAAGGTTATACTAGATACGAGTCGGAACCAAGTGATTCATCTTGTCTATCTGTTTTTTTTCTTTTATTTTTATTTTTCAGCATTTTTAGTTAGTTTTTATTTTTTTTCTTAGCTTAAAACATTTTTCTAAATTTTTATTTTGATTAGACGTTGAGGATAAACCGGTACTAAAAGCTCTTGTGTCCTTGGACGACCTCGGTATCTTACCAACACTATACTACACTCAACGATGGGTGCACTTGCCCATATGTGTGTTCAGTGTTAGTGAAATATCGTGTTTTATAAATTTAAAACTTGGCTAAAATAAGTGTTAAAAAGGGCTTAAAATATACACCTAAAATAAGTAACACTTCGCACGCATCAGTACTCCACTAAAATGGAGACCAAAAAGCTGGCGTCATAAAAGTTTTCAAAACATGCACAACACATACATCAATATAAATACTAAATCAAGTGGACTCCTGACTCGCAGAGCTTGAGTCCTCATCCTCGTTACCCGATTTATTCTTCTTCTTCTTTTTCTTGCAATTTCTTGAATCATGCCCAGTCACGTACTTCATACATGTTCGGCAAAGCCTGGGTGTTTTGGGAGGTTTGACGGCAGAGTTGCTCGTTGAATCATGAGTTGCTCTAGACAATCGTCGACGTTTGCCGCATCCTTTGTTCCTGATCCCGTCTGGATTGTTGAGAGTTACATCCCCATCTAAAGAAACACCAAGCAATTCTTCAACAGCAGCATAGTTATCATTGTTGGCTTCATCATCAACTGGTCCTCCATTTAGTAACTTACATTTCAGTTCCTTTATCTGCTCAGCGAAAGAAGAAAGTCCTCCAACATCACTTCTTAATGCATCTACACATTCTGTTACAATCTCAAGAATCTGTCTTCTCGCAGCAGCTTGTGGACGGGTGTCAGCGCCGTATCGACTCTCAACAGAAAATAAACTTTTAGGAAGCACGTCCCTAGTCCAACGCTTAACAACAAACTGGGCCGGATTTTTTCAATATTGTTTACCCAGTAAACACAAAAAATGTGCCTACACAGATATCCAATGCGGATGAAGTTGTTGCATGAACAAAAGACCGACTGATCTCTCGACTCAAGCTTAACCTACAAAAACACCAAAACACATTATTAAGCTTCTGTGGAAAAAAAAGCATAATGAAAGCTTAAACAAAAGATGCCACTATAAGGATACAGCAAGTTACCGTGAATGTTTTGGTTGCATTGTTTCGTTTGTCAAACTGTTTCACATAGTAAACACAAATATCATCACAATCCTCCATGTTTACAATGTAACAAAACAGCTCCCCCTTGTATATCTCTTTTTTTTACTTCTGTGAAAATTGCATGTGTGTGCAACTCAAAAGCATGCTTCTTGATAGCTAAGTCAGTAGTGTTCATGAATACACTAGATGAAGTTTTAAACTCTGCAACATGTTGCCTGTAACGCTGATTGTCTATCCTAGTTTCATAACATAGCATGAACTGAACTAGTGTGTTAGCGCTAGAAGAGTTGACCTTGAAGCTTGAGTTAGAGCTTTCACATCTTAATGTAGTCTTCATCAGACAACACATTGGGATATCACGGAAGTAGGCAGGTACCCATTGGTCCCTAATTGAGTACATATCATTCAACCAGTCATGATCTTGTAACCCATATACCTCCATCAAAAGTTGCCAACGTGTCTCAAATGTAGATGGCTTCATGTGAATACTCCACACTAAACGATGCATCAATGCCCTTAGCTCAGAGTTTTGTAATAGGTCTCCAGCAATCTATACATAACAGGACACAAAACTGTTAAGAAAATGTAACAAAAAAAAACCTTCTCAAACGAGATTCATAAATTAATAAAACCTTGGTGGGAAGTTTCTTCATAATATGCCACATGCAAAGGCGGTGCCGAGAGTCTGTGAAAACCTCTGAAATGGCAGCTTTCATTGAAGGGTCCTGGTCCGTCAGAACTAACTTTGGTTGCTTCTTATGTGCCTTCAGAAATGATTCAAGTAACCACTTGTAAGACTCAGTGGTTTCATTGAATAGCAAGCCAGCACCGAATGTCACACATTGTTTATGATTATCAACCCCAGTGAAAGGAACAAAAATCATGTTGTACCTGCGCGACGAAGAAAATAAACAAAAGTTAATAATATGTTAAAGGGAAAAAAAGATTGCCAGTTTGCAAAACCTTACTTGTTAGTGTGATAAGTCGCATCAAAAGCTAACACATCACCAAACACCCCATAGTTTATCTTATAAATTTCGTCTGCCCAAAAAATCGACCTCACTTGCCCTTTCTCAACCACAAACTCAGAGTAAAAGTCTGGTAAGCTCTCCGATCTTTCTTTCAAACGATCTATAACAAGTTGCGCATCACGGTCACCAATATAAAGCCTAACCGACTGGCTCCAGTTTTTAAAATCAGTTGGCGTGCCACGTACGTTGTGATGTCCACCCATCAGGTACACTAAAACTCTGTGAGAAACAATTGGACCAATTCTGTTCAAACTCATGTTATGGATAAACTGTTTGGATGTAAAGGGTAATTTCCTTGAAATCCTACTTAGGTCACGATTAAAACGCTCAACAAACGGATGATTATGATGCTCATGGAACCCTACCACTGTGCACATAGAGCTGCCCTCACAAAACTTAACCAATATACTAGCCTTGCAATCTGTCACTGTGAAATTACTTTGCCTAATAGTCAAGGTTCACTGCTCCAAGGTATCAGTTTTACGCTTAATCTGTGGTTTTGAATATTTAGTACACCTTATGTACTGGTGAGTGACAAACCCCTTCCATCTCTTGGTTTGCCCCTTACGAATAGAAAACCCAGAATACACAGCATAGTCCTTGTACATACTGAACACGTCCTTCCACGTTTCATATACACAACCAACAACAGGCTTTAAAACAATAGGAACATTAGGACACCACATTCTAGTGCCATTGGGTGTGTGGTGAACATAAAATTCCTCGTCCGCATGAATACCTACAAAAAAGGTCACGAGTCTTTTAGAAAACATTGTATTGTTAATAAATTTTAACACGTATAAGTTAAAAAAAATTTACTTGTAACATGAAACTTAACAAAATGATGCATTTTACTGTATTGTCAATACAAGTTTAACACATTTTGTGTAACAACCCTCGGTAAAACCGACACTCTCGTAATATTCCGACACCTTAGTATATTGTAAAAAGTCACAATATGTCTTTTAATACACCCCGTATGTGAAAACCGAGCCTAAATTATGTTATAACATATAATATAAAATAAAAACAATAAAAATTAAGCTGAGGCGGGCCGCGTAGGACCTCACCTCAAGCTTACGCGGGCGGTATCAAGGCTGGAACCTGACTCCGCTGATTTCTTTAGTTCAAGCGGGCCGCGTAAGCTTAAGCTTACATTAACGCGGGCCGCGAGAGATCATCAAACGCGGAGACATCCTGAGCTGACACGTGTCGTCATCGTGGCGGGTCTACTTGGTGAGCCGGACAAGCTAGTCCGTTGACTAGCTTTGACGCGGGCCGCGTAAGTGACCCTTGTCTTTCACGCGGGCCGCGTGAGAGTCCAATATCAGCCCTATATAAGAAAGCAACGGGTTTTCGTTTTCCGTCGCTCATTCTCAAATTCTAAATCACAATTTCTGTAGAAGAGTTATAATAGTCGGGTATTATACCCCTAATTAGCAAGGTTCTGCTCCGTTGTAAGTATTATAACCCCAATTTCGTAATAGTTACGCTGCCCGATTGATTTAGGGTTCCGTAACAACTGTCGTGGTTCTGCCCGACGTAGTTGTTGGAATGCCGTCTCGGGGAGGGTATCATTAATATTTTCAAAGGGTTATGATACTAACCAATGTACATTTGTATAAATTATAGATTATTCCCAGGAAACCCTTACGCGAAGTCTAAGATAGCAATGTGAGTAATCTCCTTTTTTTAAACAGTTTTTACAAAACCTTAATTATTTACAATGTGATTAAGCAGTGATTGAGTCTTTGTAGTTCTTCAATTACTGCCGGTATTATGGGGTTTTGTATACAAAATTTATTACTTGCAAGTAGTAAGTCGGAATGACAGTACGTTACCATTGTACAACGAGTTAGCCAATGTGTAATATGACCCACAAGTCAAGGATTGACAATACTGAATGAGTAATTGTGTAGAAATAAACAATATAATCGCTCTCAATACTGTGTTAATTGATAAAATGTTTCTTGATTAAACTGGGATTCACTCACCAGTATTTCCCGTTGACAAAATATTTTTAAAACATGTTTCAGGTAACACAATGTGAAAGCCAACTGGGAAAAAAGCCAGCTCGAGAGCACTGACGGATTGGAAAATAAGTGCCTATAAAAGTTACCTAATAACGATGTTTTAAATTCAATAAAATAGGGTTTGTCCCTATAAATGTATTGTAATAAGAAACTTGGGTTTTGCCCATGTGTTTATTAATATCAATTATGGTGGTTTTACTCTGATAAACATTTCCTAACTACGATCCTGATGTAAATTCCGCTGCCAAATTAACGAAACCTGATACCACCACCACTGAGTTCGCATCCGCCCGTTCCCGGGACAGATAAGGGATCGGGGGTTGCGACAGAAGGTGGTATCAGAGCCTAGCCACTGATCTGAGCCAAAGAAGTGTTCTGCTGACACTTAAATTCTAAGTTTTGTGTTAGGAAATAAATTACGGAAATACGTGCATAACTGTATTTATTTGTTATGTGTTATTTGACTATCTGTTAGTTTACAGCATGAGTGATTAAGGACCCTCAAACATGAATCGTCAGTTGTCTGAATCACCTAGAAGTGAAGGTACCTCTTCACAGCCTGCCCTCTCTGGGTATACTGCTGATCAAGAAGAAGGAATATTTGCCTTTAGAGCTCAGTCGGAGGAGCCATTTCCTAATAAAAAGAGAGGATGGTTCAGTAAGGAAGCTTTTGCTCGTAGGAAGAGAATGCGAAAGTTGCAACAGCAAAGAGTTCTAGCAGCCGCGAAGCGAAAAACAGATGCCCATACATAGGATATGCTTAATAGAAGCCTAGCTAATTTCCATATCCTAGCTACAACTGCTGCTGACCCAAGTCTGGAACAACTAGTAGCCCCACAACCCCAAATCCCAGAACAACCCATGGAGATAGAAAACCCTGAAAACCAGGTGGAGATGCATGACTTTAAGCCAGAAGAAATCCCTAGGATACCTGCACCAAACCCCCTAGAACCAAATTACGACCCCTGGTGGGACGAAAATAGGGACTTTGTGCAACGTTACTCTATCCCGGAAGACACACCTATAGGAGCCTATTCAGGTATGGACCCTTTAGATCCCTATTACCATGATAACTACATCAGGGAAATCTTAGAGGATCCTTACCGATTTCAGGCACTTTTACCCCCATATCAGGAACCAGCACCCCAGATTCCAAACTCAGTCCTAGAACCTGCACCCCCAATGAGTGTAGAAAACGTCCAAGAACTTAGGACTTTTGGGGAGGAAATTTTAGAAAGCAGTGAGAGAATGCGTCAGGTGGGAGAGCGTCTCGTATGGAAATACGATGAACGCAATATGGATTTCTGGATGAATCCATATCCTTGAATAAGATGGTGAAATGGTAGTAATAATAATAATAAAATAAAATAAAATTATGTGTGTACGGATGCATAGTACTATTAGTTTAATTTTCTTTCTGTTGGTATTGTAATCTTTATTTCAGTGCTAGTGTGTAATAGACGCATAGTATATGAAAATAGAGTACAAGTCGCAATGATCGACGCTTTTGGTTAAATTGCGTGTCATATGATTAACTATATTGCTTATTATCTTGTGATATTAATATGGGATAAATGTTTAAAATTCAGATGGCCGACGAAGGAAATCAAGGAAATCTGAATAATGATAACCAGAGTAACATTAACGTGGTTAACGAGAATCCGAGCATCCATAACAACGAAAACCAAATGGATAATAGTGACGTTCAACATATAGTAGCACAAGGAATCATAGATGCCATGCCATTTATTATTCAAACTATTCAAGAAGCGAATAATAAAAGTAAACATAGCAGTAAGCGACCAATTGAACCAGAAAACAGCGTAAACAATGGGCCTATACTTCAAATGCCTATTCCCAAAAGAAGAAGAACCGTGCCTAACGGTTGTTCTTATAAAGAATTCTGGTCTTGTAAACCAATGGAATTCTCAGGCAACGAAGGGGCCATTGCAACCCTACGCTGGATAGAGAAGACTGAGGCAGTCTTAAGGATAAGTAAGTGTAATGAAGTAGATAAGATATTGTTTGCTTCTAATCTGTTTAAGAATTCAGCGCTAGAATGGTGGAACACTATCCTCCAGACAAGAGGAAGTGATAGAACTTACAATATGGAATGGGAAGAATTTAATGACAAGGTAGAAAGGAAATTCTGCCCACCCAATGAGAAGGAACAGATAGCAAACAAATTCCTAAACCTTAGGATGACTGGTGTGGATAGTAAAGGGTACACTAAGATATTCTTTGAATACGCTAGAATAGTGCCAACCCTTGCTTCACCAGAACCAGTGTTAATTTCCCGTTATATTTGGGGATTAATTGGGGAAATAAGACACGTAGTCAAGGCAGCTAGACCTCAAACCATAGAAGAAGCTGTAGAACTAGCCAATACCTTGACAGATGAATTAGTCCGTACCCGAGAAGAGGATCAAAGAAGGAACCTAACCCAAAAGCTCACACAAGAATTTCGTTCTGGAAATTTTAATCGTGGGAAAAATATAGGTTCTACCTCTACACCTTACTGTAAGAATTGCAAAAGAAAGCATTCAGGAAGATGCTCTATATACTGTAACTTTTGCAAAATATCGGGACATAAGGAAGAAGACTGCAGGAAGAAAAACAGCAGGATATGCTACAACTGCGGAGGACAAGGCCACATCAAGCCTAATTGCCCAAAATTAGCTCCAGCTCCAGACAACAAGAATACCAAAAATGCTAGAGCATTTGTTCTGACTGCAGATGAAGCCAAGATGATTCCCGATGTCATAGCCGGTACGTTTTTAGTTAATGATGTCTTTGCTAAAGTATTATTTGACTCTAGTGCAAACCAAAGTTTTATTAATACATCATTTTGCAAATTTCTAAATCAGTCATTAACTAAACTACCACAAGAATGCTTAGTAGAGACAGCCAATGGAGAAACTGTTAGGATTTCTGAAATCTTGCAGGGAGCAAGCATAGAAATTTTAAATCTGAAATTTATAGCAAACCTATATCCCATGAATCTGGCAGGATTTGATGTTGTTTTAGGAATGGATTGGTTGATAGCTAATAAAGCCAGTATTTTATGTGATCAAAAGTCAATTCAAGTAAATTCACCAAAAGGTAAAGCGATCACAATTAAAGGAGATAAGCCCTCTAGGTCCACTAAGTTCATCTCTGTGATGAAAACTGCAAGCTATATAAGAAAAGGTTCTATAGTGTATTTGATTTCTATAATCACTAACACTAAAGGAAAAGAACTCAAGGATATTCCAGTAGTATCTCAGTTTTCAGATGTCTTTCCAGAAGAATTACCAGGACTACCGCCAGACAGAGAAGTTGAATTCAGAATCCATCTACTGCCAGGAACAACACCAATTGCCAAAGCACCTTACTGTTTGGCACCCGCCGAAATGCAGGAGCTGAAGAAACAATTAGATGAATTGTTGGAGAAAGGATTTATACAACCCAGTTCGTCGCCATGGGGAGCACCCATCTTATTTGTTAAAAAGAAGGATGGGTCGATGCGTATGTGCATTGATTACCGTGAATTAAACAAGGTTACGATTAAGAATCGGTATCCATTACCAAGAATCGATGATCTGTTTGATCAACTGCAAGGAGCTCGATTTTTCTCTAAAATCGATTTAAGGTCAGGATATCATCAATTAAAGGTACGGGAAGAGGACATTCCTAAGACCGCATTTAGAACGAGGTATGGTTATTATGAATTTACTGTTATGCCATTTGGTTTAACCAATGCCCCAGCTGCATTTATGGACATGATGAACCGAATATGTAAGCCATATTTGGATAAATTCATAATTGTATTTATAGATGATATTCTAATTTACTCTAAGAATAAAGAGGATCATGCAAGGCATTTGCACGCACTTTTAAGTCTATTAAGAAAGGAAAAGCTTTATGCTAAATTCTCTAAGTGCGAATTTTGGTTAGAACAGGTACAATTCCTTGGACATTTAGTTAATCATGAAGGAATTCATGTGGATCCAACAAAGATCGAGGCAATTACTAAATGGAAAACCCCTGAGTCACCAACCGAGGTTAGAAGTTTCTTAGGATTGGCCGGTTATTATAGAAGATTCATTCGAGATTTCTCTAGAATAGTCATTCCTTTAACTAAGTTAACCTGTAAATCCGTTAAGTTTGAATGGGGATTAAAACAAGAAGAAGCCTTTAGAATCCTTAAGAAAAGATTAACTAACACACCCATACTAGCATTACCAGAAGGAACTGAAGATTTTGTAGTCTATTGTGATGCTTCTAAATTAGGCTATGGATGTGTATTGATGCAACGACAGAAGGTTATAGCCTACGCATCCAGACAACTTAAGAGTCATGAAGAAAATTATTCCACCCATGATTTAGAATTAGGAGCTATAATTTTTGCCCTTAAGATTTGGAGACATTACCTTTACGGTAGTAAGTTTACCATATTCACTGATCATAAAAGTTTAAGGTATGTTTTTTGGCAAAAGGAATTGAATATGAGACAAAGACGCTGGATGGAGATGCTTAGTGACTATGATTGTGATATCCAATATCATGAAGGAAGAGCAAATGTAGTGGCAGATGCTTTAAGCCGAAAATATCATGAAAAGCCAAAAAGGGTACGTTCTCTTAAATTAAATCTACAAGTAGATTTAAATGATCAAATAAGAGAAGCACAAGAATCAGTAATCAAGGAAGATACTGAAAAGCTAAAAGGTATGCTGAAAGAATTAAAACAAGGAACAGATGGAATTTGGAGATTCCATGAAAAGAGAATGTGGATACCTAAATTAGGAAACCTACGCCATTATATTTTAGAAGAAGCCCATAAGTCTAAATATACGATGCATCCAGGAAGTGATAAAATGTACCAGGATTTAAGGAAAAATTTCTGGTGGATAGGAATGAAAAAGGATAGAGCAGCCTATGTTTCTAAATGTTTAACTTGCTCACAAGTTAAAGCTGAACATCAGAAACCCTCATGTTTGTTACAGCAATTAGAAATGCCAGTATGGAAATGGGAATTGATAACAATGGATTTTGTTACTAAATTACCCAAAACCAAGAAAGGAAATGATATAATCTGGGTGATTGTAGATAGGCTAACCAAGTCAGCTCATTTCCTACCAATGAAAGAAACTTTCAGTATGGAACAGTTAGCTAAGTTGTATGTAAATGAAATTGTTTCTTTACATGGCATTCCTTTATCAATTGTTTCTGATAGGGATAGCCGATTTACCTCTCATTTTTGGTCAAGTTTCCAAAAGGCAATGGGAACCAAGCTAAAACTAAGTAGAGCTTATCATCCTCAAATGGACGGACAAAGCGAAAGGACAATTCAAACAATGGAGGACATGCTTAGGGCTTGAGTAATTGATTTCGGAGGTAATTGGGACGATCACTTACCTTTAATAGAATTTTCTTATAATAATAGTTATCACACAAGTATCAATGCGGCACCATTCGAAGCACTTTATGGATGTAAGTGCCGAACCCTAGTCTGTTGGGCAGAAATTGGGGAAAAGCAACTATCTGGACCTGAGATAGTGCAAGAAACAACCGACAAAATTATTCAAGTCAAGGAACGACTGAAAACAGCACGTGATCGACAGAAGAGTTACACCAATAACCGACGCAAACCGTTGGAATTTCAAGTAGGAGATAAAGTAATGTTGAAAGTCACTCCTTGGAAAGGAGTGGTAAGATTCATCAAAAGGGGAAAGCTAAGTCCCAGGTATATTGGACCCTTTGAGATTATTAAAAGAATAGGACCTATAGCCTATTAGCTACAACTGCCAGAGGAAATGGCAGGTATACATGACGTGTTTCATGTATCTAATCTCAAAAAGTGTTTAGCTGATGAATCACTGATAATCTCTCTTAAGGATATAGAGGTAAATGAACAACTCAAGTTTGTAGAAAGGCCTCTACAGATTGAAGACAGGAAAGTAAAAAATCTCAAGCATAAAAGACTAGTTCTAGTCAAAGTGAAGTGGGACTTCAAAAGAGGACCTGAGTACACATGGGAACTTGAGTCAGAGATGCAAAGGAAATATCCGCATTTGTTCCAGTAGATCTCGAGGACGAGCTCTAAAACAAGGTGGGGAGAATGTAACAACCCTCGGTAAAACCGACACTCTCGTAATATTCCGACACCTTAGTATATTGTAAAAAGTCCCAATATGTCTTTTAATACACCCCGTATGTGAAAACCGAGCCTAAATTATGTTATAACATATAATATAAAATAAAAACAATAAAAATTAAGCGGAGGCGGGCCGCGTAGGACCTCACCTCAAGCTTACGCGGGCGGTATCAAGGCTGGAACCTGACTCCGCTGATTTCTTTAGTTCAAGCGGGCCGCGTAAGCTTAAGCTTACATTAACGCGGGCCGCGAGAGATCATCAAACGCGGAGACATCCTGAGCTGACACGTGTCATCATCGTGGCGGGTCTACTTGGTGAGCCGGACAAGCTAGTCCGTTGACTAGCTTTGACGCGGGCCGCGTAAGCGACCCTTGTCTTTCACGCGGGCCGCGTGAGAGTCCAATATCAGCCCTATATAAGAAAGCAACGGGTTTTCGTTTTCCGTCGCTCATTCTCAAATTCTAAATCACAATTTCTGTAGAAGAGTTATAATAGTCGGGTATTATACCCCTAATTAGCAAGGTTCTGCTCCGTTGTAAGTATTATAACCCCAATTTCGTAATAGTTACGCTGCCCGATTGATTTAGGGTTCCGTAACAACTGTCGTGGTTCTGCCCGACGTAGTTGTTGGAATGCCGTCTCGGGGAGGGTATCATTAATATTTTCAAAGGGTTATGATACTAACCAATGTACATTTGTATAAATTATAGATTATTCCCAGGAAACCCTTACGCGAAGTCTAAGATAGCAATGTGAGTAATCTCCTTTTTGTAAACAGTTTTTACAAAACCTTAATTATTTACAATGTGATTAAGCAGTGATTGAGTCTTTGTAGTTCTTCAATTACTGCCGGTATTATGGGGTTTTGTATACAAAATTTATTACTTGCGAGTAGTAAGTCGGAATGACAGTACGTTACCATTGTACAACGAGTTAGCCAATGTGTAATATGACCCACAAGTCAAGGATTGACAATACTGAATGAGTAATTGTGTAGAAATAAACAATATGATCGCTCTCAATACTGTGTTAATTGATAAAATGTTTCTTGATTAAACTGGGATTCACTCACCAGTATTTCCCGCTGACAAAATATTTTTAAAACATGTTTCAGGTAACACAATGTGAAAGCCAACTGGGAAAAAAGCCAGATCGAGAGCACTGACGGCTTGGAAAATAAGTGGCTATAAAAGTTACCTAATAACGATGTTTTAAATTCAATAAAATAGGGTTTGTCCCTATAAATGTATTGTAATAAGAAACTTGGGTTTTGCCCATGTGTTTATTAATATCAATTATGGTGGTTTTACTCTGATAAACATTTCCTAACTACGATCCTGATGTAAATTCCGCTGCCAAATTAACGAAACCTGATACCACCACCATTGAGTTCGCGTCCGCCCGTTCCCGGGACAGATAAGGGATCGGGGGTTGCGACATTTTGCTACAATGCAAACAAAACATGGTGGTACAATTTTTTGATGTCACCAAAAAGTGTAGATACTGGTGCATTTTTTTTATGTAATCCAAAAATGTAATCTCGAATGGGAAAGTTTTTCCCTTCCAACAAATATAAAAACTTAATACAAGTGTAACCACACATGTTTTTACCTTCTACAAAATATAAAAGCTTGTTACATAAAAATAAAAAATAAAAATGGTATTGTTAATACAAGTTTACCACATTTTCAACCAAACTAACCAACACATCATCTGTTTTTTTTTTTCGCTTCTACCAAAAAAAAAAAGAAACTAATAATAACAAACTACAAACATTAAAACTAGGGGTGTTACAATAACCCTATAGAAAAAAAATTCATGCTTTCACATAAACAATGACCTGTGGATAATAGCTGTGTAAAAGTACAATTCTGAACACCATCCTCATCATCATTTGTGCCATTTTTATTTAGATCTGAGGCTACACATAAAAAAAAATACCAAAAACCGAAAAAAAAATCAAGAAGAATTCAATGAAAATCTAAACAAGAAAACCTTAATTTACATAACTACTCGTGTGCATTTAAAGCTGTACATTTAATAAAACTGGAAAAAAAAGTATCACTCACCTGGAAACTCTGAAGAAATAGGTTCAGGATCTTCAACAACTCTACTCTCACCCACTGCATCTTCATCTTCATTAAATGAAAAATCAGGTAAAAGATTATGTGGGACAACATTTAAGGGTGAACCCGGATGATCATTGAGTGTCCCCGTACCACTGGCAACAGTCCGAGGTTGTTGGTTGTTCAAATCAGCCATGATAAATGCAAAAACTCTTCAATGGTAAGTATGGTTTCTTTCTTTCACTCCACTTTCTGGTTGGGATAAAATGAGAGGTGAGATATGGATATGTACATAAAACAAAAGAGAAGATATGTGAGAGAGGTGAGAGATACAACAAGTACAAAGGTATTAAATGAAACAGATGAAAAGAAGAAGAAAAGTCTGCGTGCAGACTTACACATTTCATTCACTCAAAAGGTTAAAAGAAAATGACGAAAATGCCCTTGTCTCCTCTCAAACTAACATCTATCGTGGATCAATCATAGCCACGTGTGAGAGTTTTCTGGGTTTTCTTAACTGGAATGGGTTTTCTCATTATAATTAGCATGCATATATATATATATATATATATATAGAGAGAGAGAGAGAGAGAGAGAAAGTATAATGTACAAAACGCCTTAACGTACATTAATGTACGCGACCAAATAGAACGTGCGTAATTATGATCCCATGCGTGATTATCACCAATTTTTTATCAACTGAACGTGCGTAATAATGTTCCCATGCGTGATTATCTTCAAAAAACTGATCCCATGCGTGATTAACTGCTCCCATGCGTGATTAACTGATCCATGCGTGATTATTGCCCTGATCTGATGGTTGCGACTGTCGCGTACGTGAAGTACGATAAGGCGTTTTGTATGTTAACCCCTCTATATATATATATATATATAGGGTTAGAGTAAAATGAAAATTTATACGAGTTGTGAGGACTTAGAGAACTCGGCTTACGAAAGGTTTTTTCAAAAAACAATTTTACCAAAAATTCTAAAAAAATCAACATGTCCAAAAAAATAAAAAAACAAATAAAATTAAGTTTTATTTTTCATTTACAACAGCCGTAAATGCTGTAAAAGATGATGTCATGATTATGTTATCAATTTTTTCAGCTACTATAGGGGCCAAAAAACACCACTTTGAAAAAAAAAATTTAATTTTTTTAGCAGTCTTTTCTAACATTTTAATCTAGGGGTGTGGAAAAAAATGGGGGCAAAACTCGCACGACAAGGCCGAGTTCTCTAAGTGCACCCATTGCGAGCGTAGTATAGTGTTGGTAAGATACCGAGGTCGTGCAAGGACACAAGAGCTTTTAGTATCGGTTTATCGACAACGTCTAATCGATCTAATTTTTTTTAAAAGAGTTTTTAAACATGCAAATAAATCTAAAATTAAAAAGATAAATAAAATGAAAAACAAATAGACAAGATAGAATCACTTGGATCCAATTCATCTTTAATGTACCCTTTGATGATTTTCGTACTTTCGGAATTTTTAAGAGATTATCTTAGTTATAGTAGTAGGTGTCACGGCCCCCGGCCCGGTTTGACCCGTTCAAGGAGCCGCGGGACAGAAATCCCGTGGTATTTATTTAATTTGGCAGCGGAATTATTAACAGGATCGTTAAAACTTGAAAATGTCCGATTATTTTATTTCATAATTAGGGACAAACCCCATAATAAGGGAATTTCGTTGGGAAACCCCTATTTTACAAAAACATGTTTCTTTATTTTATTAAGCCACTTCTTCAAGCTTGCAGTGCTATGTGGCATTTTTTCCTTAATCACAGCAGATCACCTGAAGCATGTTTTAAAAAGGTTTTATCAGCAGGGAAATACTGGCGAGTCATTCAAGTTGCACAAAACGACACATTGTTATAATATACAGTATTAAGGGTGATTACATTGTTTATATCAACCAATTACCCCAAATCAGTATTTGTCACTCGACTGTATCTGTGACTATGGTCAGATCACCCATTGGCTAACTCGTTGTCCAATGGTGACGGGAAACAAGTAATGTATACAAAACCCCACATACCGGCAATAATTGAAGATTACAAAGACTTAATCCCTGTAATTATAACCTTAAAAACATTTAGGGTTTTGTAAAGCAATTTGATAAAAAGAGAATGACTCACATTGCAAGTTTAATCGGGCAGAGTTTAGCCTACTGATAAGCCTGTTAACCTAATTCAAATAACAATGCACACGAAAACTAGGTCAGTAACTTTAATCCAACTTTTTACGACAACTCATGAGATCAAAACCTTCATAATGAATGACAAAGTGCGATACTTAAACATCCATCGAATTCACGACGAATGACAAAGCATAACCCGAGTTTGGGCAGCACTTAAACATCCATCGGATTGGTTTTTATCGATCGGACATTAAATCGTACCAGTGATCGAGTTATTACCCTGTTATCGCGGTAGAATTTCGTGATTGTGTGTGTTTTTAGAGTAATCAGACGATATCTCAACGTACAAAACGAATTTTTACGTCGAACCAACGCCAAAATTCAAGTGCCAAACTCCTCTATTTATACTGGAAAAACGGCACTGTCACGTGTCACGAGAGGCTCTCGCGTGGCGCGACGGGTCACTTCTAGGATAGGGTAGCCACGTGTCTCAGTAGCTTGGGTGAGTCGACCGTTCGTTAAAATTCGAATTCTATCGAAAACTGTTTAGATAATATCAACTAGGAAATACCCCCCCCCCCCCGAGTTTTAGGGGCCCTGATCCTGATTCCGATTGTTCTGAAAACTTTAGGGTTTATGCAGTATCACTTGGGGGATCTCAATTTGGGTTTCCTAATGCACAAAATAAATTACTAATTTTAATGAGAGTTGTTACATCCTCCCCACCTTAATAAAAATCTCGTCCTCGAGATTTACTGGAACAAGTAAGGATACTTTCACTTCATTTATGATTCCAGCTCCCAAGTGTACTCAGGTCCTCTTTTTGAATCCCACTTGACTTTGACCAGCACTAGTCGCTTATGTTTGAGAAACTTGACCTTTTTGTCTTCTATTTGCAGTGGTTTCTCAACAAATTTTAACTTTTCATTTATCTCTACATCTTGAAGAGGTACTACCAGGGATTCGTCAGATAGACATTTCTTGAGGTTGGATACATGAAATACGTCATGTACCCCAGCTAACTCTCCTGGTAGTTGCAAACGATAGGCAACTGGTCCTATTCGCTGGATTATTGGGAATGGTCCTACGTACCTTGGACTTAGCTTTCCCTTCTTCCCGAACCGAACTACTCCTTTCCAAGGAGAAACTTTCAAGAGTACCTTATCTCCGAATTGAAATTCTAGTGGCTTGCGTCGATTGTCTGCATAACTCTTCTGGCGATCTCGAGCCGTTTTCAGTCTTTCCTTGATTTGAGTGATCTTGTCGGTAGTTTCTTGTACGATTTCGGGACCTGATAATTGGCTTTCTCCTATTTTTGCCCAGCAGACTGGAGTTCTGCACTTTCGTCCATACAGTGCTTCAAACGGGGCAGCTTCAATGCTGGAATGGTAACTATTATTATAGGAGAATTCAATTAAGGGTAGGTGGTCATCCCAGTTTCCACCAAAATCTATCACACATGCCCTGAGCATGTCTTCCAGGGTTTGAATCGTCCTTTCACTTTGTCCATCTATTTGAGGATGATATGCAGTGCTCAAGTTCAGTTTAGTCCCCATGGCTTCTTGGAAACTTGTCCAAAAATGCGAAGTGAAACGACTATCTCTATCCGATACAATGGAGAGTGGAACTCCATGTAGAGATACTACTTCGTCCACGTACAACTTTGCTAACCTTTCCATGCTAAAGGTTTCTTTCATGGGTAGGAAATGAGCTGATTTGGTTAATCGATCCACAATTACCCAAATTGCGTCGTTACCTTTTCTGGTTTTGGGCAACTTAGTAACAAAATCCATAGTTATTAGTTCCCATTTCCAAACAGGCATTTCTAACTGTTGGAGTAATCCTGAAGGTTTCTGGTGTTCTGCCTTAACTTGTGAACAAGTTAGACACTTAGATACATATCTAGCTATGTCCTTTTTCATTCCTATCCACCAGAAATTATTTCTTAAATCTTGGTACATTTTATTGTTTCCCGGATGCATGGTATACCTAGATTTATGGGCTTCCTCTAAGATCTTATTTCTTAAATTTCCTTGCTTAGGTACCCAAATCCTTTTCTTGTGGAATCTCCAAATTCCATCAGCTCCTTGTTCTAATTCCTTTATTCTTCATTTCATTCCTTCAGCATCATCCTTGATTGATGTTTCCTGAACATTCTTTAATTGTTCCATTAAGTCTAATTGTAAACTTAATCTAAGAGCACAAACTCGTTGTTATTTCTCATGATACTTACGACTTAAGGCATCCGCTACTACATTTGCCTTTCCTTCGTGATATTGAATATCACAGTCGTAGTCACTTAGAATTTCCATCCATCTTCTTTGCCTCATGTTCAATTCTTTTTGCCCAAATATGTATTTTAAACTCTTATGATCTGTATAGATTGTAAACTTACTTCCATACATGTCACACCCCCAAAATCCACCTGCGGAATGCCACCGCTTGGAGGCGTGACTGACCAGGATCCAGCCACCAATCATATTGAACACGCAAGTTAATAATTATAAAAGTTTAACCAGTACGATTGGTGTTCAAACAAAACATAGTTTAAGTTGCAAAGCGGAAGCATAATGTTCAAAACCAAAACATAAGTTCAAACGTTTCAAAGTTTAACATGGCACACCGCTGTCCATGTCCCACAACGACTCTCCCCCATGCAAGCTCCATCTAAGTACCTATTGACCTGCAAAGCATGTAGTAACGAGTCAACAACAAGTTGAGTGAGTTCACGGTTGGGTGTTCATTTTAAGTTGTTGCAAAAACAGTTTCCTTTAACTGGCATCCTGCCGTGGGGGTTACCCCATAGTTGAAAACGTGACTTGTTTATTCCCGGTACTCTGGCATTCCAGCCGTGGGGGCTACCCCTTGTTAGTTATCTGGCATTTCGGCCGTGGGGGCTACCCCATGTATACACTAGACTCGTTACCATATCGACTGCTGACTGTAGTCATGTTTATGTGCCCTGAACTGTCAATGTCTATCATCATTGACGTGCCCAGATCCATTAGTTCACGCCCGTCCTCTGCGGCACGGTGTGAGGTTTGTCAAACCTAAATAGCGCTATCTAACTAATGACCCGCTCGCCATTGGCCCGGCGATTAAGTCGATATAAAAGGAGGGACTTCGTGATAGAGTTTTGGTCTAGTACGAGTTATCTGTCCATGAGGACGAGGAATTATATTCCTGAACCGATGCTGTCCTACCCAAGAAAGGACGAGGAATCCATGTTCCTTAACCCCAATTCCCAACCCCTGGGAATCCCATGCTTTGTAGAAAGTGTGAACTCACCTTGGTTTGCTCGGCGGATACACAGAAAGGTCAATCAAGCTATATTGTGGTCAACCACGTCCTAACATAGTTGTACCACACAAGTCAGGTTCGTATTTAGGTAGTGCACGTATGTTTTCTACACACATTTGCACACACGTATTGATCATGGCACACACGTATAAATACTTCAGTTAATTAACAGGGCTCAAACACATCCAATAGCCTCATCTACATAAATAAGCAAAGTCCAAGTATGCGGCCCAAATAGTTGGGCTCGTAATAGCATGCAAGTCCAAAACAGTGTGCACGTGTATATGGTCTCGAGTCGAGACTAGAGATCTCGAGTCGAGACTATGCGGTCTCGAGTTATACCTACGAGTTCTCGAATCGCGACTGTGGAGGTCTCGAGTCATGCATGTGCTAGTCGAGACTAGACGGTCTCGAGTCGCAACAAGACTCGTAATCCTGGTCTCGAGTCATGTTGTTTGTGTGTTGATAATGTGCGGTCTCGAGTCGAGACTAGGGGTTCTCGACTCGCAACCTGTGTTGCAACCGTGATCTCGAGCTGTCACATACATGGTCTCGAGTCGAGACAGAGGGTCTCGACTGGCACACCTGCTAATTGCCAGCACATGTACTAACCAATAGGATTCCGATTTCATGCAACAGTGTGTACTATCCATACAAACATGTTTTCTTGTCTAATACTCAAATAAAACGGATCAAACAAGCATTTATCAAATGTTCATAACATGTTCAACATATATTCAAATAGTTCATCCAATATTCATATCACAATCAACCCTTATTCATCCATTTCATCATTTACAAGCATGTTCATTCAAGGCAACCTAAACCTCTAAACAAATGCATGATTCGGACATCACTAAAGGCTATCATCGGTTTCTATATCTAGTATGTTCAATCAATACAATAGCATGCTTACATAAGATTTATCATATTTTTAAAACACATACACTAAAACAAATTGTTCAAACATATCACACTTAGCTAGTGCATCCACATCCGATTATGCTTATGTCCACTTATACATTTCTACCAATTTTAATTGTCAAGTTAGCATGATAATCATTAATTCTCCTCAATCTTCCTAACCACATAAAAGTATGCGTGTTATACAAAAACATGTGTATCCTTCAATGAATAATCATCATTTAATAACAATAACCATCTCCTATCAAACAAACACCTTTATCAACAATTTCTCATGTATTTGTTATTAAACAACTAAAGGAGATACTAACCGGCTAGAGGGTATGAAGGGTGAATTTCCGATTGACGATTCCAAGCTTGAACCGAGGGTCCTAGTGTTGCCGGTTTGAATCCGAGAATGAGGGAAGAAGGATGTTGAGACTTAGGGTTTTAGTGAGAGAGAATGTGGGAGTGTGTGTGTAGGAGAGTGTGTGTTGTCCAAAGAAATGGCAAAAATGGCTAGGAGCATGAGTTATATACTAGGTTAGTTCACCCTAGTGGGTTTTCGAGTGGGGTGAAGAGGAGCATGGCCCAACCGACCCAACAGTTACATTGTTCACTCGAGACCGAGTGGTCTCGAGTTGGGTTCTTGTGTTTTGGTTCCGGCTCACTACACACACTTGTATATACTTTATACGCACACATTAATAGCACATAGCACATTAAGATAATCACCAACTTTCATCTACTAGTATATATATACACATAACGTTCAAGCATGTTATATCAAGATACAATGAAGGGTTCTAAATTGCGAGTTGTCACATTATCCCCAAGTTGAAAGAAATTTCGTCCCGAAATTTGGTACGTACTCACTGAGGAAGCGAGTTAAGTTGTGTGGTTTTCCTGGTTTTCCTGGGGTGTCACATCCTCCCCCCGTTGACCTGGAATTTCGTCCCGAAATTCCGTAGCTTCAGCCTCAGTAGTGGTTGTACCGTTTGCGAATAGTTGGGTGTACTTTTGTTTCATCTGATCTTCGCGTTCCCAGGTGAACTCTGGACCGCGACGTGAGTTCCAACGAACTCGAACGAGAGGTATTCTAGTGTTCTTGAGGACCTTAACATCCCGGTCCGTGATTTCAACTGGTTCCTCGACGAATCGTAACTGCTCGTCGATAGTGAGTTCCTTCAGAGGAACTATGTGGGTCTCATCTGACAGACACTTCTTCAGATTCGACACGTGGAAAACGTTGTGAACTGCACTGAGTTCTGCTGGTAAGTTCAGTCTGTAGGCCACCTTGCCTATTTTCTCGATGATTTCGAAAGGTCCAACGTATCGTGGGTTAAGTTTGCCTCGTTTGCCAAAACGAACCACACCTTTCCAGGGGGAAACTTTGAGTAGTACCCGCTCCCCAACCTGGAGCTCAAGTGGTTTCCTGTCCTTGTCGGCATAGCTTTTCTGACGGTCACGAGCTGCCGCCATGCGTTGTCGTATTTGAGCAATTCGTTCGGTTGTGTCTACCACAAGTTCTGGACCAGTGATCTGACTATCCCCCACCTCTGCCCAACAAAGAGGTGACCGGCATTTACGCCCGTACAATGCCTCAAACGGAGCAGCTTTAATGCTGGTGTGATAGCTGTTATTGTACGAGAATTCCATAAGTGGCAGATGCTTTTCCCAGCTGTTGCCAAAGTCGATTACACATGCACGAAGCATGTCTTCTAAGGTTTGAATAGTGCGCTCAGACTGCCCGTCCGTCTGAGGGTGATACGCTGTGCTCATGTCTAACCGTGAGCCAAAAGATTTGTGCATCGCTTGCCACAGCTCTGAAGTAAATCGTGCATCTCGATCCGAGATAATAGAGGTGGGCACCCCGTGCCTCGAGACAACTTCCTTGAGATATACGTCTGGTAGTGTGGAGAACTTATCCGTTTCTTTGATAGCTAAGAAGTGAGCAGACTTTGTGAGTCGATCCACGATCACCCAAATAGTATCATTTCCGCGCTGAGATCTAGGCAGGCCGGTAACGAAATCCATGGAAATTTGCTCCCATTTCCATTGTGGTATCTCTGGTTGTTGGAGTAGGCCTGAGGGTTTCTGGTATTCCGTCTTGACTCTCGCACAAGTCAAACACTTGCTGACGTAAGTTGCTATGTGGGCCTTCATGCTGGGCCACCAATACGTAGTTTTGATATCGTGGTACATCTTATCCGCACCAGGATGTACCGAGTAGCGAGACTTGTGTGCTTCATCCATCACAAGCTCTCGTAAGTTGCCATAGAGTGGGACCCAAATGCGTCCTGTTACGTAGTATGCACCGTCTTCCTTTTGTTCTAATCGTTGCCTTGAGCCGCGTAGGGCTTCAGCCCTGACGTTTTCTGGTTTCAATGCCTCTATCTGAGCGTCTCGTATTTGAGAAGGAAGACTAGAATGTATAGTGAGCTGCAAGGCTCGTACGCGCTTAGGCACAGTGTCCTTTCGGCTAAGGGCATCAGCCACAACATTGGCTTTGCCAGGATGGTACTTGATTGCACATTCGTAATCGTTTAATAACTCGACCTATCGTCGTTGACGCATGTTTAGCTCCTTCTGTTTGAAGATGTGCTCGAGACTCCTGTGATCGGTGTAGATGGTGCACTTGGTACCGTATAGGTAATGCCTCCATATCTTAAGTGCAAAAACAACAGCTCCCAGCTCTAAATCATGTGTAGTGTAGTTCCTTTCATGAACTTTAAGTTGGCGTGAGGCGTAGGCTATAACCTTATCCCGTTGCATCAGTACACAACCAAGACCCTGAATTGATGCATCGCAGTAGACCACGAAGTCGTCTGTGCCCTCTGGCAAGGAAAGGATAGGTGCGCTGCACAATCTGTCCTTTAAATGCTGAAATGCTAACTCCTGTGCATTTCCCCATCGATAAACAACGCCTTTCTGCGTTAGTAAGGTGAGAGGCTGTGCAATCTTGGAAAAATCCTTAATGAATCTTCTGTAGTAACCTGCCAAACCCAAAAATTGGCGAATTTCCTTTGGTGTACGAGGTGCAGGCCAGTTCTTAATCGAGTCCACCTTGGATGGATCAACGTGAATCCCATTTTTGTTCACCACATGGCCTAGGAAGTGGACTTCACGAAGCCAGAAGTCGCATTTCGAGAACTTCGCGTAAAGTTGTTCTGTTCGAAGGAGTTCCAAGATAAGTCGTAGATGCTGCTCGTGTTCCTCCTGGCTCTTAGAATAGATCAGGATGTCGTCGATGAAGACTATAACGAACTTGTCTAAGTAAGGCTTGCACACTCGGTTCATCAAGTCCATGAAAACCGCAGGTGCGTTTGTTAGCCCAAAAGGCATGACCAAAAACTCATAGTGTCCATAGCGAGTTCTAAAGGCTGTTTTGGAGACGTCCTCTTCTCGGACTCTCAGCTGGTGATATCCCGATCTCAGATCAATCTTGGAGTAGTAGCTCGACCCTTGCAGCTGATCGAACAAGTCGTCAATACGTGGAAGAGGATAACGATTCTTCACCGTCACCTTGTTGAGTTCCCGGTAGTCGATACACATTCTGAAGGTACCGTCTTTCTTCTTAACAAATAGCACTGGAGCTCCCCAAGGCGATGAGCTAGGACGAATAAAACCCTTATCCAAGAGTTCTTGTAGTTGTGTAGAGAGTTCTTCCAACTCTGATGGAGCTAAACGATAAGGTGCACGAGCTATAGGCGCAGCTCCAGGAGCTAGTTCAATCTGAAACTCGACCTGGCGGTGAGGCGGAAGGCCAGGTAATTCCTCAGGAATTACCTCAGGATAGTCGCGTACGATTGGAAAATCTTCTATCTTCTTCTCTTTCTCCGAGGTGTCAGTAACGAGCGCCAAAATGGCAGTGTGGCCCTTTCGCAAGCACTTCTGGGCCTTAAGGAAAGAGATGATGTTCTCAACAGCACCCTTCTTGTCGCCACGAATCATGAGAGGTTCACTACCGGAACCAGGAATGCGAACAATCTTCTCGTTGCAAAGAATCTCTGCTCGGTGTTGGGATAACCAATCCATCCCAATGACAACGTCGAAACTACCCAAGACGATAGGAATAAGGTCGATAGAGAAGGTCTGGTTAGCAAGAACAAGTTTACAACCCTGGACTACGTGAGTGGCCTCTAGACTCTTACCATTTGCTAGCTCTACAGTGTGCTTGTTGTTCAAGGGTGTTGGAATACGCTTAAGCATTCGACTAACCTCTAGTGACATGTAGCTAGTATCGGCACCCGAATCAAATAAAACTGTAACATAAAAGTCGTCGAGAAGGAACTTACCCGCCACAACATTGGGGTCATTCCTTGCTTCTCCTTGACCAATCACGAACGCCCGCCCCCTGGCACCATTGTTATTGTTGTTCCCATTGTTACCATTCCCCTGATTGTTGTTATTGTTGTTGTTGTTGTTCTGGTTCCTGTTCAGTTGGGGGCAATCCCTCTTGAAATGGCCTTCAGCTCCACACTGAAAGCACCCTTTGTTATCACCTTGCTGCTGCTGCTGGCGTTGGTTCTGTTAAGCTTGCTGACGATTTTGGTTGGCGGGATATAAGCTCCTGCAATCCTTTGCAGCGTGACCTGGCTTGTTGCACCGATGACAGTTACCCCTGGTGCATGGCCCGCTGTGGTGTAGGCTGCAGCGATTGCATTTGGGGTGATTCCCCTTGTACCCACCATGACTTTGACCACCAGATGATTGCTGACTAGGGCTCTTATAGTCTTCAGTCTTTCTCTGCTGAGATTGAGACTGAACAGAAGTCGACCCCTTACTTGAAGCTCCATCCCATTTCCGTTTGTTGTCATTAAGAGCACCTGAAGTAGTTGCCGCACCTATGCGCTTTGGTAACTTGTTCTGCTCCACCGCTTGATCCGTGAGACGGTGAGCCAATTGAACAACTTGCTGGATGGTGGCGAGGTTAGCTGAAGTCACATGACTTTGGATTTCTGGCACTAAGCCCTTGAGAAATAGTTCGATGCGTTTGATGGGAGGATCCACCATAGTAGGACACAGAATTGCCAGTTCGTTCGACCTTTTCACATAAGCTTCAATTTCTGACCCCGTCATCTTGAGGTTGAAGAACTCTACTTCCAGTTTGTGAATCTCATCACGATTGCAATACTCCTCTTTGATCATTTCCTTAAAGTTGTTCCATGGGGTGGCGTTAGCGGCAACCAACCCCAGCATTTGAACCTGAGCGTTCCACCACGTGAGTGCTAAACCCTCTAGAGTACCGGTAGCGTACTTCACCCTGCGCTCCTCAGGGCATTCGCACATTTCGAACACAGATTCTAGTTTCTCAAACCAGTGGAGGAGACCTACGGCTCCTTCAGTGCCGCTAAAAGTAGTTGGTCGGCAGTCCATAAAAGTTTTGAAGGTGCACACAGGTGGCTGAGCATGTTGACCTGTCGTGGGTGTAAGAAAGGACAGAGTTTAACACAAAGGTTGGTTCACAAGGGTAGGATCTAAAGATCCTAGAATGAGTTTGGACTGCAGGATATACCTCCTGCGTGTGCAGCTGCAAGTGCCGCAGCAACTCGTTCGTTAATCAGAGCCGTCAACTGGGCTTGTGTCATGTTAACGCGTCCAGACATGATCTTCATATCAAGAGGAACATGAGTGAGAGGGGTTCGCGAAAATGCGTTGACAGAAGAGAGTAAGCACACACGTGTTCAAGCAACAGTAGTTATACTAACCAAGCATACCATGAGCATTGTACTATGTAACTAACAAGTAGGCAATATATATACATAGATCATATCACCTAGAATGTCGAGCCTTGCATGTAGAGTGAAGCGTCGTTGTGGATCGTAGAGCACTGTACAGGTTATAGTCTGATTTTAATAAAACTTTTTCCCCTTATTAAAACCAAGTTCACTATAACCAATGGCTCTGATACCAATCTGTCACACCCCCAAAATCCACCTGCGGAATGCCACCGCTTGGAGGCGTGACTGACCAGGATCCAGCCACCAATCATATTGAACACGCAAGTTAATAATTATAAAGGTTTAACCAGTACGATTGGTGTTCAAACAAAACATAGTTTAAGTTGCAAAGCGGAAGCATAATGTTCAAAACCAAAACATAAGTTCAAACGTTTCAAAGTTTAACATGGCACACCGCTGTCCATGTCCCACAACGACTCTCCCCCATGCAAGCTCCATCTAAGTACCTATTGACCTGCAAAGCATGTAGTAACGAGTCAACAACAAGTTGAGTGAGTTCACGGTTGGGTGTTCATTTTAAGTTGTTGCAAAAACAGTTTCCTTTAACTGGCATCCTGCCGTGGGGGTTACCCCATAGCTGAAAACGTGACTTGTTTATTCCCGGTACTCTGGCATTCCAGCCGTGGGGGCTACCCCTTGTTAGTTATCTGGCATTTCGGCCGTGGGGGCTACCCCATGTATACACTAGACTCGTTACCATATCGACTGCTGACTGTAGTCATGTTTATGTGCCCTGAACTGTCAATGTCTATCATCATTGACGTGCCCAGATCCATTAGTTCACGCCCGTCCTCTGCGGCACGGTGTGAGGTTTGTCAAACCTAAATAGCGCTATCTAACTAATGACCAGCTCGCCATTGGCCCGGCGATTAAGTCGATATAAAAGGAGGGACTTCGTGATAGAGTTTTGGTCTAGTACGAGTTATCTGTCCATGAGGACGAGGAATTATATTCCTGAACCGATGCTGTCCTACCCAAGAAAGGACGAGGAATCCATGTTCCTTAACCCCAATTCCCAACCCCTGGGAATCCCATGCTTTGTAAAAAGTGTGAACTCACCTTGGTTTGCTCGGCGGATACACAGAAAGGTCAATCAAGCTATATTGTGGTCAACCACGTCCTAACATAGTTGTACCACACAAGTCAGGTTCGTATTTAGGTAGTGCACGTATGTTTTCTACACACATTTGCACACACGTATTGATCATGGCACACACGTATAAATACTTCAGTTAATTAACAGGGCTCAAACACATCCAATAGCCTCATCTACATAAATAAGCAAAGTCCAAGTATGCGGCCCAAATAGTTGGGCTCGTAATAGCATGCAAGTCCAAAACAGTGTGCACGTGTATATGGTCTCGAGTCGAGACTAGAGATCTCGAGTCGAGACTATGCGGTCTCGAGTTATACCTACGAGTTCTCGAATCGCGACTGTGGAGGTCTCGAGTCATGCATGTGCTAGTCGAGACTAGACGGTCTCGAGTCGCAACAAGACTCGTAATCCTGATCTCGAGTCATGTTGTTTGTGTGTTGATAATGTGCGGTCTCGAGTCGAGACTAGGGGTTCTCGACTCGCAACCTGTGTTGCAACCATGATCTCGAGCTGTCACATACATGGTCTCGAGTCGAGACAGAGGGTCTCGACTGGCACACCTGCTAATTGCCAGCACATGTACTAACCAATGGGATTCCGATTTCATGCAACAGTGTGTACTATCCATACAAACATGTTTTCTTGTCTAATACTCAAATAAAACGGATCAAACAAGCATTTATCAAATGTTCATAACATGTTCAACATATATTCAAATAGTTCATCCAATATTCATATCACAATCAACCCTTATTAATCCATTTCATCATTTACAAGCATGTTCATTCAAGGCAACCTAAACCTCTAAACAAATGCATGATTCGGACATCACTAAAGGCTATCATCGGTTTCTATATCTAGTATGTTCAATCAATACAATAGCATGCTTACATAAGATTTATCATATTTTTAAAACACATACACAAAAACAAATTGTTCAAACATATCACACTTAGCTAGTGCATCCACATCCGATTATGCTTATGTCCACTTATACATTTCTACCAATTTTAATTGTCAAGTTAGCATGATAATCATTAATTCTCCTCAATCTTCCTAACCACATAAAAGTATGCGTGTTATACAAAAACATGTGTATCCTTCAATGAATAATCATCATTTAATAACAATAACCATCTCCTATCAAACAAACACCTTTATCAACAATTTCTCATTTATTTGTTATTAAACAACTAAAGGAGATACTAACCGGCTAGAGGGTATGAAGGGTGAATTTCCGATTGACGATTCCAAGCTTGAACCGAGGGTCCTAGTGTTGCCGGTTTGAATCCGAGAATGAGGGAAGAAGGATGTTGAGATTTAGGGTTTTAGTGAGAGAGAATGTGGGAGTGTGTGTGTAGGAGAGTGTGTGTTGTCCAAAGAAATGGCAAAAATGGCTAGGAGCATGAGTTATATACTAGGTTAGTTCACCCTAGTGGGTTTTCGAGTGGGGTGAAGAGGAGCATGGCCCAACCGGCCCAACAGTTACATTGTTCACTCGAGACCGAGTGGTCTCGAGTTGGGTTCTTGTGTTTTGGTTCCAGCTCACTACACACACTTGTATATACTTTATACGCACACATTAATAGCACATAGCACATTAAGATAATCACCAACTTTCATCTACTAGTATATATATACACATAACGTTCAAGCATGTTATATCAAGATACAATGAAGGGTTCTAAATTGCGAGTTGTCACAATACAGATAGTGCCTCCAAATCTTAAGGGCAAAAATTATTGATCTTAATTCTAAGTCATGCGTTATATAGTTTTCTTCATGCTTCTTCAATTACCTTGAGGCATACACAATTACTTTCTTGCGTTGCATCAGCACACATCCTAATCCTAGCTTAGAAGCATCACAGTAAACCTCAAAATCTTCTGTTCCTTCTGGTAAGGCAAGAATTGGGGTGTTTGTTAATCTTTGTTTTAAAATTCTAAAAGCCTCTTCTTGCTTAGGTCCCCATTCAAACTTAACTGTTTTACAGGTTAGCTTAGTTAATGGCACAGTTATCTTAGAAAAATCCTTAATAAAGTGCCTATAGTATCCAGCTAATCCTAGAAAACTTCTAACCTCCGTAGCTGATTGCGGGACCTTCCATTTGGTGATTGCTTCTATCTTGGAGGGATCTACGTGAATACCTTCATGATTCACCATATGACCTAAAAATTGCACCTCCTGTAGCCAAAATTCACACTTCGAGAATTTGGCATAAAGCTTTTCTTTTCTTAACAAAGTTAAGAGTGCATGTAGGTGTTCACAATGCTCGTCCTGACTTTTGGAATAAATAAGTATATCGTCGATGAAGACAATTACAAATTTATCCAAGTACGGTTTACAGATTCTATTCATCATGTCCATAAATGCTGCAGGAGCATTTGTTAGTCCAAAGGGCATGACTGTAAACTCGTAATGACCATACCTAGTTCTGAAAGCAGTTTTAGGTATGTCTTCTTCTTGCACCTTCAACTGATGGTATCCGGAGCGTAAATCTATCTTAGAAAAATATCTAGCTCCTTGAAGTTGATCAAAAAGATCATCAATCCTAGGCAATGGGTATCGATTCTTAATTGTAACCTTATTCAGTTCCCTATAATCGATACACATTCGCATCGACCCATCCTTTTTCTTTACGAACAACACTGGTGCTCCCCAAGGGGATGAACTAGGTTGTATGAATCCTTTACTGAGCAATTCATCTAATTGCTGTTTCAGTTCTAACATTTCGGTGGGTGCTAGACGATAAGGTGCCTTTGCTACGGGTGTAGTTCCAGGAATCAAATGAATTCTAAATTCTACCTCCCTATCCGGTGGTAATCCTGGTAACTCTTCTGGGAATACATCTGGGTATTCTGAGACTATAGGAATTTCCTTAAGTTCCTTACCCTTAGTGCTAATGACTACCAAAATCATATACACTACTCCTTGCTTTCGTTCATAACTAGCAACTTTCATTACTGAAATGAACTTCATGGGTTTTTGCGGCTTATCTCCTGTAACCATGATTACTTCTCCGGTGGGTGCACGAATTTCTATGGAGTTCTTATCACAAAGGATTCGAGCATGGTTGGCTACTAACCAATCCATTCCTAATACGACATCGAATCCATCTAAATTCATGGGTAATAGGTTTGCAGAAAATTTATGACCTGAAAGTTCTATATTTTCTTTTTGCAAAATCGTATCTATTTTAACAGAATTCCCGTCTGCCGTTTCTACTGTAAAAACTTGCCTAAGTTTTGTTAAGGGTAGCTTAAGAGCTTGGCAGAATGAAGTATTTATAAAACTTTGGTTTGCACCAGAGTCAAATAATACTCTCGCATACACGTTGTGAACTAGGAACGTACCAGCTATTACGTCAGGAATCAATTCAGCTTCCTGCGTAGTCAATTGGAAGGCTCTTACGTTTTTCTTGGTAGTTCCTTCTGCGGGTTTAGCCTTGTTATCCGCTGGTTTGACCAACTTAGGGCATTCTGGTTTGAAATGCCCAGCTTCTCCATAGTTATAGCAGACCCTTGTTTTCTTTCTGCAATCTTCTTCATGATGTCCTATAGCTTTGCAGAAGTTGCAGGGTTCATTACATTTTCCAAAATGTTTCTTTTTGCAGTTTCTGCAAAACGGCGGAGTGGAAGATTGCCCAGTTCCTCTTTTCTTGAAATTGCTATTATTATCCACACGAAATCCTTGGGTAATTTTCTGAGCCAATTCCTTCTTCCTATTTTCTTCTCGCGTACGCACCAGTCCGTCTGTCAAAGTGTTGGCTAATTCCACCGCATCATCGATCGTGCGGGGTCTCGCAGCTTTGACAATATCACGGATCTCGCTAATTAAACTCGATGTAGCGAGAAATAAGTACCGGCTCTGGCGAAGCCAAAGTAGGCACAACTCGAGCATATTCGAAAAACTTCGAAGTATACCCTCGACAGTCAACATCCACCATCCGGTGGCTCAGGAATTTGTTCGCCATTTGTTCTTTTTCATATTCTGGGCAGAATTTTCTTTCTACCAGACGCTTAAACTCCTCCCAACTCATGGCATAGGCCATGTCACTTCCTTTGGCTTGCAACACCGTATTCCACCATTCTAATGCTTCTTCCTTGAAAAGATGTGACGTGTACATGACCTTGTCTTCCTCGGCACATTTACTTATTTTAATTACTGCCTCGGTTTTCTCCAACCAACGCAGTGCAACAGTCGCCCCTTCATTGCCTGCAAATTCAACAGGTTTACAGGCAAGAAATTCCTTGTAGGTGCAACCAGGCGTTGCAGCTTTCAACCTCTCTTAAGAATTGGGGCTTGTACTACATCATTATCATTATTATTAATGTTGCCGCCTCCATTTATGCTGTTACTGGAATTATCGCCGTGAGTGCGTTTGCTGGGAATAATTTGTTGAGGTTCAACTGGATTTTGGGCAGCAGCAATGATTGCTGGAATAGCATTAGCTATTCCTTGAGCAACGATATTCTCTATATCTTGTCTATTCAGAAATTGATCTTCATGGTTTTTGCGCGGATTGGTTACCCTCGTTCACTTGTTCATTACCAGCGTTTTCCATCTAAATATTTATTTATCACAGGCTAATATTTAGTACAGCCATTCAAGTATCGTTGTACAAACAGAAAAATGGCAAACATTGCGACTTTTATATATATATATATACATGTCTATTACAAATTACAACTGAAATTCAAAATATACTAGGGGTTATGCATTCATAATTTATTTTAGTCTATCTAGGAATATTATGTTTAGCATGCTTTTATATAAGGTTTATTCTATCTTCTCTTACTAAGTTGTTTATCTAAAGGGGCAAAGTTCCTTTAAAGTTTCTGGCTTATAGATGATATGGGTGCTAGTACTGGGTCAGGGTGTTGAGATCTAATTTCCTTGGTTGATCCGGGTTTGGCAGTTTAACTTAATTAAAAGTTAACATTTACTGCTGTAGTGGCTAACATATAGAGATTTGCCCATTGTTCATCTAATTCATTTTCCCATGGTGGGTTATTGCCTATTTCCTGAGTTTCCTTATTAGTCATCACTTCTTTTTGTTGTGACTTCTTTATTTTCTCTTGACTTTTTCTAATAATCCAACTTCTTTTCTTAGTGGTAAGTGGTTTCTCAAACTGTGCCTTACGAACAAATATTCCTTCCTCAGTATCTGCTGAGTATGAGGTTCCCTTATCTTTTGGTGAACTGCCTAATTGATGATAGATGTCCGAAATTCTTTGCATACCCATACTGTAAACTAACAAATAGTCAAATAACACAAAAACACATAAGCACAGGATGGCAATCAGAAAAATTAAGTATTTTTAAATACTTAATTGGCTTAAATCAGTGGCTCTGATACCACTTTTTTCTGTCACGGCCCCCGGCTCGGTTTGACCCGTTCCAGGAGCCGCGGGACAGAAATCACGTGGTATTTATTTAATTTGGCAGCGGAATTATTAACAGGATCGTTAAAACTTGAAAATGCCCGATTATTTTATTTCATAATTAGGGACAAACCCCGTAATAAGGAAATTTCGCTGGGAAACCCCTATTTTACAAAAACATGTTTCTTTATTTTATTAAGCCACTTCTTCAAGCTTGCAGTGCTATGTGGCACTTTTTCCTTAATCACAGCAGATCACCTGAAACATGTTTTAAAAAGGTTTTATCAGCAGGGAAATACTGGCGAGTCATTCAAGTTGCACAAAAGGACACATTGTTATAATATACAGTATTAAGGGTGATTACATTGTTTATATCAACCAATTACCCCAAATCGGTATTTGTCACTCGACTGTATCTGTGACTATGGTCAGATCACCCATTGGCTAACTCGTTGTCCAATGGTGACGAGAAACAAGTAATGTATACAAAACCCCATATACCGGCAGTAATTGAAGATTACAAAGACTTAATCCCTGTAATTATAACCTTAAAAACATTTAGGGTTTTGTAAAGCAATTTGATAAAAAGAGAATGACTCACATTGCAAGTTTAATCGGGCAGAGTTTAGCCTACTGATAAGCCTGTTAACCTAATTCAAATAACAATGCACACAAAAACTAGGTCAGTAACTTTAATCCAACTTTTTACAACAACTCACGAGATCAAAACCTTCACAATGAATGACAAAGTGCGATACTTAAACATCCATCGAATTCACGACGAATGACAAAGCATAACCCGAGTTTGGGCAGCACTTAAACATCCATCGGATTGGTTTTTATCGATCGGACATTAAATCGTAGCAGTGATCGAGTTATTACCCTGTTATCGCGGCAGAATTTCGTGATTGTGTGTGTTTTTAGAGTAATCAGACGATATCTCAACGTACAAAACGAATTTTTACGTCGAACCAACGCCAAAATTCAAGTGCCAAACTCCTCTATTTATACTGGAAAAACGGCGCTGTCGCGTGTCACGAGAGGCTCTCGCGTGGCGCGACGGGTCACTTCTAGGATAAGGTAGCCACGTGTCTCATTAGCTTGGGTGAGTCGACCATTCATTAAAATTCGAATTCTATCAAAAACTGTTTAGATAATATCAACTAGGAAATACCCCCCCCCCCCCCTGAGTTTTAGGGGCCCTGATCCTGATTCCGATTGTTCTGAAAATTTTAGGGTTTTTGCAGTATCACTTGGGGGATCTCAATTAGTGTTTCCTAATGCACAAAATAAATTAAGGATTAATAATTTTAATGAGAGTTGTTACAGTAGGCCCCTCTTTTGAAGGTGACATTACCCTCAACCAAGTGGTTTGAGTCAGCAGGGATACAATCCCAAAGGATCGAAATATTGAAAGACAATTAAGTAAGTTATTAATGCAAAAAGTGGTATGCCCCTCTTTTGAAGGTGACGTTATCCTCGGCTAAGTGGTTTGAGTCAGCAAGGATGCAATCCCAAGAAGCCGGTTTAAAGTTTTAATATTAGTTTACATATGAGGGGTTCAAGCTATTTGCACCCCCGCCATCCATTACCTTTGGGGTATTGAAGGAGATCCTAGTAAGCTTGAACCAAGTCCTCGCAGGAGCTATACACTGAACGAGACAAGAAATTTACCAAACCACCCTCCTAACCCCCTTCCAGGTAGTTAACGTGCTTTATATAGACCGTAAAGACACGAATGAGCAAATCAATGACATCATGAAGAAATGGTAAAGAAAATTCACTTTCAACATAAGAAACCAGTTATTAAAGTCATTAATACAAACCCAATTAAAAAGTGCCGAAAGATTAAAAGTCAAAAGTAATACATTAAAAACTTGTCTTCACCAAGTGATGTAAGAGAATAGCCAAACATGGTCTTTGATTGACAAGAACTCTTACGATCAATCTTGGATCCCGAGACTACTACACACTCTAAAGATGATAGATGGATGATGGTGGTGGGTGTCGGTGTTGTAGTGGTGGCAAAGTAGGAGAGAAGTGGTTTGCTAAGGGATGCCTTTGAAGTGAACCAAGCACCCCTATTTATAGCCAGAACAGAGCCCCGGCCATGGCCCCGTGTCCACTGGGCACGACCCATGGTCAGTCTTCTTCTCTTCCTTCATTAAATGCATCTGTCAGCAGGGGGCCCCACACAACCCTGTGTCTTCTGGGTACGGCCCCGTGGTCAACTCTTTGTTGTACTATCAAGATTCTGCAAATCTAAGAGTTGACCAAGCCCCATGGTGAGCTGGGCACGGACCCGTGGTGGGCGTAGAAGCTTCTGCAGCCTTTGTCTTGATGTGTCAGGGCTGGCCACGCCCCATGCATGGCTGGGCATGGCCCCGTGGTTAGTTTCTGTCTTCTTGTTTTTGCTTTGGGGGATGCTGCCGAGGGGTCGGACATGTCACGTTATTCCTTCATCTTATATTTATGTTGGTTTTGGCTGCTTATTTGTTCCTTTTGTTCTTGTAAGCTCATTTGGTCCTGTAAATTCAAAAAGAAGAAAGAAACGTGCTTTCTCCAACATTAGTACTAAAAAGGGTTGGTTTTATGCCTCTATTGATGTAATTTATATGTTGCGTTTTGTACACATCAATAATCATAACATGTGTCACGCTAGTACAGTACAGGCTCAAAATAGCCGGGTGTCACACACCAGATGGTTTTGGTAGAAAATATGAACAAAACATGTACACCCTTCTAAGGAAAGATGGCACAGAGTAAAGGATAATTGATGGAGACTTAGCAGATCAGCTACATCCAATGGATATAATCATTCTGAAGAAGATTTATGATCAAGACAAAGGAAACAACAGATTTGTTAGAAGAGCCCTTGACAGTATGTCAAAAGCTGGAGTCAAGCTATTTGAAATAGTAGCTCTATCTGATTTCGATCTGTGCATCAACTATGATCATATTCACCAGAAGAAAGTCTACATACCTCTACCAGATACATCCATCCCTGCTAAGCTGGAAAAGGAAGCAAGAACTGGCGTGATCTTTGAACAACCAAGACTCTCTGTTGTGTTCAGAGATATTGAAGGAAAGAAAGCCCTTTTCAGAGTTGTTGATATCTGCAAGTATTCAAACCAGACACTAAATACATCAAAGAACGAACAAGAAGCAGGAACAACTTCAAGCAAAGAGAAAAGACAAAGAGTTGCTGAGAAAAGAGATAGCAGAAATCATTGATTAATGGATAGATGCTAGAGGCTGGTACAAGGATATGTACAAGGAATGCCACAAGTTCATCCATCACAAGAAAAAATTGAAGACTGATGATCTCCACAAAACTGTTAAGCTTTCTTGAAAAACAATTGAAGTGATGTTATTTCTTTTGTTATCTGTCTTTGAACAATGTTTTGTATTTTTGCAACTTTAATTCCATTGTTTGGATTTTTTTGAATTATGTTCATTTATTATGAGGTAGTTTATTTTTCTTACAATACTTAAGGGGAAATTGCTAGGAAACTTTTAGATAAGTATTGAAGAAAAAGATGATCAACCTGATCATATGCTGAAGATACAGTCAAAGAAGATCAATAAAAATGTGTATACAAGATAACTGGACAAGAAGAAAGAAAGAAACAGCTTCAACAAACATCAAAAAGTGATCAAGAGAAAGAGAAGACGATCAGAAAAGGTCATTCTGATGAGTCTGATGATAAATCTGGTATTTATCATCAAAATCTGGTAAACTTTGATGATCAAACTCAACAGAATTATGGTAAGATGGCCATCAGAATTTATGATGAGCCAACTTGTCTTAAAAATAAGGCTCTGACACAATTTGGAAAGTAGCAAGTTGACATCTACTGATTCAATGAATATGCCAAAAAACTACTTTGTGTAAAGCAAGTGTATGAATAAACAAATGTGTATTCATGATCCAGACTCTCTATAAATAGAGATGTCAACCCCGAAGGTTAAATGAGTTGAGCCAAGCATTCAATACATACACCACAAACTCCATTACCCTTCACTACAGAATTCTTTGAGCATTCATTTGTAACAGTCAATAACTTTGTTTTACAAAGTGATTAATATACTTGAAAATTGTCACACCCCCAAAATACCACTTGCGGAAACACAACAGGGCGTGTGACGTACCAGGTTCTAGCCACCAATCACATTGAACTCATAAATATATATTTAAATACTACTTTCATTCATTAGCATAAGGTGTTACAAAATGTTACATAAAATTCATTGTATACAGCGGAAGCATAACTCATTTGTTAAGTGTTTTATAAACCACAAGTACAAAACCATTAGTCTCGTATTGTGATACCATGCATCTCGACCCATGACCACTCAAGTCTTTCAGACAGCAAGTTCCAACCACGAATCTAACGACCTACAAGCATGCAAACAAGTGTGTCAGACAACGCTGGTGAGTTCAAAGTTTTGTTAACGAGTTTAGTTACCGGTTATATGTATAAAACAGTTTAACAATTTGATTTGATGTTGTTATTAACTCGATTACCGTAATGGCTACAAGATGTATTTGCCCAACCCCAATGTCTCTATCAAAACATTGGTCATGCTTTAAGGTAATTAGTTCACGCCCGTCCTCCCCGGTACGGTGTGAGGGTGCCAAACCTAATAGCGCTATCAACTAATAACCTCGTTGCCTCCCCGGCAACTGTCGGTAGATGGAAGGGGTCTTATGTGATAGAAAATGAGTATAATAACAAACATCCCAATAAACAAGCGTTCCTCCCCGGAACGTTACCCGATATCCCTCCCCGGGATGCATGCTTGGAAAAAGAGCAGTGAACTCACCTTAGGTTTGCTCGGTAAGACTAAAGTACGTATTTTCCAGTTGGTTAATTAATCCCTATTGTGGTTATCAATAACAGTTAGAATCTCATTCTACAAGCTCACGTATCAAACCACGCAAGTAACAATTTGCATCAATTATCACGTAGTCACCTAATGAACATTCGAGTCGCATACATTTCACATATTACATGATTTATTGTGTAAATAGCACCCATATAGTTCATGACAACATCACCACTCAGTTTCTTAGCATGTAATTAGTTCATGAGCCAATACACCTCATTCATGCATATGTATAAATCAAACACAGTAAGTCCTTTGATGCCCAAATTGTACAACATACAACTCAATGATACACATTTAATCAACACGTTTCATGAATACACAAGCAAAACCTTTTGATGTGCACCCTATAGACCGGTCCAATACTCCCTTCGGCCCACAACACTTTATGTTACAGCTACATCGATTGGCCCAGCAAAACAGGCCCAGTTATGACCAGCCCATCTTAATTAATTTAGTGTATAAGTGTGTGTGCGGCCCATTGTCTTACCCAGCCCTAGCCGATGAAGCGTAGCCCCAAAGATTAACCCAAAACATCAGATTATAACCCATCCTCTATTGGACTCTCAACATCATAACATCTAATTCCTTTAATGGGTTTCGACCCACTATCCCAACATTCATTTAGTGGATTAATAGTCTATCTAAATAGCATGATCTCTAATTCATATATTCATCAAATCATCATCATCGCACATGTTGACAACATTATTTAGATATCTTAATGACCCCTCTAATTGTGATTAGACCTTATATTTGATGGCCGACAATCCTTGACTATTGTTCCACATGCACATCAGACATTATAGTTTGATTAGATCACCACATGAGCCGCCCCTATGTTTATTCAAAATCATCAGCTTTATTAAGCCATGTGCCCTCAATTCTATTGGACCAAAACCACTACTGTTATATCAACATTGATCATGAACCACATATTGAAATTGCAATACTATTATATGAATCCTAATCTAATCTTATAACCACCAATTCATTCATTTATTATCAGCATACAAACAGGATCACAGATCATAGATCATACATATTTTCGTGTCATAACAACATGAGATTTAATCTACTATTTAACACATGATCATCGACATCAACATGCTTAATCATTGCCGTAAATCACATAAATCAACACATAAGAAGAGATAATCGATTCGTGATGGAAACAAGGAAGATTGCACTGACCGAATGATGGATTGACTAGGCAAGGGATGAGCTTCGAATCCGAGGGGTGTTCCTGCCGTTGATTGCCAAGAGTACGTAGTTTGTTATGGTTTCTACTGATTTATCCAAGGTACAAATGGACCATGCATCACTTAATATATTTTCGAACCAAGTGGGCCGAACCCCACTTGGGCTCTGCTCCGCTTGGGCTCCACAAAGGACTGGGCCGAGGAAGTGTTCCACTCGGCTAAAGAAACAAGGTGCGATCAGAAGTAGTGCGCGATCGGGTTTTATTATGTGATATGGAATGTAGTTATAATCCACATTCCGTCATTAGATATAATCCTTATTTGTGACATTTCACCAGCGTATGCTCGGTTTTATTACGTGATGTGAAATGTACTTATACGAGCTAGAGTTAAGAAATCAAGCGATGCTAACCATGAAAGTTCGGGTTGTCACATCATCCCCAACTTGAAAGAAATTTCGTCCCGAAATTTGATAAGCGGTCAGAGGGGGAAAATGAAGTGATGAGTAGATTAGGATAACTGTGGATTTTCCCGGGTACCACAAAAATTATGTAAGTTGTTTCTTGAAAGTTTGATTTCTAGTTCCGCACAATATTTTCATACTTGTTGAAATCTATTTGCCATACTTAGTCATTGAGCATCTTATCTGGGATCAACATACTATAACACTCTTCTTGTCTATTTGCGTGTTACATATTAGCCTTGTCGACCTTTTAGCTTTGACTTATGAGATCATGATCCACCTCGACCTTTATGTACCTGAGTTGTCCACGTGACGAGGAGATGTCTCTTCCTTGTCTATATCCAGGAGGATGGTTCTTCTGATCTGTAGTTGTTCGCCTGATGACAAGGAAATGTTTCTTCATTGTCTACACCTAGTCGGATTACTCTTTGATCTTTTTCACTACTTTAGGAGGGGAAGTGGGTTTTAATCCGACCCCATCATCAAATACAATTATATATTTCCTATAAGATTAATTATATATTTTATTGTTGTATCAATAAATAAATATAGAGCATGTTGTTGAAATAAGCATTAGTAAAGCAATTAATTTTCCTTATATTAATTTTCCAAAAATGATTGTGAATATTTGATATTGTTCAACTTTTTACTACTTAGACTACTCTTTGTACAAGTTAAGTGTCATTAGAGGTGCACAAACCGGTTAATTTTAATAACCGGATCGGTTAACCGGTTATTACCGGTTAATTTGACTTTTTGACTTTAACCGGTTAATGCTTTAACCGGTTATTACTTTAACCGGTTATTTTTTTAACTGGTCCGGTTAATTACTTTAACCGGTTCGGTTATTTAACCGGTTATTTTCGGTTAAAAACCGGTTTTTTTTGCCTTTTTTTTGAAATTTTCGGTTATTTTTTCGGTTAACCAGTCTATCGGTTAAAAAACCGGTTTAAAAAAACCGGTTAATAACCGGTTATTATACTAAAAACTTGTAACCGGTTACTAACCTACGGTTAAATAACCGGCTGGACCGGTTATTCCTAAATCGGTTATTAACCGGTTACGGTTTCGGTTAATAACCGGTTACCGTTAATTAACCGGTTATTTTGTGCACCTCTAAGTGTCATTGTCCTTTGTCCTTGATAATTGATTAAAAAAACAGTGTAGGTAATCTAAAGTGGGCCGAACCAGTAAAACTAATGTTGGGCTAAAGTTATGGGCTCAGACAACTTACATCATATTTATTTATCACACTACTATTCACATCAAATGTTTTATCTCATTGATTGAAGACTTTCTTTACGTTTAACAACCAGTGCCACATTCGTACATCGCATTTTTACTACTTTATCCACAAAATCATCTTTTTTACTTTTCTTCAGATAGAGTATTAATAAGAATAATAGAATATACAAAATAATTCAGATAGAGTATTAATAAGAATAATAGAATATACAAAATAATTCGTTAAGTGTGTACAATTTAATTTTTGAGATTTCTAAACACATGTTATATTCGAATGTCCTGAACAATGATCACTACTTTGGTCCCTATAGTTTTCTTAAATTACGTCTACGCTTACGAGCCCGGCGCAAAGCATGGGCCCTCCGTACTATTATTATTTGAGTTAAAGTTTTTAGTTTTTAAGGATAGTTTTACGATTAGGTCTAAATTTTGCGAACTAACACACTACAACGTGCGTGTGTGGTTCAAAGTTTTTACGTCTCTATTTTATGGTTCAACGGCCCCATCGCAAAGCACGGGTCCTAAGTTGACTTAGTTATTATTTTATATGTTATACGCTTCGGTTATTTTTTTCCGAGTTAACTCGCCGCAACGTACGTGTATGGTTCAACGTTTTTACGTCTATATTTGTTTGGTTTAACAGTCACGTCGTAAAACGCAGGTCCTAAATACTAATTCTCATACAGATAACTCAAATCTGTTAACACAAACGATTTGATCCCTCATAGAGGGGACTTTGAACTCTGTAATGGTAAGCTAATAAAATATCGTCGATAAAGGTTAGATTCACAGAATGTGTATCTTTAAGGATACGTGGGTTCAGTCCACACCTTTTTTTTTTTGCTTTGATGAAAGGAAAGGAAACCATACCCGACTTGAGCATTAACATTCTTTCCAACATATCACACATGTCATATATGTCAGCTAGTTGGCCTAAGAGTAACCATGTGGTCAAAGTCTCAAACCATACATTTTTTAGTTTGACTATTCTCTTTGACATTCTCTTTAGATACTACCTGGTAAAAGGTAAACATATTTTCATGCAACCACTTTTAAGAAGCCGATACATTATCTCACGCCAGACGGTGGTCACATAGAGAACCTTCTTCCTGTTGCGAAGCTAACGGTGTCTGTCTTGCAGAGATTAGTGACCCATAATTTATGAAGCATTCGAGCCAAGGATAATCCAAAGAGAACCACTTGAAGCCATGGAACCGTTCGTGACCTATTTAGGGTATTTGTTTCTTCAGTCCTCTTGGTATTACATTTACAATACAATGAGGCAATAAAGGACAAACCTAACAATGTACACGACAAGTCGAGACTTCCTTTAACCTGCACCTTGATAACCCATGCACACATAGTTTGTGTTGCCTTCGTTCATATGTAAGATCTACCAAATTCGTGTTTCCATATGCTTATTCCAAGTATTTCAAGTGTCATCATAACCAGAGGTAACAATTTTCAACATGACATGGAACTAATCGTTTTATGAACAGTAAACAAACCGTGATTTTTTAACCCATTATTCTTTACAATACGCCAACCCCATTAACATGTTCACACACCACTTATTAACTCGTTTGATACCTTTAGATAATTGGGTTATAAGGCCATGTCCAAGTTACACGATTCTAAGCGTGTGCGAATGATGGTTGATGTTTGTAACATGAGGAAAAATATATATGTTTAAAATATTCAACCAACCGGATCGAAATCGTCAATCCCAACACAATTCATAATTCTGTAATACAGTATCTTTAAAACTCGCACCGAAACATAGCCCAGCCCTAACATAGTAACAGCTACCTTTACCATTTTCATTAAAAATAAAGACGATGAAAATGAGTTTTTCATTTTTTCTGTGACTGACCTATATTGATCCTAATAAACATTTCCCAATAGGCTAACACCACTATAGCATTTATTAAATAAATAAACATTTCCATACTGGTTGTAATATATGTTTATTACAGGTAACAAGTATTGCTACATTACCAATTAACCCACCTGCTACTTTAACTTATCGCATTAAAACTTGTACTTCAACCTCTAGCATTGGCATCTACAGATAAACAGTTGTGCATGCAGCCAAAGGCGTTGTATCTTTTTGGGTTTGGAATACAGTTACTCAGCATCTGGGCAGTCGTCAAGGAACTGCTTTACGACTTGTCGCTCATCGGTTGTTAGATCAAAATCATCACTAAGCAATCTCTCCCACAATGCAGCGGTTAAGCTCTCTGGATCATCATCACTTACCTTTATCATCAGTAAACAGTTGGCTTCATCATCAATAGATTAGTTGGAGAATGTGACCATTACCGAAAGTGAATCATACCTGGAGGTAGTTGTTGATGTTCCCTTTGTCATCGACCGGAGTTAACAGTTCATGTTTATTGGTCACCCATTCACCATCGACGATGTATTTGTACTCGTAACGCCCTTCCTGTTATATATGTATATAAATAACTCTTATGAAAATAAATGACTTGATGAAAATGCTGAGAAAAACATTGAGAGTAGTTGTTTATTTTATATGGTAGACTAAATAATTCTTCACAGTTTTAAAGTCATTTTGGTTATCTATGTGGTAAAAAAATTTGAAACCGGTAAAAGTCTAAAAGATAAAATGCATATTTATTTCAAGAACTAAAATGTCGTACCTTTTAGAAGGTACTAAACTTGGTTTAAAAAAGCGCGAAGCGCTCCGAAGCGTTTTGGTTCCAAAAGCTTTAAGCGAAGCTTCAAGCGCGAAGCGAGAGCTTCACGTATACGAAGCGCTCAAAATTTAAAAAAATATATATATATATATATATTGTACACATCAATATGACCTATTCTACTTGTTAATCAATAACAAACACAAAAACATGATTAAAAAACACACTTAACACATAGAAAACATAGTTAAAACATAAATTAAAGTCGAAACACACTTGGGGTAAAGAAACAGGCCTCATTTAACCCTATTTAAAGACTGTTGGGCTTAAAAAATGGCCCAAATGTGACCTGATTGGGCTGAAGCGTCGCTTCAAACCATCATCGCTTCGCGCTTAAAGCTCGCTTCACAGCGCTTCACGTAATGTAACGCTTCAGACCAAAAAAAGCGATGTTTCCAGCGCTTCACGCTTAAAGCTCGCTTTAAGCGGCTTTTTTAAACACAGGTACTAAATTATATTATAAAACTCAATTCTTTTCTAAGTAGAAATATTGCCTAAGGATCGTGTTGATTATTAATGTAACACTGCACAAAGAAGTGTTTCCAAATTGAAATTGATAGAAGTTACTTCAAATCCACAACGGCAGAAGAAAAATAAATAGATATACAATTTTGTCAATTGAAAAAGATTTTTAATTTGAAGAAACCGCCAACCGGTTATGAAAATTTTATTAAACAATTCGTGTCCGATGATATAAATGTGTGTCTGAATATATAATATTGGCGTGAGTTTAAATGAGAACCACTAAATAATAAAGGAACCACTTTTGATCATGAGTGTAAAAGATGGAGAACATGATTCAAAGGCTAAAAAGTAGTTCCTTTAGTTTTTAATTGTATAGTGGTTCTCATTTGAACTTCCCTTAAGGAGATAATTACCGGCAGATCTCTATGAAGAGACCACGAGCCTTGACTCTCATTATATTTCAGTGGAATTCTCTGCGACAAACCCATAGTGTTAGCGGTTAATACAGTTAAGCATATGTTTTGTAGACTAATAATGAAATATCTTTACATGAGATAACTGAAACCATAACAAGACTATAAGTTACCTGACCCCACCCAATATCAAGTCCAGATATTTCCACGGAAGAACATTCAGCGCCCTTCCATGTCAACGTCACAGGTTGCCTTTTTAGGCCTGTAAGCTGGAAAAACGATTCGTTCAAGATCAATCGATTAACAATGTAACACAGTGCTAGAATTAAAGTACGATCAAATAATCAAAAAGTGCGCCACACTTTAGAGCACAAGAATGCCACAAAGCAGATAAATTAGATAGAACTGAATCATTCATGAAATAAGAGCTTGAATGACTCACAATATCGACCGTGGCACTTTTTATAGCATCCACTTTGGGAAAACAAGAACGCTTACTCTGCACAGAAAGGATAGGGAGTTACAATCTATACATAGTTAATCATGAGAACTTAATGAAATGATAAATAGATTCACCAGTAGAAAAGTGAGTGCATCATTCAGTTTATAATCTTGAACCCAGAACATGTATGCCAACTGTAAATCATAGAAATCACATTAGTAATATTCCCAAGATATAGTATGCTTTAAAAGCATTGCGAGTAAAGATGACCTAAAATATGTATATTTATTATAATAGGGATAATTATGAGTGTAAGATATATTGATCATATTATAATTTGTATCTAATGAAAAGGGTAAATATGAAATTTTAAATACTATATGATATTATTTTTTGTTGGTTACGCAAATATGACATTATGCAAAGAGGAATATATGAAATTGACCTAATTATATACAGAAAAACACCCAGAGAGAGAAGTCAAGAAGAAGTTAAGATGTTCGTAGGCATACCGCAGTTCCAGGAGCTCTTCCAAGCCCAGCTGTACAATGTATATAAGTTATTCCACCATTTCGGTTGATGGCTTTATGCAGTTTGCTCACAACATACGGAAGCCTTAGCCTCAAATCAAATGCATCAAAGTCCCTGCTCCATACACAGCTGACATCAGTATATATTCCGAACACTCCTTATGTCATATAATTTCTCCTATGAACTGACGATGTCTGAAGCGTCACGGAAATGATACCAAACAGTAAAACAGATTTTAATTCAAATCATATCCAACCTTATTTCTGCGCGTAAGTGTTCAATGTCATCGAAAGTGCTAGCATACTCGCGAATAGCTTCAATGTCCACACTAAAATATCTGGAATACAAGTAAAGGGAAAATAAAATATGTCCCTCTCTAGCTGTGTGTGCGTTTAACATTTACTAGTATGCACCATATACACATAATAAATTGATGTAAGAAAAAGCCAGCTAATTATTCGCTTCACAAAAATATAATTATATAGCAAGTGCTTTTGGATACTCAAGATCTGAATTCTGTTGCAAGCAATAAATGGTTTTTACCCCAATACTCCGAAGCTTGTCAACGTCTGCAGGAGTCTGTCATTTGGGTGAACAAGTCAGTTTCAATTAGGTGTTTTAAACGGATCGTGTTTGTAGGTTGGCGAGTTCAACCCGACCCAAACCCAAAAGCTTTAGATGAACCCAAACCCGAAAATCGTGTCATACATATGAACCCGAATATTCGCAGGTTGACCCACACACGACCAGTTCAACACGAATATGCTTATTTTTTGATTTTCTGCAAATTAATATATTAAAATTAAATTTACTACAAAAAACACAAATGCATATAATACAATTACATTTAAATTACAAAATCTTATCTCAATTTCTCTTTTAAGTAATAATTATAGCATAAAATACACACCCAATTTAGATTATGACATAAAACATATTGTAAAAATATATAATATATAATATAAATGGGTCAACCCGACCGGTTGACCCGAACCTGACCCATTTGGCCAAACGGGTTCGCAGGTTCAACTTGAAACTTACCCGAACCCCTTTAGTCTAAACCCAAACCAGTGAATTTAGTGTTAGGTTCGTGTCGTGTATTGGGGGCGTGTCAGAAATTCACACCCTTAGTTTCAATGTGACACGAACCTGTTGAGACAAACCCCTTTTGCCCGGCTTAGTATCACATCTAAGTCTTGGAGAAAGGAAATTTACCTGCAGACATGACCCGACGATCAAATCCGGAGTAATAAAATTGTACTTCATTCCAAGTTCATGCCTATACGTCAAGACTGAAATCAACATATTAGTGACAAATTATTAGTGAAAGATATATTTGTACAAATCAGAATTATGAAGTGACTAACCAGCCCCCATTGCTTCAGTCATGTTAGTACTATAAATGTCAGATTTCTCTTCACTCTCTTTTGTATCTTCCGTGCTGACACCGGATGTCGAACTAGGTGTTGCCTGCATAACCAAAAGGATATAATTAGGTTATATTAAATAATGTTCGCTAAAATTTATATCTTTGCACTAAAGGATCTACATGCACATTAGCAATTACAGTTCTTTCTAAAAGTTAATACAATCACTTCAGCCATTGATATTTTTAAGGTTTAATTACTGAGGTACGTTCAGTTCCAAGTGACAAATGATACTTAGGCTTTGAAATTAATTTGGCCATTTTGAGCAATTTTCTTGTTTCATAGATAGTCGTTTTGGCCGCTCAAAAAAAAGAGTCATTTTGATCGACTTTTTAAAAGTGAATGAATGGTTAGACACCAAAGAAAAAAAACACACTTTTAAAGCTTAGGCGTCAGAATCTCATTAGTTAAACAATATTCCCGCACCATTTTGCATTTCTAGCCCAACACCGCACCGTTTTTGGTTCAGGTATGCCGTTATTGGTTGCAAGGTTGCATCATCTTTTACTAGTTCAAAGGACAAAACGACACCAATGGGGTGGTGGTGGTCCATTGGCAAAGACGACAGGGGTTAAAAGAAATTTGTCGTTAAAAAAAAGGACATAACGGCGCAATTATGGATTTTCAAGGCCAAAATCACACCATTACTATTTACAAGTCCAGTTGGCATCTTTTAATTGGCTATATTTTCGTCTGATCATTTATAACCATGATGAAACTGTCATGATGGCATTACATATGACAACCTAACTATAAATTACAGATATAGTAGTCGTTTCAAGGGACCCAAGTTCGATTCCTGCCCTCCCCATTATTTTCTGCGGCACCTGGTGATGATGGGAGACTAGGCGAATATGTGGAGATCGCTAGTTCGATCCTTGAACTGAGCGGGTTTTACCTCACCGCACTGTCGTGCTTTCGGGCGAGTGTTCACGGGCTTCGGCCCTAGGTGAGGGTTTTCCCAGTTCGGAGGCGAGTGTATCCCGATGTGGTGAATTTCGCCAGTAGCCCATTTGGAGGATTCGTTGGCCGTTCAAAAAAAAAAAATAGTCGTTTCAAACATACACCAAAAAATAAAAAAAAATAAAACCATAAACAATGAATAACAATTCAAATCCAATCAATAAGTATCAATGAACAAGTTCAAATCCAAGTATACTAAACGAGCTAACCTGCATCAAACAAATCTGGCGAACAGCAGTAGCATTCATCAACAGCTTCTCACGATGATTCATCTAAACACACAAAACTTACAGTTACATCCAAATCAACAGCAATAAGCATACATTAACAGTATAATCCGCAGAAATTGGATTGCTAAAATGAGATTACCGCCAATTTAACAAAACATGTATGACTTGCCGATTGGAATTTGAACTTTCGCGAAGACATAATCGAATTACACGATCTGAAATCGAAAATGATGAAATGTGTACACAATTATTGTAATTATTTGATGAATTATGACTGAAATTAGCGGAAATTGAAACAAACCTTGGGAGATTTTGAAGGCAATTCATGATTAAAGTGAACGAAACGGAAGAAATCTGAGAAGCTCTCAGTTGTAGATATTTTTATGGGGATTTGTTTATAATATATTATATGGGTTGGTTTGGAGTAATAAAGGGATCGTCTTTCTCAATATTCTCTAAAATGCCATTCCTTTTTCCCCTCTGATGAAGACATGTGCACGTGACACGCTGCTTTTCAACAAGACGACACGTGCGCCACACCCTAACGGTGTCCAGGGTGGGTGGAGTAGGGATGAGCACGGTACCCGTTTGGTACCAAATTGAACGGTATCTAAAGTACGGCTAAAAAAACGGAAAAAATTGGTACGTACCGAATATACCGGTACCGCACCGGTACGAAAAACAGGGAAAATGAGTACCAGTACCGAACAGTTCGATATCGGTACCTAGCACCAAATGCCCATCCCTAAAGTGGAGTGGGGTGGTTGAGTGAGTTTACCTCGTGATAACACCACCACCAACACTTGGGTAAGTGTGGTGATTGAGTGTAAGCGGTGAGTAGTCACCGAAGAGGGAAGAGGAGAGAGATGGGTTAATGTTTTTTTTCTTTTTTTTAAGGAAAATTTATTGGGTGAACCACCCCTTGTGATTGAGTGTATAACGAAGAATGGAGAATGGAGATGGAAGTTTGTCTGACATGCTTTGATTGGCTTTGGTGGGAGTTTAGGCCGTGGGGTATGGGGCGGGGGTTTGGGCGTGGGTTGGGGTAAAACGCCCAAGGCACCACCCCGGGTGGGCTTGGGTTGGGGCGTGGCCCCTTGGGGCTTGGGTTTCAAGCCGGGCGTGGGGCGGGGGGACATGCTAGCTGGCTTGCTCTTATTGGCTTGCTCTTTTTGTATTATTATTTTTTTTAACAATCTGCCACGCGGTGCACCCAACCCAAGCCCCACCATACCCCATGGGCGTGGGTTTTGGTGGTGGGGGGGCTCTCATTCCACGTGTCAACCAATGCCCAACCCAAGCCCCAACCCAAGCCCCACCATACCCCATGGTCTTACCCTTCCCCACAAGGTGATCACCCATCTCACCCTATAATCTTAATTTCACACCCTCTATACGGGTCGTATAACTTTATATGGTCCGTACATAATAATCGGACATGACAAATATTGGGTCGTATAATGTTAAACGACTCGTATAAATAGAGAAATATTAGGTTGTATAACATTCTATACGGGTCCTATAACATTATAAGAGTCATATAATGTTATACGGTCCGTATACATAGAAACAAAAAAAAACATTCTCTGACATTTTTTTGGGCAATAATCAGTTATACAGCCCGTATAACACTATACGGGCCGTATACATGCAGGGATGTGAAAATAAGATTTTAAGGGTGTAGAAAAAAGCCTTAAGTTAAACCGTTTAGACCTAATCTTACTCTTCGCAACCGAGTTTTTCAACTAATCGAAGTCAAATGTAATTTATTTGAATATGTTATATGTTATTCGACTTATGCCGGTTAACACACTTACACTTACGGTTGAGCCCTTAACGTCACATCAGGGCGATGTTTAACACTCAAACACGCTAATATAGTTTGGGACGTTAAACCATAACACATACCCATGATTTTTTATCAATAATTTTCCTTTCAAACATTCATCACATTTCCAAATAATAAATAAATAAAGTATCATTAAATATTTAATCCACACATCATACTAATCTTAGGTATTTAGGTATACTTTAACTCGTGTTAATTCTATCTAAGCGTCACACCAACCTTTCTTCCCTATTTCAATTTATCTCACTCCAAGGAAATGGTTTAATTCCTTTAACTTCATCTAACCTTATTTTTAGTAGTTTTTGGTTTTAAAATAAAAGAATAATTAATTCAGTCTCTTAACATTCGGTTAACATGTTAATATACAACCAATTTAATGCCCCTTAACACAATGAGGGAGTTGTTTGCAATCTCGATTAACATGTCATGTCATCGTTAATACCCCAAATGTTATAGTACACCTCATGGCTTTAGGCCTTTGGGTATACTTTAACCTAGCTTAACTTCATCTAACTGCCACATCAACCATTTTTCCCCATTTTACTTTGCCTCACTCTAAGGAAATAGTTTAATCCCATTAACTTTATTTAAACCTACATTTTAGTGGTTTTTTGTCTAAAAAATAAAAGAATAATTAATTCAATATCTTAACATTGGGTTAACATATTAACACATAACCCACTTAATGCCCTTTAACATAAGGAGGGAGTGGTTTGCAATGTGAGTTAACTTGTTATGTCATTATTAACACTCTAAATGTTAGAGTACATCCCATGGCATAGAAATATGGCACTTAACCGTCAACTTTTGAAACTTAAAAAGAGAGAATATATTTTAAATTTGATGATTAAATAAACGTGTGAAATAATTACATCTATGTTTTCGGTTTTTATATAAAAAAATTAAGAAGTAGAATAAAGTGGGTAAACTGAGAAAAATTATTTGAAGTAGAGTTGTGTATGGTAGTGGTGCACAAATCGGGTTTTTTTAAAAACCGGGTTTCGGGTAGGATCGGGTTCGGGTAGGATCGGGTTTTAAAAAATCGGGTTTTTTTTAAAACCGGGTCGGGTCCGGGTTTTCTACCAAAAATGTATACCCTATATACCCGGGTTCGGGTCGGGTTTTATAAAACCCGGGTATTATAATACCCTATTTCCGGGTTCGGGTTCGGGTCCGGTTCGGGTATTCATCGGTTAGGGTTCGGGTATGCATCGGGTTGGGAAAAAACCCGCACCGGGTATTAAAAAACCCGCATCGGGTTGGGAAAAAACCGCATCGGGTAGTGCGGTTGTGGCTGGAGAAGGCTAGACGAGTGATGCAGGTGGCTCAAGCAATTGCATGTTGAGCCGAAAAAAATCAAATGAGAACAACCAGGACCAGCCATGCATTGTCACGAGATTTAGTGGGGTTTTGGTTTAGTTCTTTTGGGCTTTGAAAAGAAATATGTGGATTACATAATTTTGTTTATCATAAGAACTAGAAACCTAATACTTAAACAAGATTCATTACATCAAAGTGCATACATAATTTTGTAAAATCATAAGAACTAGAAGTCTTAATGCATACATAATTAAACAAGATTACATCAAAATCGGGTTTTTTTAAACCGGGTTTCGGGTATAAACCGGTTCCGGGTTCGGGTATTTATAAAACCGGGTTTCGGGTATAAACCGGGTATAAAAAAAACCGGTTCCGGGTTCGGGTTTTAGATCAAATATGCATACCCGGTCCCTACCCTACGGGTAGGGTCGGGTTCGGGTATAAAAAACCCGGGTTTTATAATACCCGGTTCCGGGTTTTTTTTCGGGTCCGGGTCCGGGTTCGGGTTTTTTGTGCACCACTAGTGTATGGTCAGCTGGGTTGGTTTCAGGCCCAAACCAAACCAAACCGAAACCAAAAATTCGGTGGATTTAAAAACTATCGTTTCAATTAGAATTTTGGTCGTTTATCGTTTACTTGTCATGTGGGTTGGATTGGTTTTGGTTGACTTGGGCCCACGGCCCGGGCTACAATTAAAAAAATATATTTCCTATATTTACATTTTCCTAGAGAGGGAATAGTTCCTGTTTCCCGTTGGCTAAGATGGGCGGCCATCCAATGGCATGCAGTGGCATTACTAATGTGAGGAATAGTGTCAGGCTGTTGCCTGGCACTTCCCCATTGGTCTGGGTATTTATGAGTTTACACCCAGTTTAAAATTACGAATTTGTCCTTGTTCAAAGTTACGATTTTGCTCCTGGTTAAAAATTACAGTATGGTTATCGCTTTAGCTTTTGGCAAATTACGATTTTACCCTAGCTCAAAATTACAATTTTGCCTCCAGTTAAAACTTACAGTATTGTGATCGTTTTATTTTTTTTTAAAAGGTGTGTTGGGGAATAGTGTCAAGCTGCTGCATGTAGAGGTGCACAAACCGGTTAATTTTAATAACCGGTTCGGTTAACCAGTTATACCGGTTAATTTGACTTTTTGACTTTAACCGGTTAATGCTTTAACCGGTTATTTTTTTAACTGGTCCGGTTAATTACTTTAACCGGTTCGGTTAATTAACCGGTTATTTTCGGTTATTAACCGGTTTTTTTTGCCTTTTTTTTTAATTTTTCGGTTAACCAGTCTATCGGTTAAAAAACCGGTTTAAAAAAACCGGTTAATAACCGGTTATTATACTAAACACTTATAACCGGTTACTAACCTATGGTTAAATAACCGGCTGGACCGGTTATTCCTAAATCGGTTATTAACCGGTTACGGTTTCGGTTAATAACCGGTTACGGTTAATTAACCGGTTATTTTGTGCACCTCTAGCTGCATGGCACTCCCCCATTGGACTGGGTATGTTACGATTTTACTCCCAGTTCAAAATTACAAATTTGCCTCTGTTCAAAATTACAATTTTGTCCATGGTTAAAAATTACAATATTGTCATCGCTTTAGATTTTGGCAAATTACGATTTTACCTCAGTCAAAAAAATACAATTTTACACTCAGTTCAAAATTACAGACATACAGTATTGTCTTCCTTTTAGTTTTTTTTAGCAAAACTATAGAATTGTTTTGTTTTAATTGGTTGACTCGATTTAATTTTTTATTCGTGTCAAAAAGTTGCCTAACACTCGCTTATTAGTCCTGACAAATTACAGTTTTGTCCCGAGCTCAAAATTACGGACTTGCCATCGTTTTAGTTTTTTATTTTCAAAACATTGGTAGTATAATTTTTTAATTGGTTGAGAAATATTATGCCTATCGCCCCGCAACACAGACGAGGCATCAACTTGTTATATACATAGTGCAATCCAAGATTGTTTTTTTTTTCCTAAAATATACATAGTTCAATCCAAGATTGTTTTTTTTTTTTTTGCCTAAAAATGTATGATTCTAGCTCGACGCTAACAAAAAGAAAAGAGTAAATTTCCGTTTTGTTTCCTGTGGTTTGGTCGTTTTAACGGTTTTTCCCCAATCATTTAAAAACGACCATTTTCCTCTAATTGTTTACTATGGATTTCCCATTTTGCTCCCCGCCTTTAATTCCATCTAAATTGTTTGTTAACTGAAAGGGTATTTTTGTTAACTTCAAGTATAAAACTAAGGGTATTTTAGTAATACTACAAACAAAGATTATATTATATATAATAATAAAACCCTTAAACAATCTGCTCTCTACCCTCTCTCTTCTCTCTGTCTACCCTCGCTCTTCTCCATCACCAACCACCACCGCCACCAACCATCACCACCTCAGCACCACCACCACCACTCACCATCAATCCTAACAGCTACCACCACATACTACCTACACCTATAACCACCACAATTAGTCACCAACACCAATCTGCCGCCACCACTAACACCTACAACCAACACCACCTATTCAACCACCACCCTACCATCAACACCAACAACCACCATTGTACCACATCCACCGCCGATATCTTCCCCAAAAAACCCACCACCGCCAAATCCCACCACCGAGACAAGATCTGAAATCGGAGATGGAGGTTATTATTTAAAACTCATAACAAGATATGAAATCGGAGATGGAGGTCATGGTTATCAAAGACGAAGAGACAGAGATGGTGGCGGAGGTTTGACCGTTTTCAGATCTTGCCGGTGACTTCGCTAGTTTCAGGTCTAGTCGTCATCAGAGCTTTGGAGAGTGGTGATGGTGGCAGATTCTGGGAGAGAGAGGTGGTGGGGGCAGAAGGTGGAGGCGTATTGGTGTCGGAGATGTGGTGATACGTTGGGGAGTTCGTTTTTCAGGCAAGTGGTTGGATTAGGGTTTGTTGGCTGTCATCGACTGCTGGTGCTTGTGACAGGTGTAAGTGGTGGTGGATGGTGGGAGAGAAAGAAATGGAGGAATGGCGGCGCCTGAGGTGTGATGATGGCGGAGGTGTGGTAGAGGTGGTCTGTGATTTAGGTAGAGAGTTTTAAATAAGTTACAAATTTAAGGAATTTATAAATAATTAAGAACTTATATCTAAAATTTCTTAAATATCCCTACCTTTAATTGTATGATTTAACTGAATTGACGGCATGGAACAAAATGGGAAAAACATAGTAAACTATTGGAGGAAAATGACTATTTTCAAAGGATTAGGGCAAAACCGTTAAAACGACCAAACTACAGGGAGCAAAACGGAAATTTACTCAAAAGAAAAACTAGACCTAAAGTTTCATATTAACATGCTCCACTCTTGCTTCAGCAAATCTGTTTTCTTCCCGCACTCACAAAAAATCTTATATCCGTCATTGTTTATAAGAATAACATTTGGAAAAGAGTGCCGAAGTTTTACTACACCTTAGGCACCTAAAATGGTTCAGCCACCCTGTTAATAACTAAAACTTTTGACTTTGACTTACAGGTTTAAAGTTTTCAATAATTAATAGGAACTTAAAGTTCCAACGAGTTATAGCTCAATTGGCATTGCAGGATGTGTGAAGACTTAGGTTTGAGGCTATAGGGCTTAAGTTCGAATCCGATCCCAACCGAGTTTTACCGTAGTAGGCCTTCGAGCAGTGGGTTTTTCCTGGAACTAGAGATGGTGGGCTTGGGCTACCCAGCTATATCTACAATCGCAGGCATACGAGGTCGCCTTTTACCATTGGGTTACCCCGAGTAGCCGGCTTTTATTTCATTGGCCGTTCAGAAAAATATACGAACTTAAAGTTTGCCATCATTTTGGTCTCTTACCAATGGGCAGCAAAACAAATGAGTGAAAACTTTTGCGTTTGCTACCTATAACAAGCCCAACCTTTTATAATGCAAGTATCTTTGAACTCTTTGTTTACATGAGTGATGTTTGTTGGTATCATAACCACAGTCCTCCAAAAACCACGATCATGATGAAGACAGAATATGAGAACACGATTCTCGATAATCTCCACAAACAATACACCAATACATCTTGTAGTCTTGAAATGAATGAATGAACAATAAACAATACACTTACCAAATGATGCTTCAAAAATTGTAAACCTTGATATCGAATGAAACACTATGTACGAATGTGTGTTAGAAGAACCGAATACCAAACCCTACTTATACTGCCGAAACATTGCGTCTGAGGAGGTTGTCGATCAAGACATGCTTATTCGCTAATAACCGAATGAGCGGTTATCTCTCCCAAATGACGTATCGCTTCATAATTCAAAACCTAAATAGGCTTCTACTTGTTCGACCCAATAAGACTGGTGGCCTACGGCCCAAACCGAAATAAACATTGTTTTACAATCTGGCCCATTAAGACTAAACATAATAAACAGTAAAATAAAAACCCAGAGACCGTGTAGATTACGTCTTTCATTCTCCCTCCTAAGCTAAACGGTCTTCGATCCATAGCTTGCTAATCTTTGTTATTGCTAGTGACCTCCAAGATGATCACCAAATTCGGCTCCTCCTCGCTTTCTTCAATCTTGATACTTGCTTCTTCTTGTGTCTTGTTTTGTTCTCCATCTTGCTTGTTGTTGTCATGCTCCTCTTGTTCCTTGCGCTTGTTCTTCATAACTTGAAAATACCATTCTAAGATTACCTTATGTAGCCAACTTTGATATCTTGAGCATCTTCACAAAAGAATCCACATTGAACTGTAACTTCCTCTCATGTGTATTTATCATTAACCTTCTTTAATCCACCTTGATCTTTGATGACCCGGTAAAAAGTGATCAAGTTCACATCTTTCCCTTAAGTAGTGTTGGTGGCATTTCACTCACCTTGTGATACGTGCAGATTTTAGAGAGAGATTAGAGAGAAACTAAGAAGAAGATTCATTCAACTCAACCATACCTAATACCTACAACTCTCCCAACTATATAACCAACTAACTAACCACTAAGCCCTACACTATACAACAATTACATTTTGGTCCCTCTACATATTTTGACACATATCAATACTTCCCCCCTATAAAACTTTTGACCTTAAAAGTACAAAATAACAAAACCAAACCCACTAATCAAAAGTGTCAAAAACAAAAGAAAAGGCTTGACCACCGCACCCCTGCTCCACTTCATGTTTTGGTGTCAAAAGATAAAAATCTTTTTGTTGAATTGTCACCATATTGACTAAGCCATGTTCCATAGCAGCCAAATACTGTCACTATAACTACATCTCCACCGCTTATGCTAAGCCTTTCCCCATCAAAGACTTTTGTCCTCAAAAGTCCACTTAGGAAACAAAGCCCTATGAACTGTTCTTTTTCACCGTGAAGCATAAAAGTGCCATTCATAAGTGAAGCTCGGTTTTTTGCTGAACCACATGGGTACCAAAATGTTGCAAATCCCGCCCCCCACTGAATTGCAAACAGAAATAAGCAAGCTAACCCGAGCCATGAGTGCAGGCTGTAAAAATTATCAATCCCTCTATCGTTGTGAAACTTCCAAGCAGCCCATCCTCTATCGTTGTGGAACTTCCAAGCAGCCCATAAACCGATTGCTCCCAATACTAATGCCGAGAACTTGAGTGTGAGATGAAGCAGCTTTTTAAAACCTTTTGTTCCTGATACAGTCTTGTATGCCAGCATTGCTTCACCATTTAGCAGTAGAAGACCAATTACCATCAAAACAGGATGATAACAACAACCCCTTATGATAACAATGAGAAACATTAGTTTTGCTTTCCATCTGTGCCATACGTACCCTTTTGCCTTCCTTTTCAAACAACAACCATCCATGAACATAATGGAAAACAACCATTTAGATTTCCATTTGTGCCACGTATGCACCATTTTTTTCTTTTTTAGTACAACCTGATCCATAGCACATAATTTCCGTGAAAACCTGAATTCATCCGTCCTATCAGCAGCTTTACTTTCCCGTTCAAAGACATTGAATGTCAAAAACCTATGCAGCCTGATGCTGTTATCTGATAGCCTTCTTACTCTACTACAACATAGTTCAAGAATCTCTTTTCCAACCATGTAATTATCTTGTGCGAAGTGGTGAGAAACATTTTCCTTCCCAAAAGTAAGTTGTTCCAATTGTAACTCTTGTTGGTAAGTCCCTGTCTTGATTTTATCACTCGCAGTTGATCCAAGATCAATACATATGAGTCTTGGTACATGCTTTTCTAGACTTGTTTCACTCACAGTTGCAACGCCATTTATGTTGTCAGTTCTTAAGCTTTTAGTTTTTGGTTCGTCTGGTACATCAGGTTCTTTTCTGATTATACCAACCAATTCCATATTGATACTCAAATTCTTGATGCCATTAGTTTCACTTTCAGCCATGTGACTATGTGGAACTTTTGTACCTTCAATATCACTTAAATTCACCCTGTTATCATCATTACCCTTCAAAAGTTTTCCCCCAAGATCGTTATTCCTGTTTACATTTGGACTATCATCCAACAAATCAATAGTTAGATCTGACTCAGGTAATTCATCAAATACCTTGTAGGCGTCAAATAGAGAAGAATTTGGATCATAAGGAAAAAACGAATCTTTCAGTTCATTCGTATCTAATTCTTGACCAATTATTTCTTGAATCTCAACCTCATACAAAACAGAATTACTTATTTTTTGAGACTTATTTTTAAACCCACTTGATATTTTTAAAGGCCCAACTTGAACCGTGGAAGTTAACAAGCCCATAGCATCATGGAATAAATTTGTAGAAAAACAATCAATGATATTTCTAGAATATTGAGACCAAGTTACCTCAGAAATTGGTTTAACTAATGTCTCAAGATACGCAGAGTGCCACTTCATAGCTTTTCCTTCCAAGTTAATAGCAGCAAATCTCACCTTGAAGTTTTCTGGAGTGTCGTCAACATCAAAGAAGTGTTCACAACGACAAACCCAATCTTTCACTTCTGATCCATTGAATTTTGGAAACTCTATCTTTCCCAAACAATACAATCGATCAGTTCTTGTGTTGCCATTGATTTCCAATTGCGATGTTGAAGTTCCACCATCCGATTTCGACTGATTATTGACCAATTTTTCAAGAATTTGCCTCATTTCATGGAAGAATTTGTCTGTTTTTTCCATGAATGCATCAAATTCCAATAGTGAAGTAGTATGATTTTGAATCGTCCTTTCGATTTCAGATTGGCTTCTTGTATTCGCCATGTATCAAATGGAATAGATTGATCACGATTGATCAATCCGGGTATAGAAATGAAACAGAATGAGAACAGAGGAAAGGAATCGGAGAAGACAATCAGAATCGTGGTGGTTCAATGGTGGTTACCGGAGCTCCGACGAGGGTCGTATAGCTCTGATACCACTGTTACATACCAAACGAGAGAACTCAACCCAAAAGATTAGTCTGGTAGGTGAGAGAGCCCATTTGGTATATAAACCCCACATTGATTGCCCATACAACCAATGTGGGACAAGTCCCATACCTTGCAATGGTTTCGATCCATAACAATCGACCCTCCTTAAGGGCCAACGTCCTCGTTGGTCACGGCCACGTTGGTCACGGCTGGCTCTCTCCAGGCCACCACTCCGAGTTTGGCTCTGATACCACTGTTACGTGCGGATTTTAGAGAGAGATTAGAGAGAAACTAAGAAGAAGATCCATTCAACTCAACCATACCTAATACCTACAACTCTCCCAGCTATATAACCAACTAACTAACCACTAAGCCCTACACTATACAACAATTACATTTTGGTCCCTCTACATATTTTCTAATCTCTCTCTAAAACCTGCACGTATCAATGGTATCAGAGCTAAACTCGGAGTGGTGGCCCACGGAGTGGTGGCCTGGAGAGAGCCAGCCGTGACCAACGTGGCCGTGACCAACGAGGACGTTGGCCCTTAAGGAGGGTCGATTGTTATGGATCGAAACCATTGCAAGGTATGGGACTTGTCCCACATCGGTTGTATGGGCAATCAATGTGGGGTTTATATACCAAATGGGCTCACTCAACCCAAAAGACTAGTCTGGTGGGTGAGAGAGCCCATTTGGTATATAAACCCCACATTGATTGCCTATACAACCGATGTGGGACAAGTCCCATATCTTGCAATGGTTTTGATCCATAACACCTTGCATATACCTAAATAAAATGGTATGTACCATTTCAAGAGTTCTTCTAACTCTACCTTGTAGAATAATTCATGACCAATGAGTTCCTTATGCATCTCAATCAATTCCTTGAAATCTAAACAACCCTTAAGTATCATCCCATCTTCAATGTCATCTTCCTTTTCTCTTGCAAACGCCCATGCTCTCTCATGTATAACATCATATGATTTAAACGTATCCTGTCCACGCCATCCAATAGGAGTAAGCATAAAACTGAATTAACCAAACCGTAACCGAAATAACTGAAAACGGAAATAACCGACGGGTCGGTTTTTTGTATTTTAGATAACCGAATGTTGCGGTTCGATTATGGTTATTCTTATTTTAATAACCGCAAATAAGTAGTTGTTGGCTATATGGTTGTTTACTTGGAAATTAAAAAAAAAACAAGATATGAGATCAGCAATTTAATTCATATTGGAACGTATCATAGTTGTACTTATTGGTAACCATGAGTATAAGCTAACTTATTTGACCTTTTTTATAATAAAATTATATGTTGACTTGTTTGATTATGTGTAAATGGAGATGGAAACTTTAGGTAGTGAAACTCTGAATATGAATAAAAAGGATTAACCGAGTTAACCGTGAATAATCGATTAACCGCAACCACATTAACCGAAACCGAATGGTTCTGATTTTTGATACCCGAAGTGTGCAGTTATGGTTTCGGTTTTAGGAAATAACTGAACCAAACTGAACCTCTTCACGCTTACCCTACCATCCAAATACATCATAAAACCAACCTTTTCTTTCTTTGGATACACAACTTCATCTTTCTTGACACCCGATGTGCCCTTGCCAAACTTGTCTATCTTCTTTTGTATCTCTTTCTCGACTCCTTTTCATAAAAATCTTCGAACATATTCTTGTAGTTTTTCCTTCTCAATTTGATAGCAATTACTCACTTCCAAGTTCTCATAGAACTTGTTCAAATATTCTTGCTCGAGATCCTCCTCCGACTCATAACATCCATCGAAATCGGATCCTAAAAATCCGACTCGTTTTGTAAATCGGATCCTATGGAAATAAATGAAAATGAGCATTTTTATTATTTATTATTTATTTTTATTTTTATGATATTCTTTCATATTCGATTAACTAAAACCAATTAAAAACATTAATTTTATAAAGAACTAAAGTTAGTTCAGTTAGATATTATAAAGGGAATAGTTAACTAGGTTAGTTCTAATGTTAAAACAACTTATAAGGAATCAGGGGCGTGTTCTGCTAAATTAATAAACTTACTCGAGAACGCACGCTCCCCACGCGGCCCCGCTGTCAACCCCTGTCAACCCCCACATGCCCTAACCGTTTGACCCACGTGTTGAGCACTATCTTCCCACCCGTTTTCCCAAAGTCGTGACCCGGTAACCCGTTTAAACACGACCGGATTCTTTATATGATAACAGATGTCGTTTGATATCCAAACCAGTTCCAAACGACATACAACGAGGTAGAATCCGAATATATGTCGTTTGATTGATCCATTCACAAATTAATTGATACATTTTAATCTCAATTATGTCACCATTAAACATCATTAAAGTTTTCAAGAACCTAAAGCGTTTTAGACAAATTCGTAACCTATAGACTATCATTTTGATACCAGACGACATCTATAATCATTTCATAACATTCCATACTCTCCAAACTCGTTCACAAACACTCAAATCCATGAACTGAAGGCAAGAAAAATCTAGGGCTTGGAACTTCATCTCACGAACCCAAAACATCTAAAACACATAAATCATGAACGTAGGTGATTCAATCAACTGTTAGATCGATTGAATTCGTACCGTAGCTTTGATACCAATTGAAAGTGTAGAATCAAGTGTGTTTAGACAGAAGTTTAGATATAGAATACTAATTCGGTAGAAATTTCGTCAACATAACATTTAAATCAGCCCGTTTGTATTAGCTTCCAAAATATACCGAAAGAGCATACATCATTAAAACTAGGAGAGAGCACACAGGTTCTCTCATCTCGAATCCAAAACTTATGAAGGCTAAGCGCATGACACTACTTATATAGGACACGACTCCTGCGCTCCTACTACCATAGGGCTACTACGTGCGTAGGACTCTTATGTACGTAGGACTCCTACTCATGTAGGTCTCCTGCGCAGGTTTCATGTCATGCGTTTTGAAACCTTTCTAAACTCGTATATTTATACAATATTCAACACACGCTCTATCTAGTTTATTCTCATAGTGACTTACATAAATAATATGATTCAACAAAATTGAAATTATCTTACTGTTCATTATCATCTTAGAATAGTTTGTGTAAGTTTTGGGAATTTTTGGACATCATGTTATATCATATAGAAGATTATCTAATACAAATTTATCAAAAAAAAATCACAAATATTATTCCTAATTTTTCTAGAAAATATATAAGACATGGAATTTCTTGTATCAAATGTCATAATTATTTGTAATTTATTTAGTAATAAAAGTATTAATCAAGTTATAAAACAAAATAATTCTTTTTATCAATCTAAATTATTATTTTTTAAATAGAAAGTACAAGTTAACTTTAATTGTCTAGTTTATATAATTTTACTAGATGAGTTATTGATAATTGAACTAAATTTAACATATACAAATATATATAACTAGGATTATTCCCAACGCGCGTTGCGCGAGAGAGTCCGGTTAATTTCTCACAACCATAGCAATGTTTAATTTACAAAGTAATACCGAACTATACAGATGGGTTCTATAAAAATACAAAGTAACACTGAACTATACAGATTGGTGCATTTAGTTATGCTCCTTACTTGCTGGGCTATTTGGAGAGCCAGAAACAATGTTATTTTCAATAAAAATAAGGGGATTAACGCTTGTGTTATTGATGAAGTCAAGGTGTTGGGTCTTCGTCTAAGTATATGAATCCAAGTATACATTAACAGTTCAGGTTGGGAATTATGTCAATTATGTATACATTCAAGCATATATGTCCAAGTATATGAATCCAAGTATACATTAACAGATGCATGTGTATATCTAAACTAAGTATATATGTGTACAAATATACCAGAAAAACTTTGATGATGAGGCTTTAGTCCATATAATTTAATTAGTTTTTTTTGAACGGCAAATTTGGATCATTGACGGACCACTGGAGTATAATCGTGCCACCAGCGGAACCACCCGATCATATCCATCTCCAATAGGCATAATGCCTATACACCAATTCAGGAGGAAACCCAATAAATATGGGAAAAACCTCACTTGTGAGAATCGAACCCAGGACCTATTGGTCCAAAGTCTTATCTCACCCCCAAGATACCACTAGGCTATAAAGCCATGGATATATAATTTAATTAGTTAAGCTGTGTAAAAAGCAAATTGGTCGGTGGTATGTACGTAAGTTGTCCAAAATATCCTTTAATTATCATTTTGTCAAACAATTTGCTATTACTGGCAAACTACTTCTGAAACACATCTTAAAAGGCATGGTAAGAAGTTATTCAAGGCTTGCAACAGTTATCAAGTTATTTGCAAATCTGGTAGCCCAAATTTGGGCTTACATTATCAAGTCGTAGCATACAAAACGGGCATAATAATCATTCTACACAATTAGCAGTGTCCCACTGAAATACAAATTATGAACTTTGTTGCTTCAACTCCCTTGACAAAAAAAAGCTTTCCTATCATAATATCATCAACCAATTTTACATTTTTGTCGTGTTTTTAATCATTGGAATGACGCATTCAAGCATTACAACATGTATTTGTTTGCACACAAAACTTATAACAAATTGAAATCATTCATGTCCTACAACTCACTCATCAATAATGAAATAAGTTCAATACTCAAAACATACCTTGTCAAACGCGTGTCAAATCCTAGACCATGCCTTTCTTTTCTCAAACTCCCCCATATTACCTTCATTTCCAGACTCAATTTCGACCGAAACATTCCGATCTCCAACACCACTTTTCACCCTCCCACCACCACCACCACCAAACCCTAAATCCATCCAAAACACAACAACAAAAAACAAATAAAACACCACAAATCCAACCGCCTGCAACACAAATATCTCACCGCTCAAATACACATAAAACAAAAACAAAGCAGCAGTCAAATAAAACAACACATCTCTAACAAACGGCGTCGGTGCCACCGCGAACGGCGCGGCGTAGATAGCCACGAAGCCGACAACCAGAGCCGAAACAAATGTTCCAGCCAATAAAATCACGCTGAATCCAGTCCGCGCGTTGCCGGCACTGACGGCGGCGACAAACGCAAAGACATCCGGCGCGCCGTTTCCTAGGGCTAGCAGCGTAACGGCGCCCCTTCTCACAGCTTAACTGTTTTAGGTACCTGGTACAATTTTTTTTTTTACATTTATATCCAACTTGACATAATTCGAGTCATGATAAGCCCCCAATATCGCATACATATGAACTCAAATCACTTACATGCAACATTTTCTTCCCATGATGAAGCTTCCATTTGCAATACTCATGATCTAACTTCCATTTTTCCACCTTCTAGTGTAGTTATAGCTGTAATACAAAATATTTAGCGTGATAACAATATTAATGGTTGTATGTAGAAATATACAGTTTGGCGAAGACACTTTCAAACACACAGAAAATACCCAGAACCAATAGTGTACACAAATCCAACATTCATCAAACAATATACCTCGCTAAATAAGAAGCCGAGAAGGGGATTAGTGATTGCCAGCATCCTTGTGATACCTACCCACCGTCTCTATTTCGACTTCTCGCCACCATGCCGTCACCGTTCATGGCGGAACCCTTACCCACTTCACTCAGGCACTTAATTAGTTGACTAAACCGACAATTTCTACATCTTTGATGGGTGGGAGGCGAGCACGTGCCGGTAACAGGAGACACGGCAGCTCCAAATCTCTCTTTTATCTTCTGCATCTCTTTCATCAGCTTCTCTCCATATATCCCATGAAATCAAATCAATAAAGAACTGTAAATTTACAAAAAAATATATATCAAAAATACGAATTTAGCATTACTAAAATGTAAAGATTTGGAATCAAGCAGGAATCTTTAATCAAAATATATTGAACACAATACTTTTCATCACTACACATTCATCAAATGTTTAAAAAAGAAATCGTATTCATGTCCAAACTACTAATACAGACTGATAACAATAGTCAGGTTACCTGTATTAATTGAACTTGAACGGCTGTCTACTCCATTCGACTTGTCACCAGCCATACTCTACTCGCTGAACCCTAATCGTCGCCTTCAAAAAACCTCTTAACTTCGCTAGAACCCTAATTCGCCGGAGCCCTAATCACACTGATAATCACCACGGGAAACGCACCTTGATTCCATCACCACCGGAACCGCACTCTGATTCCGCCACCACCGGAACCGCACACTGGATCCGGCACCACCGCACACCGAGAATCTGTCTAGTCACCACCACAACATCAGTGATAGGCGACGCCGCCGTTCCTGCATACACACGGGGACATGGCCGGCTACCGTGCTCTCTCTCCTTCTTTCTGATATGTCTGATTGTTGGTTCATCGGCGGTGGGTGGGGGCGTAGCAGAGGTAGGGTTTTATACACCGAGAATCTGTCTAGTCACCACCACAACTTCAGTGATACGCGACGCCGCCGTTCCTGCATACACACGGGGACATGGCCGGCTACCGTGCTCTCTCTCCTTCTTTCTGATCTGTCTGATTGTTGGTTCATCGGCGGTGGGTGGGGGCGTAGCAGAGGTAGGGTTTTATACTGGAGTTTTTTTTACTAAAAAACCCTTAGTTACTGTTCAAAAGCTTCAGTTTTTAATATATGTATAATGTATAATGACATAATTAATTTTATGTTATAATTACAAGTTGTCACAATTATACAGTTAGTTCCAAGAATACTAATTTATTATTCGCGATGGAAAAGTTGTTTTATATATTTTAATTATACATAATTCTCCAAATAGGAGAACTTAATTTCATAGTCTTGGTCATAGTCTTGGTTATGTTGTTCAGTTTTGTTTAGAATTTGATTATTTTATATTTTAGGGTAATCTTTATCTTTTACATTATTCATTCTTCTCGTGTGGTAATACTCGTGGATTAAACTACGCAAATAGAGCGTTTTCCCATTTTTACATTAAACATTGTGGGGTGTATCATGTGTCACGCAAAAATCATATATTTATTTATTTAAATTATCAAGCATGCAAAATCAATGTGTAGTTTATGTGTTATGTGTATTTGTTATTGGTTTGTTTATTTAATATGTTGTCTCTGTCAATTGTATGCAAGCAAGTCATCACATTGTGGATCCACTAACTAACCGGTTCCCCACGGCCATGGGTGAATAGGTATCGCCATCATTATTCAGTCTCGCTCATCGTGGGCTTGAGACTAGTCTCGCTCTTTGTGGGCTCGAGACTCGCATATTGCATTTGGTTTGTGTTATTTTATTGTTGTTGTCTATTGTTTATGATTATCTCATTAACACATGATTTGCATGTTAACATTTTTTAAATAAATTATTTTATTTAAACTTAGATTCACTCACCAACTTCTTTTAGTTGACCCAAATATTTTACACATGGTACAGGGAATGAAGTTTGATGATGCAAGGATGGGAGACATGTAGGTTTGCCTTAGGCTAAATAAATGAGATTCTTCTATGTTTTATGTTTTGGATTATGTTTGATTATTTGGATTTTTTTATGTTTGATGTGACATTTTAATCAGTGACATGAATAAATATTGAAACATTTAATAGTGTTATAAGCTTTGGACAATCATCACGCTCCGATGAATAATCTGCCACGGGTCGGGGTGTGACATGAGATATCTTCAAACAATTTGTAAGTGCAGTACCTGCCGGGTAACTGTAGCTTTATCAGTTCTGGTCAACAAAGTCAAAGCCAAATGAAGAATTCAAATGTTTTTTCGGATTACTTATATTATGCAAGTTCCGAGTTTATGATGTTAAACTCGAAACAAATTGATCATTATAGCATTCCGAGTTTGTGAGATTGAAACATTCCGAGTTTGTCAAGTCTTGGAATGTTTTGAGTGTATCTTAGTTAAACTCGGAATGATATATTCATTAGATAGTAAGTCCAAAACATAAGTTTGTTTAGGATTATTTGTTGTATCCCAGACAATATGTTTTGTCTGGGTTTGGGGCTCTAGTCTAGCCTATATATATGTGTTGAATAGGTTAGATTAGGGCAATCCTTCTAGAGAGTTCTGGGTGAGCATTTCCAGAGAGAGAAAGTTAGAGAGATAAAGCTAGGGTTTAGATATTGGTGATCTAAACCAGCTTGTAGATGATGTATACTCGTTTGATATTGTAGATCTGTGTTAACTGGATCAATGAAATGAAAGAGTTTCTTCTACATCTTTTACGTCAAAGGGTTTTCATATCTTGCTCAAGTGCAATGGATGTTGTATGTATCGATCCAGTGCTTTCACACAAGTTTATACCCTTTGATCTATCTCCAAACATTTTCTTAAGTGTGCATGTATTGCTAGACATGACGACCTCGATTCCATGGAATAACAATTGTTCCAAACTCAAAACATTACGTTTCATGCTTGGAACGTAATTGACATAAGGAATCATTTTAGTTTTCGACATTCGGTTTTCTAACTTCTCCAATACCGTGAATAAACGAGTATTCTTTCCTTTTCACATTTGTCAACACACTAAAATGTCTCTTAAAAAACTTTAAACAAATTTCTATTACACATCATATGCGTCTTAAAGGTAGGATCTACAACCCAAATCGCATCCCAATTCTCTCCGCAAGTATCTTTGACAATGTAATCACTTTCCTCCGGTAAAGGACTTAAGTTAATATACTTGGGAAAACTTAAGCAATGTCGTCGTGTTTCTTACAACTAAAGCATCGTATCCCTGCCTTGTGTTGTCTTCCCACTAGCGCGGTGTTCTTGAGACACAACTTCTTTGAAAACTTCTTCGACATCATCTTCTTAGGAAATCTATTGATGGGTGACTTCCATTACGAAAGGATGGTTTCCCCTGTATGATTTTATTTCTTTTACCACTGCCCTAGATACCCTTTCCTTAACTCAGACTAGTGTCATTGTAATCGGTACTCCCTGATTGAATCCTATCTTCCCTCAGACAATTCGACCGAAACCCTCGTCTTCTATCTTGATCGAGTTTGAACCTTTGGCTCTAATACCGATGTTGGTATCATATCCACAGTCCTCCCAAGACCACGATCGTGATGAAGACAGAATATGAGAACATGAGTCTCGATAATCTCCACAAACGATACACCAATACATCTTGCAATCTTGAAATGAATGAATGAACAATAAACAATATACTAACCGAATGGTGCTTCAGAACTTGTTGTAACGCCTCGTATTTCCGCAGTTTTATGTTTTTTTTGGGAAATACGTGTTTGTTTTTCTATCTTTGGAATCACAGTCGAAATCGAATTGAGAAACGGATTTAAAACGGCAATAACGCAATTTTTCACGAATTTTACTATGATCGGCGAACGAACACGACAAACGACAACCAACCGTATTTTATGCGTTTTAAATAACTAAAATATTGTTTTACGACATTACGAAGTGTTCGGAGTTTGTAAAAGAGTTCGTAAGAGTTTAACGGGCCGCTTATAACACGCAAAGTGAGTTTGTAGGCCTCGGGCCCAAACCCAAAGACCACTAACTAAAGCTAGTATTTGAAGGAAGTGGCAAACCCTAATTCTCATTCTTTTACATCAGCCACACATTACAAGATGGTTCCCTCTCTCTCTCGAACACATAAAACAAACACAGAGACAATCACCTTCTTCTCAAACAAACCCAAACCCACAATCAGACCCTCTCTTCTCCTCTCTCGCTACATCAGGTCGCCGACGACCTCTCCGGCACCTCAGTTCACCAATGGGCACCCATCTCTCATGATGCTCTGTAACATACCCCCCCAACTCGATTCCCGGCGGGTAACAGGGACGGCGGTGGTTTTTTTTTTGTCGAGCGAGACCCACCCCCTCCTCCGACAACTCGCTCAAGTCACGTTCACCCCCCTATGCGCCTTCTTCCGGTAAGACGACCACCACCGTCGGGTGGTGGCGTGCGGTGACACAAACACAGACGCGGAGAGAAAGAGACGCGGTGAGAGAGAGTTAGAGAGAAGATGATGTCGGCAACGACAGTAGACACCGACAGCAGCAGCACCGCCCACGGCGGCGGTGGTCCGTTCAGTTGTGATTCTCGAGTCCTTTGTCCTCATATCAGTTTCAGACGCAAACAAGGTCGAGCCACCATGTTTTCTGGCTCTGATTTGGGACTCATCGCCGCCGATTCAGGTTTGAATTTGGTTTGGGTCACGTTTCGAATTTCGGCTTGGGTTCGAGTCTAGTTCAGTTTTAGTTCGAGTTTCGGTTTGTTTCGACTCACGCGGCTCGGTTCAGATTCGGATCGATTGGTTCAGATCCGGTTCAGTCGGTAATCCCTCACTTCTGTTCTTTTAGGTTGGTTTCTTTTATTTTTTTTAAATCTGATGAAGGATGATTTGATTCTTATTTCGGTTCGGCAGGTTCGGTTCATGTTACAGTCGGGTTCCCGTCAAACGGTCAACTGTTGGGTCAAACCTGGTGAAAGCTGGTCAACCGAGGCCTCGGTACAGTCTGGTTACGGGTTCGGGTCATCGGGTTAAACACGATACTTAGTATTTTCACGACACAAAAATTTCAATTATATTGTATTTAAATTTTGTATCGCAAAAAACGAAATTTATATAATTTGTAAATTTACATGGAAAATATATAGATAATTATATTGTTTAGCTTGTTGTTGAATTTTGACAAACAGATCGACAACTTGTGTTGTCGGGATCATCCAAAAACAGAGGAAGCTCTGCCCATTTCTCGTAAAATTCCGTAAAATGAAACACGATAGTTTTATAAATCGAAATCTATCAAATTCTGTCAATTTTTATAAAATAGCTATAAAAGTATAATTATTTTTGACAACATTTCAAAAATACTCTTAATAGAATTTATTTAGAAATATTACTTAAACTATATAAAATATATATGAATATATACATATTTATATCGACTGATTACACTCTAAAACTCCAATTCATCCGTCAATGTTCTGTTTACTCATGCACCTTCGTTTGCCCATATAGGGTGACCTCGGTGTTCCATCCTCCAAATCTCTTACACTCGTCAACAATTGGATAATCGGAAGAATTAGCAATTATGTGAGTATACTTGACTCATTTTACCGTTTTCACACTTTTGGGTGTAACATGTTATTATATACAAAACACACTTACTATACGTATTCTTATGCAAATGTACAAACAAACAATCCAATACATGCTTACTATTTGTTATGCTTGATTCGTGTTTTCTGGACCATACTTATGTGATGAACTTGTCATTAGCTTCGTACGAGCCTCCATTTAACATGTATAGCGCTATAGGAGTAACGCACCGCCCGTAGACTAGTGGTCATGTTAAATTTTCATTTATACTTGTGTAAACAGAGGGTTGACTTGTAAATCGTATGCCAGTTTATACGTTAATCTTGATAACTAGGTTTGCCATGTGGACTGTTCCTTATTATTTCATACTTATACTACGCACCAAACTTGTATACTCGCCAATGCTTTTGTATTGAACTACACTTTTAAAACATGTTGCAGATTTAGTGACGATATTGGTGATGCATGGAATCTAATAGGATGCTTAGATACACACTTTAATTCTTGTATTCTCATTGTATTATATTTCATTATTTATCTTGTATTTGTTTTTAAATCCTTGTAATTGACTCTTTAGAAATGAAATGAAAATTTATTATTTAAATACTTGTCACAAATAGTGTTATGAAGTCTCTTGCAATCTATTTCGTCTCACTCCGATTGTTCTGCCATCGGTTGGGGTGTGACAGATTGGTATCAGACCCATAACTATAGGGAATTAGGAAAAATTGTCATGCTTTTTACCTAGTCTATATTTCTAGAGCTTTATTCTTATGTTTTGCTTGGACCACTTGCATGATACTTTATTTGGTCCTTATTTATTTTCTTTTAACCTTTTGTCACTTTTGTGTTAATACTTGCTTTATTATTTGTTAATACTTGTTGTATTATTCCATTCTTTATGTGTTATTCTTGAAATGTCTTTTACGTGTTATCTTCTTGAGATGCTTATTGTGCTTATACTTGTTCTTATTATTTTGAGCATACGTCTTTTTACTCGTTTATACTAAAATCAAAACCACTCGTAATACACAAATGAGACGACTTCACCAAAAATAGGCGTGAAACCCACAATTTGGTGAAGAACTCTCAATCCATCAACTTTTCCTTTTTGCATGAGATTCACCATCGAGTTAGGAGTGAAATCCTCACCTTGATGGAGAAATTCAAATTTCAAAATTCTAGTGGACCCTCGTCAAAGTGTTGAAATTAAATTTTGACCCGACGAGTACCAACCACACTTAGGATACGAAATCTCCAAGTTAGGGGTGAAACCCGCACCTTGTCGACTCGTTCCACTCCTTGATTTTTCAAAAATCCCGCCAAGTCTCGAATTTCCGATTGATTTGGAACATGTAGTAACTGGAAGGGTGAATACTGTTAACCGAGACATCGGCGAGAGTATTCCACCTATTAGGCCAAAGCATGTTTCTCAAATTCAAATGAATTTTCGACCCACTTTGGTTTAGTCAAAGTTCCGTTTTGGAACAATCCAAGTTTTAAATCAAACCTATGCTTTACTATCATCGCTTTTATATGATACAATTCTCTCGTTTCGAATTCAAATTTATTTTCAAGATCATTTTTTTTCTCTCACACACACATCATACTAGACCTTTTCGTACATTTATACATATGCATGATTTCAAAACGTCACTCAATTTTGTTTATATTCTTTGTAACACCAAAATGGAGACATGTCATCGAGATAGGAGTGATTTCCTTACCTTGACGATTAACTCCACTCCTTCTTTTCCTAAAATGACCTCACCGACGAGTTAGGGGTGATTCCCTTACCTAGGTGATTGTTACCAAAAACTTCTTTCAAAAGAGACTTCATCATGCAACACAATCATATTTTACACCTAAATCGTTTATCATTCGTCAAAATCCTTACTTATGTGAATTTCAAAATTTATTATTTTATCGAACGTATTCTTTATCTCATAATCTATTTCACGTAAATCATATACACAAAAATTCTTAATCGTGCCTTAAAACGTTTTATCGCCCGAATTTCAAAACCATGCGAAATGCTACCTATCAACTTAATCGGTCCAATAGATCTCTTGCCCATGAACTTCATATTTAACCATATCACTAAAACGCGCTCACATTATATCATTATACTAAAGACTTTCATTCTCAGTCGTAAATCAAGCCAACTTTCTCATATGTTGATAAGGTCTTATAGATATTATAAGATCGTTTTACGACAAACTCTTTTCAAAACCAACAAATCATTTTGTTAAAAAAAAACTCTTTCAACGAACACTAAGTTCATTGCTAAACTTCTTTTAAGAAACAACGTTTTCACAAGAACCTCCAAATTTCAAATTGCATATTTTAATCCTACGAACTTATTATTTACAACGAACTTTTATGCACCACTCAATACGTCATTCAAACTTCTAAACACGTGGGCAAGAAGACTTCATGAGGACCGACCATCTTCGGATTTCTTAAACTCCTTTAAAACAAAGGTAGCATTTCCATTCATTACAAAATACATTATGCTTAAACAATGAGTACTTTATATCCTCTTATTTATGCAAACTATATTCTACCTTTCAAATCAAGCTCAATCTAATGATTGATCCAATAAACTCAACATTTCGCTTAAACAACTATGCATACATATCATCGTGCACGTTTTAAATGATATCTCACGATAATCTCATTTATATCGTTCGTATTTACTTACTCAACCTTTTAAACGCTTCTATACACTTAAACCCATGATGTCCCATCATGCACTATATACGTAATTTTTATTATTCGTACCTACACTTATATTCATACGTTTATTGCGTATACTCATACACATACTACTTATACCTTTTATGTTCATACTCACACTTACATGCATATTCATACTTAAACTTAAGCTCATACTTTCATTCATACTCATGGTTCATACATTCGTACCTGTACACGAGCGTAATACGAGGGATTCGCTTACGTGGGTCCCATACATACTTAAGCATGGACTTGCTTATATACTACATTCTTATACGTACACATTCTTATTTTTAAATTTATGTATACCCTGTTCATACACAACTAGTACAAGCTATGTGGATCATGCGGCGATCAAAATAATCGCGAGTGTACATGGGATTATAGTGATATGCGTATGAGAACCATAGAGTGTGCTACTGTATATGGTAAGACACAGAACGTAAATTGACACCGAATACGAAACGGATGTAATATGGTCAAAACATGGTGGATACGCCGCTGGTACTTCCTATATATAAGTGTTTCCACCATATTACCAAACTTTCGTAAAACGTGCCATGAGAAATTCAGTGTTTTGCAGAACTTTTGGACCTAACTCAAACTTTAAACAACTCACAAACGCATTATATCCGATTATCCACGATGAGACTTCATTCTTAACGCGCTACTTTCGTCTAATCATTACTTAAGCCATTCATATACTCGTATTCGTCTATTAGATCAATCACTCACTTTTATACCTCCCATTATTCTCCATTATTTTCTGTCTTTTACACGAACCCCGTTCGCAATCAAGTCTATCTAAACGTTCGAATCCTAACCTATCTCCTTACTTTTAACACTACCTTTCTATTCTTTATTCATGCGCAAACACCGTAGTTAGTCGGTTACCTTCAGAACCGTGTTATGTGAAACGTCAAACCTTCTCATTCCTCTGGATAAGGCAATTTTCTACAAATATGCAATTTAGTACTATTCTTAACCTTTCCATACCAACCATCTCACTTTTCAGAAAAATACAAACCATTTTTGTACAAGGATTTCTTCTTGACACGACACATTTTTATATATACATCTTCAATTTGATTTATTCATAACTGTTTAAACTCAACTTGCCTATACGCACACCTGCGTGCTATACTTATGCTTAACGCTTTACCTCATTTTAGTAAAACGAACTCTTTTACAAACCTATACTTTCGTCCTGTAAATTTCATGCTTTTTAAAACATCTCCAACTTCAAAGCCTCAATTTTAAGCAACCCTCTTCTGTGTGCCAAAACCCTTTCAAGTCTTCTTTCTGAATAAATTTCGGGACGAAATTTATTAAAGGAGGGGAGACTGTAACGCCTCGTATTTCTGCAGTTTTATATTTTTTTGGGAAATACGTGTTTGTTTTTCTATCTTTGGAATCACAGTCGAAATCGAATTGAGAAACGGATTTAAAACGGCAATAACGCAATTTTTCACGAATTTTACTGTGATCGGCGAACGAACACAACAAACGACAACCAACCATATTTTATGCGTTTTAAATAACTAAAACATTGTTTTACGACATTACGAAGTGTTCGGAGTTTGTAAATGAGTTCGTAAGAGATTAACGGGCCGCTTATAACACGCAAAGTGAGTTTGTGGGCCTCGGGCCCAAACCCAAAGACCACTAACTAAACCTAGTATTTGAAGGAAGTGACAAACCCTAATTCTCATTCTTTTACATCAGCCACACATTACAAGATGGTTCCCTCTCTCTCTCGAACACATAAAACAAACACAGAGACAATCACCTTCTTCTCAAACAAACCCAAACCCACAATCAGACCCTCTCTTCTCCTCTCTCGCTACATCAGGTCGCCAGCGACCTCTCCGGTACCTCAGTTCACCAATGGGCACCCATCTCTCATGATGCTCTGCAACATACGCCCCCAACTCGATTCCCGGCAGGTAACAGGGACGACGGTGGTTTTTTTTTTTCCGTCGAGCGAGACCCACCCCCTCCTCCGACAACTCGCTCAAGTCACGTTCACCCCCCTATGCGCTTTCTTCCGGTAAGATGACCACCACCGTCGGGTGGTGGCGTGCAGCGGCACAAACACAGACGCGGAGAGAGAGAGACGCGGTGAGAGAGAGAGAGTTAGAGAGAAGATGATGTCGGCAACGACAGTAGACACCGACAGCAGCAGCACCGCCCACGACGGCGGTGGTCCGTTCAGTTGTGATTCTCGAGTCCTTTGTCCTCATATCAGTTTCAGACGCAAACACGGTCGAGCCACCATGTTTTTTGGCTCCGATTTGGGACTCGCATCGCCGCCGATTCAGGTTAGAATTTGGTTTGGGTCACGTTTCGAATTTCGGCTTGGGTTCGAGTCTTGTTCAGTTTTAGTTCGAGTTTCGGTTTGTTTCGACTCACGCGGCTCGGTTCAGATTCAGATCGATTGGTTCAGATCCGGTTCAGTCAGTACTCCCTCACTTCTGTTCTTTTAGGTTGGTTTCTTTTATTTTCTTTAAATCTGATGAAAGATGATTTGATTCTTATTTTGGTTCGGTTCGGCAGGTTCGGTTCATGTTACAGTCGGGTTCCCGTCAAACGGTCAACTGTCGGGTCAAACCTGGTGAAAGCTGGTCAGCCGAGGCCTCGGTGCAGTCTGGTTACGGGTTCGGGTCATCGGGTAAAACACGATACTTAGTATTTTCACGACACAAAAATTTCAATTATATTGTATTTAAATTTTGTATCGCAAAAACCAAACTTTATATAATTTGTAAATTTACATGGAAAATATATAGATAATTATATTGTTTAGCTTGTTGTTGAATTTTGACAAATAGATCGACAACTTCTGTTGTCGGGATCGTACAAAAACAGAGGAAGCTCTGCCCGTTTTTCGTAAAATTCCGTAAAATGAAACATGATAGTTTTATAAATCGAAATCTATCAAATTCTATCAATTTTTATAAAATAGCTATAAAAGTATAATTATTTTTGACAACATTTCAACAATACTCTTAATAGAATTAATTTAGAAATATTACTTAAACTATATAAAATATATATGAATATATACATATTTATATCGACTGATTACACTCTAAAACTCCAATTCTAATCCTCCGTCATTGTTCCGTTTACTCATGCACCTTCGTTTGCCCATATAGGGTGACCTCGGTGTTCCATCCTCCAAATCTCTTACACTCGTCAACAATTGGATAATCGGAAGACTTAGCAATTATGTGAGTATACTTGACCCATTTTACCGTTTTCACACTTTTGGGTGTAACATGTTATTATATACAAAACACACTTACTATACATATTCTTATGCAAATGTACAAACAAACAATCCAATACATGCTTACTATTTGTTATGCTTGATTCGTGTTTTCTGGACCATACTTATATGATGAACTTGTCATTAGCTTCGTACGAGCCTCCATTTAACATGTATAGCGCTATAGGAGTAACGCACCGCCCGTAGACTAGTGGTCATGTTAAATTTTCATTTATACTTGCGTAAACAGAGGGTTGACTTGTAAATCGCATGCCAGTTTATACGTTAATCTTGATAACTAGGTGTGCCATGTGGATTGTTCCTTATTATTTCATACTTATACTACGCACCAAACTTGTATACTCGCCAATGCTTTTGTATTGAACTACACTTTTAAAACATGTTGCAGGTTTAGCGACGATATTGATGATGCATGGAATCTAATAGGATGCTTAGATACACACTTTAATTCTTGTATTCTCATTGTATTGTATTTCATTATTTATGTTGTATTTGTTTTTAAATCCTTGTAATTGGCTCTTTAGAAATGAAATGAAAATTTATTATTTAAATACTTGTCACAAATAGTGTTATGAAGTCTCTTGTAATCTATTTCGTCTCACTCCGATGTTTCCGCCATCGGTTGGGGTGTGACACTTGTAAACCTTGATATCAAATGAAACACGTGTGTACGAATGTGTGTTACAAGAACCGAATACCAAACCCTACTTATCTCACCCTGTTGACGTATCACTTCATAATTCAAAACCTAAGTGGACTTCTACTTGTTCGACCTAGTAAGACTAGTGGGCTACGACCCAACCAAAATAAACATTGTTTTTCAATCTGATCCATTAAAACTAAACATAATAAACAATAAAATGAAACCCAGAGATCATTGAGATTACGTCTTTCAATGTGAAACCTCCAGTTTATAATTTTCAGCTCAGCAACTCCGTGTATGCAGTATGCACCAGTGTGTTTGTTGAGCAAACATTCGATAAGGTTGATGCTATTATAGACACATTGGTTTGGTTCTATTATGTGGATCTGTTATGGAATGCCGATTATTCCCAAAAACTTGAAACCAAACAATCGGTTATATTGGTTTTCAGTTATATTTTGGTCTGTTTTGTGGTTATCTGGTTATCTTTGCTCACTCCTTTTGTATACTTGAAATCAAGGTCTAGAATCTAGATGAAATCATTTAGGTCTAAAATTTAGCAATACACTTTAGGTTATTTGTCAAGTCTAATGTTAAAAGTTATATTCGTTTTAAGTTGGGCCCTTTTTTAGCTTTTATCCAAATAGTCCACATACGAGTCAACTAGCTTTTGATTAACTCTGTATCTTCGTAGGTTTCATCTAACATGTACATGATTTTGATGTGTGAGTGAGTAAAGGTTGAATAGAGGACCTGCTAGGATTGTTTAGAACAGAAAAACTATGTAGAATACATGCTCACTCTACCCAGAAGTTCACACAAATTTGTTACTATGAAAACAAAGTGTTAGCATCTGAAGTCTATCCAAATTGATTATTTATGTCAAAAGAACTCAACCTAACACGAACACACTTACCCATGTAACCTAGCATACTAGTTTACCTAAATGACCTGACATGTTATAACATTTCTAAATGTAAAAAACGGGCCGCACTTATAAATTATATTTGCTTCTAATTTTAAAAAGTTGTTGAACCAACTAATTGATTTACAACCAAACCCAAAACAACCCGTTTGAATGGTTAGATGAGTCAACCACTTTATAATTAAAACTTGTATAAACCCAACCCAAAACCAATGAAAAAAGAGCACCCGTTCTGTAACGAATACAGTGCAGTAACAGTAGCAACTGCAACCCATGGGTCCAATGACTAGCTTGGTAGCTCACCAACAAGAAATGAAATCCGTAGCTTGAAATAGTCCAAATCGATAACATGTAAATCCTCGAATTCTTGATTAATCCGAGGAAAATGTGATGATATCCCAAATTCACCACCGTTGCACGCTTCCCGTTGGAGCTATCAAAAAGGGACCTTAATGTGGTTCTTCTGGACGCGAGTAGATATCATGTTATACTCCAAGATTTAAGTAAAAAAAAGCCATCAACAGTTGAAAAAACTGCATACTAATGATAATAAGTTTATGTGTTTTGGTATTTGATGACTTAAGTAAAACATATCCTAAAACCAAAGTGTTTATTCTGTCATGAGTGCCAAAAATTTGGAAAAAATAAAGATTAATCTAAACATAAAAGGTCTAAGACAATTACTGACATGTATGGTTGTCAATTGATGCTATGAAAACAATGGAAATATGACTTTTTGGAGTTTGTACTCATCTGTGAGTAGAATACACTCAAATTAACATATCAAGGAACAAAACACTACTTTGCGGGGGAAATTTTGGACTATTTCTTGATTTGTACATGTCATCCTTGCGTAGGGGCCATGCTTTTTATGTATCGTTCCAATTTTATCGAATGTCTCAAAGGGACAACTTTAGGCTCAATGTAGAAGCATATAAACTGGTTTAGAAACTACTAGCCCACCAATGTGGGAAACGGGAAACCTGCCATGTACAAGCCACGGCTTTGAAATTTCATTTTACAATATATTTACCAAATCTACTATTCATATTAAAATTTCTGTTTTAGTTCAAAACCATGTTTTTTTTCTTTTGGGTTGTTTAAATAATCAGAATTGTAAATTGGTTAATACTAGTAAATTTCTCTCACGCATTGCGGCGGCGTCAAAACGTAAAGTAACGCGAATATATACTGTCAAATGAAAAAGTATTGTTGGTACAGTAATGTCTAATGCATGTGACTTTTGTAATAGTCATTTTGTTTATAGGGCAATATGTTCGTTGAGTTAGTTTGTATTTTGATTTGAATTGTAAATAACTCATACGTACACAGGAGTCCTGCGCTGCGTATAAGTGGTCCGTGCGCACGAGTCCTGTGCTAGAATTCATATGCTTATAAATAGGTTAGTCATGCGCTTGAATAGTTAGATTTCTCATTTTGGAGCTTTTGATAGATTTGCTTGTCTAACGAAGTGTTGCCCGATTTCAATCAGAAACTTTATATTTACATTGCTGAGCATAACACAACACAAATTTATGGATTCCACACTTAAATTTGTGTCATAGATTCCGTTCACATCATTTTCAATGTCTAACCACGACATGTGCAATGATTCCTGAACTTTCAAGTGCTAACAGAGCTCGGGAAGCTATGCGAGTAATCGTGTGAATGATTTGTGACAACCAACAAATTCATGGTAATTCCGTACAACTTAATGACTATTTATACATTTAATTGCGTTTAATTTGGCTTGATTGATGAACAACTAGGTCATACAAAGTCTAGCAATGGTAGGGCATACTTAAACTTTACAATTGGTATTGCTACTTTCGTCGTGTCGCGAGAAAACGAGATACTATGTCCTAATATGTTGGCGAACAATGCTGAAAACACTATTCACCTGAACACACTATTCATGCCAGGAAGTTCATAAACTTTCCGAAACAACCAACGAACGAGGTGAAATCATATCATCATAGAAATATGAATAAAAACCCTAATTAGGGGCATCATCCGATCCGTGTTATAATTTAACAATTTCACTTTGTCCGCAACTTAAAATTCAGCATTTTAGCATCAACAAAGCTTGTAAATAATGCTAGTTATCCTAAACGATCTAAAGGGTATCAAATAATTATTCAAAGTATTGTTGTCGGTATTGTCGTGCATCTTTCATACATTGTCCGTCATCGATCCGACAATTAAACTAGTGGCATTTTTATCATCCTAACACCTAAACCACTAATCTACTGAACTAGTTAGACTTCATTTAACATCCAAAACATGGTTACCTCACTAATCATGCAAGAACATTGATAATTACCTAAATATCTAAACTTAGCATATATATATATATATATATATATATATATATATATATATATATATATATATATATATATATATATATATAGGGTAGGGTTAGATAGAAAACCCTAAAAATTTGAGAAAACCCTAGAAAACCCAACCTCCCGACTTTTTTTTTGAAAAAAATAACACATGTAATATACATGTTTTTAAGAGTTTTGAGCCAAAAAAATCAAAAAAGCGCCGAGTGGTTTTTTTTTTTTTTTTTTTTAAATAAACAAGTTTCAGCAACTTTTTGTCTAACACATGTTAGTGAAAAAGTTGCTGAAACTTGTTTATTTTTTTTTTAAAAAACCACTCGTTGCTTTTTTGATTTTTTTGGCTCAAAACTCTTAAAAACATGTATATTACATGTGTTATTTTTTTCAAAAAAAAAAAAAAAGTCGGGAGGTTGGGTTTTCTCAAAATTGAGGGTTTTCTCCCTAGCATTATCATATATATATATAGAGTAGGGTTCATGCGAGAACTACCTTTATTGCGAGAACCGCGAGAACCAATGTGAAGACAACAAAATAAACCCAATACACCTAAAAAACCTAAACCCCCCCCCCCCCCAAAAAAAATAACCTAACCCCCCCACCCCTCACCCCCAAAACCTAACCCCCATCCCCAAGCTAAATGCTAAAAACTAAACACCCCCCCCCCCCCCCAAAAAAAAAAAAAAAACCTAACCCCACCCCACCCAAAAAAAAGGAGATTTAAAACTTACTTTGATGGAGATATGCACAGCGGATGATGATGGATGAGAGTATGCACAGCGGATTAGAAGGTTGCAGAAGAGGGTTTTTTTTTATATGTGTGTTGGAATATAATATGAATGACTGGAGAAAATTTGGGATGTTAAGGGAGTGGAGCTAAAGAGATATGGAGAGAGTTTAGTATGCCATTGAAGTAATAATCTTATTACTCGTAATGGTTCTTGGTATCTTACAATGATTTACAAATGCCTCTATATATAGGCAAAGAGAAAAGAATAACTACATAAAAGTCAAAAAGCCTAATCTAGAAAGAAAATTAGCCGAATAATTTCAAAGCTAGATTCCAAAATTATTGTTGAAATTTATTGCCCTATGTCGACCACTTTCTGTAAATAATTGAGCTTTTACGTCATTGCTTTCGTCATGTTTTTTGTCTTCTGTCGTCATTTCTTACGTCATCTTCTAGAAATCTCTGTGTGTTCTGTCTATCGACTGTGGACTCGAACAGTCTTCGTGTTCACAATCTTCGTCTTCTAGGTTTATGATGTGCTGTAACTGTAGAGTGTTTCCTTCTCCTGTAAAGGGTAGAAGCATTCTCCAATTTGTTTTTGTGTAGACTTGTATGTAGTGTCCTTCGCCTATCAATTGATAGTTCCTCCATGGAAAATAATCAGGAATTTCTGGAGTTTCTTGATGTTTTTTAATAAACTGTGTAAAACTGTCTGGGATCTCTTTAGTTGTATGATTTGTATTACTCAACCAAGGTAAAGTTGCAAACTCTATATTGGTTTTTGTCATTGCTGTTTGTAGATGATTGCTTGCATTTTTATGTTTTTTGTGTTCAATGAAAATTCTCTTTCTAGCCGGTCTGTATGTATAGGCATCTGTGTAAGGAAATGAGGAAAATATTTTGCAACCAATAATCGAGGTTGTCGACCTTATTGCAATATTTCCTGCTACTAGAATCATTTTTTCTCCAAGCTGGTTGAGGAGATCTTCTGTTTTTCTGTTTAACTTGATTTCCAAATAATCAATCATACCATGATGATAAAATTGAATTATTTGTTCATCTGTCAATTTTGTAGGATGGTGTATTTGAAGCAACAGAAGACCAATTCCATCTCCTGCTTCATTTGTTCTTTCCACCACTGTGAATCCTTGTTGTTCACTGTCAAATCTGAATGCCATATCTACCAGCTGTTGTTGCAAATTGTACAGAATTAAAGGAAATTCTGCACAAACTTTTTGTGAAACGAGATTCTCAAATTCTGGGAATCTTTCTGTAACTGGTTTTAAGCAAGGCCACCAAGGTGTATCAAGAATCCTTGTCCTGAAACACTCAAAAGTTCTGTATACATCTGTTTTTTCTTTGTTTTCTTTTTTCTCAAGCTTCTGTAATAACTGTGCATTTTTTGCTTCGAGTAAACTCATTTTTTGTTTTAACAGGCTATTCTCAATTTTTAATTGTATATCTTGTGCATTTCTTGTTTTTTCCTCGAGCTGTGTTCTTAATGTAGAAATAATTTCTTGTTGAGCTTTTATGTAATGCTCGGGATTTGTTTTAGCCAAATCAGAAAAACTTTTAACCTCTTCAGGTTCTATGTAAAAATTTTGTATGCCAAAGCTGTTTCTTGCTGCTTGAAGAGCTTCAGCAAAACTTGTGTAACCTTTCCAAAGTGATCCTCCTACACAAGTTATGTGTTGTGTAACTGTTTCCCATTTTTTGAAAATACCAATCTTTGTACCCCTAAATATAACATAATGTGTGTAATTTGGTTTTATTTTAAAATGTCTTTCAGGTGTTTTTGAACTTTGTTCCTGAAAGTAAATGCTTAAAGCATTTAAAACCTGTACTTTAAATGTTGAAGCTTGTGGCATGGTTTGGATATGCCATAAGTTGTCTAATAAACATTTCTGTTTATCTGTAAGTTTCATTCCCATGATAGGACGAAACTTTTTGTCAACTTCATTGCATATCTGTAAGGCATATGTTCCAAATTCAATCACCGGCTTGGGTGAGAAATTTGTGTACAAGGGTCTTTTGCCAGCTGCCTTTGATTGCTGTTGTTTATAAAACTGTCCCGTCATTATCTGTGGTAATGAGGTGTGAGGAGAACTGTATATTCTTTCTGTTGACTGTAGATATGACTGTTGAATTTTTTCTTCATCCGAGGAAGAATTTCCCTGCTTTGGATGTATAAGCTTTAATTTCTCCTTATCTTTTTTCCTGTCCATCTGAAACAAACCATTTGTTTATATTTCGAGATAACATATCAGCTATCCCATTATTTTTTCCTTTAATGTTTTCAAAGTTTATAAAATACCCATTTCCTTGTATAATGTTTTGTAAATTAACCCATCTGGTTCTATTCACTTTTTTACTTTGGTCATTTTTCACGAATTTGACTATTGCTTCACAGTCAGTCCTTACTGTAAATTCTTTATTAAGAAATATTTTAAATTTTTCTAATGCATAAATTAATGCCTGTATTTCAAAATCAATTGTAGTCCAGTTTGTTTTGTTTTGAAAATTACCACTTGCATAAGCGCAAATTTTCTCTTCTTCCTTGAGACTGTATTTGTTTGGTTTACATAGAAGGACTGCTCCCCATCCTTCTTTGCATCCATCTGTTTCAATAATTATATAATCTGTAACTAATGGTAACTCTAATGGTTTAATGTTTTTGACTGCTTTTTTGATTTCTTTAACTAGTTTAATATCTTCTTGATTAAAATATCTTTGACCGTTTTTAGTGGTTTTACCATACAAAGGTCCAACCAATTTTGACAAGTTTGGAATAAATTTTCTAGCATAATTTACTAGGCCCAAAAAGGCTTGTATCTGTTTTAAGTTTTCAAATTTTTCTGGAAAATTTAGAATTTTTGTAGAAATATGTGGTTGTAATTCTATTTTTCCATTTCCAATTTCTAATCCTAAAAAAGAAAATTTTCTTTTAAAAAGTTCCATTTTTCTTTTTGAAATAACTATACCATTTTTCTTTATTTCTTCGAAAACCTGTTGTAAATGTTTCTCATGTTCCTGCACTGTATTACTTGCAACTAAAATGTCATCAATATATACTAAGCAAAAATCAAATTTTAAAAATATACTGTCCATAAATCTTTGAAAAATTGAAGGTGCATTTTTTAGTCCAAAACTAAGAACATTCCATTCATATTGCCCTTCAGAACATGTAAAAGCTGTCCATGGTTTAAAGCTTTCTTCTAATTTTAATTGATTATACCCTGATTTTAAATCAAATTTTGAAAATACTTTTTTGTTTTGTATAAGATTTAGCAAACTATATTTGTTAGGAATATTATACCCATCATCTATTGTATTATCATTTAATCTTTTATAATTATAAACTATCCTAGCTTTTCCTCTTTTTATCTCGCTGTGATTTCTTACTAAAAAAGCTGTAGATCTATGAGGACTTTCTGATTTTCTAATTAATCCTTGATTTACCATTTCAGGGATTTGTTTTTTGAACTCTTCTTTATCTAATGGGCTATATTCTATATTAGCTGTTCTAATTACTATATCAGGATTTTTTAATTTGAATCTACATATATATCTTACCTTTGATTTTGTTATATCTTCTCCAATATATCCTATTTTTTCCAAATGTAATATTATAGGATGATTAACACTTTTTGTAATGTTTTGCCCTTTCTCTTTTTCATGACTTAAAAAATCTATTAAAAGTTTTAAGGACTCGTTTTCTATAAACTTTTTTCTATTCTGTGTTTTTAAGAAATCCAAATTCCCTTTATCCCCTCTTTTTTGAACAATTTGTGTTGTATTCATATATCTAAGGGTTGGTATTGTATATAATTGTTTACTTAATGTTATAAAATTTCTTGTAATTGTTACTGCACCATTTAATCCTAATACAAAATTGACAGATGAACAAATAATTCAATTTTATCATCATGGTATGATTGATTATTTGGAAATCAAGTTAAACAGAAAAACAGAAGATCTCCTCAACCAGCTTGGAGAAAAAATGATTCTAGTAGCAGGAAATATTGCAATAAGGTCGACAACCTCGATTATTGGTTGCAAAATATTTTCCTCATTTCCTTACACAGATGCCTATACATACAGACCAGCTAGAAAGAGAATTTTCATTGAACACGATAAACATAAAAATGCAAGCAATCATCTACAAACAGCAATGACAAAAACCAATATAGAGTTTGCAACTTTACCTTGGTTGAGTAATACAAATCATACAACTAAAGAGATCCCAGACAGTTTTACACAGTTTATTAAAAAACATCAAGAAACTCCAGAAATTCCTGATTATTTTCCATGGAGGAACTATCAATTGATAGGCGAAGGACACTACATACAAGTCTACACAAAAACAAATTGGAGAATGCTTCTACCCTTTGCAGGAGAAGGAGACACTCTACAGTTACAGCACATCATAAACCTAGAAGACGAAGATTGTGAACACGAAGACTGTTCGAGTCCACAGTCGATAGACAGCACACACAGAGATTTCTAGAAAATGACGTAAGAAATGACGACAGAAGACAAAAAACATGACGAAAGCAATGACGTAAAAGCTCAATTATTTACAGAAAGTGGTCGACAGAGGGCAATAAATTTCAACAATAATTTTGGAATCTAGCTTTGAAATTATTCGGCTAATTTTCTTTCTAGATTAGGCTTTTTGACTTTTATGTAGTTATACTTTTCTCTTTGCCTATATATAGAGGCATTTGTAAATCATTGTAAGATACCAATAACCATTACGAGTAATAAGATTATTACTTCAATGGCACACTAAACCCTCTCCATATCTCTTTAGCTCCACTCCCTTAACATCCCAAATTTTCTCCAGTCCTTCATATTATATTCCAACACACACATAAAAAAAAAAAACCCTCTTCTGCAACCTTCTAATCCGCTGTGCATACTCTCATCCATCATCATCCGCTGTGCATATCTCCATCAAAGTAAGTTTTAAATCTCCTTTTATTTTCAGTTTTCATCACCACCCTCTCTGATATATTGGTATCAATAAAAGGAGATTTAAAACTTACTTTGATGGAGATATGCACAGCGGATGATGATGGATGAGAGTATGCACAGCGGATTAGAAGGTTGTAGAAGAGGGGTTTTTTTTTATGTGTGTGTTGGAATATAATATGAAGGACTGGAGAAAATTTGGGATGTTAAGGGAGTGGAGCTAAAGAGATATGGAGAGAGTTTAGTGTGCCATTGAAGTAATAATCTTATTACTCGTAATGGTTCTTGGTATCTTACAATGATTTACAAATGCCTCTATATATAGGCAAAGAGAAAAGAATAACTACATAAAAGTCAAAAAGCCTAATCTAGAAAGAAAATTAGCCGAATAATTTCAAAGCTAGATTCCAAAATTATTTTTTAAATTTATTGCCCTCTGTCGACCACTTTCTGTAAATAATTGAGCTTTTACGTCATTGCTTTCGTCATGTTTTTTGTCTTTTGTCTTCTGTCGTCATTTCTTACGTCATCTTCTAGAAATCTCTGTGTGTGCTGTCTATCGACTGTGGACTCGAACAGTCTTCGTTGTGCACAATTTTCGTCTTCTAGGTTTATGATGTGCTGTAACTGTAGAGTGTCTCCTTCTCCTGTAAAGGGTAGAAGCATTCTCCAATTTGTTTTTGTGTAGACTTGTATGTAGTGTCCTTCGCCTATCAATTGATAGTTCCTCCATGGAAAATAATCAGGAATTTCTGGAGTTTCTTGATGTTTTTTAATAAACTGTGTAAAACTGTCTGGGATCTCTTTAGTTGTATGATCTGTATTACTCAACCAAGGTAAAGTTGCAAACTCTATATTGGTTTTTGTCATTGCTGTTTGTAGATGATTGCTTGCATTTTTATGTTTATTGTGTTCAATGAAAATTCTCTTTCTAGCTGGTCTGTATGTATAGGCATCTGTGTAAGGAAATGAGGAAAATATTTTGCAACCAATAATCGAGGTTGTCGACCTTATTGCAATATTTCCTGCTACTAGAATCATTTTTTCTCCAAGCTGGTTGAGGAGATCTTCTGTTTTTTCTGTTTAACTTGATTTCCAAATAATCAATCATACCATGATGATAAAATTGAATTATTTGTTCATCTGTCAATTTTGTAGGATGGTGTATTTGAAGCAACAGAAGACCAATTCCATCTCCTGCTTCATTTGTTCTTTCCACCACTGTGAATCCTTGTTGTTCACTGTCAAATCTGAATGCCATATCTACCAGCTGTTGTTGCAAATTGTACAGAATTAAAGGAAATTCTGCACAAACTTTTTGTGAAACGAGATTCTCAAATTCTGGGAATATTTCTGTAACTGGATTTAAGCAAGGCCACCAAGGTGTATCAAGAATCCTTGTCCTGAAACACTCAAAAGTTCTGTATACATCTGTTTTTTCTTTGTTTTCTTTTTTTCTCAAGCTTCTGTAATAACTGTGCATTTTTTGCTTCGAGTAAACTCATTTTTTTGTTTTAACAGGCTATTCTCAATTTTTAATTGTATATCTTGTGCATTTCTTGTTTTTTCCTCGAGCTGTGTTCTTAATGTAAAAATAATTTCTTGTTGAGCTTTTATGTAATGCTCGGGATTTGTTTTAGCCAAATCAGAAAAACTTTTAACCTCTTCAGGTTCTATGTAAAAATTTTGTATGCCAAAGCTGTTTCTTGCTGCTTGAAGAGCTTCAGCAAAACTTGTGTAACCTTTCCAAAGTGATCCTCCTACACAAGTTATGTGTTGTGTAACTGTTTCCCATTTGTTGAAAATACCAATCTTTGTACCCCTAAATATAACATAATGTGTGTAATTTGGTTTTATTTTAAACTGTCTTTCAGGTATTTTTGAACTTTGTTCCTGAAAGTAAATGCTTAAAGCATTTAAAACCTGTACTTTAAATGTTGAAGCTTGTGGCATGGTTTGGATATGCCATAAGTTGTCTAATAAACATTATATATATATATATATATATATATATATATAGGGTGGGGTTCTAGAGTGAACAAGGGTTAACTTGTGAACAAAGTGAACAAATCCTAGCCATTGGTTTTGTTAGATCTTGAGATTAGATTGAAATCTTATTTATTAATAATGTATTAAAAAAAAGGTGTAATTTAATGGTAGGGATAATTATGTAATATCACAATCTTTTAAATATGGAAACAATAAACAGATTATGAGTATTTGATTGAGAGATATCTTTTCCCCCGTAATCCTAGCTACCTATTCTAACTATAAGGCCCTGAAACTCGTAAATAATCATAATCAAAAAACCAGAAACCACTCCCCAATATCGACGATTGCTTGTTTCCCCCAAATCGGCTATTAGTAGGAAGAAAATGGTTAAGAAATCAGGCGACGCAAGAGAAGTGAAGGTTGAAGACGGTAAGTTTATACTTCAGTGTACTGATTATTCATGGCTATGAGTCTATTATTCATGTTTTTATGAGAATCAAAAAATTAGGGTTTGTTCAATCGGTTTTTTTGTAATGAATAAGTTGTTGTGTTATAGGTTTAGTAAAGCGATTGACGATTTGGATTGAATATGTTTTCCCATGTTTTCATTCGTTGTGATGAGCATCACAACCCATCGGAAGGTGGGTTCGAAATGGGTTGATCGACGGTGGACTATGTCGCCGGAAAATCTTTAGGGTAGTGTTGGGTTGGGTTGGGGGATGCATTTGTTCAACGTAATTAGTAGTTATTATTGTTTGGTACACTTGTGTTTATGGTAGATACAGAGAGTTTATATTTGTTGTTCTGAAAAGGTAAGTATAAGTAGAAGTAGACAAGTGTATTTCATCAGTTTAATGTGTTCAACAGATTGGTTTGAGTGAAAAATGAGTGTGTTTTTTTTCATAAAGATATTAAAAAGAAAAGGGTATAGTTGGAGTACACAAGTGTATCCTTCTGGTTTGAGTACACCGGTGTTTATGGTGGATACATGTAGTGTATCTCTATGTTGTTCAGTAAAGTAAATATAGTTACGAGTACACAAGTGAATTTATTGACTAATGGTGATGAAATTTTGTCTATGTACACCTATGTACTAATGATCAATGATTAAAACCAATGGTTGAGATTAGTTCACAAGGTTCACAACCATGGATGTTGTTCACTCATGATCCCTATCCTATATATATATATATATATATATATATATATGGCAAGGATAAATCAAAAACCCACTTGAGTTGAAGAAACCCTGAAAACCCAATAACAACCATTGATTAAACAAGATGAATGGTTGTGATCCATTTGCAGTAAAAGTAATCACACTTTTACTAAAATAATAACAATACGTACAAACAAGGACATTTTCGGCATGGAGGACAAAGTTTGATTCTTTTGAAAAAAAGTGTAATTATGATGACTAATTAATACAAAAAAAAGTTGTCAGAATAAAAAAATGAAACTTACAAATATCTTGAAGATATAATGAATATTATATGTGGCTTTGGGTACTTGAACAAAAAAAAAATACATAGAGCCAAAATAAAGTCAAACTTTCTCTCTCTTCCTCCTGTGATATTTTGAAACACACAAAAGTCTCTCTCATATTCCTCTCACATCCACATTTTATTTCTCTTTCATTCTCACATTAACCCTTAAAAACATTTTATTATATATTACAAAATGTAAGACATATGTTATATATATAAATTTTAGTTATTAAATGTATGCAACCTTTAATTTACATGATTTTATCTGTAACTTCAAAAATAAATGTTACATACATCAAATAATTTCTTTTTTTTAGAATTGTTAAATATGTAACTAGCAAAACATATATGAATATAGGATTTGTTACATTGCTAAAACCCAGTTACGTTGTGTTACATAAAAACCTTTCTAAAAAAATAGGAAATGTAATATACAAATATTTGAACATTTTTAAAAAAGAAACACAAAAAAAAAAACACTGAGTAGTTTTTTTTAAATGTTACAAATTTCATGTTACATAATATATATGTCCAAAAAAAAATGTAACATACAAATTTTCAACATACATTTTTTAATTATCAATTTATGCCATATTTGTAATAACACACTTTATTTCTGTAACATAAAATATTACATAGAAACGTAACATATAATTTTTACATGATCAAATGCGCTTTATTTTCTGTAACGGACATTATTTCTGTAACACAAAAAAATATAACAGGCATTTTTGCTTTGATTGATTGTTACATTTCTAACACAAAAAAAATGTAACAACACACTTTGTTTCTGTAACACTCACTTTGTTTTTACAATAATCTGGGAAAAAATGTAACAACACACTTTATTTTTACAACAGTTATTTTCAGTAACGTGCATTATTTATGTAACACGAAAAAATGTAACATGCATTTTTTAATTATCAATTTATGCCACATTTGTAATAACACACTTTATTTCTGTAACATAAAAAATTACATAGAAACGTAACATATAATTTTTACATGATCAAATGCACTTTATTTTCTGTAACGGACATTACTTCTGTAACACAAAAAAATGTAACAGGCATTTTTGCTTTGATTGATTGTTACATTTCTAACACAAAAAAATGTAGCAACACACTTTGTTTCGGTAACAGTCACTTTGTTTTTACAATAATCTGGGAAAAAATGTAACACACTTTATGTTTACAAACAGTCTAAAAAGTGTAACAATGCACTTTATTTTCAGTAACGTGCATTATTTATGTAACACGAAAAAATGTAACATGCATTTTTTCTTTGATTGTTACATTTCGTAACTATGTTCAACATCAAATATCTTTTGAATCAACTTCAACATCTGAAACATCATCTTCAAATTGTTTTTGTTGGTACAGACCTGAAACAAATTTTACACAAAAATATGATGCAATCAATAATAAAAACAACAAACCCATAAAACAAGAACTTAAAAACCTCCATCTTCTTGAACAAAAAAAAATCGCAGATCCACAAAACACAACAAAAATGCAGACTAAAAAAGTGAAGATTTGCAAACAAAGTTGAAAAAAAAACATACTTATTCACCTTCTTGAACAAGATTTTCGAACAAACCCCTTCAGCCTCCTCAAAAACGTAAAAGAATTTGTAATTTCTTCGGATCTTTCCCTGGTTTCGAACAAAACTTCAGCCTTCTCTTCGATATCTGATTCATCAACTTCTTCGTGTACGATTTTGTAACACCTCGAAAATTCACGTCCTATAATAAGTTGACACGTGTCACATGTTTGAACGTGTGAAAGAATATTATAGAAGGACTAAAGTTGACAATCATGAAAAGTATGTGAATATACGAGTTCTAAATGTCAACAGTGAATAAATGTATTGTACATTAACCCTACATGGTGTTTATATCACCAAACGAATAAATCATGGATCATACGAAGCTAAAAGTGAGAGATTACAAACTACAGGGGTTAAATGTGTCAACATGTTTAAGTTATACCTCTGAGTGACCTTTTGACAAACCCGAAGCTTTGTAACTGTTAATTATGCTCACTAGAATGCACGATATAAATTTCATAAAGTTTCGTTATCGTATGAGAAAGTTATGATCAAATTCGTATGCGAGGGGTTAAAGCGTTAACGCTGAAAGTTATGACCTTTCGGGTTAACTGGAAGTGTCCAGGGACTTGGCAAAGTGGGTATAAGTCCTAAAACCCTTGTAGGTAAATAATAAGGGGTCAAATTGCAAAATATAAGCTTGGTTGACCTTTCGAAGAGCCAAGGGACAAGATGCGGAAAATAGAAAATGAAAATTCTGATTAACAGGCTGAGGCGGGCCGCGTAAAGGTTAACATAACCTTACGCGGGCCGCGTCAGGACGTCAGATGCAGAAAAACGTTTCTGTTGGCTGTTCAGCCTTGGAATCGACTTTAATCAGATGTTTCACTTCATGTGCGACCCCTAAACACCCCCTAAACATCTAGGGACACTTGTTAATCAGTTGTGGTCACTACTAGACTTGCTTGTCAACTTCTTGTGGTGATTAAACCACTATATAAGGCCATTAGTTGCAACAAGTTTCCTCACACTTCATTCTTGCAATCTGACCAATTCTGGAGCTCCCAAGCAGTCTCAAGTGATCATAATTCGTGCATAGGACTCTTGTAAGTTTGCTTGACCCTTCTTAGTTAAGTTTTAGCTTAGTTTTAGCTTAAAAGTCAAACCGTCGTAATTAACGGTTGACTTTGAGATTAATCACTAATGGTCCAGTGATTAGTCGAATCAAAAGTAGTTATAAGTTGGTAATTATGTGGGCATTTAACCCTTAAAAGGGTTCCCCCTGATTCCCACTCTAACTAGATCGTTTGTCGGGTCAAACTTAATCCGAAAAAGTCAACAGAAGCATAAAACGCATAATTAGCAATCTAGAAGGCGTGCAACCTGTTTGATCATTAATATAACTTGGTAATTAGTGTAAGAACATGTCTAAACATGTTCAACCCGACAATTTCCTGTTTAGACCCGGTTCGGAACCGAAAGTCACATAGTTTGACTTTCACTTTGACTTTCAGTTCTGACCCGTTTAGGCATGTTTTAGAAATGCCTCAGAGCTTTAATTGGACTAGGTTACATGTTAGTACAACCCTCTGTGATTATACACCTTGGTTCATTAGTTATCCAATTAATATGCATATTTCCGTTAATTGCTCATATGTTGACCATTATGCCCTTATTACCTTAAAACGTGATTTTTGGAAATGTAAAAGAGTAGAAACTTTAATTACTGATATATAAACTTGTATGCAAAGTTTGACATCAGTTTGAATTGTAGATTAAGAGTTATGCTCATTATCGCAAAATGAATGCTTTATGTTAATAAAACGGCGTAATTAGCGTATAGACTAGTTAAGCCTACTTTTTGGTATCAAACTTAATACCCACTGATGTAATATATTATTTTGGGATTTTTAAAGATTTTTAATTAATTTTAGGCTGAGCATAACTAGTAGTCGTAGGCTTAATCCGGTAATTGTCGGTTTTGCCCTTACGGGCCATAAAATGAGTTTTACATATCTAAACGACTCCAAACCTTTTGCTACTGATCACATATGATAAATAAAGTATTTTAAGCCTTCTGGAAATATAAAAATATCAGATTTAAGTATCGAACCCGGAAATGGCCTTTAATCGCCTTATTAAGCGTTTTTAACGCATAGTATGTATTAAAATTATATTGAACATACCCGGGTTGATACCTACTGATATTTGAGGCAAATTATAATATTTTAACAGTAAGCAAAGGTTGATTAACTCAGACTCCGGTTTTGAGCTTTTCGGCTTATGTGAAATTACCAAAATGCCCCTACGGTGCATAGTTGGTTATAAATGATAGATTTCACTCATATACTTTAACCTACTGATATAACTTGGAAAATTGAGTGTATTTGCTGATTACATCAGGCCTGTAACTCAGGTTATCACTTAAACTCTTTTACAACCTTTAAAATGACCAAACTACCCCTACGGGGCATAGTTTGTGTTTAAATTCGTTTCGGGCATAATAAAAGACATCTTACTGATGTCACAACATATTTGAAGCATATTAACTTAGGAAACCTGTATATGGCTCTTACGGATACCCGTTACGCTTATTACGCGTTCGGTTCGGTTTATGTAACAAGTTTACATAAACTAGCCTAAACGGGTCAAACCTTAACGGTTTTATCTCAAAATCCAGAATGTGCATGAAGGACCCATATTAAACAAGTCTCTGAACTTGTCGGGTCTAAATCACATTCTATCCGGTCTTCGCTTAATCGTGCGTACGAACCGCATCTTTGAAACTAGCCGGTCTAAGCTTAAGCTTAATTAAAAGACCCGTTAGGATTCTAATAGGTTATTATAAAACCTTCGTTCCAGATTAGGAGGACCAGTAAAAGCTACGTGCATTTTGCTTATTGTGAATTATACTTTGCTCAGGTAAATACTTTTAACTTATTTTCCCTATACGGGCTTGGGTTACGGTATATAGCATACCGCTTGATCGGGCATCAAATCTCCACCGTTAGGTGGGTAGTTGAATAATTTGATCGGCTCGTTTAAACAGTCTTGTTACTTAAAGCCTTTGGGGGGTTAATGACCATGTCCCGGATATCCTTGGCATCATTTTACGAAATGGCCACGACTTAAGTACGGGGTGTAGGCGTACACCCGTCAGTGCACAAAAGTATATTGTGGTGTGTCTATTGATCTTTAACCCGGACAAGATCCGGGCTACTGAACGCACAAGGAACATGTAATTCGTTCACAAGATTATAATATTAAATAATTCTCCCAAGTTAAATAAAATGTTTATGCCATGTGCACCCAAACCAATTTTCAATCATTTTCCAAAATGTGTCAGTTGAATGTATTTACCAGTGTAAACTGACGTATTTTCCCAAAAAGATTAAATGCAGGTACTAAGCGAAATTGGCTGGGATTTCTCCTTAGCATCATTAGAAGTCTCGCAAGCTTAAGATGCCTGAAGTCTGTTGAACCATTAATACTATTTTATTTTCGATCCGACTGTGGATAAACATCCGGATATTGTGACATTGATATACAATATTAAATTCGGTTGTATTATATCTTTTAAATTGCTTCCGCTGTGCATATTAAATATTGTGTTGTTTGACTATTATGTTGCCAACTACGTCACGATACTCCCCCACCGGGCCCACCGGTGACACGTGGAAATCGGGGTGTGACAGGTTGGTATCAGAGCCAACATTGAGTGAATTAAACACTAGCCCTTAGTGTTTAATCTCAATGACACAGTAGCACATTCCTTGACCTTCTGAGTCTAGACTTAACTTAGGAATATTCTCAATCCTAACCTGGAAATTTTTGCTTCCGAATTTTTATATATACGTCGCCAGGCGAAGAAGCTGTAATAAAAATTCTCCACATCTGGAGCCTTGAAATGCTGAGCTTCGTACCGCGGCTAGAATGAAACGAGCATCCAAGGAGAGGACACTCAGAAATAAAACAAAGAAGAAACTCCTCTTACTGAAGATCGTTTCCCTAATAAGTCCTTATAAGGACATAATTATCTTTCAGTCCCTACGAGGACAACATTATTCCTTTCAAGTCCCGCTTAGGGCAACTCTATACTTTTATTTTTATATAGTGGAATGATTAAGTTTAAACTTTCATTCTAAACAAGAAATATTAAATAAATGGAAAATAACATTTCCTTTTTGCAAGATCTACCATTATAATAAAATGGCAAAATCTAAAAGGACAAGACCTAGCTTCGGGTCATATTAAGACCGGCCAAGATGGTAGTTCCACAATTAGATTCAGATCCTCGTAACATTTCAATTTAGGATTGCTCTGCGTTAAATATTAAAAGAATCTAAAGAGTGAAACCTAGCCTGAGTGTCATTATAAAGACCTGGCCAAGATGGTAAGACCTGTTAAAAAGATTCCAATTTCCTGTTAACATGTTAACACTCCTGGTAGAAGTGATTCGTTAGAAATCGCATATGTTATCAAAGGAATTCTTTAGAAGATTCCTAACCCAGTTTAATGATCTCTGAATCCTGGGTTAAATCATCAATTAAGATGATCATATTTTGACCATACGTGGTAGTATAATGCCTACGGGCCTTGCTCATTTCTACATGAGCCAAAATACAGTGGTAGCTATGACTCCCTGTCAGAAAAAGGTAATGAACTAGGTTCAAACCTCAAATGCTTTGATTCTCTGAAATCATAGCATATAATTTATATATGTCCTTGTGACTAGGCCTTTTGTGCTATTAAATAAAACTGTTATTGTTGCTTTAATTCTCTGAAATCATAAGCTTATAATTTATAAATGTCCATGTGACCAGGCCATTGGGTGCCACTAATAAAACTGTTAATGTTTTATAATTAGGATAAATTATAATAGAAATCCTAAATATATATGATTAATAAATTAACCAAATATGGTCTCTGTTTACCATGGTTAATGAATTTCCCTAAGGGGCAATTCCGTAATAAACATCCCTTAGAAGGGAAGTGCCTACGGGCTATAGTTGATGTCCTCTGAGACTAAAGACAGTGGTAGCCTATAGCTCCCTGTCAGGAAAAGGTAATGAACTTTGGTTCAAACCTTAATGCCGCGATTCTCTGAAATCATGGCTTATAAATTAAACTTGTCTACGCGACTAGGCCATTTGTGCTATTATTAACTTATAAATTAGGATTTATGATAAAAATCCTGAATAAAATAAATATCCTTCCTTCCCTACATGTATGCGTTTAAAAAAAAGAATCTTAAAGGTACGACCTAGCCTATATGTCATTCCAGACGAGGCCAAGATGGTAGAACCTATTCAAAGGATTCAAATCCTTATAACATTATAAATATGATGACACTCCTGGCAACAGTGATGCGATGGAATCGCACTTGTCACCTTTATATTAGGAAATTTTTCCAAACCCCTTATTTTAGCATAACTGATCAAAAGGAATCAGGACTAATAAACGTTGAACTTGATGAATACATCAAAACATCCAAGGGATGTATACCTACGGGTAAAAGATGAATACATGAAAAAGATAGTTTCATTTCATAACTTCTTGTCAAGACAATGAACTATGAAATTTTCCGATCCAAAGGAATCATCGATTATGTTTTAAAATTTCCCTAGTGACAAGGCCTCTGAGCCATCATAAGTCCTTTGGAACAAGCCCTTGTGCTATATATAAAAGATGTCAGTATGACATTGGCAGTCATGACTTATGTCCCCTGTCTAATAAATATGAAGGATTATGTTCCGCTTAAACGCCAAAGATGGTTTATTTAAAAACTTAGGCAAAACATAATCAAATAAATTAAATACTATCTATTGGCCTATATGGTTTAAATTGCACCATGGCTATTTATTCATCAAATTCGACAATTCGCTATATGATTAAACAAATTGTTTCTACTAGGATAGTAGCCTTCAAAGCTTCACCATGGCTGACTCCTCTGAAGCTCACCATCATCCAGCTGATCAGAATGATGATACAAGGCTGAACTTAACAAGCACCGAGTTTCAGGCTATGATAATGTTAGACCCTAAATCGTACATGGCAAAAGTCGCAGCGGAAAACTCGAACCATAAAATTTCTTTCTTTATAAATACCTCAACTTATTTAAACTTTAACTTTAACATAGCTCTCATTCATAAATCCGTCATCCTCTTATTTACTAATTAAAAACATAGCTTATGATTGCTACATTTTACATTCAACGTCCCCGTACAATCTATCTTGTGACTCGGTCTTCGATCTCTAATCCTTGTGATGATCACCCGTAATCTGTACAACCTGCACCCACCACAAACATACGCATCATTAGCATACTTATGCACAAACAAGATTCATAATAATGTAGCCTTGCTATGTTCGATCCACATATACTTCTCATCCTTTTAACTTTCTAGTTTCAAGCATTCCATCTGGGTGTCTAATCCTTGGCGAAACTTCAATAATGTACCTGCATTACATTTCATTCTCGAGGCACATTGTGAATAATCGTCAATACATAAATGTATTGAAACCACGTATACAATACATACATAACAACGTACATACATACATACATACCTTTACTTGCATACCTACGCGTCTATTTACATACATACATGATTACGTCTTCACATACTTACTTACATACATACATAACTACATACATACATACCGACTCGCATACATACATACATACATACCTACTTGCATACATACGTTTCTAAATGCGTTTGACGCGTTAATACATACATACCGACTCGCATACATGCATACATACATGCCTACATACATACCTGCATACATACATACCTACTCGCATACATACATGGTAATCTACAAGCATACTTACATATACACACATCTACATCATTATATACGTATTTATATGTACACATACCAACCTCATAATAATACCCACATGACATTATACATCTTACATACATACAACCCTACGTGCATGAAACCCAACTCATACATACCTATTCTCATACATACCATCACACATTCGCTTATTCTTGATCACATACTTATAACATACTCATGTAGATACACACATGCTTTCATACATTTCTACATACATATATATAGATTTACAAACATGCATACATACCCATCTACAAGTGCGCTTACTCTAATGGTCATAAAACGTATGTTAAAACAGTCGTACGCAACTTAAAACGCGTTTAAACGAGTTCCCAAGCCAAAACGAGACCTAAAAACAACTTTTGCTGAAACGTGCCACCGTCGCGTAGCGCGACGGCCAGGGGCCTTACCAGTCGCGCTACGCGACTGCCTTATTTTGATCAGCAAGTTGCAGCTGGTTGCTGCAGATTTCCAGCACGTCCGCGTTTCACGGAAACGGTCATAACTTCTTCGTTATTGGTCCGTTTTACCCGATTCTTTTTCCTACGCGTCCGTAATTTAGTTCCCCATCTTATGGTGTTAAGATCCGACATCCGGATTAACAAAATTCCATATTTTAAGTCTTCGGCTTATTATCATCTTCTCATTATTTGACCCGTAATGGGTATTTACGCATTAAAAAGTTTATGGCTTACAAAGACCATACTTCTCACTACCATACTTGTCTAAAACATTATATTGATCAAGCAACTTGGTTCTAAACCACTTTTAATATCATTTGCCCAAAATACCCATCAAGGGCATTTTGGTCAACTTCTCTTTATCCTTAACAACAAGGAAATCCTTACCTAATTAACCCATCCTACTACTTAGCTTACATTCTTAATCACACATTTCTTCCTCGGATCAAAACTAAGATCCGTTTAATACTTCATTGACATCGTACAATTCATTCCTATTAACCTCAAATATCATATTAAATTAAGTTGCAAATAACTTTACATAACAACTAGAAAGTGATTACGGAATCACTTACCTTGTGCATCCGCGTTCGTAACATCTTCCTTGCCTCATCTTGACCCGTTAGCCTTCCATGCTTGGTCCGTGCTAGTGTGGTTCCTATTCTTTCATGCCGTCATGCCATGATTATGTTAGTATTCATGCTTATTCATATTAACACATATTTTCCAACTTTTATCAATTTGGCTTTCACTAACACGCATATGACATGACTCGTCAATCACATAGTTCAATATCTTCGAAATCTAAATTCGTTATCACACGTAACACATAATTGGTCTAACACATATTCCATGATCTCTCGATTCTTATATTTGTGTCAAAATACCTAACCACGTTATAAATTTTCGGTTGACTTTCAGAAAGTCAACCTTTTAGCATATAACTCCCAACTTATGAACTCGCATTCATGTTGATATAGTGGACCATGTTAATGACATGATATTCATTTCATACATAATGTTGTACGACACAAACAACTACGTGATCGCCTATTCACATACACAATATACACATACTTATGCTTTCATGATTCTACATTTGACAATCACATAGCTAAGTTAGACAACTTAACGTAATTCATAACATCACTCTTTACTAGTATGGTCATATGTTATACATTTAATATACATTCACTTCTTAATCGCAATTAAGTGATCAATAGAAACACATGGCGAGCATCGCCCATTCAAGCATAATGTACAAGCCTCTAATGCATAATCTTGACAACACATACATTCAACCCGAATTCTTGTACTAGTTCCATCCAAAGCACACTCTTTAAGTTAGTATACCACTAATTACATCATTATCATACATCATTCATATATGTCAAGCCGCCTTCTAGAATTTCACATCCTAACTTCACTTAGGCATTTTATCATACACTTGGTGTGCATACTACTTCCTAAGCATAAAGTACAAGCATTCTTTGCATCTTCTTACTAGTTCATATCAAGATCATCAAATTCCCACTAATCCTCACATAACTTTCATCCTAAATCAATGTCATTAGCAATAATCTACAATATTCAACTTCATATACATCAAAACCATACTTGATTTAACACATGCAACATCATCATCTTCATAACATTACTACTAGAAATGGGTTTCACCATTAAACATCAAATTAACCTAAACCATGCATAATCCATGTTATATATGATGATTCTAACACATACCCATCATCAATTTCATACAATTTCGCAATTTACATCATAACCCACTTCGTGAAAGATCACCAATCTAACTTTTAAAACATACCTTAGGATCCCGTTGAGAAGGTGATCGTTAATCCATACTCGATTATGGATTTAGACTTCATTTACCCTTCCAATTTGAGGAAATAGATGAAAGTTAGGGTTTGGTTCAAGGGGAGTTTCCCCTGATCGATCTGAAACACACGAAGTGTGTGTGTGTTTGTGTGGGTGTGTTTGTTTATTAAAACATAACTTTCCCCCTTGTTCATCTTTGGTCCCTCAAGTTTGCTCCCTCGTTTGCTTTACTAAACATTTTACCACATTCCATCTTTTAATAATTTTAACCATACATTTAACTAGGTTAAGTAGCCTAGTTATTTATTTCTTGATGTATCATATCATAACATTTTAACGAATATAAATATTCGGGTTTTGGGGTGTTACAGATAAATACAGCCGTAAACAACGCTGTGGACCGTGTGTTGAAGGATCATAAGCGGAAGTGCAATAAAACCCCAAATAGGAGTTACAAAAAGGGTAAGACCGGTTCAAGCTATAACCAGTCCAAACCAAAGGAGGTAAAACCCGAATGTAAAACCTGCAAAAGAAGACACTGGGGACAGTGTCAATCAAATCAAAAGATAAAGCAATGTGGCGTCTGTAAAAGAGCTGGCCACCAGTCCCACGAATGTAGGGACATAAAGAATGCAGACTGTTTCAGCTGCGGCGAAAAGGGCCACATCAGTACTAATTGCCCTAAGGCTGCCAAGGAAGGAGCAACTAAATCTGGGAAGAAGGACAAACAGCAGACCAGTGAAAAGACCAGATGCAAAACCTATAGGAAATATCACCTCGGGAAATGCAGATATGAATCTCAGCCTTTACCCTGTGGAATCTGCAAGTCCAGGGAGCATAAGACCTTGGATTGCAAGAGGTTGGGAGACGCAACCTGCTATGGTTGCAATGAAAAAGGGCACATTAGGACCAACTGCCCTAAATACGCTAAAAAGCTTGAGGAAGTTAAGAAGACCAAAGCTGGAAACTCTCAGATGAATGCTCAAGAGACTGTTCAGGATAACAATGTCACAACAGGTACTTTCTTTACCAATAACGCTCATGCTAGAGTATTAATTGATTCAGGTTCAGATAAGTCTCTCGTAGACAATAAATATTGTAAGTCATTAAATCTGCCTGTTAAAACTCTAAGCGTTAAGTATGAAATAAAATTGGCCGATAGTACCTCAGAGACTGCTCCAGCAATATTAAATGGATGTTTTATATCCATTAGGAATTACCCTTCTCCGCTGTCCTTGTTCGTTAATAGGAGGACTCGATATAGTAATAGGAATGGATTGGTCGTCTTGTGACCAAGCCCATATTGTGGGTGATAAGAAGCGATTAATTATCAAGACTCCTTATGAGACAACCCTCAAAATTACATGTATCCGTACGATTAATTAATATTAAACAATATATAAATTATACCTTACATAAAAAAAATGGTGGAACCGGCCGTCCCCGGAATCGAACCTGGGTCTAGGCCACACCCTTTCGCGCGCCTAGCCAACCGAGCTAGGTGCCTAGTTTGTGAAATTTCCATTTTGATTAAATATAAGCACATAATTATTAGTGGTTAGCATTAGCAATAAGAGGGCACACTAAGGTTTCAAAACCTACTCATCAAAAAAAAAATCCATTATGGATCTACCTCAGCTACCCACGTTATAATGATTAAGAAGTAATCAGTCAAAGCTGAGACTGCCCTAAAGTTATCTAAGATTTTACAGCTAAGCCTGGAAAGGCTAAAGGAAGAAATGCCTGAACTCGCCTGATGAATGCCAAGAGGCAGTTCACGTTATCATTTACCAATGATAATTTTCTGCTAAGTGTCCTGATTTAATACAGGCAATAATAAATCTTCATAAACCATAAGCTTAACAAACTTTTATATTATTCACAAGGTATAACTTACCAAGGAAACCATAGTAACCGATTCTTCTAGTATCGGCAAGGAATCCTTCCGAAAAATCTAAGAGTACTCTTTCTTCGCATAGAGTACGACAACATATGTTATTTTAATTATTTTTCTCATTGTTTTTTTTTTTCTATCGCCTGCGAATGCCAAACTATGTTTGATAAAAGTGCCATATGAGGATTGGCGTATCCTAGTGTGTCCCATAGATTACTTCCATGCCTGATCAGTATGGAGATTTAATACATGGAACCCCTAAGATATCCCAATGGTCATATTGTACTAAAGACGACTAGTGGTATTCAAAGAAGATATCCAAAATGAAATTGTCCAAGAAAATGTTCCCGATTAAGTAATTCGTGGACTTATAACATAAAGGTGTCACTTATTTGACACAAGCAATGATGGATGAACTGGAGCCTGGGATATGGAAAATCTCTGTAGCCTCCTTGTATCTTGATTATCTTCTCATAAGTTTTCCCTGCTTACCTCCTGGAAGGCAGGTAGAACTAAGATTAACATCCCGCTGTGGGCTGGAGTATTGTGAAAACTCCATATTGATTATGGAAAAATCGAAACCTTGATTAAGTAAGTTTTAAGACATAGATTCATATAGCCTGACTAAATATCCGGAGAATTCGGTATAGTTAAGTATGAAAGACGGTTCATCTTGCTTATGCATTGTTACCGCAACCCTACCTAGGCAACGATTAAGAACTTGCCATCAGCTGCCCAGGATCGTCGAATTGTTCGACTAACGGCAAGGATTAGCTATTCCTTGAAATTTGTTAAGCAGTGGTTGTAATAACCATCTCACCTTAAGATAAGCTTTTCTATAATCGTTTATATGTAAGCACCAAGGTTGCTCCCTTGGAGACCTTGTAAAGATGAAATTTTAAACATCTATTATTAGATGGAAAATTGGTAAGACCAATTATCAGGATCTGAAAGTTGCCTAGGAAACAACAAATAAGATCATACAAATCCATAATCGATTGTAAGTTGCCAGTGTTCGGCAGAAAATAAAGAATTAATGAAAATAGCAAATCTCCTAAATTCTTGTTAAGGAATAAAGTTCAACAAAAGATATCACCCAGGAAGGGTGTGCCAAATTGTTAAATTTTCAGGCTAGTTAAGCTCTGAGTATATAGAACCATTCGAAGGAAATCAAATGTATCAATATTAAGTAGCTTACGAGCTAAAACCCATTTAAGAAGCTTGGCGGAGCTCGCAATACATTACACACCAGTGGCTGAAGGATGTGTTTCGCCAATAAGTCAAGAAGCACTATCACATTATGATATGCAGAACTACGATAGTATGAACAACCTGTGTCGATTAAGGATCGACAGGATTAGAAACTCCAAAAAGATAAATGTACCTATTATAAAGGTCAATTGGAGTGCCTTAGAGGCTCAAAGATACCGGGGAAGATTAAGCCCAATGTAAGGCAGAAATTACTTCCTTTACTTTAAGCAAATCTCGAGGTCGAGATTTATTTTAAGGGGGTGAGGATGTAACACCTCGAAAATTCACGTCCTATAATAAGTTGACACGTGTCACATGTTTGAACGTGTGAAAGAATATTATAGAAGGACTAAAGTTGACAATCATGAAAAGTATGTGAATATACGAGTTCTAAATGTCAACAGTGAATAAATGTATTGTACATTAACCCTACATGGTGTTTATATCACCAAACGAATAAATCATGGATCATACGAAGCTAAAAGTGAGAGATTACAAACTACAGGGGTTAAATGTGTCAACATGTTTAAGTTATACCTCTGAGTGACCTTTTGACAAACCCGAAGCTTTGTAACTGTTAATTATGCTCACTAGAATGCACGATATAAATTTCATAAAGTTTCGTTATCGTATGAGAAAGTTATGATCAAATTCGTATGCGAGGGGTTAAAGCGTTAACGCTGAAAGTTATGACCTTTCGGGTTAACCGGAAGTGTCCAGGGACTTGGCAAAGTGGGTATAAGTCCTAAAGCCCTTGTAGGTAAATAATAAGGGGTCAAATTGCAAAATATAAGCTTGGTTGACCTTTCGAAGAGCCAAGGGACAAGATGCGGAAAATAGAAAATGAAAATTCTGATTAACAGGCTGAGGCGGGCCGCGTAAAGGTTAACATAACCTTACGCGGGCCGCGTCAGGACGTCAGATGCAGAAAAACGTTTCTGTTGGCTGTTCAGCCTTGGAATCGACTTTAATCAGATGTTTCACTTCATGTGCGACCCCTAAACACCCCCTAAACATCTAGGGACACTTGTTAATCAGTTGTGGTCACTACTAGACTTGCTTGTCAACTTCTTGTGGTGATTAAACCACTATATAAGGCCATTAGTTGCAACAAGTTTCCTCACACTTCATTCTTGCAATCTGACCAATTCTGGAGCTCCCAAGCAGGCTCAAGTGATCATAATTCGTGCATAGGACTCTTGTAAGTTTGCTTGACCCTTCTTAGTTAAGTTTTAGCTTAAAAGTCAAACCGTCGTAATTAACGGTTGACTTTGAGATTAATCACTAATGGTCCAGTGATTAGTCGAATCAAAAGTAGTTATAAGTTGGTAATTATGTGGGCATTTAACCCTTAAAAGGGTTCCCCCTGATTCCCACTCTAACTAGATCGTTTGTCGGGTCAAACTTAATCCGAAAAAGTCAACAGAAGCATAAAACGCATAATTAGCAATCTAGAAGGCGTGCAACCTGTTTGATCATTAATATAACTTGGTAATTAGTGTAAGAACATGTCTAAACATGTTCAACCCGACAATTTCCTGTTTAGACCCGGTTCGGAACCGAAAGTCACATAGTTTGACTTTCACTTTGACTTTCAGTTCTGACCTGTTTAGGCATGTTTTAGAAATGCCTCAGAGCTTTAATTGGACTAGGTTACATGTTAGTACAACCCTCTGTGATTATACACCTTGGTTCATTAGTTATCCAATTAATATGCATATTTCCGTTAATTGCTCATATGTTGACCATTATGCCCTTATTACCTTAAAACGTGATTTTTGGAAATGTAAAAGAGTAGAAACTTTAATTACTGATATATAAACTTGTATGCAAAGTTTGACATCAGTTTGAATTGTAGATTAAGAGTTATGCTCATTATCGCAAAATGAATGCTTTATGTTAATAAAACGGCGTAATTAGCGTATAGCCTAGTTAAGCCTACTTTTTGGTATCAAACTTAATACCCACTGATGTAATATATTATTTTGGGATTTTTAAAGATTTTTAATTAATTTTAGGCTGAGCATAACTAGTAGTCGTAGGCTTAATCCGGTAATTGTCGGTTTTGCCCTTACGGGCCATAAAATGAGTTTTACATATCTAAACGACTCCAAACCTTTTGCTACTGATCACATATGATAAATAAAGTATTTTAAGCCTTCTGGAAATATAAAAATATCAGATTTAAGTATCGAACCCGGAAATGGCCTTTAATCGCCTTATTAAGCGTTTTTAACGCATAGTATGTATTAAAATTATATTGAACATACCCGGGTTGATACCTACTGATATTTGAGGCAAATTATAATATTTTAACAGTAAGCAAAGGTTGATTAACTCAGACTCCGGTTTTGAGCTTTTCGGCTTATGTGAAATTACCAAAATGCCCCTACGGTGCATAGTTGGTTATAAATGATAGATTTCACTCATATACTTTAACCTACTGATATAACTTGGAAAATTGAGTGTATTTGCTGATTACATCAGGCCTGTAACTCAGGTTATCACTTAAACTCTTTTACAACCTTTAAAATGACCAAACTACCCCTACGGGGCATAGTTTGTGTTTAAATTCGTTTCGGGCATAATAAAAGACATCTTACTGATGTCACAACATATTTGAAGCATATTAACTTAGGAAACCTGTATATGGCTCTTACGGATACCCGTTACGCTTATTACGCGTTCGGTTCGGTTTATGTAACAAGTTTACATAAACTAGCCTAAACGGGTCAAACCTTAACGGTTTTATCTCAAAATCCAGAATGTGCATGAAGGACCCATATTAAACAAGTCTCTGAACTTGTCGGGTCTAAATCACATTCTATCCGGTCTTCGCTTAATCGTGCGTACGAACCGCATCTTTGAAACTAGCCGGTCTAAGCTTAAGCTTAATTAAAAGACCCGTTAGGATTCTAATAGGTTATTATAAAACCTTCGTTCCAGATTAGGAGGACCAGTAAAAGCTACGTGCATTTTGCTTATTGTGAATTATACTTTGCTCAGGTAAATACTTTTAACTTATTTTCCCTATACGGGCTTGGGTTACGGTATATAGCATACCGCTTGATCGGGCATCAAATCTCCACCGTTAGGTGGGTAGTTGAATAATTTGATCGGCTCGTTTAAACAGTCTTGTTACTTAAAGCCTTTGGGGGGTTAATGACCATGTCCCGGATATCCTTGGCATCATTTTACGAAATGGCCACGACTTAAGTACGGGGTGTAGGCGTACACCCGTCAGTGCACAAAAGTATATTGTGGTGTGTCTATTGATCTTTAACCCGGACAAGATCCGGGCTACTGAACGCACAAGGAACATGTAATTCGTTCATAAGATTATAATATTAAATAATTCTCCCAAGTTAAATAAAATGTTTATGCCATGTGCACCCAAACCAATTTTCAATCATTTTCCAAAATGTGTCAGTTGAATGTATTTACCAGTGTAAACTGACGTATTTTCCCAAAAAGATTAAATGCAGGTACTAAGCGAAATTGGCTGGGATTTCTCCTTAGCATCATTAGAAGTCTCGCAAGCTTAAGATGCCTGAAGTCTGTTGAACCATTAATACTATTTTATTTTCGATCCGACTGTGGATAAACTTCCGGATATTGTGACATTGATATACAATATTAAATTCGGTTGTATTATATCTTTTAAATTGCTTCCGCTGTGCATATTAAATATTGTGTTGTTTGACTATTATGTTGCCAACTACGTCACGATACTCCCCCACCGGGCCCACCGGTGACACGTGGAAATCGGGGTGTGACAGATTTTCTTCAAAATAAACCAAAGAGGATCCTTCTTCATGGGGTTTGAAAAGAAACATGATGGATCCAGATCTAGATGACGGGTCCAGATCTATATGGCGTCTACATGGATCTAATGCTCATCAGTTTCTCTGATTTCATTTTTGATCTTGTTTTATCTATATTGGAACAAGAGAGAGAGAGAGAGAGAGAGAGAGAAAAGTGTAGTAGAGAAGAGAGATGAAGAAGGAATATGAGATATGAGATCTTTCAAAGATGCACATCATTTTATGTTAAAAAGATCTGGTGAGTTTTAATTGTAGAGAGAAAAAATGTATATAAAAAGAAAGAGAGAGAGTGCATCACAACTGTTACATTTTCTGCCATCATGCGAAATGACGTATATACCCATCACTTATCAATGTGGCAGATATGACGTGGCTGAATCCTAGCCACATATGTGGGTTTCTTGGGTTTTCTCAAATAGAGTGAGTTTTCTCATTATAATTAGCATATATATATATATATATATATATATATATATATATATGGACTGTATTCAAATCAAGAAAGCTTTTGTTTCGACAAACTGATACAATTTTAGTACATATTAATTTATCTTGATATTTTATTTATATGTGGCCGGCATACGCATTGGGTGGGTGTATGTATACGTCGAGTTGAACTTGAGTCCTCGACACCTGGGCAATGTGGAACATACGCGGCAAATACGACATACATTATACAAGATGTCATTCTAATACTATGATTTTGTTATGTCTATCATTATAACGTTAATCGTCGTTAAAAAGCAGTTTAAATAATTCATTAGGATCAAAGGGCCTTTTTTCTGCTCGTACTGGGTAGTCGGATCCTAAAGACCAACCCTGGTTTTTAGCTGTGGACAATTCAATGTTCTTTTTTTTTTTTTGAAAAAAAAAACAAAATATAAAGTCGTGCCTAGGGGTACAAACAAGCCAAGACGAGTCGAGCTCGAGCTCGACTAGGCTCGAGCTCGTCTAACTTATGAAAACTCGAGCTCGGCTCGATTCAAGCTTTGTTTCTAAAGCTCTCGAGCTCGGCTTGTAGGGAGTTTTTCAAGCTCGCACTCGGCTTGTTTATTTATATTAATTATGATTATTATTTTAGTTATTTTTTCATAATTTTATAAATAGTAATAAATATTATTTAAATATTTATTTAATATATTAACTAAAAATCGTATAATAGTGTGAGCCGGCTCGAGCTCAATAAGCAAAGTTTGGGTTCGGGCTCCATTACTCAACAAGCTTGTTTTTAGGTTCGGGCTCGAGCTCGTTTAAGCTTGGACCATTTTATGTTTTTTTTCAAGTCAGGTTTAAGTACCTTGCAAGTAACTCGGCTCGTTTGCAACCTGAAGGTGCTGACTGATGTAACAACCTGAAGATACTGTTTATGATTTTTAAATTTTATATTATTACAAAAATAAATTTCGTTTCTAATCGCAAACATCATATAAATCGTAAAACTAACATCAAATACATTACATGGTTGTTCACATTCAAATACTAAATAGAACCATACCTACGAACCAAGAATAACTTTTAAATTACCAAGTATTTATTATTAATTAACCCTGGGCTTATAGCTCAGCGGTTATGGAAATGAGGGAAGACTTCTGACCGAAAGGTCTCAAGTTCGATTCCTGATCCACCCGGGTTTTACCGGCTTTGCATTGTCGTGCCCACGGGCGGGTGCAGGGTTGGGTTTTCCCCGGAACTGGTGGCATGGTGGGCTAGGGGCTCCGTGCGTGCAGGTTGGGCTGCCGCTGGCTACCTTTCGGCCAATGGGTGCCGCGTACGAAGTACCCGGCGATTCTTATGTTGGACGTTAAAAAAAGAGTATTTATTATTAAGTTTATGTGATTAGAAAAATAAATTAAACAAAAAAAAAAAAAGAAGAAGAAGTCGAAAATAAACTTTTATTTGATTGGCGGATATAATAGTACCCTTTAACGACATTAAAACGTGTTTGTACTCAACATTGATAGTTCTCCATGTGCAAATAAAAGTGGCCCTCAACTAATTGATGTCCTTTGACCCGACAAAGTTCTATTTAATCTTTTCATCTAAATGACTAGAGATTTAAAACTATATACATTGAGAACATGATATTATATCCTAGTAATATTTTATAAGTAGTGAAGGGGTATGGTCCTAAAAAGCCGTGTGGACCAATCAGCTCGCGCGCAGGACCATGCTCCTTACACTTCAATCTGATCAACTTGCAGACCCCGCACGGGCTACTTAGTCAAAGCCTAGATCGCGCGCGAGGACCAAGCAAGATTTAAGGACAGATTCCACACTTAGCATCTTGAATGAAAACCCTCTGCCCATAGACCTTGCGCTGGCTGGTTGAGCATAAGCCAAGGGCCGCGCGAGGGCAGCAGCGCAAGATCATTCAAGGAAGCACGAAAGGTACGAGTGGCGGAGGAACAACCAATCAGCGTCCAACAGCCTGTATTATATCATGCTCCACGATTAGCAATCGTGCAGGAGACAAATAGTACACAAGGACGCCTACGTGGCACCAATCAGGGGGCGGTGACAACTGCCCCATGATCTCCACTCACCTGCTGATGTCAGAGAGACAACAAGTATGACAACCCAGACACATGGCTCCAAGGCTCCAATCAAGGTGCGCCAACACCGAATATCTTCTAGAAGACACTAACGGTCATCACCAGAGGGACATAGCGGATATTCCTTGTTGTCGTCTTCAGGCCCAAGGCCCATCAGCCCATCTCCTTCTACACCACTCCGGCTATAAATAGGAACCTCCATACAATAGGTTGATTCATTATGTTCTTTATTATCTCACTCTTATATCCCGAACAAACCTACTAAATGTGTAAAAACCTACCGGCATATCATCAGCGAGACTGCTTAAGACTTTTAAACTTTCCATATCTTTAGCATACTGTAACTGTCAAACCGATGTACTATCATTTTCCCTTTTTACACAAGCTCTTTTCTGGTTTTCTATTGTTTTTGGGTTTTGAAAATATCTCATGTTTTTGGATTTTTGAAATTTTTTTCTGTTTTTGTATTATCTGAAAATATAAACCTACATCCCCCCAAATACCAAAACAAGTAAAAAATCGACAAACCATTGCAGATTGCTTCTCAACATCATCTACAGTGGTACCTTCATCTACGCCAAGAATCTCCTCCGATACCGATAAAAGCTTCATACCGTTCAATTTTAAAAGATATTGAAAACGAGTTTTATCAAACGCTTTGGTATGTAAATCAGCTTTTTGTTCGTCAGTGTGGATTTTCTCAATTCCTATCAACTTCTTCTCGAAACAATCTCGGATGAAGTGATGACGAATTTCAATGTGTTTCGTTTTAGCGTGATGAACAGGATTTTTTGTTATGTTTATCGCTGCCTCATTATCAACAAAGATAGGGGTGTTAAGAAATTGCAAACCATAGTCTCTCATCTGTTGCTGGATCCACAAGATCTGAGAGCAACAACTGCTAGCAGATACATACTCAGCTTCACATGTGGATAAAGCGACAGAGGTCTGCTTCTTGCATTGCCAGGTGACCAATCGTGGTCCGAAAAACTGGCACCCCGCTGTTGTTGATTTAGCGTTAACTTTGCAGCATCCGAAATCAGAATCAGAATACCCTTCGAGCGTGAAATCACCTTCTCTTGGATACCACAACCCCAGTGATGGAGTTCCTTTCAGGTAGCGTAATATCCGTTTCACAATCACCATATGCGAAGCTCTCGGGTTAGACTGAAATCTTGCTGCGAGGCAAGTTGGATACATAATATCGAGTCTTGAAGCTGTCAAGTACATCAGCAATCCGATCATTGAACGATATAACGTTTCATCTACCTTCTCTCCGGTGAGATCAGGGTTTATCCCATGGTTCGTTGCTAATGGGGTGGAAGCTGGAGTAGTCCCGGACATCCCAAATTTCTCTAAGATATCATGAACATACTTCGTCTGATGTATGAAAATTCCCTTAGGAAGTTGATCAACCTGAAGTCCCAAGAAGAATTTCATCTCACCCATCGATGACATTTCAAAATTTTGCTTCATAACTCTTTCGAAATCTTTGCACAAATTTTCATTTGTTGACCCAAATATGATGTCGTCCACGTATATCTGAACTATCAGAAGATGTCCGTCGACTTCTTTGGTGAAGAGAGTGGCATCCACTTTTCCACGGATGAAGCTGTTGGCTAGCAAATGTTGAGACAATGTCTCGTACCAGGCTCTCGGGGCCTGGTGTAAACCATACAGCGCTTTATCCAGTAAATAGACCTTGTCTTTGTGGATTGGATCGGTGAATCCCGGTGGCTGTCCGACATATACCTCCTCTTTTACCTTCCCATAGAGAAACGCCGATTTAACATCTAGCTGATAAACTTTAAAACCTTTCCAAGATGCAAATGCTAGGAAAATTCTGATCGCTTCAAGTCTAGCAACTGGAGCATATACTTCAGTGAAATCTATACCCTCCTGCTGACTAAAGCCCTGGACTACGAGTCGAGCTTTGTTACGAATAATAACCCCTCGATCGTCTCTTTTGCACTTGAACACCCACTTGGTGTTTATCTTCCTATGACCATCAGGCAAGTCTACCAATTTCCACACTCCTAACTTCTCAAATTGACTCAGCTCCTCTTGCATCACGTTGACCCAAGAATCCTCAGTTAGTGCTTCCTTATATGTTCGCAGTTCAATCTGCGATATAAAACAACTAAGTGAAAACTCAATTTGTAATGGAGCAACTGTAGAATAAAAACAAGTAAGGCCTTGGTCAATTTGACGTCTAGTGCGAACGCCTGATTGTAATTCTCCAATAATCAGCTCTTCTGGATGGTACGAAAGAGTTCTCGGCATCACCTCGCCTGGAACATCTACCTCGCCTTCCAAATTTGTAACATTCTAATTTGCACCTTGTTCACTGACTGGAATTGTTTGACTTGATATCTGGATCTGCTCCCCCTCAGAATCTGAATCACCACGATTGAATATAGGTCTATCTTCAGATTCTAGATTATCATTGACTGCCATCTGATTGTCAAGAGTTTGCTGAATATCATCATGTTCTCCAGCATTACTAGGACCGGCTTCATCGTCATTGGAAGCTCGATATTGACGTCTAGATGACTCAGCTGGGAATCTTTCTTGTGATTCTTCATACTCTCTCAGAATATCTAACTCGTCAAAGAAATCTGGTTCTTCTTCTATGTCAAACGAATCCCACAAAGTATCATAATTGAAACGCCATGAGTCACCGGGATTCTGAGGTGGCATTGTATAACTTTGACACTCAACATTATGTGCTTCGATGATCCGCTTTAAGCTTGGAACAAAGACTCGTTTCAATGGACTCGCATAACCCACGAAAATTCCTTCAATGCTCTTTGCACCAAATTTCCCATAAGGTTCTAGAACTGTACAGGGAGACCCAAACGGTTCCAGATACTTCAGGTTAGGTTTGCGGTTGTTGATCAGCTCGAAACATGTCTTGTTGAATTTCTTCACTGTAAGAACCAGGTTGAGTGTATAGCAAGCGGCTGATACTGCTTCTGCCCAAAAGTTGACTGGTAATTTCGAATCAGCAAGTATTGTCCTAGCCATTTCAATTAGCGTCATGTTCTTTCTTTCAGCTACTCCATTTTGTTGTGGAGTGTAAGGAGCACTAAATTCTTGCAGTATACCTCTCTCATCACAATACTCTTCCATCTTGTTGTTCTTGAACTCTGTACCGTTGTCACTCATGATTCTTCTGATTCGAGTTTGGTACAAGTTTTCAATTTTTCTGAACAACGTCATCAAACTTTCAAATGTCTCATCTTTTGACTTCAGAAATGATACCCATGAAAATCTCGAGTAGTCGTCTGTTACTACTAGACAGTAGAGATCACCAGTTATGCTTTTGACATTTACTGGACTAAAAAGATCCATATGAAGTCTTTCTAACGATCTCGAGACTGAGTTAACCTTCCTTTGAGGATTTGATTTCTTCTTTTGCTTGCCTTTAATACAGCTAATGCACTCCCCCTCAAGATGAAAACCTTTCACATGAACACCAATTACTAAGTCATTATGCACCAGGTGATTCATTTTTCGCAGATGAATGTGGCCCATCTTTCGATGCCACAATTGCGATTCTTTTTCCGTTGCTCTTGACATAAAGCAGTGAGCCTGACCCGTGGTAGTAGTTGCTACACTCATGTCCAACACGTACAGATCATTCACTCTAGGTGCTCTCATGATAATCCATTCTTCGGGAACAACAAATCCTGGTTTCAATATCAAACATTCCTTATCTGTAAAGTGCGTTGTATACATACGATCACAGATTTGAGAGATGCTCAGAAGATTGTTTTCAAGCTCGGCGATGTAGTTTACTCTTTCAAACGTTACAATTCCATTTAATAAAGTTCCTTCACCAACTATTCGACCTCCTTGATTACCTGCAAATCCCACATAACCTCCATTAAACCCTCGAACATCGTACAGTAGGGTTTTCTTCCCCATCATGTGCCGAGAAACTCCAATATCCATAATCCAACGTGAAACGGATCTTGTAAGCTCCTGCACATATCATAAACACTTAGTTACATTTTGATGCCACCCAAGCCTTTTTTGACTCAGGTAGCTTGACTTTGATGTGAGTTTTAGCAGTGTAAAGTGGCGGAAAATTTTTGTCATTCATCTTTAAGCTCTCCTCAGACCCAATCCCAACCTCTTTGTATAAAAAGAAATCATTTTTAGGAGGTTGACCAGATGATTGGTCTTTCTTTGGTACATACTTCTTCTCAGAAGTAGTAGACTTTTGATTCTCAAGTTTCTCATAGTAATCTACAGGAACATTCATTTTTACCGGAGTGGTAGAAGATGATTGTTTTTCTGTCTCAGAAACCTTTGGATTTGGAGAACTTGGTTTCTTTTCAACAGATTTTGGCTTCCATGCTTGTTGAGGCGAAGCAACCCGTTTGTAAAATTTATCAGTTTTAGTTACCACATTCTTTACGGGTTCAGTTTTAATCTTGGTGTTTTCATTTTTCAAAACTTTCCTCTCAACAACCATTAGAGCTTTGCCTTTTGTATCAACTTTCCTTTTCTGACTTTCAGCAACTTCAGACTTAGGCTTTAAGTTGATGCACTTTCATGCAATGTGTCCAACTTTGTTGCACTTAAAGCATGTACGGGTGTCAGTTACTCGACTTGTGCCTTCGGTCTGAGGCTGTGAGGCCTTTTCTTCAATAAACTCTTCATTTGATTTTGAAAAAATTTCAGATTCCTGCTCTGAATGAGAACTCGAGCTTTTTACAAACACCTTTTTCTCAACAAATTTCTTGTTTTGAAAGTTCCTTCTTTGATAATTCTTACCACCCTTATAACCACCCGACCATTTGTTTTGATTGTTGTTAGAAAAATGCGGCGGTACAACAGGTTTTTTATAGTAAGCTTTATCTTTTTCAAAATTTAGATGCCTTTTAGAACTTTTCAAACCTTCGATTTCAGAGACATCAATCTCAACCAACTTGAACACATTTTTCAATTTGTCAACATTCACATTTTCCAAAGGAAATTCAAAATCCAAATACAACTTATCTGATCCCGACATCTTGTACATCATAAGATTAGGTTCTTCACTTAAGTTGTTTTTGGATGTTGATTTCGGAATATATTTGTCCAAAAAACATTCTTCATCCTCAGTTGAATCACTCTCAGATTTTAAAACATTTTCAGCCATGCTTTTAACAATTTCAGACTGAACACTGTCCTCATCGGATGATGAATTGAATGTGACATCAATTGATTCTAGAAGTTTAACCTCATTTGTGTCTTCATCATTAACCAACCCGGACTTTTTCTTTGAAAAATTATTTAACACTGGCGGTGGAACCTGATGATACCCAACCCCAGTTCCATCCGAATAAACATCTTCGCTAGCTTTGTTCTTCCCGATTGGTTTAGGAACGATATGTTGAAGAACAAAACTTGCGGAGTTGTAACTGTTGAGTTTCAGATTGATGCGTTCATTCTCAATCTTAGCTTCCTGAAACTGAAGCTTCAGATTAGCAATCTCATCCAACTGTTGGTTGATTTGCTCTTCTTTTGACCGAAGTACTCCTGTCAGTTGGAGATTTTCTTTGTTTGTTTTACCATTTCTTTCATCAGAATCTTTTATCGTTCTTTTTAGCTTTTCATAACTTTCTGAAAGTTGACGGTTTTCAAGAATTAATTTTTCATTTTCTTTCTTAATTCTTTCTACGTCAATTTTACCATTTTCAAATTTTTCAGTCAATTCTTTTAATCGATCATTTGAAGAATTTAACATTTTGTCACTGCTTAAGATCTGATTTTCAACTTCTCTGACTCTTTCTGTCAGTTCTTCGGTCTTTTTACCGCTGAGGTAAGCAAGTGTACTACAAACCTTGCAGTTTTTCATGCAATTTTTGCAGTCGCTCTCAATTTTAGCTTTCTTACCTGATTCATTGATCGAATCATTTGAACTGACCTTGCTTTTAGACTCAGAACTGGACTTAGAGTCTACCTCTAACTCTTTTGCTGCAAGCACTTTGTCAGCCATTTGCTTCAAGTTTTCTGCGGTGAATTCTTTTGATGTGTCAATTATCCCGTCATCCACTTTCTTTGACTGCGACTCTTTCTCTTTTTCTTTTTCTTTTTCTTCAGCTTCTTCTCCTCCCCACCACATTCTCTGTCTTGCTTCTTCTTGTTCTGCAATTTGCTGGGTAAGAGTCTCAACACTTACAGAATCTGGATCAACAGCTATGTTTCCTTTGGGATCTAGATAACATTCTCGACCAGCATCCCATTTATTTGCCTTCTTTGCTTCTATCCATGTTTTGTAGATTCTACTTTTCATGAATTGGGCTGACGCCTTTCTGTTAATGTATTTTACTTCTTCTGTTCTAGTATCTTTGAAAGGAACAATCTTTGTCATGAAAGCATAGCCCACTGCGTCTTCTTCTGGTAGCAGTTCACTCCAATCGAATCCCTCGTCATCATGGATAACAGCAAGTGCTCTAGACTTTTCTTTGGAAGTATCTTCTAGCTGCTTCATTCTGGGAGGTTCAGATTTGTTTTGATGGTAAATTGCTCTTTTGTAATAATCTTCACGGAATGGATTCGCCGTATCATCAGCATATGCATTTCAACATTCACGTTTAAAATGACCTTTTTGTTTACATTTAAAGCACGTGACCTTTGATTTATCAAAACCTAGCTTGGTTGAAGGTCCACCAATAGAATGTCTACCGGTAATCTCCATGAATCTTTGCGCTATCCTAACCGCACTCGCCATACACCACCTGATATCAATCAACTCCATCTCCTCGGGGTCGATCTGATCATAATCTTCCTTGGTGAGGTTAGTGTTTCCGATCTTTCCCGCTACGAGGCTTTCATAAGATTCTAAGACAGATGCCAAAAACACCATTTGCTGCTTGGCGGATTCTTCACTGAAATTCTGTGCATTCTTGAGATCCACAGCAATGTTGCACTGAAACAGATTCTTCGAAACTGATTGAATTTGAGCAGATGAAGATGACCCTCCATGATAACAACTGTTTGAAGTTTCTTGACTTGACATGTTTGAATTTTCTGCTAAAAATGCAGTTTTCGGTGATACAGTTTTTGGGATCATACTTCCTCGATAATACAAGTCAACATTTTGCTAATACGAGGAGTTGTTGACTTTGTTCGTTTTCCTGATCTCCAATTCATGACTCTCCAATCTTTCGATTAACAGATCAACTGTCAGATCAATCGATTTTACTGTGTTCTTCAGCATCAAAGCAAAATACCGCAAGTCTTTCTCATCAGGCAATGAATCAAACAGTTTGTCAACCAATTCTTCCTGAGTATACACAATTCCGTGTCTTGCAAGTTCCATCTTCAAATGACCAAATCTTTCAATCATCTTTGTCACAGATTCGTTTTTCAAACACCCAAACAGATCAAATTCTTTTCTTAACAACTTCTTTTTGTTTTTAACAATTTCGGCACTACCCACACATTTTATTTTTAGTTTCTCCCATAGATCTCTCGAATCTCTGTACTCGATCAATGATATAATGTCATCCCTCACAGATTGATGAAGTAAGGCGACACATTTCTGTTCAGAAACAAATCTTTCTACTTCGTTCTCTTCTATGTTTTCATAATCCGTTCTTCCCATATCAAAACCATTCTTCATGCTCTTCCAACTTTGATATGCAAAAGCTTTCAGCCATTCTTCAAACCTTGTAGCCCATCTATTCTATTCCTCTATCGCCATTAGCTTGGGCGGTTTATTGTAGGTACCATAGGCACTATCAACACTCAAAGAATCAGCAATTGTTTTCTTTGCACTCGGATTTGGAGCATTTTCATTTGTGTTATTTGATGTATCATCTCCTGTGCTTCCTGTGAAAGCAAAAGCGTCACTGAACGGATTCAGAAAATCATCCATCTTCAAGTACCTGAGACAATCAACAAACACTTAGAAAATTTTTTGGATTTAAAACAATCTCAAACGAAATGGTTCACGCGGAATGAGTTTCAAACGAAATGAATCTCAAGCGAAATGATCAATCTTCAAACGAAATGACTTCAAGCGAAATGGATTTCACGCGAAATGAGCTTTCACACGAAATGACTATTTCGTGCGGAATAGCCAAACGAAATCACCCTCTTCAAGCGAAATAGCAGTTTTGATGCGAAATAGCGACTTTCGTACGAAATGAATGTGTATTTCATACGAAATGAGGTCCAAAGTTTTGATTTCGTGCGAAATGAAGTTCCAGATGTTGATTTCGTGCGAAATAAAGTTCCAGATGTTGATTTCGTGCGAAATAAGATGTTGTTTTCGTGCGGAATGATGCTGACGTCACTCAATCGGCCACCATTTTGTCCAATTGATCAGGTTTTTGTTCGATTTTAAGTCCAATTCTTTCAAGGATTAGTTAAAACTATGTTTTACGTGATATATGTGAAAATTAAGCCATTTTAACCGTAAAATCTCGTTTAATTTTGAAAAGAATGAGTAGAAGTGAGAAAATCTGATGAAAACAGGCTGAATTGGTATGAACTCTTCCTCCTGAGCTCTGATACCACTTGTTGGATCATCGTGTGACCCGAATGAGTCGTTCAGAAGAGTTTTGAGTCAGAATCAAAGGCGGAATCAATGATTCTAACTTGATACATCTTGATTTTCCCTAATTATCTTCTTTTTATTGATTTCACAGCTTTTACAGATCGTTTGACAAATCGGCAGCACCTCGGCTCTGAAATCGGAAAGTTATAAATGAATTAGCAGCTCAGGTATATATAGGGGTGGTGATTTCGTACGAAATAGCAAAGGCTCATTTCGTGCGAAATACCCCTTTGACATACTAACCCTAATTTCTAACATGCTGAGCACTGGTTTATCCTATCTAGATACAAGACTCTATAAAGACGAAGTTAACAGACATCTATACACTAACAAATCACCCAAAAACAATTGAAAGCATAAAATAGGGGAACTATGTACTCACTTGAGATTACAAAGTATCCTCGATTAAGTGAACTAACAAAGCTCGGGAAATCAAGGAATCAAGTGGCACCTAGTATGGAATCACTATGTTAATAAATCGGGACCTAAATCGGGAGATCGGGTAGAATGAGGTCTTGTAACCCAAATAAGTGTTGGAAATCATATGATATGGTTTAACAAAGCCTACATTCTGATTTGAAAACAATCCTAAGTGCTTTTGACCTGTTACGTTAATTTACGCTACTTTAACGCGTCATTTGAGCAAATGCGCGTTCGGATGGTCTAACTAGTCCTATGATAAATCTTATATGCGTAAACATGTTTAATAATGTTGGATAATCAGTATAAGTGTCAAAATTTAGGTTACATACGCTTAAAATGAATTTATGCGCAAAAAGGGCATTTTGGTCATTTTTCTAAGGCATATAAACTACCTATCATACAACTAATCAAACGAAGTGACCATAAGGTATAACCTCAGAAGGTTATTCCCAATACAACTATGCTCACAATATATGTTTTGTCGGATCCCAATGATCGACCAAACGGGTCGGGTTCGAAAGTCTAAGCGGTTGTCAAGACCGCTTGACTTACGACCCTAAAATAAGCACTAAACTAGAAGTGACAAGTTAAACAGGTTAAAACATGTTTAACTACATTAGAAAACTAATTTGATATCAAAACAAATTGTTTTGATACCCGAAAATAGTTTCGTCGCAAAATGCACATAATCGTGCATTTTGACCGAAACTTTGACTCGTCGCTTCGACTAGTCAACGTGGTAATCAGTAGGTATAGTCGCAAGGGACGATAACCATCGTGATTACGATCACGTTGCAGAGTTCAATTGAACTTTGTCTTGACCAATTCATGGTCAAAGCCGAAAGTCAAACACTGTTTGACTTCTAGCTTGAAATAAATAAACAAGACTAGGAAGAACTGTTACAAGTGTTCTAGGATGAAAATATGACTAAGAAAACTCAATTAGGAAGCCTCCAACAAGTGTGGTAGACTCCAATCAGAGCTTATAGAGAAGAAGAATGGAAATGAGCAATGAATGAAGCAAAGGATGGAGGTATTTATAGTATTCTTGCAACCATAAGATCTTGCCAAGTGTCTTGGGTATTTCCTAAGCAAGTGTAGGATTATTACAAGTGTTAGGCCAGAAATGGAACGCTAGGTGATTACACAAGAAACCCACAAGTTTGAGAAAACTAAGTATGAAAACAAGGGCTGCAAGCTGAATTGAAATAAACTTGGTTTCTGTGTCTGACGTGCCTTGCGCCCTGTGACCCCAGAGGCTCAGTGGGTCGCGCCCCGCCAAAGAGTTCAGACAGAACTTTCAGAACTTGGCAAAACAGGTCCCTGCAGCTCCAAAACTTGTTTTTCGATGCGTTTAACCCCCGTTAACCCAATTTCAAGGATTTATAAGGATGTTAAAGCATAGGGGACTTGGAATACGCTTGGAAATATCATGGATGTCGGTTTGTTTGGTCGTACGATCGCGTTTTTTGGTTAATTATGACGAAACTCGAACGGACACGAAAACGATCCAAATTACGCGACGAATGGTATTTTTGCATTCTCATCACTAAAATATAATATTTTAGTGATTAAAAAATTTTTTGGATGTCCGGATATGGTCAGAACGCAAGATATGCACGCATTTGCATACTTTCGCAGTTTTGACGCTTTTAGTCCCTGTGATCAAATAAGTGTATTTTCGCATACCGAACCCCTCAAAACTTATTTCTAAGCTATTTAAAGGTTATTTAGGGTATGTTTAGCTTATGATCTTGTTCCAATGTGTACGTTGTGTTGGATCTTGTGAGATCGTTGATATTTCTACTGGATTGATTTTGTTATAGTTTGTAGCTTTATAGAAGTTTAGGGACTAAAGTTGTAATGTTTTGTAAGTAGCAAATCTGACTTGGTGTAGTTAATATTCCAGCAAAATTATAATTATGCTGGTAAGTCAGACACTATATAAACTAATGAGATGTTGCCCTAGCCAAGCTTATGGCTAGTTTTGGTGAAAACCTTGTGTTGTTTATCTTTGATCATTGTGATAGTGCTTAATCAGATCTCCAGGTGCTTTATTGCTTATTTACTTGTTTGGATTCAATACAACACTTGTTGTAATCATCAAACCATTAGCTTCATCTTCATTCTTTGATTTTTCTTAACTTTCTCATAGTGCAAACACCTAATCAATAGGTGTTTTGGACTAAAACAACCAACCATTGTGATCCGGATTGATATTGGGATCTACAATTTGGTATCAGAGCCTTAGTGCTCTTGGTTGTTGTGTTTTTGTTAAGATTCTTCAAGTTTTGAAGGTTTTTCAAAAGTTTCAAGTTTTTCAAATTTTTGGGCTTAAAATGGATTGATTTGGTGTGTTTAATTGATAGGTTTTTGTTAATCAGTGATTAGGGAGTCATTTTGGACATTTTCATGCAAAGAAACATGGTTTTTGAGTCATTTTTAGGTGATTAGAGGGTTTTAGTTCGTGTTAAACCCTCTGGTCAGCGTAGATAAACTTGAATACTGCGGATTTAGTTTGAATACAGCGGATTTAACTTGAATATCGCATAATTAACAAATTCGCCGATCAAACACGAGCGAACTTGTTAATTACCGGCGAAATAGCGTCATTGATGTCACACCCCGACCACGTATAACATACAAGACGTGGCGGAAAACGTCGGGGAGTGTTGTAACAGAATTAATTGTTTCAAATCCATGGCAAACAAAGTTGTATTTTATTTATTAAACAAGAGTTACATTGTCTTAACATAGGAAATACAGAGTTCATAACATAATTAAACAAAGTCTATCATCGTTTTTAGTCTCTAAGGCACAGGTCCGCCCTAGTGTCCTGATCAACATCCTATGGAAAAGCTCCTGAAAACACATGTGAAAATAGGTACGTCAGCATAAAATTGCCTGTGAGATACATAGGTTTGTGAAAATAAGATTCATGACTTATGTTTGAGAAAATGTTTAGTCATGAACCTTGTAATTTGATTTGTTTTGTAAATCGCTTGAAAACAATAAGTTCAGTTGATATGTATAAATAAGAGAATACTGTATGGTTAAATGAATAACCATGTAAAATGAGTTGTATAAAATAAACTGTATTGTAAACCAAAGTCTTGTGAAAACATGTTACTTGTATAAAAGGTATAAATCCAACATGAATGATTTAAATAACGCTATGATATGTAATATAATACAAACATTTCTATATAGGAAGTACCAGCGGCGTATCCACCATGCTTGTATCATATTACTCACATATCGTCACTTAAGTCACTTAAACAAACCACCAATGTATAAAGTCTATGTCTAAACCAATAGTCAAAAGTCCTTGTATAAACCATATCAAATGTTTATAAGTCCAAAAGTAGTCAAGTAATGTATATCAAATGTTATGTATTGTAAGTAAAGTATTGTCACATAGTCCAAATGTAGAAATGTACAAAACAAAGTATTTTGAATATATCAAAAAGTTATGTTTTGTATAGTAATGCATGTTACATTGATACAAACATTTATGTGGTAAGTTAACGCATACATTCAAGCCTTGAGACAGTCGGATAACCCTTTCAGTCAAGGTTATCAAAAGAAATGTTTTCGGATTCAGTCATTCCTTACATCCAAACAAACCCGAGATGTTAGGAATGGGATTTGTCAAGTCCTATGGTACCAGTACTTACTACCGAGCGGCGTAGCTAATGTTAATGAACGTATAATAGTCTCGTTTGTGCAAACCAAATGTCATAGCAAAAGTGAACATGTTATATAAAAACAATGTACTAAGTATGCTAAGTTAACATACAAAGCAGAAAAGTCATGTAAATCAATGTGCTAGCATGCTATCAGTTAACATACATAGCAGAAATGTAATGTAGAACAATATACTAAGTATGCACACAATGGGCATACATAGCATAAAATGTAATGTGAAACATGTACTATAATGTACTAACAAACATAGCAGGTATATGATGTGAAAACATGGAAAGCATGAAAGTAACAAGTAGGCACATGTGTTTCACCCCAAAACAGTTTGGAAAACAGTAAAAGAGGGGTCTATGTACTCACTTGAGATTACTCAGTAGTCCTGGAGTGACAACCAAACAATGATAGAGATCTCGGAATCCAACGGCACCTAATATAGGTAACTATGTTAATAAACCGGACCTAAATCGGAGGATCGGATAGAATGAGGTTTCGTAAACCAAACGAGTATGGAAACTCGTATAATATGGTTTAACAAACCCTACATACTAAAACGAAACTTAACCTAAGTGTTTACGACCCATTACGACCCGTTTAGGTAGCTTATGCTACTTTAACGCGTCGTTCGCGTGAAACGCGTTCGGAACGTCTAACTAGTCCTATGACAAGTGTTATATGCCTAAACATGTTACATAATCAGTTATGTGGCAAAAGTTTAGGTTACATATGCTTAATTACCAATTATACATGAAAAGGGTATTCTGGTAATTTACCTAAGGCATATAAACTACCTATCATACAACTACTTAACGAAGTGACCATAAGGTATAACCTCGGAAGGTTATTCCCTATATACTATGGTCACCTAAAGTATTTGGTCGGATCCTAATGATCGACCAAACTGGGTCGGGTTCGAAGGTATAAGCGATTTATTAGATCGCTTACCCTACGACCCTAGACAACGTGGTAATCAGTAGGCATAGTCCCAAGGGACTATAACCAACGTGATTACACTCACGTTGCGAAGTTCAACCGAACTTCGCATTGACCATAAACTGGTCAATGCAGAAAGTCAAACAAAGTTTGACTTTCAGACTCGAAAAGACTCGAAAAGCAATAAAAGAACGAAAGAATACTTACGAAGGGTCCCCGAATGCTAATCTAGATCAAAATAACTCAGGTATGAAACAAAGGTTCCAACTTAGAGTCTTTAAGATCAGATTCTAGTGGTTTTGAAGCAATGGGGGGTGGGTTATTTATAGTTTTCGGGTAACCGTTAAGATCGTTTCATGGAAACCGTGCTTGAATCTCATGCGTACACTTGTCGGAAACTCATGGTAGCTAAAAATGGTCCTTATCAGCTGACTAAGCATGTGTGAGTGTGTGGTTGAGGATTAAACAGCTGCAATCTGATGTTAAATGCAGTTAACCTGGTCTGGAAGGCGGACGCGGCCCGCTTCAGGATTACCAGAAGTGTAGGCGGGCCGCCTGGCCATGTTTAACAGAATTGCAGTTTTGGTCCCTGTTGTGTATTCAGCCCATTTCCGGCACTTCTAAGGCCCGTCAAGCCAACTTTAAGGCCCTGAAATGATGCCTAAACATTGTGGACATGAAACATGCTCAAAAATATGCCGGATGTCGGTTCGTTTGGTCGTACGAACACGATGTTCGCTTAATTACGACGGAATGCGCACAAGCGCGTAAAACGATCCAAATGACGCAACGAACGAATTTTTCTTATGCCAAACACTAAAATAAAATATTTTAGTGCTTACATAAATTTTTGGATGTCCGGATGTATTCAGAACGTAAGTTATGCGCGAAAATGCAAACTTGTGCACTTTTTGACACTTTTAGTCCCTGAATGACCCAAAAGTTTATTTTAGCACACCGAACCCCTCAAAGCCTATTTCTAAGCTATATAAAGGATATTTATGGTATGTTTAACTTATGGTCATGTTCCGGAATGTTCGTTACAGTTCAAATTGACATACTTTCACAGTTTGTCAAGTTTAGTCCCTGTAAGCGAATTAACTTGTTTTTGCCATACCAAAGCCTTCAAAACTTATTTCTAAGTTATGTAAAGGTTATTTAAGGTATGTTAAGTATATGTTGATGTTCCGGAGTATTTGTCGCGTTAAACTGAGTACGTTTACGCACCAGTTTGCGTATAACTCTCCAGAAAGTGATATAGAGTTTGAAATTGCACAAAAGTCAAAACATGAAAAATGTAAAACACAACCAAACAAACATTGGGATCAAATAACATTGTTTTATTGATAATAGAACTGTTCACAATGATTCCAAACACAGTTGTTACAGTCTCCCCTACTTGTGGAAATTTCGTCCCGAAATTTATTTAGAGGAAACCCGTGGGAAAAGATGCGGATATGCCGCTTTCATTTGATCTTCGCGTTCCCAAGTAAACTCGGGTCCAAGTTTAGCTTCCCAGCGAACTTTGACCAAAGGAATGCGCTTGCGTTTAAGCCACTTGACTTCACGTTCCATGATTTCCACAGGTTTCTCAACAAATTTCAGTGTTTTGCCAACACGAATTTCGTCAAGCGGTATGTGGAGGTTTTCATCAGCTAAACACCTCTTGAGATTGGACACGTGAAAAGTTGGATGAACATTTCCAAGTTCAGGAGGTAACTCAAGTCTGTAGGCTACCTTTCCGATTCTTTCGACGATCTTGAATGGTCCAACCTATCTAGGTGCAAGTTTTCCTTTCTTTCCAAATCTGATCACACCTTTCCAAGGTGAGACCTTAAGTAATACTCGATCACCGACTTGAAATTACAAGGGTTTGCGTTTTGGATCCGCGTAACTCTTTTGACGGCTTTGAGCTGTCTGAAGGTTATCGCGAACTTTCTTAACCTTGTCAGTTGTTTCTAAAATGAGGGCATGTCCAGTAATCTGAGCCTCGCCAATCTCATTCCAGCAGACTGGTGAACGACATTTTCGACCATAGAGAGCCTCGAAAGGAGCCATTTTGATGCTGGTGTGATAACTGTTGTTGTAGGAAAATTCAATCAACTGAAGATGTGAATCCCAACTACCACCAAAGTCGATCACACAAGCTCTAAGCATATCCTCCAGAGTCTGGATTGTTCTCTCAGATTGACCATCCGTTTGCGGATGATAAGCTGTGCTCAGATTAAGTTGGGTCCCCATAGCAGATTGCATGGTTCTCCAAAAATGAGAAGTGAAACGAGCATCTCTGTCAGAAATGATGTTCAAAGGAACACCATGTCGAGCTACAATTTCATCCACATAAATTTTAGCAAGTCTGTCAGCAGGAAAATCCTCACGGATTGGCAAGAAATGCGCTGACTTTGTAAAACGATCAACAACTACCCAGATGGCATCATGACCTTTCTTTGTGCGTGGAAGTTTGGTAACAAGATCCATAGTAATGTTTTCCCATTTCCAAACTGGGATCTCTGGTTGCACCAATAAACCAGAAGGACGTTGATGTTCAGCTTTAACCTTTAGACAAGTAAGGCATTTTGATACGTATAAGGCAATGTCTTTCTTCATACCAGGCCACCAATACAGAATACGAAGATCCTTATACATCTTATCTGAGCCCGGATGAATAGAATAACGAGACTTATGGGCTTCATCCATAAGCAAGGTACGAAGATCATCCTGGCTTGGGACCCACAAACGGTCCATGAAGTAATACGATCCATTGTCCTTCAGTTCCAGAGCAGGTGTTATGTGATAGGGAAATTCCTTATCCATCAAACCTTGTGAAACACAAGATTGTTGAGCCAGAGAAATGCGTATTTGGATATCGGATTGAGCTTGAATAACAGATTGAACACGTACACAATGAAGCTTAGTACGTTCCTTACGACTCAATGCATCGGCTACGACATTCGCCTTACCAGGATGGTAGCGAATTTCGCAGTCATAGTCGTTTAGAAGTTCCACCCAACGTCGTTGTCTCATGTTGAGTTCTTTCTGATTGAAGATATGTTGAAGACTTCTGTGGTCAGTGAAAACCACACATTTTGTATCGTACAAATAGTGTCTCCAGATCTTAAGAGCGAAGACAACTGCACCCAACTCAAGATCATGAGTGGTGTAGTTTTTCTCATGTATCTTCAACTGCCTTGATGCATAAGCTATGACTTTGTTCCTTTGCATCAGGACACAGCCAAGACCCAATTTAGATGCATCACAATAAACGACAAAATCATCATTGCCCTCAGGCAAAGTCAGAACAGGAGCGTCGCAAAGCTTCTGCTTCAAGTTTTGAAAAGCTTCCTCTTGTTTGAATCCCCAGTCAAAGGGCTTGTTCTTCTGAGTTAGAGCAGTTAGAGGAACTGCAATCTTTGAGAAGTTTTCAATGAAGCGGCGGTAATAACCCGCTAGACCAAGAAAAGAACGAACTTCAGTAGGAGTAGTAGGTGTATCCCAATCCTTAATCGCACTGATCTTGGAGGGATCTACATGGATACCTTGTTCGTTGATAATATGCCCCAAAAATTGAACTTCTTTAAGCCAAAATTCGCACTTGGAGAATTTGGCGAAAAGTTGCTCTTTCTTTAGGAGTTCAAGAGTAAGACGGAGATGTTGCTCGTGTTCAGCTCGCGTCTTAGAGTATATCAAAATGTCGTCAATAAAAACAATGACGAACTGATCCAAATAAGGTTTGCAGACCCTATTCATTAAGTCCATGAAAACAGCAGGAGCATTAGTCACACCGAATGGCATGACTGTGAACTCATAATGCCCATAATGAGTACGGAACGCTGTCTTGGGAATATCTTCTTCATGCACCCGAAGTTGATGATATCCAGATCGCAGATCAATCTTCGAAAAATAAGAAGCGCCCTGTAACTGATCAAAGAGATCATCAATGCGAGGTAGGGGATATCGATTCTTGATGGTAAGCTTGTTAAGCTCACGATAATCGATACACATCCTAAAAGATCCATCCTTCTTCTTGATAAATAGAATGGGAGCACCCCAAGGTGAAAAGCTAGGACGGATAAAACCTTTGTCATAGAGCTCCTGAAGCTGCTTAGACAACTCTTGCATCTCAGACGGTGCAAGACGATATGGAGCTCTGGCAACGGGATTTGCACCAGGTACGAGATCAATACGGAACTCGACTTGGCGTGCTGGAGGTAGACCAGGTAAATCTTCAGGGAATACTTCAGAATAATCCCGAACGATAGGAATATCTGAAATAGACTTACCCTTGCCTTTATCTGCTGTAACATGTGCTAAGAAAGCCACATAGTTCTTCCTCAGATATTTCCGAGCTTTAAAACAAGACATGAGCTTGAGACCACCAGACGGTTTTTCACCTTGAACCTGTAGGATCTCGCCTGTCGAAAGCGGCACACGAACTATCTTCTCGAAACAAACTACCTCTGCATGATGCTTGGATAACCAATCCATACCCACAATAACGTCGAAGCTTCCAAGTTGCATAGGCGTGAGGTTAATAGGAAAAAGATGATCGTTAAGGTTCAACTGGCAGTTGCGTAGAACAGAATCAAGAATAATGGATTCACCACTAGCAACCTCTACTGTCAAAGATTTACTTAGTTTCGTTCTAGACACGCGAAGCATTGGCTCAAAAGACAATGACACAAAACTCTTGTCGGCACCAGAATCGAAAAGAACAGATGCAGGCTGATTATTAATAAAGAACGTACCGTTCACCACATTATCGTCTGCCTGCGCCTCTTGGGCATTCAAGTTAAAAGCTCGCCCTCGAGCTTGAGCTTGATTCGGATTCTGATTCTGGTTGACTAGCCTTGGGCACCGGTTCCTGTAGTGGGTCAGATCCCCACAATTGTAGCACGAACCAGGAGGAAAGTGAGGTCGTGCAGCTTGAGCTTGTTGCTGAGCAAGAGGCTGAGCAACTTGTTGGGCTTGGTTCTGAACTGCCTGATTCTGGTTAACAGGAATGCGGCAGGTGGCAGCAAGATGACCAGGTCTTCCGCAGTTGGTGCACTGATGACACTGGAGGTGTGGTTGATGATGGCCGTTACACCTGTTGCACAAAGGTGCATTGCCAAAATAAGGCTTCTTGGCGGGTGGTTGCGCAGGCTGATTTGGTGCCATTGAGCAAAGAGATTTGGGAATTGGGCAGCCATCTGCTGCGCAATAATTTCTGCCAGTTCGGCAGTTGCTATCTGGTTTTCGCGTCGAGGAGGCATTCTAAAAGAGGAAACATGAAAGGAAATGAGTGAGATGATTGAATGAAAAGAATGAGATGAAACAAAATCAACAAAAGCAAAGATGGTGGTCATTCGTCCGTATCACAAAGTAAACAAACGACACACAGTGACTAATCAAAGTAAATGGATCAAAAATAATGTATTACGAAGACATGCTCGCCTATAAGTGAACACTCATCCCAAGAATTCCCAGGTAAGCACAACTGGTCTCGCGTCTGGTTGAGATGTATACGAAGTGCTTGCCTAGACAGAAAACTCAGAATACAGGCATTCACTCTTCCAGTTTGCACATGTTCACATTATTTAAGAGCCAAAACGTTGACGAGATTTTGAAAATTTGAAGGCACAAGGCCAAAAATTTAGTCAAACTGGAAGGGTTCAAAACCATATAACAGAGGGTTCAAAACCTTACAATAGAGGGTTCAAAACCTTGTAATAAATCATCCAAAAACAGATGATTGTTTTTCAAAAATTGTTTCGGAAAATTTTTGGTTTTTGTTTTGATAATCACCTAAGGATAGGTGATGTACATGTTTTAAGATCGAAACACAAGATAACTTGTGTTAGGGTCCTAGAAAAGTTATAGTCTAGGTCAAAGCATTACTAATAACCTAATTCCCTATAACCATTGGCTCTGATACCAACTCTTCTGTCACACCCCGACCACGTATAACATACAAGACGTGGCGGAAAACGTCGGGGAGTGTTGTAACAGAATTAATTGTTTCAAATCCATGGCAAACAAAGTTGTATTTTATTTATTAAACAAGAGTTACATTGTCTTAACATAGGAAATACAGAGTTCATAACATAATTAAACAAAGTCTATCATCGTTTTTAGTCTCTAAGGCACAGGTCCGCCCTAGTGTCCTGATCAACATCCTATGGAAAAGCTCCTGAAAACACATGTGAAAATAGGTACGTCAGCATAAAATTGCCTGTGAGATACATAGGTTTGTGAAAATAAGATTCATGACTTATGTTTGAGAAAATGTTTAGTCATGAACCTTGTAATTTGATTTGTTTTGTAAATCGCTTGAAAACAATAAGTTCAGTTGATATGTATAAATAAGAGAATACTGTATGGTTAAATGAATAACCATGTAAAATGAGTTGTATAAAATAAACTGTATTGTAAACCAAAGTCTTGTGAAAACATGTTACTTGTATAAAAGGTATAAATCTAACATGAATGATTTAAATAACGCTATGATATGTAATATAATACAAACATTTCTATATAGGAAGTACCAGCGGCGTATCCACCATGCTTGTATCATATTACTCACATATCGTCACTTAAGTCACTTAAACAAACCACCAATGTATAAAGTCTATGTCTAAACCAATAGTCAAAAGTCCTTGTATAAACCATATCAAATGTTTATAAGTCCAAAAGTAGTCAAGTAATGTATATCAAATGTTATGTATTGTAAGTAAAGTATTGTCACATAGTCCAAATGTAGAAATGTACAAAACAAAGTATTTTGAATATATCAAAAAGTTATGTTTTGTATAGTAATGCATGTTACATTGATACAAACATTTATGTGGTAAGTTAACGCATACATTCAAGCCTTGAGACAGTCGGATAACCCTTTCAGTCAAGGTTATCAAAAGAAATGTTTTCGGATTCAGTCATTCCTTACATCCAAACAAACCCGAGATGTTAGGAATGGGATTTGTCAAGTCCTATGGTACCAGTACTTACTACCGAGCGGCGTAGCTAATGTTAATGAACGTATAATAGTCTCGTTTGTGCAAACCAAATGTCATAGCAAAAGTGAACATGTTATATAAAAACAATGTACTAAGTATGCTAAGTTAACATACAAAGCAGAAAAGTCATGTAAATCAATGTGCTAGCATGCTATCAGTTAACATACATAGCAGAAATGTAATGTAGAACAATATACTAAGTATGCACACAATGGGCATACATAGCATAAAATGTAATGTGAAACATGTACTATAATGTACTAACAAACATAGCAGGTATATGATGTGAAAACATGGAAAGCATGAAAGTAACAAGTAGGCACATGTGTTTCACCCCAAAACAGTTTGGAAAACAGTAAAAGAGGGGTCTATGTACTCACTTGAGATTACTCAGTAGTCCTGGAGTGACAACCAAACAATGATAGAGATCTCGGAATCCAACGGCACCTAATATAGGTAACTATGTTAATAAACCGGACCTAAATCGGAGGATCGGATAGAATGAGGTTTCGTAAACCAAACGAGTATGGAAACTCGTATAATATGGTTTAACAAACCCTACATACTAAAACGAAACTTAACCTAAGTGTTTACGACCCATTACGACCCGTTTAGGTAGCTTATGCTACTTTAACGCGTCGTTCGCGTGAAACGCGTTCGGAACGTCTAACTAGTCCTATGACAAGTGTTATATGCCTAAACATGTTACATAATCAGTTATGTGGCAAAAGTTTAGGTTACATATGCTTAATTACCAATTATACATGAAAAGGGTATTCTGGTAATTTACCTAAGGCATATAAACTACCTATCATACAACTACTTAACGAAGTGACCATAAGGTATAACCTCGGAAGGTTATTCCCTATATACTATGGTCACCTAAAGTATTTGGTCGGATCCTAATGATCGACCAAACTGGGTCGGGTTCGAAGGTATAAGCGATTTATTAGATCGCTTACCCTACGACCCTAGACAACGTGGTAATCAGTAGGCATAGTCCCAAGGGACTATAACCAACGTGATTACACTCACGTTGCGAAGTTCAACCGAACTTCGCATTGACCATAAACTGGTCAATGCAGAAAGTCAAACAAAGTTTGACTTTCAGACTCGAAAAGACTCGAAAAGCAATAAAAGAACGAAAGAATACTTACGAAGGGTCCCCGAATGCTAATCTAGATCGAAATAACTCAGGTATGAAACAAAGGTTCCAACTTAAAGTCTTTAAGATCAGATTCTAGTGGTTTTGAAGCAATGGGGGGTGGGTTATTTATAGTTTTCGGGTAACCGTTAAGATCGTTTCATGGAAACCGTGCTTGAATCTCATGCGTACACTTGTCGGAAACTCATGGTAGCTAAAAATGGTCCTTATCAGCTGACTAAGCATGTGTGAGTGTGTGGTTGAGGATTAAACAGCTGCAATCTGATATTAAATGCAGTTAACCTGGTCTGGAAGGCGGACGCGGCCCGCTTCAGGATTACCAGAAGTGTAGGCGGGCCGCCTGGCCATGTTTAACAGAATTGCAGTTTTGGTCCCTGTTGTGTATTCAGCCCATTTCCGGCACTTCTAAGGCCCGTCAAGCCAACTTTAAGGCCCTGAAATGATGCCTAAACATTGTGGACATGAAACATGCTCAAAAATATGCCGGATGTCGGTTCGTTTGGTCGTACGAACGCGATGTTCGCTTAATTACGACGGAATGCGCACAAGCGCGTAAAACGATCCAAATGACGCAACGAACGAATTTTTCTTATGCCAAACACTAAAATAAAATATTTTAGTGCTTACATAAATTTTTGGATGTCCGGATGTATTCAGAACGTAAGTTATGCGCGAAAATGCAAACTTGTGCACTTTTTGACACTTTTAGTCCCTGAATGACCCAAAAGTTTATTTTAGCACACCGAACCCCTCAAAGCCTATTTCTAAGCTATATAAAGGATATTTATGGTATGTTTAACTTATGGTCATGTTCCGGAATGTTCGTTACAATTCAAATTGACATACTTTCGCAGTTTGTCAAGTTTAGTCCCTGTAAGCGAATTAACTTGTTTTTGCCATACCAAAGCCTTCCAAACTTATTTCTAAGTTATGTAAAGGTTATTTAAGGTATGTTAAGTATATGTTGATGTTCCGGAGTATTTTTCGCGTTAAACTGAGTACGTTTACCCACCAGTTTGCGTATAACTCTCCAGAAAGTGATATAGAGTTTGAAATTGCACAAAAGTCAAAACATGAAAAATGTAAAACACAACCAAACAAACATTGGGATCAAATAACATTGTTTTATTGATAATAGAACTGTTCACAATGATTCCAAAAACAGTTGTTACAATTGACCCTTTAGCGAATTTATCAAAGGCGACTTCGAGGACAGTGATAAAGAACCACAGCGTCTTTATCACGGTGATCTGCGAAATTAGCCAAACTAACATGTTTGTTAATTGTCTCAGCGGAATTAGCTATCTTCACTCGTGCAGGACTCATCCTCTTTCTGGCGAAATTATTTCATCAGCAAAGTTGTCGGCGAAGTTGTTCTGGTTTGCGAATTTCTTCGGCGAAATTAATCTTATTTTCGGCGAAATTGCTTATCATTCAGCATATCAGCGAAATTAGCCTCTGATCAGCAAACCTTTGTCTAAAACCAATCGAAATGTCTCTGAATCAATTGAACCCAATCGCTCATGTTGAACTTAAAACCGGAACCGCTACAAGACCACCAAAGCTAAAAGGATCAGCTGATTTTGGTACTTGGAAGAATCGCATCAAATCATTTTTCGAGTACACTGACTACAATCAATGGATTTCCGTCACCGTTGGACCCCATGTACCAACGGTGGTTCGAGGAGACGCGATTGTTACTAACACCGACCCCACAACCTACACTGAAGAAGACAAAGCCCTAATCCAACGTGATCGACGAGCACATGCTGCTTTAACTATGGCTTTGTCAACTGATGACTGTAACATGTTTGAAGAATATACCACTGCAAATGAACTCTGGCTTGCTCTGCTCGACTACTACAAGGGAAATGAAGAACTGATTCAGAACAAGAGGGACATGGTGCAGAAGGAGTATGACATGTTTGGCGGTATTCGTGGAGAAAGTCTGTCGGATCATATCAGTCGCTTTCTGAACATGATGACCAAGATGAAGAAGGCAGGAAATCCTATCACAAATCAAGCTGCCATAAAGAAGCTTCTGGACTCGCTCCCAAAGGAATGGAGCCTGCAATGTATGATGATCAAAAGGGATTTTCTCAACAATCAAAATCCAGTCACTCTGTCCGATTTGATTAACACTTTGAAAGCCTTTGAAATGGACGTCAACAAACGTGAAATGAATACTGCTGGTTACTCTCCAAAGTCTGCTCAGTCCTCTGCAGGATTAAAGAACGTGGCATTTCTTGCATCTAAAGGTGTCAGTCAACAAGCTTCAAACACTACTTACTTCAACGCTTCCGCAAGCGCATCAAAGACTCCACAATCCAGTGAAAAGACAGTCGTGGTCGGTGATACTCAAGCCTTGAAAGTGTCAACCGAAAACGTGGCACTTTTCAACATGTTTCTGAGCAGCTATGAAGCACTGATGTCAGGAGAACTCAAAAAGGAAATGTTCACTGCTGAAGACATGTATCAGGTTGATCCAGATGACATGGAGGAGATGGATTTGAAATGGCAGATGGCTATGATCACTTTATGGTTGAAAAAGTTTCAGGACAAGACTGGGAAGCGCCTAGGTCTTGGAAAGCCTGGTTTTGACAAATCCAAGCTGAGATGTTACAATTGCAAGAATTTGGGTCACTTCAAGCGTGAGTGTCCCTTGTTAAAGAGTGGAAACACTGAAGCTGCTCCTGCTGTTAGACAAATTGCTATGGAAGAAAACAACAACAATAACAATGCTGCTCCTAACACACCAAAAGCTTTGGTTGTTGAGGATTATGATTGGGCTGAAGAAATCGCTGAAGCTAAGGAACAAGTAAACAAAGCTCTCATGGAAAAGATCTCAAGCGGGTCATCATCTTCATTGTCAAAACCAGTCGAGAAACAAGCTGCTGGAATTCCAAAAGGAGATAATGGTGCTGACAAGGGTTTGAAGAGCATTCTCACCCCTTCTGAGCCTGAGAAAGACAAGAATTCGGAAGAAGCTGAGAAGCCTATGGATCAGTCTCAAAAAGAAACAACTGATGAGAAGAAAGAGAAAGCAAAAGCCTCAGCGGCGGCCATGAAAACTGAATCCTCAAAGGAGAAGGCAGATAAGGACTTGGTAAATAGCATTCCGCACGAATTTAAAGTGAAATTATGCTCACAATCATGCGTAAATGTCATGGCACACTGTAAGTCTCTCAATCTTGAGATTATGAGGGACAAAGATAAGGTTTTAAAATTCAATAAAGAACTCAAAGAAAATGAGGCCGCGTATCAGAGAAAGTTGAATTCAACTTTAGCTGAAATGCAAACTCTAAAAGAATTCGTTTTTAGAAAAGTTTTTATCATCAATGATTTAACAGAAAGATTAGAAAAATCTTTGAACGAAAACAACAAATTACAATAGACAAATGGAATGTCAGTCAAAAGGCCTTTACTGACATTAAAAATTGCCAACGACCAACGTATGTAAAAGATGGGATCGGGTATAAGGATAGGCAGGGAAATGAAAGAAAAATTTTCTTTCAACCACATAGCAAAAACTATGCGCCTATGCTAACTCCTCATCCCGACAATTATTTGATTGATAAAAAGGCTCCTATTGCTCAAAACAATTCTTTTAAAAATGAAACAACCGCTAATATTTCTAAAAGTAATGCAGATTCATTTGTGTATAAAGAAGACACTCATCACATACATCATCTTCTAACACCAAAAAGCCCAGACGCAAACGATGTTTTCACTATGGTCATTTAGGACATATAGCGAAACATTGTAAAAACAAGAATTTTTCTGAACCAGAATATAATTTTGTTAAAAATTTCACAGAGCAGTTTGATTACTTTAAGAAATCTATAAAAAAATCTGGTTAATTCCACTACTTGTTTTTGGAAATAAAAACAAGATATCGTGGGACAAAACCACGATAGATCCAAGATGAAGCTAATGGTTTAATGATTACAACAAGTGTTGTATTGAATCCAAACAAGTAAATAAGCAATAAAGCACCTGGAGATCTGATTAAGCACTATCACAATGATCAAAGATAAACAACACAAGGTTTTCACCAAAACTAGCCAAAAGCTTGGATAGGGCAACATCTCATTAGTTTATATAGTGTCTGACTTGCCAGCATAATTATAATTATGCTAGAAACAAATGATCACTTGACATGTTTAATCTCAAAGGCTTCAGAATCGGAGTCATTGCTTTGGCACAGGCGATTGGGGCATGTGAATTTCAAAAATATGAACAAACTCTGTAAGTTAAACTTAGTGAGAGGTCTTCCAATAAAAGAATTTCCCTTTTCAGAAAAATGTATAGCATGCGCCCAAGGAAAGCAACACAAGAAATCGCACAAGCCCAAAGCAGTGAATACGATCACTGCACCTCTTCAGTTGATGCATATGGATCTTTTTGGTCCAATTAGTGTTAAAAGTCTTGCTAAAATTTCTTACTGTTTGGTGATTACAGATGATTTCTCTCGTTTCTCATGGGTTTACTTTCTTGAAGCTAAGAATGAGACGACTGAAATACTCAAGTCTTTCATACCCTTGATTGAAAACATGACCAGATTGAAAGTAAAGTCAATCAGAAGTGATAATGGTTCCGAATTCAAGAATCAAACCTTCATATCCTTCTGTGAAGAAAAAGGAATTCATCTTCAATACAGTGCTGCCAGAACTCCCCAACAAAATGGCGTTGCTGAAAGAAAGAACAGAACGTTGATCGAAGCTGCAAGAACTATGGTGGTGGATTCAAAGCTTCCAATCATCTTCTGGGCGGAGGCGGACAATACTGCATGTTATGTTTTGAACAGGGTTCTCATCGTCAAACCTCACGGAAAGACTACTTAGGAACTTCTCTTCAAGCGTAAGCCTCTTATAGACTTCTTTAGGCCATTCGGATGTTCTTGCACTCTTCTGAACACCCAAGAGAATCTCATAAAATTCAAAGCTGTGGGCGACATTTGCTACTTTATGGGGTACTCATCAACTCAGAAGGCGTACAGAGTGTATAACAAAAGGACCAAGATGGTGATCGAATCATATTACGTTGACTTCCAGGAGGGAAACTACACTAACACTGGTAGTGCTCCTAACTGGTTTTATGACGTAGATGTGATTTTCAACACCTTTGAAATACCAGAAGACGCTTCAGAGGCGGAACCTGCAGAAGCAGCTCAAGATGAACCATTTCTTATATCATCAGATTCTGAGTTCACTCCTTTCACTACTCGATTCTCTCCTTTCTCAGCAGACCCTATTCTCCCTGTGAATGAAGTAGATGGTGACACTTTGCCTGAGAACACCCCTCAAAATAGTGCTTCTTCTTCACAGGTGAATGTGGATGAACCAACTCAGGAAGATGGACCTCCGGTAATTTACATTGACGAATATTTCACCAATCTTCCCCAGTAAATTGAAACTCACACAAATGCTGGATACAAAACCAATCGCAATCATCCTCTTGAAAATGTTATTGGTCCAGTAGAAGATGGAGTGCGTACACGTGGTCAGTCATCGAACATCAACAAAGGGCTTTATGCAGCGTTTCTCTCACAGTCCGTGCCTCATGATATCGAAGAAGCAATTCAAGACTCCAGTTGGGTACAGGCTATGCAGGAAGAACTTTCTCAATTCCGAAAACTTAAAGTTTGGGAGCTGGTTGATCTACCTGATGGAAAGTTTCCGATTGGTACTAAATGGGTATTTCGCAACAAATGGAGGATCGCGGAGTAGTAATCAAGAACAAGGCTACATTGGTAGTGCAAGGTTTTCATCAGGAGGAGGGAATTGATTATGAAGAAGTCTTTGCTCCAGTTGCAAGAACGGAGGCAATCAGAATATTCCTGGCGTACGCATCTTACAAGAACTTAAAAGTCTTCCAAATGGACGTAAAGAGCGCTTTTCTGTATGGCAAGGTAAAGGAAGAAGTCTACGTTTGTCAACCTCTGGGCTTCGAAGATCCTCATTTCCCAGGTCACTACTACAAGTTGGACAAAGCTCGTATGGTCTTCACCAAGCTCCGCGTGCTTGGTACGAGACTTTATCAACTTACCTTTTGGAATGTGGTTACACCAGAGGAAAAATCGACATGACACTCTTTACCAAACATATCGAAGAAGACGTAATGCTTGTACAGATTTATGTGGACGATATCATCTTCGGATCAACGAATGAGGAACTGTGCAAGGATTTTGAGACAGTAATGAAGGCAAAGTTCGAAATGAGCATGATGGGAGAGCTCACGTTTTTCTTGGGATTAAAAGTAAAGCAAAAGGAGGACGGCATCGTTATCCATCAAGCTAAGTACATTAGGGATATCCTCGCAAAATATAACATGAACGACTGCAAAGTTGCAAGCACCCCGTTCGCTTCACAGACCGAGCTTACTCTAGATCCTCAAGGAAAACCAGTGAACAAATCCTTCTATCGCTCCATGATAGGCTCTCTGATGTACTTAACTGCTAGCAGACCTGACATTATGTGGGCTGTCTGTCTTTGTGCGTGTTTCCAGACAAATCCCAAAGAATCACATGAAACCGCTGTGAAGCGCATCTTCCGCTATCTTAAAGGAACTCCGAAACTCGGTCTTTGATATCCTAAAGATAGTAATTTTGATCTTATTGCTTATTCTAACAGTGATCATGCAGGTTGTAAAGTTGATCGCAGGTCTGTATCAGGAGGATGTCAATTCTTGGGAAATCGTCTAATCTCGTGGAAAAGCAAGAAGCAGACGACTGTGTCCACCTCCACTGCTCAAGCTGAGTACACTACGGCCTACAGTTCTTGTTCACAAGTTCTCTGGATACAAAATCAGTTGTTGGATTATGGAATCAACATCATGAAGACTCCTATATTCATCGACAATGAGGCGTGTCTGGGAATTGTGAAGAATCCCATCCACCACTCAAGAACAAAGCATATCGAGATTCGTATTCACGCAATTCAAGTGGTGCCAGTGGATACAACACAGCAATGGGCCGACATATTCACGAAAGCCTTTGATAAAACCCGATTCAACAAGCTGGTAACCTGGTTGGAAATGGTTAATTTCCTTGAGTGGAAATGAAATTTGTCGTCTATCATCATTTGTAAATACTCTATCTTTTGTCCATTAAAAAAAACGTTTGTTAAAAGTAAAACAAGTATCGTAAATCGTTGCCCACCAAAAAGATTTTCTGGTATTTAAAATTTCATTTTCGGGCAATGGACTTACGAAAATAAAAATTTAGGGGGGATATTGCAGAAAATCAAAAATTGGATGCTTGTGTCTGACTCCTGTTAGAAGAAATGATAGAAAAATTGCTAGCACTTTGTCATTTCTTGAAAAACAGAACACAAAAGGAATCGGGGTACCAAGCAACGACGTGTCAGTAGATTCAGCAATACCGGCGAGTAAACTGCTTTTAGGCGGCAAAAGATAACATCTACATAAGGATTATGGCTTTCCACAGGCATTACGCATCATTGTGAGTAACACATTGCGGCATATGGCTTAATGGTCTTGAATCTTGCGTTAACAGATTGCCAAAGTCCGAGATTCTGGGTCTTTATATTGGTTTTTCATTCGGGGATATCATAGTCGTTCTGCTGCTGCATCCAGATACATGCTGACCTAGATGCTATGATATCTTTTCAAGAAAAGAGCCAAAAATGGCCAAATCCCTAAATTTAAGAAGCTTTCATAGAAAGTCATTCAAATGCGCAAAAATGCACAAATCGTACCATTTCTGGTATCTGTCTCCGCCCTCGGTAGATTTTGGTCTCTCTGCTATACGGAAGTACTGACCTGATCACCAATTATCTACCGTTGAAAAGCAAAACGAATGAATCCAATATACTCACCTGTTATGAGGAACCTTTGTGTATACCTTGATCGCGGGGTATATCCTGATGTGGGACTCACGGGCGTAATGATTCTATTTCTGATAGCTTGTGTGGGGGCCATAGAATTCTTGTCAATATTACCAAAAACATGATAAACACGCACACCGAAAGCATGTTGAAAGAAGGATGCATGGATTTAAGCAGACAAACATACTGGCAGTTTTTCTTGTGCCTTGATTTGCTAAAAATAATAATTAAGGATTTGACAAGTGTTGACAATGTGATCTTTTGCAGGTAAGTCGACAAGCGTTAAAAGAAAAAGGAAATCAATGAAAAAGGAACATCCTGATTGAAAAATGAAGTTCGGAGTCCAAATTGCCCAAAATTTTCTCTAGTTTGTAAATATTTTCTAATTTTTATACATTTTAAACTAAAATGGGCACGTTTTTCAAGAAAGTTTGAAATTCTCAAGCGTATTTAAATTTGTTTTCTGAAAAGGTGGATACATTCAAGGAGGCGGCGGAATTAAGATTCCAGCGGATTTAATTAAATCCGCTGGTAACTGTCCGTGTCTATAAAAAGGACTTAACCGACCTCATTTCAAAATTTTTCAAACACTCTCTTTTCATCTCTCTCACTAAAATTGGTTAACATCATCATCACTTACAAGCTTCTCATATTTCTCACATTATCTCTTAAAATCTGTTCGAGAATCTGTTAGACCCAGTACAGGCTCAAAACAACTTCTTTTCACGTAATATGGCAAGTGATTTCAGTAGATGTGAAAAAGATGTGCGGAAATGGAAATCAGACTTTCAAGAAACAAGACCTACAGAATTATCAAGTTTATATCACTTTGAAACAAAATGGTTTACAAGGTGATTGTAAGATTATTATCTAATACAAACGAATCTTGAATTCTGTGGGGGAGAGAGCAATGGAGTTTAGATGTATGTGTGAATGCTAAGCTTCAAACTCACTTTGCTTCTCCTGGTTTAGCCTTCTATTTATAGACGGCTTGGTGTATGAATAAACAATAGTTTATTCATACAATAATTCCTGCAAAAAGTAGCCAATTGACATATTCATTGATTCCAACGTTCAAGTTGCCTTTTTCATCATGATATCATTAAATGTCAACTTGCTTCCGTAAGTGTGGTAGGACAGAGCCAATTTCAGACAAGTGGGTTATTTCATCAGAAATTATGATAAACCACTTCATCAGAAATTCTGATGAACAAATCATCAGAAAATCCTTGATGATCAGAATCGTCAGATACTGATGATATTTCATCAGAAATATCATCAGATCCATTAGAAATGACCTCTTCTGATAATCCAATTCAGCTCTTGATCAACTTGTGATTCTTTGAAGTAGATGCTATGTATTCCGGTGTCCCATCTGATCTTCTTTTTCTAGTTCGTGATCTTCAGGACTGTGATCTCTTCATAGATCCAGTTGATTGTGTTTTTCTTCAATACTTACAAATAAAGTTTCCTAACAGAATCATAGGTAATCCATCATCTGAATAGATGTTCACGGATCTTCTTGTTTGGCAGTCTATGATTGTGGTTTTTCTTGCAAGTTTATTAAGGTTTTTATTTTGTCAAAATCACTGTTTTGAATCGAAGGATATTAGAGGGTACGAGACAAGTTATGATCGGTTTTGTCTGATTGTTTTTTATCGAAGATTCATATAATGTTCTTCATCAAACAGTTCTGAAATTTAGGGTTTTAGGAGGGTTTATCAAGAAATTTATGATGTCAGCGAAAATATGATGAACACAGCGATGAGTTTGGCGAAATTAAAACGGACCAAAGAATCTCAAAAGTCTCGAACGCGAGTTCGAGCAACCGGCGAAATAGATTATTTTGCCGGTAAGTCTGCTTAGACGAATGTCTTCGCTGCTTGACTCATTCCGAGAACATACCTCTTCTTCGCCGGACTCAGTCAGCGAAATTAATCCTTGCCGAGTCACTCTATCTTCGTTGTCGGTGAAATAGCCCTGGTTCCTATCTTCATTGCCGGCGAAATTGTCTTAGTCTGGTCTTGATCATCGACAGCGAAGATAGCCCTTTCAGCGAATTTGACTGTTTATTTCTTAAAATTGTATATTTTTTAATATTTGTAAATACCTTATTTTTCTTAAATATCATATATGTAAATACTTTAGTAGTTTCTGTTAAACTTTATAAATATTTTTCTTAATACTATCTATGTAAATTTCTGTAAATATTATATCTCTGTAACGTTGTTGATCTTCAAAGGTTTCTAACTTGGCCCGTTTGTCTTGATATCAGCAGAATGGTGAAAATAGTCGAGTGGGATAAAACTCTCAAGCATAATCAGCCAATCATACTCGATCCGGCACCAAAAGAATTTGAAGACGTGGCTAGATGGTAAGATCCAGCAAGATCAGTTATGCAGTTCAAACGGAAGTCACCATTCATCACATTCACATTCAGGAATTTTGGGAAACCGCTAAAGCCGAAGTCGTTAACAAAGTCAAAAGGATCTCTGCAACAGTTCGTAATAAACAAGTCATTGTTACTGAAGAAAGAATTCGCAAGGTGTTGAAGCTAGGAGATGAGCACAATGATCGATCCTATCATCTTAAAAAAAGATGATATTCTGGATGGTTTTCGTGGAATGGGGTATGTAGGTGATTTCAGGCAAAAGAAGGAGATTAAAAGGAACGTCCTTACAAGAGATTGGAGGTTCATTTTACATGTGATTACAATGAGTATCGCTCATAAAAAAGGAGGATACGACGGTCTAAATCTGGAATGGTCAGGAGCTATGTTGAACTTGTGTTTAAACCAAAAGTTCAACTTCTCAGGACTAATCTTTAATTACATGATCGAGAATTCAAGAGGAAACACATGGGCAATGTACACTAGGTTCATTCAGATGCAAATGAATGATCAATATTCCGAGTTGTCACATGAGGGAGGTCGTTACACCTTCCATGTTCCCACTGGTCGTCAGCTTACCGAGATCAAAACAAACGAGTGGGTTATGTTGCATGACTAGATGTATACTGCGGAAAGACTTCCCTTAGTAAAAGTTGCATACAAAAAGTATAGGGAGGCACTCAAAGCAAAGCAACAAAGAGATGTGCAAGCAGAAGAAGAAGTTGAAGATGAAGAAGAAGAGGAACAATTAAAGAGAAAAAGGAAAGGAAAACAAGCAGCCGATGAAGAACCTTCAAAGAAAAAGAAATCATCACAGAACCTCGAAAGATTTATGGGGGCAAGCTTTAGGGCCCCTGATTCCGAAGAACATAGACAGCACATTCAAGATATGCGTGCAATCCATGCTATGGAGGAAAAACAAAAGAAAGAAAAGAAACTTGCGAGACGACAAATGACAGAGTCTGAAACTCCTGTCGTAGTAACAGAAGAAGAAGGATTAGAAGATTTTGTCGATACTTTGTTGATCGATCCAGACGAACCATCTGCAAGCAAAACGCCTCCATCTAAGAAGAAGAAAACAGATGAAGGATCTTCAAAGCATCCTCAAGTGAAACCAACACGGATTACACAACCTGCAGCCCCACCACAAAGAATCCGACCGTTTCAAGACTTATACGATAAGCTGGTCAAAGACATCGGTGCAGTTCCAGCTATAGAAATCTGTATTCTCAAGCATTAGGTGAATGATACTAATGTTTTGAGGGAAAAGTTGAAAGAACAGAGGAAGAAGAATAGAGAAATGCACGCCTACGTTTCTGAACAATCAAAGTTTATCAGATTTCAACAACATGGATGTCACACCCCGAAATTATCAGCGGAAGCAAATAAGCAAAGACTTTCTAGAAATTGAACGCCACTAAGTACTCGACTCCACATGGTTCTTCTATTCCAACCGTGCCTTAGTTTCTGAAAAGTAACCTGAGAAAGAAACATGCGAAAAAGTCAACATAAAGTTGAGCGAGTTCATAGTTTGTTTGTAAAATATTTGAAATAAATCTTTTTGAATAACCGGTTTTTGAAGTATTGTTGAGAAAACGAATTTAAAATCATTTTCTTGCCAAGTTATGTGGAAACTTTGCATTTGTAATGCATTATGTTCGTAAAACCATGTATTTGTAAACTCTCGTATTTGTAATGTCCGTATAACTGTCAATGCCCACCCTGACTTTGACTCCATGCCCGCAAAATCCTATGCCTTGAATTTGTATAAAACATGGTATTTAATTTGTATAAATCAAGTGTTTCAGTAAGTATGTACGTCCCTGGTATGTAGAAACCTTTGTAAACGATGTATGAAAGTCCCTAGTATGTATAAACCTTTAAAGTACGTCCCAATGTATAAATGTTCCTGGTATGTAGCAATTAAGGAAAAAGAGATCACCAATGGGTTGCAAAGCCACTGGTATGTGTGAAGTGATGCAGGAAAACTCGAACCTAGCAAATTTGTACCGGGCCTCGGCTGTAAGACACAGTCACCTCTATGGGTCACCCTGACCTCACGAGTGTGGGCTCGCTACACCCAAATAGATCTATCACTCATGTCCCTCGGTCCTACGACGAGGATTAATGGCTTTAAGTGTTGTACCCACCACTCACATGATCTGAACGTCCCAACCCTCCTTAAGCTACCCATACCATGTATAAAAATGTCCTTAATAATAGTAACATGTATTTTACCCCAGCCACCAAGGCTGAACCTCCCCAGCCACTAAGGCTAACTTTCCCTATTCATGAAAATCATTCCCATTTCGTTAATACGTATTTGTTTTGTAAAAACCGGTATATTTAGTATAACCCATTCGTAAACCATTTGAGTTCCTTGAAATCCGTTCGTAACATGATTTAGAAATATGAGTTTTCATTCATTCGAAAACTTTGTATGTTCTTGCAAAACGTGCATGTCTTTCCACCCCGAAAACATTTACAAGAATGTAAAACCGTAAAAAGTGGGGTTATGAACTCACCTGGATTGCCTTGTGCGAAGCTAGTCTAATTACGACTTCGTGATGTCGTTTCCAAGATGAGACTCGCTAGCGTGCATTCTACAATATTCCTAACACGGAACACCTTATAAGTTTCTAATATTAACGTAGCTAAACTACGTGTCATCGAGCTCTACCGAATCGTTAGTCGAACGATTCAACGGTAAGTAGTTAACTTATCGAAAATGATTAGGTCATATTTGATAAGTATCGTTTATCGTCGATAATAAATAAGTCTTAGAAAGACTTAGTTCTCGAGAGGTTTAAAAATAAATAAATATTTATATATAAAATATATAAATACTTCGTAGTAATTTGCGTTAGCCGTCTCGAGTAGTCGTATGTGTATGTATCGAGTATTCGTATGAAAATAATATATAATATCTTGTATTATATATATCACGTCTTGTGTATATTTGCCAAAAATATACGTATATGCCGTTTAGGCGTATAAAATAAATATGAAGAGTTATATTTATTTTATAAAGGAATCGTCGAGTTGTTATGTTTGAAAATAAATATATAAACCATATTTATTTTTATAAAGAGTCCTCGTTTGATATCCAAATAAATATATAAATTATATTTATTTATAAAAGGATTTGTTTGAAATAAATATATAAACTATATTTATTTACAAAAGAATCCGAAATGTTTCGTTGTTTGGAAATAAATATAACTAAATATATTTATTTTATAAATCCATCAAGTTTTGTTATTTTGTAAAGCGGTTTGTCGAAATGTTATAAACATGCTTTGTAGGCTATGTAATGTCGTCGAAAGAAAATATATTTGTAGTTATTATCATAGAAGATTGTTTGGACTCGATAGTTTCGTTTTATAATAGAACGCGTTTAATTTACGGATTTTCTCAAAAAACGGGCAGAGTTTCCCCTGTTTTTGGACGCCCCGACAACACAAGTTGTCATTATATTTTCAAATTCAACAATATATATATAAACTTTTATCTAATATATCAAACGTAATCTATAATTTAACCGGTTCGAGCTCGTTTCACGTGACAATAACTATAAAACTAACGAAATAAAACGCGTCGTTAATCTTTACCATCTTTGTGTCGGAACGTCGAGCCGTGGACTGGGTTGACCGAGTCAACTGAGTTGACTCGGTTTGACCGTGTTGACCGAGTCGAGTGGACTCGTCTGACCCGAGTCGACTCGCTGACTGAGCTGACTCACTGACTGAGTCAACCGAACCGCCTGACCGAGCCGCCTGACTGAACCGAACCCGAATCTGTCCAAGCTGAAACCCAAAACTCTAATTCTGACCCGACTGTGTCTGACCCGAGACTCGAACCACAACTGATTCGAACGAAACCCGTCTGAGTTTGAACAAACCTGGCCGGAACATGTCGGAAATAACAAACCCCACCGCCGCTACTGCCACCGCCGTGAGCGGCGGCGCCGCTCTATCTCCGCCTCTGTCTCTCTCTCCGTCTCGTCTCTCTCTTTCTCTCCCGTTTCTGTCTCCGCCGTCGCACCACCACCGGATTGTGGTGGTGGTGGTCGGTCCTGTTGCTCGGAAGAGGGGGGAAAGGAGAACAGGGAAGGGTGTTTGGCTTGTGAGTTATGTGTGTGTGTTGCTTGTTGTCTGATTGTATAACCGAGAGAGAAAGAGAGGTCACATAGGGTTAGAGAAGATGGATCATCTGTGTTTTGTTTGAGTGTAGAGTTGAAAGTGTTTTTATTTATGTGCAATAGAGAGAGAGGGTAAGACAGACTCAAAGTCTGTGGTGTGTGTGTGTAAAATGAAATGAGGGAGTATGGTTTTGATATAGAGATTGTTGAGATCTTAATAGATCTTGTGAAGATTTTGTATGGATCTCATGTGCTCCAATCTTTTGAGCAAAATATTTTGTATAGATTTATAGGGATTTAGTAAGATCTTGTAGGATTTGAAAAGATCTTGGTAAGATTTACAAGAAAATCTTTTAGAAAAGATCCAATATGTTATGTGCAGGTTTAGGCTTGGGCCCAAGGCCCACAAGCCCATCTCATGTGTAAGTGGCCCGTAATTCCTACGAGACCCGTTGTCAAAACCCGAACTCCGTCTAACATTAAAAGATAAAATTTTAGTATTAAAATACATAAAATACCGTCGGTAATCGTTGTTTGCACGCCCGTTCATCGATTACGGTAATAATCACGAAAAATGGTATCGTTGTCTTCTTTAATCCGTTTTTCGATCCGGTTTCGACTGTAGTTACTAAAATTTTATTACGGAGCTTAATATAGCGTCAAATGTAGGTTCTGAAGACGACAGGCGTCTCTGTCGCTTCCGTTTCGTTGCCGATGCGTTTCCCACCATCGCGTTTTTAGTTTACGTTGCATTTGTGTCGTACGGAATCCCAATAAATTCACAAAATTAATTTCATAGACATAAAATATCCGTAGAAAATCCGTATTTGTCGGCGTTGTCAGTATTTTGTACGGCATCAGTTCGTTGTCGCTTAATATTCACCGGATCTTTCCGTAAACCACTGTTCCCGCCCTGTAAAGCTGGTTAGCCGCTTCTAGGCACTCCAAAGGCCTAATTAAGTTAATTTGCGTCGTAAACACTATTTATTGTCACGTTAATCGCCCGTTAATTACGTAATTAGGAGCCGTAAATCACCGGTTGTCACAATGGAATTGAAATTTTGTATCGAATGATGAAGAAAATCTGCGCTAAAATTGATATAGAGCCTATGTTCTCCTTTGCCGAGCTCTTCGACTTCGAGAAATTCAAACAAGATGAAATAGACAGAAAGGCGAAAGAGGCGGATGCGAAGAAGAGGCGTCTGGAATCTACGGAAAAAGTCACTGAAGGTGATGAGAGTGACGAAGAGGAAGTTGACAGGAATGAGATGCCCTCGAGATTCATTGAATGGGAGTTAGAAGAAGAAGTCACGTATGAGCAGGAAGATGGAGAAACATTCACTCCACAGCATCCTGAGTGGTTCAGAAAAGAAAGAGAAAAGCTTCCAGATTTTTATCAAGTTATCACTGTTGAAAAGACAGAGATTACTGATAAAATCATCAGCTGGATGTACAGCAACCTTAAGGGGATGTTCGTGGTTAAGCGCAGAGGAGGTGTAATTCAGTATTTCAAGACATGGTATGATCTGTTTTCTCTTCCAAGATGGGATGTGAGGGAGGTTGGCAGACTGGACATGTTAAATCCAGATCGCAACAGTCTCAGGGTGGATTTTGAATGTATAATTGCTAAGAATGCAACAAAGGTTTTGAAGTGTTCAAGCCACAGCGTCCTCGAAGAAGAGTTTCCAAGACCACAAGAGATCCCATCACGGGCAAAGGAAAAGTGACGTGGGTTATCAACCCAACTAAAGTGGTCACTAGAATCAAGCTCCCATCGGAAGTCCCCGTCTGCCTGAACAACTTCAAAAAGTGGTTTTATGACAATCAGATAGGCGAAGCAGTGATCCGATCAAATACAAATGAAGATATTAGAATACTGGAACCTATGGACGTCTTCATGTTTGGACTCTCTGATTTGAACGTGTTGAACTCTAATCGTATAAATGTTGGAGCTGGGAATGCTAATTTGGAAGAAGCAATGCTGTTTCAAAGAGCTGTAGAGAGAGCGTGGAAAAGAAAACGTGATATGCTCGATATTATCGACAATATTGAAAAGAAGAAAGAAGCAGAAGCAAAGAAGAAAGAGGAAGCGAGGAAAAAGAAAAAGCTCGACAAAAAGAAAGAAAAATCTCCATTCGAATCAAAAGAATCCTCATCAACCCTTCATGAAGAGCAACAACCTCCGGCCTCATCCACATATGAGGCCATTATGGAGGACCCACCATCAAACAGTGAAGCTATTTTAATCCAAGAAACTACAGCAACAACTGATGAAGTTCCACCGCAACAACAAACGACATCTACAGTAGAGATCCCACCGATACCTGAAAAGGAAGCTGCAAGCAATCTAGAAGCTACAACTGAAGAATGAAAGCTTAAACAAGTATGCAACGATCTAGGGGGATATTGTTGGATCTTATGAGATCATTGATACTTGTACTGGATTGATTTTGGTATAGTTTGTAGCTTTATAGAAGTTTAGGGACTAAAGTTGTAATGTTTTGTAAGTAGAAAATCTGACTTGGTGTAGTTAATATTCCAGCATAATTATAATTATGCTGGCAAGTCAGACACTATATAAACTAATGAGATGTTGCCCTAGCCAAGCTTTTGGCTAGTTTTAGTGAAAACCTTGTGTTGTTTATCTTTGATCATTGTGATAGTGCTTAATCAGATCTCCAGGTGCTTTATTGCTTATTTACTTGTTTGGATTCAATACAACACTTGTTGTAATCATCAAACCATTAGCTTCATCTTCACTCTTTGATTTTTCTTAACTTTCTCATAGTGAAAACACCTAATCAATAGGTGTTTTGGACTAAAACAACCAACCACTGTGATCCGGATTGATATTGGGATCTACACGTTGCTATGCGAAATGGCAGACTTTTGCAGTTTGTCGCAAATAGTCCCTATGATGGAATAAACTTGTTTTTGACATACCGAATCCTTCAAAACTTATTTCTAAGTTATGTAAAGGATATTTTGGGTATGTTTAGCTTGTGTCACTATTCCGGAGTGTTTGTCGCGTTAAACTGATTACGTTTATGTAATAGTTTGCGTATAACTTTCCAGAAATTCATTAAGAGCTCGAAATCGAACTAGAATTGAAACGTTAAATAGTCAAACATAAATAAATAAATATTGGGATCAAAACAACATGTTTCATTGATATTTGATATTTTTCTACATCGTACAGTGTTTACAAGAGCACAAATGTCACAGTCTCCCCTACTTTTGGAAATTTCGTCCCGAAATTTTAGCTAGAGGAAATTGGGAAAAAAATGTGGATATCTCGCCTTCATTTGGTCCTCACATTCCCAAGTAAACTCTGGGCCATGTTTGGACTCCCAGCGAACCTTGACTATTGGTATTCGTTTGTGCTTTAGTCTCTTGACTTCACGGTCCATTATCTCCACAGGTTTCTCGACAAGGTGCATTGTATCATCAACTTGAATTTCGTCGAGGGGGATGTGGAGATTAGTATCGGCTAAACACTTTCTTAAATTGGACACATGGAATGTTGGGTGAATATTACCAAGTTCAGGAGGCAGCTCAAGTCGGTAGGCAACCTTTCCGATTCTTTCAACAATCTTAAATGGTCTAACGTATCGTGGTGCAAGTTTTCCTTTCTTTCCAAATCTCACCACTCCCTTCCAAGGGGATACCTTGAGTAGGACATGGTCTCCGACTTGAAATTCCAAGGGATTGCGTCGCATGTCCGCATAACTCTTTTGACGGCTTCTAGCTGTCAGAAGATTATCGCAAATTTCTTGACTTTGTCCGTTGTGTCCAGAATGAGTTCAGGTCCAGTAAGCTGAGCTTCACCGACCTCATTCCAACAGACAGGTGAACGACATTTTCGACCGTATAAAGCTTCAAAAGGCGCCATGTTGATGCTAGCATGATAACTATTATTGTAAGAGAACTCGATCAACGGTAGATGCGAATCCTAATTACCACCAAAGTATATCACACATGCTCTAAGCATATCCTCTAGTGTTTGTATCGTCCTCTCGGATTGTCCATCCGTTTGGGGATGATAAGCAATGCTCAGATTTAGTTGGGTTCCCATAGCAAATTGCATGGTCTTCTAAAAGTGAGATGAGAATCAAGCATCACGGTCTGATATGATGTTCAAAGGAACACCATGTCAAGATACAATCTCATCAACATAGATCTTGGCGATTTTATCAGCAGATAGATCCTCGTGAATCGGCAAAAAGTGTGTTAATTTTGTTAGATGATCTATGACTACCCAAATGGCATCATGACCTCTAGATGTGCATGGTAACTTAGTGATGAGATCCATCGCAATGTTCTCCCACTTCCATCCCAGTATCTCTGGTTGTACAAGCAAACCAGATGGACGTTGATGTTCAACCGTGACTTTGAGACAAGTTAGGCATTTTGACACATACAAGGCAACATCCTTCTTCATACCCGGCCAACAATACTGAGTACGAAGATCCTTGTACATTTTGTCAGCACCAGGATGGATTGAATAATGTGACTTGTGAGATTCGTCCATCACTAAAATGCAAAGATTGTCTTGTTTTGAAATCCACAAACGGTCCTTAAAATAGAGTAACCCATTGTCCCCTAGTTCAAGACGAAGCTCAAGATTAAGTGGTAGCTCATTATTCATCAAGCCTTGGGTTACACATGTATGTTTTGCTTGAAGGACACATTATTGGATATCGGATTGAACTCGTACACAATATAGCTTGACACGTTCCTTTCGACTTAACGTATCGGCTACAACATTCGCCTTACCATGGTGGTAGCGAATCTTGCAGTCGTAATCGTTCAAGAGTTCAACCCAGCTTCTTTGTCTCATGTTTAGCTCCTTCGGTTGAAAATGTGTTGGAGACTTTTGTGGTCTTTGAAAACCACACACTTCGTGCCATAGAGGTAGTGTCTCAAAAATTTGAGAGCAAAAACCACAACACCTAACTCAAGATCATGAGTCGTGTAGTTTTTCTCGTGAATCTTCAATTGTCTTGACGCATAAGTTATGACCTTACCTCTTTGCATGAGAACACAACCAAGGCCTAGATTCGATGCGTCACAATAGACAACGAAATCATCATTGCCATCAGGTAAAGATAAGACAGGGGCATCACAGAGTTTTTGTTTCAGTGTTTGAAAAGCTTCCTCTTGTTTCGGTTCCCACTCAAAAGGCTTATTCTTCTGAGTCAAAGCAATGAGAGGAACCGCGATCTTTGAGAAGTTCGCAATGAATCGTCGATAGTATCCAGCAAGACCAAGAAAAGAGCGAACTTCTGTAGGAGTAGTAGGTGTGTTCCAATCCTTAATCGCAGCGATTTTGGAAGGATCCACATGAATACCTTGCTCGTTGACAATATAACCCAAAACCTGAACTTCCTTAAGCCAAAATTCACACTTGGAGAACTTGACGAAGAGTTGTTCCTTCTTTAGGAGTTCCATTGTCAGGCGAAGGTGTTGTTCGTGATCGGCTCGAGACTTTGAATAAATAAGAATATCGTCAATGAATACAATGATGAACTTGTCTAAATAAGGTTTACAACCCCTATTCATTAAGTCCATAAAGACAGCTGGAGCATTTGTCAAACCAAAAGGCATGACAGTGAAGTCTTAATGACCATATCTCGTGCGGAAAGCAGTTTTGAGAATATCTTCTTCGAGTACACGAAGCTGATGATACCCAGAACGCAAATCGATCTTGGAGAAACATGTAGCACCTTGCAGCTAATCAAAGAGATCATCAATTCATGGTAGAGGATATCAATTTTTGATTGTGAGTTTCTTGAGCTCACGATAATCGATACACATACGGAAAGATCTATCTTTCTTCTTCACAAATAGGACAGGAGCGCCCCAGGGTGAATAACTCGGACAGATGAATCCTTTGTCAGATAACTCTTGAAGCTGCTTCGACAACTCTTGCATCTCAGACGGTGCAAGACGGTAGGGTGCTTTAGCAATCGGGTTGGCATTAGGTACAAGATCAATATGAAATTCGACTTGACGAACTGGAGGTAAACCAGGCAGTTCATCAGGAAACACCTCTGGATAATCTCGAACAATAGAAATATCTTGAACACTCTTGCTCTTGCCTTTCTCCTCTACGACATGTGCCAGAAAGGCCACATAACCTTTTCGTAGGTATTTTTGGGCTTTAGTACATGACATGAGTCTCAAACCACCAGAGGGTTTTTTTGCCATGAACCTCTAAGACTTCACCAGACGAAAGAGGGATACGAAAGATCTTATCGAAGCAGATCACCTCAGCATGGTGTTTAGTTAAACAATCCATTCCTACGATAATATCGAAACTTCCAAGTTGCATCGGCGTGAGGTTAATAGGAAAATGGTGGTTATCGAGGTTCAATTGGCAATCACGAATGACAGAATCGAGTACAAGTGGTTCGCTAGTAGCAATTCCAACCGATAAGGGCTTTCCTAGTTTAGTTCTAGGCATCGCAAGCAAAGGCTCAAAGGCTAATGATACAAAACTTCTATCGGCACTAGAATCGAAAAGAACAGATGCAGGGTGATGGTTAACAAGGAACGTACCGTTAACGACTTCGTTATCAGCACGGGCCTCGTTAGTGTTCAGGTTGTATGCTCGTCCATGAGCGGGATTGGCATTTGCATTCACATTCGCAAGCTTTGGACAGTTGTTCTTGTAATGACCCATTTCACCACAATTATAGCATGAACCAGGTGGGAATGGAAGTCTAGCAGTGTTTCCTTGAGCTTGTACTGGGTTTTGAGCAGCTTGGTTTGGAACGGATCGAAAAATATTGGTCGTGCGGCCAAGTCTACCACAAGATGTACATTGTCGACAAACTAGTTGTGCCGAATGATGACCATTGCACCGATAACAGTATGGTGCAGTACCAACATATGGATTCCTCGTATGAGGCTATGCTAGTTGGTTCTGTGTGTTCTGGTTGGGTTGTGCGGTAACAGCAAAGTTCTGGGAAGCCTTACGCTTCCTCGACTTCCTTAACGACTCAGCTTTCTTCTTGTCTTTTCTTTTGTCTTGAGTGGTTTTGGCTGACTGTTTCTTATCACCCTTCCAAAACAGTTTACCCTTCCTAACCTGAGACTTAGTCAGGGTTGCAGCCAACTCGATGGCCTGACGAACAGTGGTAGGGTTGCTACCAGTAACTATGTCTTGCACAGGGTCAGGCAAACCATCGATATACCTCCCAATTTCCTTATCCAACGGGGTAACCATGGTGGGACAAAGCAAGCTTAACTCCTCATAACGATCCGTGTAAGCATGGTGTTCTCCCCCATCTTGTTTCAAATCATCAAATTCCCTTTCCAATGCCCTTAGTTCGTGACGTGGGCAGAACTCCTTCATCATGAGAGCTCGAAGCTCTTCCCAGGTTTGAGCCATCGCCACATCGGCACCCCTGTCTCTCATCACATCATTCCACCATGTTAAAGCTCATTTCTCAAAAAAACTGGATGCAAACTCAACCTTTCGCTCATTCAGACATTGAACATGTTGAAATGTGCTTTCCAAACTCTCGAACCATTGTAGGAGCCCAGTAGCTCCTTCAGACCCAGAAAACTTTAGTGGTTTAGCCGAATTGAATGTCTTATAACTGCACTGAGCATTGGTATTGTTGTTATTGTTATTTGCTTGATTTATCTGAGTAATAAGGTTCGGAATCACAGCAGCAATTTGTTGAGCGACAAGGGCTGCGATTGCAGCGTCCTGAGTTTGATCGCGTCTAGGAGGCATTCTAAAAAGAACAAGGAAACATGAGAAACGAGTGAGATTGACATTTGGATAAACAAAAGAGGTATTGAAAATATCGACGAAACATAAGGAAGGTGATCATTCGTTCATTACCTCGAACAAACAAAGGACACGGTGACTAATCCAAGTAAATGGGTCTTTATAATGTATCGCGAAGACATGCTTTAGCCTATAAGTGGACACTCATCCCAAGAGTTCCCAGGTAAGAGTGACTGGTCCGATACTGCGGATTTGTACAAACACTCTAGCCTTAGACAGAAAACTCGGGATACAGGCACCCACCCTTCCAGATTGCATGTGTTCACATTATTAAGACCCAAACTTTGATGAGATTTTGAAAACTTTGAAGGCATAAAGCCTAAAACAAATCATCTAAGAATAGATGATTAATTTTCAAAATGAATTTGAAAGTTGTGTTTTTGTTGTGGTAGTCACCTGAAGGTTGGTGATGGTATTGTTTTAAGATCTAAACACAAGATAACTTATGTTAGGGTCCTAGAAAGGTTATAGTCTAGGTCAAAGCATTACTAATAACCTAATTCCCTATAACCATGAGCTCTGATACCAACTCTTCTGTCACACCCCGACCACGTAAAACAACAAACCGTAGCGGAAACGTCGGGGAGTGTAGTAACAGAATCATTGTTTCACAACACATGGATTTGAAGTTTCGTTTTATTAAATTTTAATATGTTACATTGTCTTGGAATTTAAAAGTAAAACATAAACAAATTGTCTATCATTGTTTTTATGTCACTAAGGGCTCGTCCGTTCCTATGTGAAGCAAGCATCATAATCATCAAACAACAGCACCTGAAACATATGTGAAAAGAAAGTCAACATAAAATGTCGGCGAGTACATAGGTTTTGTGAGTGTGTCAAATTCATGGCTTGTATACATATTGCAATACCTCGTACGACTACTAGAGTCGATGATTTAAAACCTTGTATTGAAAAGTGTTTGGTAATGCAATATAATTAACCAAGTTAAACAAGTTGGTGAAAGTTTATGAAACCTCGTTGCCATGAATCTTGACTAAAGCATTTGTTTTTGTAAACCAACTGTAAATCGTCTTGTAAGGAAAACTTGTATGGTTTATATCATTTAGTAAACATCGTTGCGTGACATCATTTGAAATCATTCGTCCAAGTGAACTAAATAATGCCACGGAATGTAGTATGATAAAAGCACTTATATATAGGAAGTACTAGCGGCGTATCCACCATGCTTTTATCACATTGCACCTGACTCGTTATCTAATCACTTTCCATAAACCAATCGTTCAAATGTATGTGTTATCAATCGTCCGTGTTTTCAATTGTTCGTGTTATAAAAACCAATCGTCCAAATCGTTTAAATGTACGTGTTATAAACCATTGTTCAATCGTCCGTGTTTTAAACCATCGTTCAATCGTCCGTATTTTAATTGTGAAAACTAACTTTTGGTCATTCATTTTGAATACATTCAAACCTGTGTGACTTGTCTATACCACCAAAGGGTATCTTTAAATGGACTAACAAACCACCAAAGGGTTTGTTAAAATAACAGATTATGTCGTTACCCACATTACCCACCAAATCCATGGGGATAGTCCGATAACAGGATTTGTCAGATCCTATGGTACCATAACATACTACTGGTCGGCTCGGCCAAAGCTAATGAATGACATTCGTGTTATGTATTAACGCACCAACAAATTCGTTCACATTATTGAAATCGTTGTGTTTAATATAAACCATAGTATTTGTTTTTGAAAACTCGAAATCATTTTAGCACATATGAATCACCTGAAAACAGTTGAAAGCGTAAAATAGGGGAACTATGTACTCTCTTGAGATTGCGAAGTATCCTCGATTAAGTGAACTAACAAAGCTCGGGAAATCAAGGAATTAAGTGGCACCTAGTATGGAATCACTATGTTAATAAATCGGGACCTAAATCGGGAGATCGGGTAGAATGAGGTCTTGTAAACCAAATGAGTGTTGGAACTCATATGATATGGTTTAACAAAGCCTACATTCTGATTTGAAATCAATCCTAAGTGCTTTTGACCCGTTATTACCCGTTAAGTTACGCTACTTTAACGCATCATTTGCGCAAATGCGCGTTCGGATGGTCTAAGTAGTCCTATGATAAGTCTTATATGCATAAACATGTTTAATAATGTTGCAAAATCAGTTGAAGTGTCAAAATTTAGGTTACATATGCTTAAAATGAATTTATGTGCAAAAAGGGTATTTTGGTCATTTTCCTACGGCATATAAACTACCTATCATACAACTAATCAAACGAAGTGAACATAAGGTATAAACTCGGAAGGTTATTCCCTATACAACTATGGTCACAATATATGTTTGGTTGGATCCTAATGATGGACCAAACGGGTCGGGTTCGAAAGTCTAAGCGGTTGTCAAGACCGCTTGACTTACGACCCTAAAATAAGCACTAAACTAGAAGTGACGAGTTAAACATGTTAAAACATGTTTAACTAAGTTAGAAAACTGATTTGATATCAAAACAAAGTGTTTTGTTACCCGAAAATAGTTTCGTCGCAAAATGCATATAATCGTGCATTTTGACCGAAACTTTGACTCGTCACTTCGACTAGTCAACGTAGTAATCAGTAGGTATAGTCGCAAGGGACTATAACCATCGTGATTACGATCACGTTTAAAGTTCAATTGAACTTTGTCTTGACCAATTCATGGTCAAAGCCGAAAGTCAAACACTGTTTGACTTTTAGCTTGAAATAAATAAACAAGACTAGGAAGAACACTTACAAGTGTTCTAGGATGAAAATATGACTAAGAAAATTCAATTAGGAAGCCTCCAACAAGTGTGGTAGCCTCCAATCAGAACTTATAGAGAAGAAGAATGGAAATGAGAAATTAAATGAATCAAAGGATGGAGGTATTTATAGTATTCTTGCAACCATAAGATCTTGCCAAGTGTCTTGTGTATTGTCCAAGCAAGTGTAGGATTATTACAAGTGTTAGGCCAGAAATGGAAGGCTTGGTGATCACACAAGAAACCCACAAGTTTGAGAAAACTAAGTATGAAAACAAGGGATGCAAGCTGAATTGAAATTAAACTGGTTTCTGTGTCTGACGTGCCTCGCGCCCCGTGACCCCAAAGGCTCAGTGGATCGCACCCTGCCAGAGAGTTCAGACAGAACTTTCAGAACTTGGCAAAACTGGTCCCTACAGCTCTGAAACTTGTTTTTCGACGCGTTTAACCCCCGTTAACCCAATTTCAAGGCTTTGTAAGGATGTTAAAGCATAGGGGACTTGGAATATGCTTGGAAATATCATGGATGTCGGTTTGTTTGGTCGTACGATCGCGTTTTTCGGTTAATTATGATGAAACTCGAACGAACGCGAAAACGATCCAAATTACGCGACGAATGCTATTTTTGCATTCCCATAACTAAAATATAATATTTTAGTGATTAAAATTTTTTTTGGATGTCCGGATATGGTCAAAACGCAAGATATGCACGCATTTGCATACTTTCGCAGTTTTGACGCTTTTAGTCCCTGTGATCAAATAAGCGTATTTTCGCATACCGAATATAACAAACCTCCTAAAATATTTCCGACACTTCTAAAATTTTTAGAACACCCCTATACGTCCCAAAATACACCCCGTATACGAAAACCGGTCCCGAATACCTTTAAGTTTTTAAAAATAAAATAAAAACAAAATTAAATGGTCTCTGACGGGGCGCGACAGACTGCTCCTAAGCTGTCGCGGGGCGCGAGCGACTAGGCCACCCGCCCTCACCCGCTGCCGCCACGTGTCACATGTTTGTCGAACCTATGCGTGTGACCGGTCCAAGCTACGCCCTAGACCCCCTAGCTCGCGGGCCGCGAAAGCGACCCTTGGCTACGTTGCGGGGCGCGAGGGACTCAACGAACAGCCCTATAAAGGGAGGGCATCGGCATTCATTTTCCGTCGTTCAAAAGTTTCGATCTCTCTCTCAAATTCTCTGAATAACAATAATAATATCGGGTATTATACCCACTAAAATAGCGAAGCTCTGCCTCGATGTAAGTATCATAACCCTCAGTTACATATTAGATACGCTGCCCAATTGATCTAGTGCTCCGTAACGGCTGTTGAGGCTCTGCCCGACGTAGTCGTTGGAGTTCTGTCTCGGGGAGGGTATAACTAATTTAAATATTGGGTTATTATACTAACGCGTGTGCATTGTTTAATTTATTAGATTATAACCAGGAAATCACAGGGAAAAACCTAAAATAGCAATGTGAGTAATCTCCTTTTTGTAAACCTTTTTGTAAACTGTTTTTACAAAACCTCAATTAATTTACATGATAATTAATAGTGATTGGGTATTTGTAATTCTACAATTATCGCCGGTATGTTGGGGTTTTGTATACAAAATTTGTTACTACACTGTGAGTAGTAACATGACCACAAGTCGGGTTGACAGTACCGTGGGTGGTAATTAAAGTAGAAATATAAACAAATGTAATTGCTGGATTGCCCTCAATACTTTACAAGGATAAAACCTATTTTGATTAAATTGGGATTCACTCACCTATATTTCACACTGACAAAATGTTTTTAAACGCGTTTCAGGTAACAAAATGTGAAAGCCAAACTTGAAGCCAGCTGGAGAGCACTGAAGGCTTGGAAAGGTGGCTATAAAAGTTACCTAAATAAAGAGGATGTTTTAATTCAATAAATTAGGGTTTATCCCTATAAACATGTTTGTAATGGAAACTTGGGAATTTCCCATATATTTACTATAATAAAAATGTGGTATTTTACTCTGATAAAATATTTCCTAACTACTGTTCTGATGTAAATTCCGCTGCCAAACTGATAAACACCGATACCACTTATACTAGTTCGCGGCCGCCCGTTCCCAAATGACTAGGGGCCGGGGGTTGCGACACCGAACCCCTCAAAACTTATTTCTAAGCTATGTAAAGGGTATTTAGGGTATGTTTAGCTTATGATCTTGTTCCGGAGTGTACGTTGCTATGCGAATTGGCAGACTTTTGCAGTTTGTCTCAAATAGTCCCTATGATCGAATAAACTTGTTTTTAACATACCGAATCCTTCAAAACTTATTTCTAAGTTATGTAAAGGATATTTAGGGTATGTTTAGCTTGTGTCACTGTTCCGGAATGTTTGTCACGTTAAACTGATTACGTTTATGTAATAGTTTGCGTATAACTTTCCAGAAATTGATTAAGAGCTCGAAATCGAACAAGAATTGAAACGTGAAATTGTGAAACATAAATAAAAAAATATTGGAATCAAAACACCATGTTTCATTGATATTTGATATTGTTCTACATCGTACAGTGTTTACAAGGGCACAAATGTCACACTCAACGAGTTCATCGTGGTATTCATGGTGTTCATCGCTTTTCTTTAAAAATGTTATATTTTGTTGCTTCAATCTGTTTGGAAAGGTGTTAAAAAGATTAAGAGATAATCTTTGTTATTCAAAAGGATTTAAAGATAATTCTTTTGTTTTGAAAAGATTTTTTTTTTCAAAATCCTGCTTAGAAATAAAACGTTTTTTTAAAAGGGATTTGAAAGATATGTTTAGAAAACACTTTTTATTATTTTTTAAGTCACTTGGTCTATCTCGAAAACTTTGAAGACTTCTTTCGAACAGGTACCTTCAAGTGTATCAAGTATTCGACAATAGACTTCAACAAGTTATACCAACTTCATCTCATCATCGATACATATACCATCATCGATACATACCATTATCATCATCAATACATAACATTTCGGTTCATCCTCTATTTCGAAATACAAAGTGCCTTCAAGTTTTCGATAAATCAAGGTTTTCGAATCCAAAGTCTTTCGATACAAGTCCAAATTTTTCGAAACACTATTTTTCTGAAACACTGTTCGAAACACTATTTTTTCGGAACCTAACTTTCACGTTCACATTTGCTTTCGAGGAGAAGTATTTTCAACTAAACTTGTTTGCAAGTTGTCAACAAAAGGAGTTCATCAAGTTTGTAAGACTAGCTACTGTGTTCTCGGATCATCGTCACCTTCATCATTGTAGGAACCGTTCGCGTATAAATAAAATAAAACAATTTTATTAAACGATTACAATAGAGAAATTAAAGAAAGCAGGAAATTACAAAAGTATTACAGCTGAAATAAACAAAATACAGAAACAAAAGAAGAAATAGTAATAAAACATGGCTGAGGGTTGTGTCTAACACAGGGCCCTTAAAACAAATTCCGAGTCTCCCAAGAGAACTCGTTTTGTTTCCCATGGTATAACAGCCAGAGCAGTAGTACTGCCGGAGCTGGCTCGAGGACCGGAAGAATACCTTGAAAAGAGTAAGAAAAAGATCAGAAATCTGTAGAGGGAAGTTTGCATAAGTTGTTGATGTTGCTGGTGTTCTTCTGCAGTGGATGTGATGTTGTATTTATACAGCATCTGAGATGAAACAACAAAAAACAAATTAAATGAGAGAATTAAATTGCATTAAACGTCTTCAATGCTGTAACGCCCCAAAAATTGAATTTGAATATAATGGAATGTTTTCTTGTTTTATGGCATGAAATAAAAATAACTAAGTTATTTTTACTTAGTCAAAATTATAAGATCAATAGTAGAGAATGAAGTTTTGTGGCAAGAAGAATGAATGGCAAACACGAGGGGCAAAACTTGGCAAAAAGAATGAAAGTTTTATAAAAACACCTAAGTGTGTGTAGGTGTGTTCGATCAGAGAGATAGAGAAGAGGAGAAACCCTCTTTAACTCAAGATTGGTCCAAATTGATCAAAATAGGATGGAGTTTGAAGCTAAATTGGATGCATGAGCTTAGATTCTTAATCATCTAAACAATATAAACATGTGGTAAGTTGAAATTTATAATTTGGTGATCTTGAATGAAGATGTTTAATCCATGAAATTGTATGAAAATAATCATGTATATGTGTTAGAATCACCATGTAGAAAAGTAATTTGATGTTTTGGGATAAAACCCACTTGTGTTAGTAAGAATGGTAAGATGAATGAATTACCATGTTCAATTCTTGTATAATTTTGATGAATGATGTGGTATATGATTGATTCATATTAATTAGATTAAGTATGATTTGGAAGTAATGTGATGTTGTGTTATTGTTGATGATTGAAAGTAAGATGATAGAAGATGAGCATGAAATACTTGTACATTGTGCATTAGATGATGTACGCACGTCAAGTGTTTGATGAAATGCATAGGTAAGATTATTAGAAGAGATTTGATGTAAACAACGAACGAATATGTATAGAAGGTGGATATGATGCACTTAATAGTAAATTACCATGAGAAATACATTCGTAATGAAATCTATGTGCATATGTAGTTCAATTGTGATTAAGTAGAAGCATGTTCTAAGAGTGTGCTATATGCTTGATTGATGTAACGTACACCTTGTGGATTGTTGATTGTTTATTAGTGATTCGTAAGTAAGGGTGAAACTTATGAGATCCTTGAAAGGGGTAATGTTGGAATGATGTCGGGTTAGCTAAATATATAATAGAGTACTAGTTGGGAAGTTATGAAAATGTTAACTTGAATGAATTGAGTGTTCGTGTAACTAGGTGATTATGTGTTCGCATGTGTCGTTACATGAGTACAAAATGATTATAACGTTTGTATTCTAACCTACTATAATAAGATGGATGTAAAAGATTAAGTTGAAAGTTCATGTGATAAGCAGTTGACTTTCTGAAAGTCTACTGCGCATAATCGACATGGTTAGACTTTTTTCCATAAATGTAAGATTTGAGATAATCGTATGATATGGCACTGGCTAAATGATGTGTTATGTATAAATATGAGTTAATTTGCATGAACGTGGAACAATGTGATTATTGTTTTGTGTCATATGCATGTTAGTGAATGATTGAATAATGAAAGTAATGCAACTAAGAATTTGAAATGATTATCGATATGGATGAACATGCATACTAACAAGTTATGAAAATGATGGCATGAAAGAATAGAAATTTACATTAGTAAGGACTCAAGCACGGATGGCTAACGAGTCGCCGGGAGGCAAGAAGACGAGCGTGAGCATGAACGCATAAGGTAAGTGATTTCCAGAATCACTTCTTATTTTTCTTTAAGTGAAGTTATGTATTAGTTATTTAATTGTGATAATTTACATCAAGTAGGGATTTGCAAATAATGGAAATGTTAGGATTAGAATGGTTGTAATAGTCGTAGATGTTGACCCGGTGAAACCTCATCACAGGGGCAAATGAGTCAAAACTTTAGTCGAAAGATTTAGCCAAAGAACATGGAAATTGAGTTGGAAAAGGTATGGAATGATCTGCGGATTTGAATAATGATTATTTCACATACTAGAACCCCAGAACACACGGTTAGAGAGTTGAATGAATGAACTCATACGTAATGTGGTTTGCTTCGGAATGCAAAACAAGTAAGTAAGTTTGAAATTTTAAAGGTTTCATACAAAGAATAATGTTACGGGATGTTATGGGATGTTACGGGGTGCTACAGGATGTTACGAGACGTTTCGGAATGTTTTGGGTCAGTTCGGGTTGAAACAGGACTCGGAAACAAGTCGAACGAGCCAAATAAAAGCAAAACAGCGTCTGGAACATGGGGGAGGTGTCGCCGACGCCCCTAGGTGCATTGACGACGCGACTGCCTTCCTCCGACGTGCTAAACTCCTGTCTACACGAAAACTCCCCAATGCTGAATTATAGGGTGCGTCGCTGACGCCCCCAGGTGTGTCGTCGACGCCCCTCACAGGCCCAGAACTTCTGTTTTTGTTAGTTTGACCCACCATGAGTTCCATGCCTTCCAAAACTTATCCCGTAACCTTTAAAGAGTCCCGAAATGTATTCCAAAGTCACTAAAGAGTGTTTATGAAGTGGGATGAGCGTGTACGTAAGTATATGAGGGAATGAAATAAGTCTAGAGGCATATATATATATATATATATATATATATAAGTATGAGTATGGACTTACTTATACGTTAGCAATGGAATCCATATGTAAGCATGATTAGAAATGAGTACGCACGTAGGTTGATATGCATGAGATCTAATTATATGGGTGTTTGTGACCAAGATATGCTAGTATAATCATATGAGAGTGTAAGTGATATGTAGGAACTTGTATGTATGAATGTATAAATATATATACATATATATATATACACATGGCTTCAATGCGCTCGAATATTTAAGTTACTAATGATGTGCCTTGAGAATGAAATGTAATGCAGGTACATTATTGTTGTCTCATCAAGGATTAGACATCCAGATGAAATGCTTGAATCTAGAAAGATAATGGAATGGAAAGTATACGAGGATAGAACGTGATGAGACTTTATAATTATGAATCCTAATTATATATAATGTGTACTAATGTTACGAATGTATGTGGTGAGTGCAGGTTGTACAGAATTATGGATCAACATCATGAAGGGCAACTGATTGAAGATCGAGTTAAAGAGACATGGATTGTACGAAATGGGTGGTCATGTAATCTGTATTAGTATATTATAATGTAATTCTTTTAAAGAAGTTGTATTTAAATGATTTTCAAGTATAAGGAACATCTTAAGAAAGAAATTTTATGGTACGTATTTCCGCTGCGTCTTTTCGGTTAAAACGTGTTAGGGTGTTACAAATTCACTTTAGTTTGTCATTTAATTCTCAGTCAAAACTGTTGACTCGTCTGTTTCAAATGCTGAAGTGAATCTGCTCTGTCACTAAATTCTGGGAAGCTTATGTCGCGTGTGCGCCAGTTTAGCTCACTTTCATGCGCGTGCAGGTCTGCACCACCCATGCGCGCGTGCGCCACATCACCAGTGAACCTATACGTTCATGCCAAACAGTCGCACCGTATTGGCTCACTTTGGTGAGCCACGCGCGTCACATAAGTGTTCATGCGCCATTGCGCGCAGACCAGCTGTACTCGTGCGCCCGCCTGCCATGTCTTTCGCCAAGGCTGACCTGCCACCTGGAGCTTGCAGTCTCTGTGCTTCACCACAAGTGCAAAGTGTGCCATCAAATCGCCACATTGCGCCCATCGCCCACGCCACGCGCGTGTGTACGAGTTAGGGTTTCGCGAGTACACTAGTGTATGCTTCCATGAAACAATAAGAAAGGAATGTTCCCACTTAAATACCTCTTTAAGTTTCATCTCTCCTCCTGTGTGGGACAAGGTGCCACTTTCCCATTATTTCAGCATTCAATGTTTCAAACACCAAACTTTGAGCATCAATATCTCATTCATCTTAGCTCCGTTTTGGACGCGGTTTAGTTCATTGCGAAGATCTTCCAACATAGAACACAAACCCACAAATAAATATATGAAATCCCCTTCGTTTCTTATTGACGTGTGCGTATATATACATAATATTGCAATGAAATTACACACGATTTGGTTTTAAATTTATAAAAATGATTATTACTTTAACATCAAAACACACACGAAAGAGGCAAGTGTACCCCGTCATATATGTAGTAAAGTATCGGTAAGAACCAAGTATCGATCCAAGGAAATGGGCGGAGAAATAATACTAGACCTTTGTCACTAAACTACCGGTAAAAACATAAGTTGTTTGATTTTAATTAAACTAAAGTAAGCGTAAACAAATACTTCTAAAACATAGTAGAAAATATATAAATAGCCTTGCTTAATAAACAACCACAGCATGTCAACTAAGTCAGTTTTGGCACTAGAAGCATTTGATCAATTCTCCAATTTCAAGACAATTAGTATCCCTTTCGGGAATCCTAACATGACAATCATTCGGAAAGTTAAAACGATAAACACACTTTAACCACCTAAAATTGTTCTTTAACGTGCAATTGATAAATGTCTATGAAAATCTCTTAAAAATAAGTTAGTCATCCGTTAGGAGTTTTCTAACCTCACTTAACAAGGAAAGCAACACCGATAAACACAATGCAACCACCGAGACAAGCATAAACTAGATTAAATCACAACCGAGTTCATTTTACAAATCTTACACATAAATTCACATAGATAGCAATTTTGGCCTAAACTACTAACTAAGCTAACAAATCATGGCAAGAATTTATAACGACACCATTTAACCCGTTAAGGTCCTTACGTGACGGCAAGCTTTCTTGATTAACAATAATTACATTTTATTAAATCACTAACCATTTCTAGTATCATGATGCACACATTTTAACCAAGCTAAACAAGTTAACCAAGTTTAAAGTTTACTAATACAAGATTAATTAAGCTTCATTTTTCAACTATCTTAACTAACCAAATACCAATCATCCAACACAATTACTTATAATCAAGAAATCAATATCAATAACAAGGTTGCAAACTAATCATCAAAGATTAACATAGAAAATACTTCCAAATGTCATTACAAACAAAGATTAACATACTAATGGCTATAATCAAGCAAGGGAATGTTGTGTTTTTGCCCAAAGGATACAATAATACATAAACATTAACCTAAATGCTTGAAAGATTAACAAAATCATGGAAAGATTAGAAAACCAAACCATAAACAAGCATAAGATTAAGAATATGGAAGATAACAAAGCTAATCGGCACGATGTGGCTTGAATCCGGGTGAAAGCAGAAGCCTCCGGAGCCTGAAAATCGCCAGAATCGCTTCCAAAATGTCCAGAGTTACGAGCAGAATGTTTCTGCAGGTTTTTATATAATTTCAATATCGCACGGTCGTGCGTCCGGTTGCACGACCGTTCACTTTATGCATTATTGGAGGTATGGTGCACCATACTGCATGACGTCATCAGATCTTGACCAGTCGTAGGTCTCGCACGGTCGTTCTTCCAAAGGCACGACCGTTCACTTCCGGGATCCGGTTACACGAACAGCTGCACAGGTCGTTCAGTTCCAGGGTTTGGCTGGTCGTCGCATCTGCACGGGGTGCAATCAGACGCACGACCGTGCGTCACCGGGATTGCCTTGCACACCAAGTCTCACCCTCGTTCATTGCCGGACTGGACTGCATTAGTCGGAGATGCACGGTCGTGCATTAGGTCGCACGACCGTTCCATTCGCCCAGGTCAGAATTCTAACAGAAGGTTCGCAGCTTCGTCGTTTCGTCCGGAAAGTCCTCGTTTTTGCTATCATCTTGTCTGGTATGCTGTTTTAGGCCTGTAAACAAAAGTATACATTATTAAGTATCCGAATGACGGTTTTACGGCCGAAAACGCATAAAATGGGGATAAAATGGGGGACTAAAATATGTGTAAATTAGCGAATATCACTTATACTTATTTCTAGTCCAGAATTAGGAAAAATGCATTTCCTATATTTGTGAAAATTGCCATTTTCATAAAATTTCCAACAATCATCAATCACCGTTCAGTGTTATAACTATAACAGCTACCGTACCGCCTCCAATCATCGTTCCCATCTTCACTCATTTCCGATCATCTCCAATCACCTCTGATCACCTTTCACGACATCGTTCTTCTCCACTGCAACTGGTAAACCGAACCTCCATGTACATTATCATCATCACCTTAACCTCAGAACACCACCTTTCACCTCTACTGTACCCATAACCAACCTGCAACCACACTACTTTCGACCATCACCTTCGCATACAACCGTTTACCATCAACCATCGTACACCACTGCGTCCACTCACCATGATCACCCTCGATAACATCACCAATCTGCTACATCATCACATCGCACAGATCCACCCGATCACCGAACCACCACCTCCATATCGTTCATCATCACCCACCATTTCCACCATCGTCCTCCATACGAACCACCATCAAAACCACTACATCACATTGTTTGAGTGATGGATATCCGTGGTATAATATTTTTTTTTGAACCCGGTTCATATATGTATATATTTATTTCTTACAAAGATTAGTCAAAACACTTTTGACAAATATGTATACATATATATACGTTAGTTAAATATACTTTAACTAGTAAAATATATATATATACATTTTTAGGCAACGGAAGCATAGGTAACACAATGTATATATAGTATGAACACTTTTTATACCAAGAGTATCCGCAATGGAACAAGATCACCGACATGCAAACACAAAATAAAAACACCAACCATAGGAGGTTTAGATATACCTTCAGTTAGTAAATAACCGGTTGAGACACCGAAGTTCAACGAACGAGTGCTAGTGATACGAACTAACGAAACACGAGAATGAACCCGTGTAGCGGTGGCGGTGGCCGACGGCGAGCGGCGGCAGCAGCGGGACCGGTGGCGGTGGCCGGCGGCGAGTGGCGGGACCGGTGGCGGTGGCCAGCGGCGAGCGGCGGGACCGGTGGCGATGGCGGCGGATGGTTATGGGTGTTCCTTTTGAGAGCCCTTTTTAGTTCTTGCAACAACAACCTTATGCAAGACCCAAACTCATTTAAATAGTAGATGGTGGCTCATGCATGTTTGCCAAGTGGCGGACATCCATAATGCATGTGCGACAAGTGGCCAGGGTTTTGCATGTGCGACAAGTGGCGATGCAAGAGTGCATGCGCGACAAGTGGCGTAGCACAGATGCATGCATGACAAGTGGCGAGAGGAGCGTTCTTATCTCACCCGGTCCATGTACCTGTCTCTCAGTTAATACTCGCAATAAGTTCATAATTACCAGTTAAACCAGTTAAGTGGATTTTTGTTCGTTGCCCACGGTGTAACTCTTACGGGTCAAGACCCGGTCGGTAGCGTTGAGTTATCGAACCGGACATAAATATCCAACAACTCCCATTTTGACGGTCTCTGATAAGATCTCAACGCACAGCGGTACTCTAGCTACACATAGCTGCCCCCAACAGGTCATGACATTTTAAAGTCACTAACCAAGGTATCTTCCCCTCAGCAACTGCTTGCTACTTGAAGACAGTAGACTTATAGCAATCATTATCATCTATCATTTCTGAAAAAGACATCAATTGAACAATGAGATATGGATCAGATTCAATCTCATATGGTGTTCAATCATTATCGTTCTCGTTCAAGAATCAAAGTGGTCCAATTAAACACATAGTAAGTTTGGGTAAGGCCTTACACTTCACAAGTTTGAATCAACGAGGGCGCCCTGATGTCTAGCTGTTACATATAATGTAAGAGTACAGAATCCCATTTTGACTACATACAACTCCCACTGAACTTCATAACTACTCCCAACCAATGCCTTTATAACTGGCAGTTATGCGACAGCGCTTGACACTGATCAAAGAATAGTCTGTAGTAAACGAAAGTTCTAGTATGTATCTCAGGTCAGAGGATACTAAATGAGTATGCCTAAATCAAACCATCTTATGACTAAGATCCATGAAGATGATTTGATGCGAGTTACATCCAGATTCATTCACAATGAGGCCTGTGAATTTGGAAGTCAACTCCTTGAGTCCAAAGTTAGAATGGTCTTAATTCAGAGTCGTTCCCGTGAGTCTGACCAACTACGGATAATTTAGAATATAAGATTCATGGATTAAACGTATCAAATTCAAATACAGTTGTAGGATTCAAGAATTGCATTTAACTAGTAAACCAAAATGAATACAAGAGTACAACTGTTTGATGTTCGTACATCCTGTTGGGTCCCGTTGCACAGGATCTGATTGTAAGGAACAAGATGAATCGACTTCGTCTAATGTGCGGAAATCCATTATGACGAATCACAGATTTGTTCAACACAGAATTCAACGTTTAATCACTTGTCTGTTCTTTCTATTCAATGTTCTGAAAGTACACAGATCCGGTAGAAATACAGACGTATCCGTGCGAGTCAAAAGTTCTAAAACAGTTGCCCGGATCAGATATATATAGACATCCTCAGGAAACTACTAAGTGTTGTCCGCGCGGATAGCTATCCGTGCGGATAGGTGTTTTCCGTGCGGATAACCATCCGGACGAGTTTATCCGTGCAGATAGGTGTTGTCCGTGCGGATAACCATCCGGTCGAGTAACCATGTTCGGACCAACACTTTTACATTCAGAACCTACTCCTGAGTTGTCATACTATCTACATACATACATACAGTTTACAAAAACACAGAATACATATTATGACTACATGCTGACGGAAGCTACAGACGTATGCACTAACAGACTCCCCCTCGGATGTAGCTGTAGTTCCTTCCAGCATAGTCTTCAATTCCTCCTGCTGCGTCTTCGTTCACGAGCTTTCTCCCTTCTTTTCTCAGCCTTTTCCTCCAACATTCTTCTTCGTTTATATCTTCCTTCAGTCAACCACCAATTTCTATAGACAGGATCTCCATCACGCTTCCGATCCCACTTAGGAATTTTGTTTTCTTCAGATTCAATTGGTGTTTGATCTGTTGGAGGTACAATCCCCAATTTACGTCTTCCCATCTTAGCAGCATGCTCAGCAATCTTTTTGGAACGTTGTTCACGCTTGTATCTTTTCAAGAACTCGTCAATCTCCAGATCTCTCCATTTTGTCTTCCAGTATCTTCCAGAATTGATGTCTTGCACAAAACAAACATCCACAATTGTTTGATATTGCATTGCTTGCTCTCTGTCATGCCTTTCATAGACTATCTTGTTGTAAAACAAGCAATCTATATCCTTTTTCGAACAGTTAACAAGCCACATTGGATCCAGAATACTGATTCTTCGAGATTTTCCCGTGGACTTGTCATACAGAGAGATAACTGCCTCAGCCGTAGTTTCGTTGTACAACCATCCTTGAAATAAATCATGGAAGTCTTGCTCAATGGCTCTAAGAGGCATATTCTTCAGACATCTTGGCGGCTTCACATCCAAAGTTATATCCTTTTGACCATTCTCTAGAATTGTGACAATCTGCTTCGGATACTGTGGTTTCCAATCAGGATAACCATTCTTCGCTTGCAATTTGATGTAATTCCACAAATCTTGATCATGTTGTCTAACTTTTGGACCATAGTAGAATTGCTTGATATTCTTAGTTTTCACCAGCTCATCCACGTCCCACCACGGTAAAGAACTGATATCTGACAAAAATTCGAAGTACTGGACTCCTTCTTCTCTTCTGATAGCATAGACTTTAAGATCTTCAAGATAGCCCCATGATAGAATGTCTCCCCATGAAAGATTTTTGTCATGTGTGAAATACTGAAGAGCTCTAAGAGTTTTTCTTTCTTTGGACATATTTTTAAACCATCTTTTTCGTTCTTCAGCCAGAACTTCTCTGGGAATTGTTTCTAGAATACCTTCAGTGGAAACTTTTTCAACAATTTTTCTTCTGATTTCATCTTCGTTTCTATCTTTGAACATTTCAGCAAAGGAAGGGAATGTTTCATCAATTCCAGAATAATGGAAATCAATTCCATCATCAGATGAATCTGAAGCATCTTCAATAATGACTTCATCATAATGATCAGCTTCATGAGCATATCTTGGTTCAAATATATCTTCAGAAGACTGAGGAATCTCATCTTCAATATCGAATTTAAATTTCCCTTCTTCTAATCCCAACTCTTCCAACATCTCTTCTCTTGACCTTCTAACCTCAATCACTTCCTCATGTTTATCATGTAAGTAAATAACAGTAGGATTCGTGAGGAATACCTGATCTACGTGCTGTTTTTCAGATGTAGAAGTTTCTTGCTGATCATCATCTTCTTGTTCATTGATCTGATCATTCAGAAACTCCTCAATTTTCTGTTCGTCAATAGGATTCTCAACCAGCAATCCCGAAGCACCTTGATCATCATCATCATTTTTCTTATCATCATTATCATCTTTCTTATCATCATCTTTTTTAACAGACTCGTCTTCATCATCTTTATCATCTTCATTCTCTACTTCATCTCCAAACATTTCAACATCAGAATCACTAACTTCTTCTCCACGTGCCTTCTTTGCTTCTTTTCTCCTTCTCATAATTTTCATTCTGTGAACAGCTTCTTTTATGTTGTAAGGCATTGTATAAGCATCACCAACAAGTACAAATTGCTGCGTCTTCCATTCTAGTAGCAGCACTTCTTTCGCCTTTCTCTTCTTTTGTATAGCAGCAACTCTACGAATAACTTCATCAGAATCAATGAGTAGAGAAGACTCACCAACTAACATGTAGTCTTGACCATGTTCATCTTGTTCTTGTTCTTGAATACCTTCATCAACTTGTTCTTCAGCAACTTGTTCTTGAACAACTTCAGCATCAATCATATCAACATCAATTTGACTTGAAGAACCACCAGCTTCCTGAATATCTTCAACAACGCTTTTGTTCTTTTGAATTGCGTCTTCAGCTAGTCTTCTTTCTCTTTCCACTCTTCTTTCCTCAACTCTTCTTACTTCAATTTCATTGAATGCAGCATGAACATCCATTTTCAGATGACTTTCCATAACAGAGTATAACATTCTAAGTTGTTCATCTTTCACCACTTTATCTGCTTTCATAGCTTCCATCTCCAACTTCATTGCTTTCATTTCATTAGATGTAGCTTCACTCATTTCACTGAGAAGCTGATTGAGTGTCTGATTCACATCCTGAAGATTCTTTGTCTTCTCATTTAATGAAGAAATTTCTGCCGTTAGAACTTCAATCACTTTAGAATTATTATCACCATCATCCTTTACTTTCTTCATTTCTTCTTCATGATTGATCAGCACCATTCTAATTTGATCATGAGCCTTCATCAGTTTATTTACTTGCTTCAATAAGATATCACGTTCTTCTTCAGCCTTTACCTTTTCCTTCTCAAGCTCTTTAACCTTCTTTGCCAGAATCTTTACTGCTTCATTATTGAACAAATCATCGTCAAAATTCAAATCTTCTAACGGATCCCCTGATGCTGGTGGAAGATTTCCAAAGAAATCATCTGAACCTTTTGGACGTGAGGATTCTGGAATCTCAATATTTTCTGGTATTGACGGAAATTCTGAAGAAAAGACTCCACCCTCAGTTACTTCAACATAGTCATCGTGACTAGCCTTCTTTTCAGCTTCTGTTTCTTGAGGTTTGGATGATTCAACATGTTGTGTATCTTTACTACCTTGTTCTTTTTGAACTTGAGCTTCACCTTTTCTAGCACGTACACTTCTTGGAATGAATCCAGCTAGAACTGCTTTTCTCTTTCTGATTTGTTTCTTTGGATTGGCAGGATCATAAGTAGAATCTTCTTCATCTGACCCTTTCTGCTTCTTTGAAGGCTTTTTCTTTAATTGAGCTTTTCCTCTACCAAGAGTGGTTGGATCAAGTTCGGATTCTGATATAGAGGTTTCAGAATCATCATCACTTGATATATCTTGAGCAACACCTTCTTGATCCTTTCCTTTGGCTTCTTTAGCTCGAGCACTTGCAGCTTCATCTTCGTTTCTTTTTAGATAGTCTTCAAGTGTTTGTTTCAGCAAATCAGCTCCTTCTTGGATTACTGCTGAAGGTTCCAAAACAACATCATCTCTCAATTGTGGTTCTGCAAAAATAGACATTGAGAATATTATTAGAATAGTATAACAATATAATATCCTAACTTCTTTTATCACTCCCCCTATCACTGTACCCTTGATCACAGTTTTTGAAACTGTTTCTTTTGTGATAACAACTGTTGGGGATGTCTTTGGTGTTCTCTTTCTCTTCCCATCCTTGATACACCACCATTTAGTATCTTTCTTAGCAAACAAGCTCATCCTATCATCTTCATTGCCAGAATCACTATTTTCGTGTCTCCATGCATCATTTTCTGGAGCTACATAGTTTGGTTTAGAAATTCTGCAAATCATTCTTTTTGCTCCTGGATTTGGATTCTTGATCATTCTACTGATTGTGTCTGCTGACATATGCTTCAAACCCAAAATATCATCATTTCTCTTTTCTAGATCTTTAAACTGATCATCTATCAACATTTGAACAAACCGAGGATACATGATGTACCTCCTGCTTCCTTCCCTCGCATTCTCCGTCATATAATCAAAAATCACTTGGTAGATATTGTAAGGTCTGTTCAGAACAAGACAAGCGATGATATTCATGATATAATCCGAAGTTTCATCATATCCACCCTTTCTATGTGACAGCGCATGAATAACACAATGAACCATGAATTTGTAGGCGTGACTGAAACTCGTTTTCAGCATCCTTCCATTCACACTTCCAGCAAAACCCATTCTACACCACAACCCTTTTACAAGTCGTTCAGAAATAATGGTTGGGTCACTATCAGCATCTCCTAAATCCAATACCCTCCTTACATCACTAACTGTTACTTTCATCTCCAAGTCTATATCCTTTCCCTTCTCATGCTTTTTTGATACAGCAGAATAAATTGTTTTATCACTCTCTTCATATCTCGCAGCATTCCAAAATCGTCTAACATGAGATTCATATGCTACAGTTTTATCTGTTAAAGCTTTAGAGATTCTGCTTTCTCTCAAAAATTTCACAATATCTTGAATTACTGTATTTTCAGTAAACTCTTTATCCAACAGACAGTAAATATTTTGAGATTTATCCCAATCCTGCAGAAATTTTTGATTTATTTAAGAAAAATCTTTGAAATCTTCAAAAAAATATTCTAACATTGAAAGGCTTTCTCTATTTTGTGTAGAGATACGAATGGATATCCGACCGGATGATTATCCGTTCGGATTTTCATTTGAATAACATGAATGGTCATCCGTGCGGATTGTCATCCGTGCGGATTGTCATCCGTGCGGATTGCCATTCGTGCGGATTGCTATCCGTTCAGATTGTCATCCGATTCAATGTAAATGCATTTGGTATCCGCACGGATAGGAATCCGGGCCATGAACAGTGTATGTACAAATTTACAAGAAACAAGCACTGAAACGGATTTTCACCCGTTCGGATTGTCATCCGTTGGGTTACTAACCAATTCTCAACACAAGTACAGATGGTATCCGCACGGATAGTATCAAAGAACTGAACGGATGGTAATCCGTTCGGATTGACATCCGCACAGATTGTAATCTATATCAAACCACTGATGAAAAACAATCTATAAACACCAAAAATTTTCTAAGGCAAATCCTAAAATTGAACATATATCTACACAAAGAATAACAACGCGATCAAAACCCTATGTTCAATGTTGTCTAAGACGTCCTAAACACAGTTTAATTTCTCAAAAACTTAACCGACACTCGTACCGTCTAATCATCAGATCTGCAAGATTTAAGCATGTTATAACAAAAATCAAACCGGTAAAACTATAGATCTGAACATTCCGATCAAAACCCTATGATTATTTCTCATCAAAACTGACTAACACAATCTAGATCTAAGTCAAAAGTTGCGATAGAAACGATACCCTAAAAACAGTTATCAAACAGCGATTTATAACAGATTTGAGCAAGAGAAACATACCTTTGCCATTGTTAATGTTGTGCAAACCAACGAAAACAAAGATCCGTGCAAAGGAATCCAAAGAGAATAATCAGAAAGTCAAAGTGTGTGTGAGAGAGAAAGAGTTTTGTCCGGGCGAGTAACATTGACTAACTCTTTGACCCTCTATATATAGTATCACAAGACCCGAAATGTTATTCGTGCGGATTGTCATCCGTGTGGATTGCCATCCGTGCGGATTGCTATCCGTCCGGATTCTCAACCGAATGAGGCACACATTTACTTTGACTTTTTGACCTTTTGACTTTTCTCAAATTTTATCAGATTTTAGAAATCCACTTAAGTATCTCGGTCCAAATTAATGACCCTAGGTACTTAATTTGTCGACCAAGTCCAACTTAATGACCTTGGTTGACCTGAAGCAAAACATACTGACTTTTAAACTTTTCAATTTTCAAACATATTTCTGAAAATTACAAGTGTCAACTTAATGAACTTGTTTTTGACTTTTCAATTACAGATTAGTCATGATTAGCTCCAAACTCATCTTCCAGCCCAGAAACTTCCTGCATCTGCTTTCAACTTTCGAATCCGAAGATCAACTCTCCACTTTGGTTTGTCAGAAAAATAAACCAGAAATGAAAAATCTTTTTGTATTTTGAATAAAGTTTCTATGCTAGAAATGAAATACAGAACTAAAATTTGCAGAAAATTACATATTTTTGGTGAGCGTGTTAGGGAATCATATCAGCTGCCGACAAATTACAAATACCGTTAAGCTTTATATTACATATTCAGAATTAAACAATTCACTTAGATTGTCGATATACTGATCCTTTTAAATTCCCACACAAATTTCAATCTGTTCAGGATACGGATTAAGTGTTTTAGAGACTTAAACTTATACATGTGTCCCACCTCTTGAATATACTCCCGTATCCAGATCCCAATATTCAGTCTTACAGGTGAGTATAACACAAATGATATCTGTAAGGGGTGAATAAATTATGAAGAATCATGAGAGCTCAGGTCAGAACTACCGTTCAGCAGAGAGATCATGACTCAACTTTTGGGTGTGTCCCCTTTAGAGGATCTTTTTTACAACAGCATTGCTAAGCAATTTTATTGTCTTATCATATATGCTGAGGGTGATGCTATGTTTCAAGCATTTGCAGAAAGTATTATTCGGGGACTAGGTCAGAACTACCGTTCAGCAGAAGTCCTGGAATAATACCCCAGATATCACTGAGTATAAAGACCTAGTATATCAGAAAGAGGGGTCTTTCAAACGAGATTTCAGGGGTTACCTATATATCCAAGTAGTGTTTCCCACGAAATAAGCAAGTAAAGATTTTAGGTTTATATCCCGAACAAACCTACTAAATGTGTAAAAACCTATCGGCACATCATCAGTGAGACTGTTTAACGCATTTAAACTTTCCATTTCTTTAGCGTACTGTAACCGTCTAGCTGATGTACTATCATTTTCCCTTTTTACACAAACTCTTTTTGAAATTTTATCATGTTTTTGGGTTTTTGAATTTCCTAATGTTTTTGGATTTTCGAAATTTTTATTGTTTTTGTATTTTCTAAAATTAAAACTACTATCTCCCCCTAAAGACCAAAACAAGTAAAAATTCGACAAACCATTGCAGGTTGTTTTTCAACATCATCTACAGTGGTACCTTCATCAACGCCAACGATTTCCTCCGCATCCGATAGTAACTTCATACCATTAAGTTTCAAAAGATATTGAAAACGTGTTTTGTCAAATGCTTTGGTATCTAAGTCAGCTTTTTGTTCATCGGTGTGGATTTTCTCTATTCGTATCAACTTCTTCTCGAAACAGTCTCGGATGAAGTGATGACGAATTTCAATGTGTTTCGTTTTAGCGTGATGAACAGGATTTTTTGTTATGTTTATAGCTGCCTCATTATCAACAAAGATAGGGGAGTTAAGAAATTGCAAACCGTAGTCTCGCAGCTGTTGCTGGATCCACAAAATCTGAGAGCAGCAGCTGCTAGCAGATACATATTCAGCTTCACAAGTGGATAAAGTGACAGAGGTCTGCTTCTTGCATTGCCAGGTGACCAATCGTGGTCCGAAAAACTGGCACCCCGCTGTTGTTGATTTAGCGTTCACTTTGCAGCATCCGAAATCAGAATCAGAATATCCTTCGAGCGTGAAATTGCCGACTTTTGGATACCACAACCCCAGAGATGGAGTTCCTTTCAGGTAGCGTAGAATCCGTTTCACAATTACCATATGCGAAGCTCTAGGATTTGACTGAAATCGAGCCGTGAGGCAGGTTGGATACATAATATCTGGTCTTGATGCCGTCAAGTACATTAACGAACCGATCATGGAGCGATACAATGTTTCATCTACCTTCTCTCCGGTGAGATCAGGATTTATCCCATGGTTCGTCGCTAATGGGGTGGACATGGGTGACATTCCTGACATCCCGAATTTCTCCAGAACATCATGAACGTATTTCGTTTGATGTATGAAAGTTCCCTCGGGAATTTGATCAACTTGAAGTCCCAAGAAGAACTTCATCTCACCCATTGATGACATTTCAAACTTCTGCTTCATTACTTTTTCAAAATCTTTGCAGAGTTGTTCATTTGTAGACCCGAAAATTATGTCGTCCACGTAAATTTGGACTATCAGAAGATGCCCGTCGACTTCTTTTGTGAACAGAGTGGCGTCTATCTTTCCTCGGATGAAGTTGTTGGCTAACAGATGTTGAGACAAGGTCTCATACCAGGCTCTCGGGGCCTGATGTAAGCCGTATAACGCCTTATCCAAGAGATAAACTTTATCTTTGTGAATTGGGTCGGTGAAGTCCGGTGGCTGTCTGACATATACCTCCTCTTTCACCTTGCCATAGAGAAACGCCGACTTCACATCTAGCTAAAAAACTTTAAATCCTTTCCATGATGCAAATGCTAGGAAGATTCTGATTGCTTCAAGTCTTGCAACAGGGGCATATACTTCAGTGAAATCTCTCCCCTCCTGCTGACTGAAGCCTTGGACAACGAGTCGAGCTTTGTTTCGAATAATAACTCCTCGATCATCCCTCTTGCATTTAAACACCCATTTGGTATTGATCTTCCGGTGACCATCGGGCAAATCCACTAGCTTCCACACACCTAACTTCTCGAATTGGCTTAACTCCTCCTGCATTGCATTTACCCAAGAATCTTCAGTAAGCGCCTCTTTGTAAGTTCTTGGTTCAACCTGCGAGATAAAGCAACTTAATGAGAAATCAGTCTGTAATGGAGCAACTTTTGAATAAAAACACGTAAGTCCTTGGTCGATTTGTCTTCTGGTTCGGACTCCTGATTGCAGCTCTCCAATGATTAGCTCTTCAGGATGATATGACAGAGTTCTTGGCATTACCTCACCTGAAACATCAACCTCACCTTCCAAATTTGTGACGTTTTGATTAGCAACTTGTTCACTGACTGGAATAGTTTGATTTGAAAATTGGATTAGCTCCCCCTCAGAGTCTGAATCATCACGATCAAATATTGGTATGTTTTCGGATTCTTGATTATCATTCTCTACCGTCTGATTATCCTGAGCAACTTCATTTTGTTGAACATCGTCATGTTCTCCAGCATTGCTTGGACCTGCTTCATCATCATTTGACGTTTGTCGTTTTCGATACATTTCTGCTGGGAATCTTTCATCTGAATCTTCATACTCTCTTAGAATATCCAACTCGTCAAAGAACTCTAGTTCTTCCTCCATGTTGAAGGAATCCCACAAAGTATCATAATTGAAACGCCATGAGTCGCCGGGATTCTGAGGTGGCATTGTATGCCCCTGACATTCAACATTGTATGCTTCAATTATCCGCTTTAAACTTGGAACAAAGACACGTTTTTGTGGACTAGAATAACCCACGAAGATTCCTTCTATGCTCTTTGGACCAAACTTCCCAAAAGGCTCTAAAACGGTGCAGGGAGACCCAAACGGTTCCAGATACTTTAGGTTAGGTTTGCGGAGATTTATCAGCTCAAAACACGTCTTGTTGAATTTCTTTACTATGAGAACCCGGTTGAGAGTATAACAAGCGGCTGACACAGCTTCTGCCCAGAAGTTGATAGGTAACTTTGAATCAGCAAGCATTGTTCTGGCCGTTTCAATTAGTGTCCTGTTCTTTCGTTCTGCTACTCCATTTTGTTGTGGAGTATAAGGAGCACTAAATTCATGTAATATTCCTTTCTCGTCACAAAATTCTTCCATTCGGTTGTTCTTGAACTCTGTACCGTTGTCACTTCTGATTCTTCTGATACGAGCTTGGTACAAATTTTCTATTTTTCTGAACAACGCCTTCAAACTTTCAAAAGTCTCATCTTTAGTCTTCAAGAATGATACCCACGAAAATCTGGAGTAATCATCAGTAACCACAAGACAGTAAAGTTCTCCTGTAATACTTTTGACATTCACAGGACCAAACAAATCCATGTGAAGTCTCTCCAGAGGTCTTGAGACTGAATTGACTTGCTTTTTAGGGTGTGACTTTTTCTTTTGATTTCCTTTGATGCAGCTAATGCACTCCCCTTCCAGGTGAAAACCTTTAATGTGAACGCCTAGAACTAAATCATTATGCACCAGATGATTCATTTTTCGTAGGTGAATATGACCCATTTTGCGATGCCACAACTGTGATTCTTTCTCTGTTGCTCTGGACACAAAACAATAAGCCTGACCCGTTGTTGTAGTTGCAACACTCATGTCCAATACATACAGATCATTGACTCTTGGAGCCCTCATAATAATCCATTCTTCAGGGATAACAAATCCTGGCTTCAATATCAAACATTCTTTGTCTGTGAAGTGAGTAGTATACATCCTGTCACAAATCTGCGAGATACTTAGCAGATTATTTTCCAGCTCAGCAATGTAGTTAACTCTTTCAAACGTGACAATCCCATTGGATAACGTTCCTTCACCAACAATTCTACCACCTTGGTTACCTGCGAACCCTACATAACCTCCATTGAAATTTCTAACATCATACAGCACCGCTGTCTTTCCTGTCATGTGCCGAGAAGCTCCACTATCCATAATCCAACGTGAAACGGATCTCGGAAGCTCCTGCACATATCAAAAACATTTAATGAGATTTTGATGCTACCCAAGCCTCTTTTGACTCGGGTAACTTGACATTAATGTGAGTTTTTGTAGTGTAAAGTGGCGGAAAGTTTTCATCATTCATTTTTAAGCTTTCAGCAGACCCAACCTCAATCTCTTTGAATAAGAAAAATTCGTCTTTTTGAGGTTGACCAGATGGTTGGTCTTTCTTCACCACATACTTCTTTTCAGAAGTCGATTTTTGTTTCTCATATAAATCCAAAGGTACATACATCTTCTTGGCTGAGGATGATGATTTTTTAGTCTCAGACACCTTTGGTTTTGGAGAATTTTCTTTCTTGTCAACAGTTTTAGGCTTCCATGTTTGTTGAGGTGATGCAACCCGTTTGTAAAATTTGTCATTTTTAGTTACCAAATTCTTAACAGGTTCAGTTTTGATCTTGGAGTTATCATTTTTGTAAAAAAAATTCTCAACAACCAATGGAGCTTTTCCCTTCACAACATCTTTCTTGATTGAATTCAGCACAACTTCAGTCTTAGGCTTCAGGTTGGTACATTTACGTGCAATATGTCCAACTTGATTACATTTGAAGCATGTTCAGGTGTCAACTACCCTACTTGTGCCTTCAGACTGAGGCTGTGAGGCCTTCTTTTCAAAGAACTCTTTGTTTGATTTTGAAAAAATGTCAGATTCCTCATCAGAAAGTGAACTTGAACCATTCACAAACACCTTTTTCTCAATAAATCTCTTGTTCTGAACATTCTTTTTCTGATAATTCTTACCACCCTGATATCCACCCGACCATTTATTTCGGTTGTTGTTAGAGAAACGTGGTGGAACAACAGGTTTCTTATAGTAAGCTTTATCTTTCTCAAAATTCATTTGCTTCTTTGTCTGATTCAAACCTTCTACTTCAGACAAATCAATTTCAACCAATTTGAAAACATTTTTCAATTTGTTCACATTAACATTCTCCAGAGGAAACTCAAAGTCTGAATACAACTTATCAGAACCAGCCATCTTGTACACCACAAGACCCGGTTCATCATCTAAGTTGTTTTTAGATTTTGGTTTCGGAATGTAATTGTTCAGAAAACATTCTTCATCTTCAACTGAATCACTATCCAAAACACTTTCAGCCATGCCTTTAACAATCTCAGTTTGAACACTATCATCAGATGATGATGAAGAAAATGTCACATCAATTGACTCTGGAAGTTTTATCTCATTTGTTTCAACTTCATCATTAACCAACCCTGATTGCTTCTTTGAAAAATTGTTTAGAACTGGTGGCGGAACTTGATGAAACCCGACCCCAGTTCCATCACAGTATACATCTTCGCCAGCTTTGTTTTTCCCAATGGGTTTTGGAACAATGTGTTGCAAAACAAAGCTTGCAGAGTTGTAACTGTTCAGTTTCAAATTAATACGCTCATTCTCAATCTTAGCTTCTTCAAACTGAAGCTTCAATTTCGCAATCTCATCTAGGTGTTGGTTGATTAACTCTTCTTTTACCCTAAGAACCCCTGATAGTTGAAGATTTTCTTTGGTTGTTTTACCATTTCTTTCATCAGAATCTTTAACCGTTCGCTTTAGCTTCTCAAAATTTTCAGAAATTTTACGATTTTCAAGAACCAACTTTTCGTTTTCTTTCCTTATTCTTTTTATGTCATTTTTATCATTTTCAATTTTCTCAGTTAATTCTTTTGATCTATCATTCGAAGCTTTCAGCATTTTGTCACGGTTTAAGATTTGGTCTTCAACACTTTTGACTCTACCAGTCAGTTCTTCAACCTTCTTACCGTTGAGGTAAGTGATTGTACTACAAACTTTGCACTCTTTCATGCAACTTTTGCAGTCATTTTCAGATTTAACTTTCTTACCTGTCTCATGTGTATCATTTGAACTGGCCTTGTTTTTGGACTCAGTTCCAGAACTAGAAACTACCTCAAGTTCTTTTGCAGCAAGAACTTTTTCAGCCATCTTCCTCAAGTTTTCAGCCGTTAACTCTTGTGATGTATCAATGATCCCATCATCAATTTTCTTTGACTGTGACTTCTGTTCTGCTTCTTTGACTTTTTCTTCTTTCTCTACTACTTTCTCTTCACTACCTCCCCACCATTCTCTTTGCCTGGCTTCTTCTTCTTCGGCAAATTGCTGGATGAGAGCATCAACACTTATGGAATCTGGGTCAACTGCAATGTTTCCTTGTGGATCAAGATAACATTCTCTGTCGGCATCCCATCTCTTTGCTCTTTTAGCTTCTTTGTATGTGTTATAGATTCTGCTCATCCTGGTTTGGGCTTTCATTCTTCGATTGACAAACTTTTCTTCTTCTGTTCTGTTGTCTTTAAAAGGAACAATCTTCGCCACAAATGCATAACCCACCGCATCTTCCTCTGGTAACAATTCGCTCCAATCATAACCTTCATCATCATGAATCACAGCAAGAGCTCTCGATTTTTCTTTGGGGGTGTCCTCAAGCTGCTTCATTCTGGGCGGTTCTGATTTATTCTGATGATAAATCACTCTCTTGTAGTAATCTTCTTTGAACGGGTTATCAGAATCATCAGCATAAGCATTCCGGCACTCTCTTTTGAAATGACCTTTCTGTTTACATTTGAAACAGGTCACCTTTGACTTGTCAAAGCCTAACTTGGTAGATGGTCCACCAATAGACTTTCTTCCAGTAATCTCCATAAATCGCTGTGCCCTACGAACTGCACTGGCCATACACCACCTTATGTCGATCAATTCCATCTCCTCGGGATCAATCTGATCGTAGTCTTCTTTTGTTAGGTTGGTGTTGCCTATCTTTCCAGCTACAAGACTCTCATACGACTCTAGCACAGAAGCTAAGAAAACCATCTGCTGCTTTGCGGATTCTTCACTGAAATTTTGATCATTCTTTAAATCCACAGCAATGTTGCATTGAAACACGTTCTTTGGGACAGATTGTTGTTGACTTGAAGAATTTGAAGATGATCCCTGGCTTGGAGCATTGGATGAAAATCCTCCATGAAAACCACTGTTTGAACTTGAACTTTCTTTACTTGAATTCTCAGCAGAAAAAGCTGTCTTTGGAGAAACATTCTTGGGAATCATACTCTTTGGATAGTACAGCTCCATATTTTGTTGATATGACGAATGATTTACTTTGTGTGTTTTCTTTATCTCCAACTCGTGACTCTCTAGTCTTTCAATCAGCAAATCAACAGTAAGATCCTCAGATTTGATCGTATTCTTCAACATCAAGGCATAGTACTGCCAATCCATCTCATCTGGCAACGAATCGAACAATTTGTCGACTAACTCCTCTTGAGAATAGATAATTCCATGTCTCGCCAATTCCAACTTCAAGTGCCCAAACCTCTCAATCATCTTACAAACTGATTCATTTTTTAAACAACCAAATAAATCAAACTCTTTTCTCAACAGTTTCTTTTTGTTTTTCACTATTTTAGCACTTCCTACACACTTTACTTTTAACTTTTCCCATAGATCTTTTGCGTTTGTGTATTCAATTAGTGAAATAATGTCGTCTCTTACGGACTGATGAATCAAGGCTACGCACTTTTGTTCAGCGACAAAGTTTTCTATATCTTCAGTCTCTGTCAGATTCTCACAATCTTGTCTACCATTGTTGAAACCGTTCTTTAAGCTTTTCCAGCTCGGATACGCGAATGCTTTCAGCCACTCATCAAATCTTTTTGCCCACCGATTATACTCTTCGATCGCCATTAACTTTGGTGGTTTGTTATATGTACCATATGCACTTTCAACGCTTAAGGCATCGGACAGAGTTTTCTTCGGGTTCGGATTGTTATCATTTGTATGGTTGGAAGTATCGTCTCCGGAGTTACCCGCGAAAGCATACATATCACTGAAGGGATTCATGAATTCTTCCATTTTTAAGTACCTGAAACAATTTTCAAACACTTAGACAATTTTACAAGTTCTAAAAATTTGAAACAGCAACAGTTGAAACGGATGGTGATCCGTTCGAGTAGTAATCCGGACAAGTGACAAAAGCTATCCGCTCGGATTGTCGTTCGTACGAGTGACAAACTTTGACTTTGACTTTTCAGGTTATCCGCACGGATTATAATCCGTGCGAGTAACAATGATGATGTCAGCAAATTGTCAGCAATCAACTAGCAGTTACTAACTAATCCAATCCGTTCGGACAGCTGTCCGAGCGAGTGGATGTCGTCAGCAGATATGAACAGCTAAACATGGTTTTTGATGAATTTGATCTAGTTTTAGGTTGAATCTGATTATGAAACTTAGTAGGATTATACTTTGAATGATTGCGAATCAAATGATATCGATTTTATCAAATTTTAACCGTAGATTCTTGTTCAATTTTAAGTTTTTCTGATTTTATGGTGACAAACGAAGAACTATTGCAAGAAATGAGTAGAAGTAGAAGAAATATGTCAAATTTCCGGTGAAATTTGACTCAAATCGGCAAAAGAGGCTCGAATTCCGGTGAATTCAGTGTCGTTGATCTCGATTCAGCTCCCCGGATGCTCTGATACCACTTGTTGGGTCCCGTTGCATAGGATCTGATTGTAAGGAACAAGATGAATCGACTTCGTCTAATGTGCGGAATCCATTATGACGAATCACAGATTTGTTCAACACAGAATTCAACGTTTAATCACTTGTCTGTTCTTTCTATTCAATGTTCTGAAAGTACACAGATCCGGTAGAAATACAGACGTATCCGTGCGAGTCAAAAGTTCTAAAACAGTTGCCCGGATCAGATATATATAGACATCCTCAGGAAACTACTAAGTGTTGTCCTCGCGGATAGCTATCCGTGCGGATAGGTGTTTTCCGTGCGGATAACCATCCGGACGAGTTTATCCGTGCAGATAGGTGTTGTCCGTGCGGATAACCATCCGGTCGAGTAACCATGTTCGGACCAACACTTTTACATTCAGAACCTACTCCTGAGTTGTCATACTATCTACATACATACATACATACAGTTTATAAAAACACAGAATACATATTATGACTACATGCTGACGGAAGCTACAGATGTATGCACTAACACATCCAATTACTAAATCAAAACATATCAATAGCTAATCTAAGCCCAATAGCGTCCATGTGACGGTCATGTTTTTCTTGAGTCATTGGCTTAGTAAACGGGTCAGCTAGGTTTTGATATGTGTCAATTTTGCTTATAACGATGTCCCACGTTCCACAATCTCACGTATGTAGTGAAACTTTCTCAAAATGTGCTTGGCTTTGTGATGTGATCTAGACTCCTTGGCGTGAGTAATAGCACCTGTGTTATCACAAAATATATGGATGGGTTTCATGATACTTGGAACCACATTGAGATCGGTTATGAACTTCTTCATCCAAGCAGCTTCCTTTGCGGCATTCGATGCGGAAATGTACTCAGATTCCATGGTGGAATCAGCCACAACACTCTGCTTAGAGCTTTTCCATGAGACAGCTCCTCCATTGAGAGTGAACACGAAACCCGTGTGTGAGCGAGAGGTATCTCGATCAGTTTGAAAACTAGCATCAGTGTAACATTTTACAGTGAGCTCCTCATCGACTCCTCCAAATATCAAGAACATATATTTTGTCCTTCTCAAGTACTTAAGGATGTTCTTAATTCCAGTCCAGTGAGCAATCCCAGGGCTCTACTTGTAATGGCTAGTCATGCTCAAAGCATACGAGATGTCCGGCCGAGTACATACCATAGCATACATGATAGAACCAATCGCGGAAGCATATGGAACTGCTTCCATATGCTTTATCTCACGGTCCTCAGAGGGAGCTTGTGATTTGTCCAAGACTGTTCCTTTAGTCATTGGAACACCTCCTTTCTTGGAGTTTTCCATCTTGAAGCGTCTTATTACTTGATCTGTGTATGTGCTCTGAGTTAGCCCAAGAAGTCGCTTAGATTTATTCCTATAGATCTTGATTCCCAGAATGTAAGTGGCTTCTCCAATATCCTTCATTGCGAAACAAGATCCCAACCAATGTTTAACTTCCTTAAGCATGGGGATGTTGTTTCCAATGATCAATATATCATCTACATACAAGATGAGAAATGATATAGCACTCCCACTAGCCTTTCTGTAAACACAAGGTTCATCTTCGTTCTTGACAAAACCAAACTCTTTGACTTTCTGGTCAAAACGAAGATTCCAGCTCCGAGACGCTTGCTTTAGTCCATAAATGGACTTGTTTAGCTTACATACCATATTAGGATGTTTTGGATCGATAAAACCGTCAGGTTGAACCATATAAACATCTTTAGAAAGATGTCCATTTAGAAAGGCGGTTTTAACATCCATTTGCCAAATTTCGTAATCATAGTATGCAGCTATGGCAAGTAATATCCTGATCGATTTGATCATAGCAACGGGCGAGAAGGTTTCATCATAGTCAACACCTTGAGTTTGAGTGAAACCTTTCGCTACTAGCTGTGCTTTATAGGTTTATATATTTCCATGCATGTCGGTTTTTCTCTTGAAAACCCATTTGCTCCCTACTGCCCAAGATTCAGGGGGTAGCTCAACCAAGTCCCAGACTTGATTGTCACGCGTGGATTGCATCTCGGATTCCATGGCCTCAAGCCATTTCGCAGAATCTGGATTAGAAATAGCATATTTGTAACTAGTATGCTCGTCATCAGACTCGGCTACTGTCAGGACTTCAGAACCCTCAACATGCCAAAGGTATCTATCGGGCTCTCTATGAGTCTTGATGCTCCTACGAAGGCTTGTGTTCAAGTCTGATTCAGTATCAACAATTTGTTGTGGTTCAGACGTTCCGACCTCTTCAACGGTTGTTTATAGTCCTTAAACTTCTTCAAGATCCACTAAGTTACTTCCAATTCTTCGACTAAGAAGTTCATCTTCAAGGAATCTTTTAGCCTTCCTTTTGATGGAAATCGTATTTGCATCAGGATGGTAGAAGTAATGACCGCTTTGGTTATAGTATCTGACGAAAACTACCTTTTCGCCACTTGTGATGTAAGCATCACACCCCCGTACTCTTAGGTAACTCAAATTCGGCTTATGCCCATGCCATATCTCATATGGAGTTTCGTTTACCTTTTTGGTCGACGCTAGATTTACAAGTCGAGCAGCAGTCATAAGAGCAAAACCCCAAAAGGAGTGAGGCAAATTTGCTCTACACATCATCGATCGAATAATATTTAGTAGGATTCGATTTCTCCTTTCACACACGCCATTAAGTTGGGGTGTGCCTGGTGGAGTGGGTTGTGAAACTATTCCATGTTCCTTTAGATGATCGAGAAATTCTAAGCTGAGGTATTCACCGCCTCGATCTGAGCGAAGCATTTTAGTCTTTCTATTAAGTTGGTTTTCAACTTCTTTCTGAAACTCTTTGAACCTTTCAAAGGTTTCATGCTTATGCTTCATGAGATAGACATAAGTATATTGACTATAGTCGTCGATGAACGTAACGTAGTATCTCTCGTGATTCCTAGTCATGGTTCTAAAAGGACCACATATATCTGAGTGTATGAGTCCTAGTAGATCACTAGCTCGTTCACCAACATGGATGAAGGGATCCTTGGTGAGTTTGCCAGCTAAGCATGACTCGCAATCATCAAATGAGTCCGCTCCAGTGGGTTCAAGAATCCCCTCAGGTTGGAGCCATTTTATGAGTGCCTTGCTTGTGTGGCCAAGTCTACAATGCCATAGGAATGAATCACTAGTACCATTTTTTGATGTTTAGAAAGGTGATATTTGTTACTGCTAGGTTGAACATCAATTTCATAGATACTGTTTCGAGGTTTAGCCTCAAAATAGTAAATACCATTTAGATAAGCATAGATAGCAACACCATTAAAAACATATCTAAATCCTTGTTCAAAAAGAAACGAAACTGAAATGATGTTCCTAGTCAAACCAGGTGCAAAAAGACAATTATTTAAAACAACAACAAGACCAGAAGGACATGTAAGATTAAATGTGAAAGTTGCAAGAACTGGGACTCTCTTTCCATCGCCAACGATGAGGTCCATGTCTCCCGGCTTCAGTTTCTTCCACTTCTCAGGCTCCTACAAGACATTAATGATGTGATAACCACACCCTGTATCAAATACCCATGTGTTGCTGGAAACAGTGAAAAGCTCAATAACATATATTAGAATACCTGAAGAAGTGCCTTCTCCATTAGCCTTTTTCAATTTGAGCTTGGCAAGATACTTGGGGCAGTTACGTTTCCAGTGCCCCATCTTGTTATACTCATAGCATTGCCGCTCTTCTGGAAGAGGGGTTGTCACAGCTTGTTTGCTCTTGTTGGTGGCAGGTTTGGCAGCAACAGGAGCCTTTCCTTTGCTCTTGCTGTTATAATTTTTCTTTGTTTTGGGTTTCTTAACACCACCAGACCGAACCATTAACACTTGGTTTACTTTGTTGGAAATGTTCTTCTCTGCCGTTTTAAGCATCCCATGTAGCTCTGGCACTGTCTTTACCCAGTCATTCATGTTAAAGTTCATAACAAATTGATCAAAGTGACTGGAAAGAGAGTTGAGAATGAAGTCAACAGCCATCTCATCTTGGAGAGGATAACCAAGTTTGTTTAATTGGTCGATGTAGCCTTTCATCTTGAGGACATGAGCACTAACTGAGGAACCCTCTTGCATTCTACAGCTTATGAGCTGATTCATGGTGTCATAGCGCTCCTGATGGGCTTGTTTCTGAAACATGCCTTTGAGTTGTTTAATCATGTCGAAGGCATTCTTGTCTTCCATATCTTCTGAAGATCTGGAGACATGGTGGCTTCCATGAGGCAAGCAACTTCCATGGCATATTCTCTATGTTTGTCGAAAGCCTTCTTCGCAACCACAGTATTGTTCTTGGGTGAGATCGGGATCGGGGTTTCCAAAACGTAAATCTTTTTTGCCATTTTGAGAAGGGATTCTCAAGTTGCGGTGCCACTAAAGAAAAGTGGTTTTATTTAGTTTGTCTTTCTCAATTATGGACTTGAGAGCAAAAGAGGAGTTATTTTTAGATGGCATCTGTTAGGTAAAATTATTTAATTAGTATTTTTAATGTATTTTCCTTATTTAGTGAGGTGAGACGATAAGGAGCGAGAATCCGGTTAGAAGCTCTTTCTAAAGACAGTTGTAGCACGCAATATTAGCAAGAGGTTCAAGCGGACTGACAACGATTTTCAATTGTGAGAAAAGCATAACTCTCGGGGTTTATGAGGCTGCGAGGACATCTTTTGTCCTTGCATTGATACCTTTGGCCTCATCTATGCCACTTTTGTTCTCGAGACAGTTGGGGCGCGTAACACGAGAAGAAAAGTAATAGTCGTCCTAAAACGATCACATGTGGAAGGGTCGGATGTGTCGACGGAGCCCTTGCACCTTGGAAGGATAAACTAGACACCAAGTGTCGTGCTATGGCTCCAACACTGGTGGTTCGCATTATTCCCCAAGTGTTACTAGTAGTAGGATAGCATAGACCATTGATTTTAATTTTTACCAAATAGGGTCGTTATAGTCGGTTTTAATTTAGATATTCAATTTGCGACATAACCAAAAAGTCCCTTTCACCTCTTGGGACAATTAGTTTTAGATAACTTATAGAACTAAGTTTGTCGCGACTTGAAATAACCAATTAAAGTTAATAGTGAAGACTATTAAGTTTATGAGTTTTAAATATGCGAGAAAAACATGTTTTAAAACTCTAGTGGTTATAAAAATATGCAAGTTGCTAGAACTTGCTTTTTCTCGATTTCATTTTAAAAAAAAAAAACATTTTTTTAAGAATGCGTTTTGGTATTAAGTTGAAGTGTAATAACATTTATTAAAGGCAACCATGATAGCAAAAATGAATATGTAAATCATATGGGTATGGTTATGATCTTGCTAGAGCCAAGTAGCAAGATCAAAGGGGTCACAGTCACAACACACAAAACAACCACAAGGATGGACTTGAGTGCATCTTGTTCTCTTGAGCGACTCCCACTAACTCCAAGACTCCTCTTGGCATTCGGTTTTGCTTCGGGTCTTCGTATCAACAATATTTAACAAGTAAATATAACAAAGACAAAAAACCTTATCTATTACAACTTTGAACCACAAAATGGGCCAGAACCATAAACTAGTCTATTACAACTTTGAGCCGCAAAATGGGCCAAAACCATGAACAAAACCAAACATAAACACAACCACAAGGTCGAGCCAAATTTACATATTCAACATAACCAAAAGTATGTTTGGGCAATTTTTGGTCAACCAAATATTAACAATTAAAATATGACCAAAAATATATATATTGCCCAAAATAAAATAAATCAAAAACTTTAGACGTTTAAAGTTTGTGACTTATTATTCCGGTGAAAAAGACCGGTTTCAATTTGCATGTGGTGTCGGCTCTAATACCACTGAAGGATATTCATGGTATAATATTTTTTTGACCCCGGTTCATATATGTATATATTTATTTCTTACAAAGATTAGTCAAAACACTTTTGACAAATATGTATATATATATATATATATATATATATATTGTAGGATCGTTGTGTGACCTGAATGAGTCGTTCAGAAGAGTTTATATCCAAATCTAAGGCGGAATTCAGAGAAACGGACTTGTTTACAGCTTGATTCAATTTAAATGTCTCTATTATTGATATAACAGGGATTTACAACCTGGAGACAATTCGGCAGCACTTCGTTACCGAATCAGAAAAAGTTACAAATGACAAACCATGCCCCTCTATATATAGGCATGTAATTTCGCACGGAATAGCCAAAGGTAATTTCGTGCGAAATACCCACTGGTAATTTCGTGCGAAATAGCCTTTGGCTATTTCGTGCGAAATAGCTAACACTCACACGAAACTCAGTTTCTAGCATCCCGAGCACTGGTTTATCCTATCTTGTTACATGACTCGATACAAGACGAAGTCGACAAACATAGTGCACTAACAGACTCCCCCTTGGATGTTGACGAAGTCTTCAGTGTCGAGTCTTTAGCATGACACATCTTCAGTCTTGATCAGTCTTCAAACTCTTTCCGAATTGTCTAACAATGTAAGCATCCATCAATCTTTATCTTCTTCGATCAGCTTCTATCTTTGAATGTTATACCAGGATCTGACTCTGGCTCTTACATTAACATCTTTTAGAAACACTTTTCTCAGGCTCCCCCTTTCGTCAAGCTTCCGTGCTTTAGGGATCGACACCTTGCTTTCTGGTTACAAACTCCCCTTTACATTGAGCTTATCTTCAGACTCCCCCTTAGTCTCAGCTGTCAGGATCGTAGTCTGGAATCACATCTGCATCACTCAAACATTTATAAGTAACAATGTTTTGAATTTCAAGGATCAAATATCCTGGCTCTTTAGCAGATTTTAACAATCTAAGAATCCAACTCCCTCACAGGAAATCATCCAAGTCCAACTTAATGACCTTGGAGATATCACAAACTGTTTTTGATTTTTGAATTAAAATTTCAAGTTTCAAATTAATGAACTTGTTTTATTTTCAGAAACACAATCAGCATACTTAGATTTTGAAACTCAGTATCCCAGACATCGGTTGTCGAAAATAAAGTAGAATCAAAATCTTTTTGTATTTTTCTGAAACATAAAGCAGTAAAGAAATATTTACAAACATATTTACAGACAATATTTTTGTTTGAGTTTGTGTCAGAGGATCATATCAGTTTCTGACAAGTCACAAGTACCGTTGAGCTTAGATACACATTAAGAATTAAACAATTCACTTAGATTGTCGATATACTGATCCACTTAAATTTTCACACAAATTTCAACTGATTCAGGATACGAATTAGGTGTATTAAGAACTTAAACTCATTCATGTGTCCCACCTCTTGAATATACTCCCGTATCCAGATCCCAATATTCAGTCTTACAGGTGAGTATACCTAGATGATATCTGTAAAGGGTTAAATGCGAGACCGTGAGAGCTCAGGCTATTGCTTCCGCAAAATCAGAGAGATGATGGTTCGACTTTAGGTGTGTTCCCTTTAGAGAATCTTTTCTTCAACAGCACATGATTAGCATTTTGCAATGTTTCATCATTTTTTATGCTGAGGGTGGTGCTTTTATTTCAAGCATGCAGAAAGTATTATACGGGGACTAGGCCATTGCTTCCGCATTATCAGAAGTCCCGGAATAATACCCCAGATATCACTAAGCATAAAGACCTAGTATCTCAGAAAAAGGGACCTTTCAAACAAGATTTCAGGGGTTACCTATATATCCAAGTAGTGTTCCCCATGAAACAAGCAAGTTTGAATTTATGTTTATATCCCGAAAAAGTTTACTAAATGTATAAAAACCTATCGGCATATCATCAGTGAGACCATTTAACGCTATTTAATCATTACATTTCTTTAGCATACTGTAACTGTCTACTGATGTACTATCATTCCTCGTTTTACACAAAAACTCATTTTGAATTTTATCATGTTTTTGGCTTTTTCAAATTTTCAAATTTTTTTTGAATTTTCTGACATATCCTTACTCCCCCTAAAATGCAAAATCATTTAAAGAAAATTTGACAAACCGATACTGATAGCTTTGTCTCGCCATCCATTTTCTGCTTCTCATGTACTGATTTGCAAGAAATCTAACATACCCCCATGATTTACAACCCATTGATTTTCGACAGTTTGAAAGCCGTTTTTCAATCTTGTGAAAGTAATCATGTTTGTTCAGCCGTGAGGGTTTCGGCATATTCAAGCAACATATTTTTTTTGGAAAAATTACAAGTTTTGTCCTTTATCTTTATACCACTTTTCAGGCGGTGTCCTTTTTAACGAATGTTGACAGGCGGTGTCCTTTACTATGTATTTTGTTGTAAGTTTAGTCCTTTACACCCAACCTAGTTAAAAATTCATGTTAATTGTTGGGTGTAAAGGACTAAACTTGCAACAAAATACCTAGGTAAAGGACTAAACTAGCAACAAAATACCTAGTAAAGGACACCGCCTGTCAACAATTAACAGGGTTTTTTAACTGGGTTGGGTGTAAAGGATTAAACTTGCAACAAAATACATAGTAAAGGACACCGCCTGTCAACATTAGTTAAAAAGGACACCGCCTGAAAAGTGGTATAAAGATAAAGGACAAAACTTGTATTTTTTCCTTTTTTTTAATATTTGACAAAATTTAAAAACAAACATATTTTTGATTTTTCAAGTTTTTGACAAAATAAAACATATTTTTGGTTTTTAAATTTTTCAATTTTTAGGGTTTTTGAAATATTGTTTATTTATGTACAGAAATCAAACAAACTCCTTGTTTTAACCAACACAGGGTTCAGCAGCCTCCTCTTCCCCTCGTGCCAGGCTGCTCCAATTTCCATTCTTACAATCTTCAATTTTCTTGAGCACCTGCACATTTACAATTACTCAATTATTTGAACAATTTAGCCCAGGTATGTTGAACCTTAGGCATTTCAACACAATATGCTTCATTCAACTTCGGAAAATCTTTGTCATTCTGAACAAAGACTTTTTCAATTTTAATTTCATCTTTTTCATCATTTACTGGAACAATTTGTTTCTTAGCACTCCAAGTTTGACCTTTTGGAGTACCTCGTTTGTAAAAATTTGAATCTTTTTGAACATTTTGTTTTTGAACAACAACTTTTGGTTTCCAAAACTCGTTTGATTTTGTTGTGTCAACATTGTTCTCCAACTTTGTGTTGTTCTTAATCTGGGTGTGTGAGAATTCCAGGTCTGTCTAGAATCGAACCTATTCGGGTTTGATTTCCAAGTTTGGTTCGAAACAAACTTGTTTGTGTTGTACCTCCAAGTTTGTTTTGAATCAAATCTGGTTGACCTTTGTTTCACATTCTCAAATTTTTGTTTTCGAACATTATCAGACTCCTTTTTCAACTCAACATCAACAGGTTTCAGATTTGGACACTTGCGAGCAAGATGTCCTGTTTGATCACATTTGAAACATGTTCGCTTGGACACATCTTTGACCTGTGGTTGTTGCTTTTTCTTTTGAGCATAGAACTCTTCATTAGACTGACGCCTAAATTGGAGTTCTTTCTCTTCTTCGGAACTTGTTCCGTGAACAAAATTCATCTTTGCCTGATAATTTGGCGTTTCATTTCTTTTCCAATTCTGTTTCTTTTAATAACCCAACCCAGCCTTCATGTTTTTCTTCTTGAAACCAGGTTTGTTATAAAAAGTTTTGTGACCTTTTCCAGCAAATTTTGGAATTTCAAATTTTTCAATCTCAACCATTTTGAAAACTTTGTCAATCTTTTCTGAAATCACATTCTGAATCGGGAATACAATATCTAAGAATAATTTGTCCGATCCAATCATGGAATAAACCAATCCTTTTGAATCATCATTCAAATTTTTCTCAGATTTTGAGTTTTTCAGATATCCATCATGAAAATTACCTTCATTTTCATCATGTGATTCAGTTTTACCTGTATCAACCGACTCTTCTTTCAACACACTTTCAACGGCCTTACCTACCACCTCTGAATCACTAGAATCATCAGATTTGGAATAGGTTACGTCAATGTTATCTGGCAATTGATCTACCATGTTGAAAGCTTTTTCAACCTTTTCATCATCATAAAATGCAAACTTTTTCGGTGGTGGAACTTGATGAAACTCTGAGCCAATTCCCTTTTTGTTTTGCTCAGAATCTTTACCATCTCCCGGTTTTATATTGAAAATACGTTCAAGCACATATGATGACGCGTGATAACTTTTTAACTTGTTATTATCCTGTTCTAAATCAGCAATCTGACGTTTTAGCTTAGCAACATCCTCAATGTAAGAATTTACAACTTGTTGCTTTATTTCATACTGTCGCTTAAACGTATTAGTTGTTTCAGAACAGTAATCCAATCTTGATTGAACAAGTTTCATTTGACTCTTCACATTTTCATATGACTCCTTTGTAATGTGATATGCCAATTTTATTGAATCATATTCCTTTTTCATTTCTTGATAAACATTTTCTTTTTGAGAACATTCTTCTTTCATTTTCAAAACATTTTCTTTCAAAACTTCATTTTCTTTTTCTAATTTTTTACATTTTTTCGAAAGTTTTTCATCATTATCTTTCAAAACTTTTTCATTTTCTAACATTTCTTTGTATTTATTTTTAAAAACATTTTCAATTTTTGTGAACTCAAAATCTCTTGTTCTGAACTTTTCGTCTTTTTCAGTACAAGCACTGCATGGTTTCATGCATTTCCTGCACTGTTCAACAGTTTCATTTAAGTTTTCAGAATCAGAATTTACCTTAGTGATTGACACCTTGGTGTTCTCTGCTGCATCTGTCTGATTAGCATCTTTCTGCTTCAGTTCAGTTTCACTCTTCTTTTCTTCACCAGTACCAGCATCACCAACAACCTTCGAAATCTCATCCTTCACTTCAATCAAACTTTCAACTTTCTTCTCAACTTCTTCAACTTGTTGTTCTTCGGTAACAGCTTCTTTCATAACAACTTCTTCTTCTACCTTCACATTCTCTACTTTCACATCTTCAACGACCTTCTTCAACTCATCAACCAGCTTCTCAACATTATTCTTCATTCTCTCTTCATCCCTTTTCCTCAAACTCGATGTCATGACATATCTTATGTCTTTTTCATGCCTTTTCGCATATGTGTTATCTTTTGATACATTTGTATAATATTCGACAGATCGAGGAATTATGAGAAGAACATCATCAAAAATTATGTCCTTCTTGGGAACAACGGGTTCTCCATTTCTGTTGACATAACACTCTCGTTTTTTATCCCATCTTTTATTAATCACTGCACTTTCATATTCTTCTTGCATTTCATTAATTCTGTTTGCAGCAATGTTTCTTTCTCTGTATGTCTTTTCTTCCAGAATCTCTTCTCTGGTTTTCTCTTTGACTTCAGCAACAAAAACATAATGTTTGCTCTTTGATGTACTTCTTCCATGAGCTGTAACTCGATTATCAACACGATCTTCTTCTGGTAGAATCTGACTCCAATCATATCCTTCGTCATCATGGATTACTGCACAAGCTCTTGATTTTTCTCTGGGATTATTTTCGATCATTTTCGGCTCTTCTTTGCTTCGGTGGTAGATCGCCTTACGATAATAATCATCATTGAAAGGATTTGCATTTCCATCAACTGCAGAGTTGTTACATTCTCTCTTGAAATTACCTTTTTGTTTGCACTTGAAGCAGGTCACTTTGGATTTATCAAATCCCAGTTTCGTTGATGGACCACCGATTGTCTGTTTTCCAGTAATCTCCATATATCTCTGAGCTCTGCGGATGCAACTTACCAGCGAATATCAATGAGTTCCATTTCTTCCGGATCAATCTGGTCGTAGTCTTCTTTGGTTAACTCTGAGTTTCCAATTTTACCAGCTACAAGACCTTCATATGATTCCAGAACACATGCAAGGAAGCTCATTTGCTGTTTAGCTGAGTTGATGCTCATTTCAGGAGAATTTTTCAACTTGAGAGCAATGTTGCACAGTATCTCCTCTGATTCTTCAGAATTAGCTTTTGAAGAAAATGAATAATAACCCAGATCGTAACTTGATGAGCTTTTCTGAGGTTCTTTTGTCCTCTCACCACTGAATGTTGTCTTTGGTGATTCACCAACTTTCACCGAAGGTAAGTTTCCTTTGTAATAAAGACCAACATTTTGTTGATGTGAAGAACTACTCGTCTTGTTTTGTTTCTGCAATTCAAGCTCATGAGTTTCAATTTTTTCAATTAACATATCAAGAGAAATTGTTTCATACAAAGCATCATTTTTCAATATAAACACAAACGTTTGCCACCGATCAGCTCGTGGTAATGCTTCTATGATTTTGTCAATTATTTCTTCTCTCGTTTTCTCAATCTTAAATCTTTCTAGTTCAATTTTTAGATGAAAAAAACGTTCAATCATTTGTCGAACTGATTCACCTTTCAAGCTATCAAACAAATCAAATTCTTTCTTTAACAAAGCAATTTTATTCTTTTTGATTTGTTTACCCCCCTCAGCTTTAACCCTTAAAGCTTCCCAAACAGATTTTGAAGATCCATCATGTTGTAATAAAGCAAACATGTCATTTCTGATTGATGATTGGATTAAAGCAATCATTCTCTATTCGGCTGCAAATTCGGATTTGTCTTCTTTGGATAAGTTCTTGAGTGGAAGATCTTCTCCTTTGTCATTTTTTGGTCTTTCATATCCGAACTCTAGACAGAACCAGCTTTCATGTGCATAAGCTTTTGCCCAGTTAATGAAACGTTCTTTCCACGCACCAAGTATAGTCTTCAATACTTTCGAGCGTTGGTGGTTTTGAATGTGTTCCGTAAAAATTATCATGTTTAATGTTTTCATTGATTGCTTTTGTTATGGTTTTTGGTGTAACAGTTGAAGTTTCGGAAGATTCTGATGTTAATGCGTTGTAGAACGTGTTGTAGAATTCTTCAGCCATGATGAGAATTTCTTGAATTTCCTGGAGACAACAAGCAAACACAATCAGTCTAAACAATATCAAACAACTTGAAACAAACTGATACTCAGTTGATGCGAAATAATCTTGACACGAAATGTCCACTTTCAAACGAAATAGAGATCTTCAAACAAAATTAAATCACAAGCGAAATCACTTTGGTGCGGAATACCCTTTCAAGCAAAATAACAATCCGTGCGAAATCACTATTTTCGTGCGAAATAACACCCTTTTAAACGAAATAGGTGATTTCTTGTGAAATACTCAAACGAAATTCCAATTTGATGCGAAATAACTGATTTCGTGTGGAACTCTCAAACGAAATTCCAATCTGGTGCGAAATAAGGCTTATTTCATGCAAAATACGGTCTATATGTTGATTTCGTGCGGAATAGTGATGACTATTTCGTACGAAATAGTGATGATGTCAGCATATCGGTTCAATTTTTGTCCAATTAATCCAGTAATAGGTCGAATTATGATCTGAAACTTTCAAGGATTCATTAAAACTATGTTTCGCAAATAATGTGTGAATTTCAATCCATTTTGTCCGTAGAATTTTGTTAAAATTGAAAAAGAAGGTGTAGAAGTCAGAAATCTGATGAAATCAAACTGAACTCTTCCGCCTGAGCTCTGATACCACTTGTAGGATCGTTGTGTGACCTGAATGAGTCGTTCAGAAGAGTTTATATCCAAATCTAAGGCGGAATTCAGAGAAACGGACTTGTTTACAGCTTGATTCAATTTAAATGTCTCTATTATTGATATAACAGTGATTTACAACCTGGAGACAATTCGGCAGCACTTCGTTACCGAATCAGAAAAGTTACAAATGACAAACCATGCCCCTCTATATATAGGCATGTAATTTCGCACGGAATAGCCAAAGGTAATTTCATGCGAAATACCCACTGGTAATTTCGTGCGAAATAGCCTTTGGCTATTTCGTGTGAAATAGCTAACACTCACACGAAACTCAGTTTCTAGCATCCCGAGCACTGGTTTATCCTATCTTGTTACATGACTCGATACAAGACGAAGTCGACAGACATAGTGCACTAACATATATATATACACACACGTTAGTTAAATAAACTTTAACTAGTAATATATATATATATATATATTTAGGCAACAAAAGCATAGGTAACACAATGTATATATAGTATGAACACTTTTTATACCAAGAGTATCCGCAATGGAACAAGATCACTGACATGCAAACACGAAATAAAAGCACCAACCATAGGGTGTTTAGATATACCTTTGGTTAGTAAATAACCGGTTGAGACACCGAGGTTCAACGAACGAGTGCTAGTGATACAAACTAACAAAACACGAATATGAACCCGTGTAGCGGTGGCGATGGCCGGCGGCGAGCGGCGGCAGTAGCGGGACCGGTGGCGGTGGCCGGCGGCGAGCAGCGGGACCCGTGGCGGTGGCGGCGGACGGTTATGGGTGTTCCTTTTGAGAGCCCTTTTTAGTTCTTGCAACAACAACCTTATGCAAGACCCAAAAACTCATTTAAATAGTAGATGGAAGCTCATGCATGTTTGCCAAGTGGAGGACATGCATAATGCATGTGAGACAAGTGGCCAGGGTTCTTTGCATGTGCGACAGGTGGCGATGCAAGAGTGCATGAGCGACAAGTGGCGTAGCACGGATGCATGCATGACAAGTGGCGAGAGGAGTGTTCTTGTCTCACCCGGTACATGTACCTGTCTCTCAATTAATACCCGCAATAAGTTCGTAATTACCAGTTAAACAGTTAAGTGAATTTTAGTTCGTTCCCCACGGTGTAACTCTTATGGGTCAAGACCCGGTCGGTAGCTTTGACTTATCGAACCGGACATAAATATCCAACATTGAGTACAACGAGGATAGTAACAAAAAAATTGTTTTCTCTGAATATTATTTGTGACGCTTTGTTGCTGTCGGGAAAGAAAAGAAAGCAAAACAATATTGGCTGCAACAGTTTCTTTTTTGAAAAACGAAGAAGAAGCAACTTTTATTTGTGACGATTTAGTTGTTGGGAAAGACAGTCGTTGTCAGGAAAGAAAGAAAAAGGAAGCTTTTAGTGACAAGATTTTTAGCGTACAGGTTTGATTATTTTAGGTCTTGATAGTGGGGCATGAAAGTTTGTGCAACATTCCTTTTAGGATTCTAGTTTTTTTTTATAATAATAATAATAATAATAATAATTGTAGTAGTAGTAGGATTCTAATAGTAATAGTAGTAGTAATAATAATAATAATAATAATAATAATAATTATAAACCATTAGACATACTCTAAATAAGAATTAAAAAACAATTGTCTTTTTTTGTGATAATGTTTTTGACAGGTTTTTGAGGTGCAGCACAGAGAGCAGGTTCGTACGTTTGCGAAGTGCTCGAATTAGTGTGTCCACGGGTTCTTGTTTTGGCTCGTGTTTCTTGGTTTTTGACAAGCTTCTATTCTACATAACTTGGCTCAACGATGAATTATCCAAGCGTTGATTCTCAACATGAGTTGCTCTGGCAAAAAAATCGATAATTTCGGTTACATTGAGGGTGAAACCTTAGAAGCCATTATCAGTATGTTTACCCAGCTGCTTCTAAAATTGAGAAGATCGAATTGAACATGACATTTGGTAGTATCAACAAGACTCTTCTATATGCTTTGCCACGTAACAAGAAACAGGATTATCGTGTTGCAATCATCATGACGACTTACAATTATTATGAAACGAAGCCGAGTGATGTGATCTTCTTAGTCAATGAAAATATTCAGGAGGACAAGCAGAGGAGTTAGAATCATGCAAACACGTCGTCGTCTATGTCAAACTATCAGAAGGTCGCCGCTACTTCGCCACCTGCTACTGATCCCAACATTGTTCTGATTCCTTCACCTATTGCTGCTGTATCATCTGATGTGAAAGCCCCACAACCAACTGGTTCTCAATCTTTCTTTGACCAAATAGACTCCTTGTTGTGTTCTGAAAAAATGCAAAAACAATGTTACAGAAATAGGAACTCATAACTTTTATTTGATAAACAACTACAACAGTGTAATGACTAAGTGCATCAGCCTTAGACAAAGCAACAAGTTACTTACTGAAAAGGTTGAAGCAAAAAAGAAGGACATAGATCAGTTTCACAGGGATCTTAACCAACAACAGTGTTGGGTTTATGATTATAAAAACAAACTTAATGTAGAAATTATGGAATTTGATTCTGTGAGAGCTGGGCTAGAGCTCTTAAGTGGTAATTATCAACAAAATGAAATAGATATAAAGAAATTTGATACATCCAGCAAGGTCGTTTAAGATGTGTGTAATGTGCAACTGGGATACAAAGAAAACAAGGGAAATGGTTTGGGATACAACCAAGTTGTCGCACCATATAATCACAATTACACGAGAATGCCTGACACGAGAAAGAACTTGAAAACGATGAAAGTTCCGGATCGGGCGGGTCTAGACAGAAGTTTGGAGAGGATAGAACTAATTCGGTGAAGACAAGTGTCTAGTGTAATACTTTTTATTTTTAATCTTTTCACACTTTTTATTTGGTTATGTATTAATGACTTTAATAACTAGTTTCTTATGTTGAAGGTGATTCTTCCTTATCGTTTGTCCGTGGTGTCTTGGCATTATTTTACTGTCTATATAAAATAAAAGATTTTCACCATTCATATCTCCACGGTCTATATCGAGATATGTTGGCTACCTGGTCGGGGGTTAAGGGAACGGTTTGGTAAGAGTCTTGCCTTGTTCAGTGTATAGATCCTGCAAGGACCTGGGTCAAATTTAGTAGGACCTCCTTCAATACCCACTGGTATTGGATGGCGGGGGTCCAAACTCTTTGATCCCCTCATATGTAAGCTACTATTAATACTTTAACCCGGCTACTTAGGACTGTATCCTTGCTGACTCAGACTACTTAGCCGAGGGTAACGTCACCTTCAAAAGAGGGGCCTACCACATTATGCATTAATAACTTAATTAATTATCTTTTAATAATCCGACCATTTAGGATTGTATCCTTGCTGACTCAAACTACTGGGTTGAGGGTAACGTCACCTTCAAAAGAGGGGCCTACTACAATAACTAAGATAATCTCTTAAAAAGTGAAAAAGTGCGGAAATAATCAAAGGTTACACTACACACGAGTCGGATCCAAGTGATTCATCTTGTCTATCTGTTTTATTTTTGTTTTATTTTTCAGCATTTTAGTTAGTTTTATTTTTCTAGTTTTAAGATCCTTTTTCTAAACTTTTGATTTGATTAGACGTTGAGGATAAACCGGTACTAAAAGCTCTTGTGTCCTTGGACGACCTCGGTATCTTACCAACACTATACTACTCTCACGATGGGTGCACTTGCCCATATGTGTGTTTAGTGTTAGTAAATATCGTGTTTTATAAATTTAAAACTTGGCTAAAAAGTGTAAAAAAGGGCTTAAAATATATATTAAAAACCATACACACTTCACACGCATCAACACACGACACTATATATACATGTGAGTTTGAGACGGACGAGTACCTTCGTGCGGATGTGTTGCATTCGTACGAACTTGTCTCATCCTCTCCAAAGTCATGCGTTCGTATCTATCCTATACAATATTATACACACGCTCTATCTAGACTATTCGCACAGTGGAGGACACACAGAATATGTGATGCGTGTGAAGTGTGTATGGTTTTTAATATATATTTTCAGCCCTTTTTACACTTTTTAGCCAAGTTTTAAATTTATAAAACACGATATTTACTAACACTAAACACACATATGGGCAAGTGCACCCATCGTGAGCGTAGTATAGTGTTGGTAAGATACCGAGGTCGTCCAAGGACACAAGAGCTTTTAGTACCGGTTTATCCTCAACGTCTAATCAAATCAAAAGTTTTGAAAAAGGTTTTTAAAACTAGAAAAATAAAACTAACTAAAATGCTGAAAAATAAAATAAAGATAAAACAGATAGACAAGATGAATCACTTGGATCCGACTCGTGTTTAGTGTAACCTTTGATTATTTCCGCACTTTTGCACTTTTTAATAGATTATATTAGTTATTGTAGTAGGCCCCTCTTTTGAGGGTGACGTTACCCTCAACCCAGTAGTTTGAGTCAGCAAGGATACAATCCTAAAGGGTCGGATTATTGAAAGATAATTAATTAAGTTATTAATGCATAATGTGGTAGGCCCCTCTTTTGAAGGTGACGTTACCCTCGGCTAAGTAGTCTGAGTCAGCAAGGATACAGTCCTAAGTAGCCGGGTTAAAGTATTAATAGTAGCTTACATATGAGGGGATCAAAGAGTTTGGACCCCCGCCATCCAATACCAGTGGGTATTGAAGGAGGTCCTACTAAATTTGACCCAGGTCCTTGCAGGATCTATACACTGAACAAGGCAAGACTCTTACCAAACCGTTCCCTTAACCCCCGACCAGGTAGCCAACATATCTCGATATAGACCGTGGAGATATGAATGGTGAAAATCTTTTATTTTATATAGACAGTAAAATAATGCCAAGACACCACGGACAAACGATAAGGAAGAATCACCTTCAACATAAGAAACTAGTTATTAAAGTCATTAATACATAACCAAATAAAAAGTGTGAAAAGATTAAAAATAAAAAGTATTACACTAGACACTTGTCTTCACCAAGTGATGTAAGAGACTTAGGCAAACATGGCCTTTGATTGTCAAGAACTCTTATGATCAATCTTGGATCCCGAGACTACTACACACACTCTATGATGGATGATGGATGATGGTGGTGGATGTGGGTTGTGATGGTGGTGGAGGGTGGGTGTAGTGTGAGAGAGGTGGTTTGCCAAGGGATGGTTTGCAAATGAGCCAAGCACCCCTATTTATAGCCTGAACAACAGCTCGGTCACGGCCCCGTGTCCATTGGGCACGGCCCCGTGTCCATCTTCCTTCTCTTTCTTCATTAATTGCAGTTTGTCTGCATTAGTTGACCACGCCCCCGTGTCCACTGGGCACGACCCCGTGTGCAGAAGCGTATCTGTACTATCAAGATTTCCTCAGATTCTGCGAATCTTAGAGTTCACCACGGCCCCGTGTCCGCTGGGCACGCCCCCGTGGTGGGTGATAGAAGCTTCTATAGCTTACACTTGGGCACGCCCCCGTGCTCACTGAGCACGGGGAGTGTTCAGCCTTCTGTCTTCATGTTTTGCTTGGGAAGATGCTGTCGGGGGGTCGGGCATGCCACGTTTATCCCTCTTCTTGTATTTCTGTTAGATTTAGCTGCCTTTTTGCTTCTTTTGTTCAGTTGAGCTCATTTAATCCTGAAAATACAAAAGGAAGGCAAAAGCACACTTTTTTCCAACATTAGTACCAAAAAGGGGTTAGTTTTATGTCTCATTTGATGAAATTTATATGTTGCATTTTGCACACATCAAATACCCCCACACTTGAATCTTTGCTTGTCCTCAAGCAAAACTCTTTAGAATGTGGCTTTACACTCCCAAATGGAATGGGTAGAAAAGAAGGTTTTTGGGCTTGTCATAGAGTGTCGGGATTTCCAAGATTCTTTATTAAGTTTTATTTTTATTTATTTACAATCCTATTCGTCATGATTTATTTAAAACATTACATAAGATAAATTACTTATTAGGGCATAACATGCCTTTTTTAAAATTCCATTTATATACAAGTTCACATACCTCACGGGGGATCACTCAACACTCGGCCGAATATGTATTTTTGTGAAACGCTTTAGAGCGGCATGGAACTTACTTCTACCATAAGCTTGCCAAGCAATCAATCCTCCTCCTTTTTAAGTATATACCTTTGTAAATATCAAGAGGACTTTTGGGGGTGAAGGGTTAGGCTTGGGTTAAAGGTAGGTTGTTGGGTTAGTGGTTAGTAGAAAAGGGCGAAAAGGCGTAAAAAGCGTCGGTTTTTGCAAAACATATTGTTTTTGTGACTTTTTATTCCAATGAAGTATTATTCAAACAAGCTTACTTTTTATGAGCTTTGTTTGTTTATTGCAAACTTCATTTTTCTTTTCTTTTTTATCTATTTTTTTTTTCCAACAAAAGAAAGTCACACAAAAACCGAGCTTTGTTACTAAAATAAAGGTTTTAAAATGAAAAAGGGTTTTGGTGGGTGAAAAGGGTGTTTGTTTTGGGTTAAGAAATGAAAAGGTTTAGGCTCAAAGGGGTTAACTAGGGGGATTTTGGGTAGGTGGTAAAAAAGAAAAATAATGGTGTAGAAATAAAAAAGGGTTAGTCGTAATGCCTCCATCATTTACTTACTCGGGTTTAAGTTGGTAAGGACCGGGAATGTATCGTTGTGGCAAGTTCTAGAGTCGTAAGAACCAAGTGGCTATTCACACAAGAAATGAAAAATGAGCATTTAGCTTAAAGATGTGTATTTCTATGCTCAATAAAGGCTCAAAACTCACTTTTTTGTGGGAATGGGTTTTTATGTGATCAAGTATATATAATCCAATTTTAACTAGGTTTGTCATGCCGTTTCATAATTTTCTTATGTTGGTTCTTTTTATCACGACGCTATCGGTTGTAAATTTGTAAAAATATCACCTTTTTAGAAATTTGAAATTCCCAATTTAAACCTAGACAAGTAAGAAAAATGAAAGATTTTTGAAAAAAATTTGGGGTGTTTAGCGGTTCCAATAGAGTTTTGTGTAAGGCTTGTAATAAGGATTTGCAAGATTCAAGGTTTTAGCATCCCCCCCCCCCCCACACTTAAATTACACATTGTCCTCAATGTGTCCCAAAAATAAGTTTTGTAAAAAGGTGTGAAAAGCAAAATTTTATGTTACTGGGCGTCTGGACACGGCCCCGTGGTGTCCGGGCACGGCCCCGTGTTCAGATCGCCAGTAACAGAAATTGAGTTAAAGAAACAGAAGCTTGGACACGGGGGCGTGCTGGGTGAGCACGGCCCGTGTCCAGTTACCTGAACTGGGCAATTTTCTGCAGATGGTTGAGCACGGGCCGTGTTGGGTGAACACGGCCCCGTGCTGAAATTGCTGTAATGAAGAAAAATTTGTCGGATGGCCCTGTTTTTGTGCATGGGGTGCTGTTGCAAGTTTCCCTTAGTATCCTTCACCATCTCGAGTGTGTTTTATTCCTGAAAATTAAAACTAAACTAGAAAACATAAAAAAAATTAATCTAAACTAAACTAAGGATAGTTCTGCGGAATGCCTCCGTGGTGCGCCACGTTTATAAGGGTCCTTGGCTAGACCCAAAGCCTGGTCATATGTTACCCAAGTGGGATGTTTTGCATCCCATGTTGCACCATCGGAGAGCATCATCCAAACTTGAGTCTATGACCTTCATGTAATTGACCGGGTCGTCATCTTCTACTCTTTTCCCAACTCCAAACTTCATTTCCTTGTCCCCAATTCCTATTGTCAATGTTCCATCATTCATATCCACCACTGCTTGAGCCATAGCTAGGAATGGCCTCCCTAAGATGAGTGGTACTTCGGTATCTTCCTCCATATCTAGTATAACAAAGTCGGCCGGAAAGACAAATTCGTCGACTTTGACCAATAGATTTTCAGCGATACCTTGTGGATATTTGACGGATCTGTCGGCGAGTTGTATGCTTATTTTTGTAGGGCTTGTTTTCCCTAAGCCGAGTCGGTTGAACATTGATGAAGGCATGAGGTTGATGCTTGCCCCGAGATCGGCTAGTGCATTACGAATGGGGGATTCCCCAATCGAGCAAGGAATTGTGAAGCTTCCGGGGTCAAGCTTCTTTTGCGGGAGTTTGTTGAGTAGCAAGGTGGAGCATTCTTCGCCTAAGTTAACTAATTGCAATGATTCAATTTTCCTTTTATGAGTGAGGAAGTCCCTCATAAATTTTGCATATTTAGGCATTTGAGTTAGGACTTCGATAAATGGAATATTAACATGCAATTGTTTTAGCAAATTTTCGAACTTCGCGAATTGCTCATTGGTCTTTTGACGAATTAACCGACCGGGGTATGGAACCGGATGATTCTTAGGGGGCTCTTGAATAGGTGTAGAAGTCGTCTCTTGTTGGGGTGTGGTTTGGTTAGATCGGCTCTTTTCAGTTGGAGGTAATGGAGCTTCCTCGGGACCCACGGTACGGTTTCTCAGTGTGATGAGATGTACTTGTGCTTTTGGATTGGTTTCGGTATTACTAGGTAACGCGCCTTGTGGTCTCTCTGCGAAATTTTGAGCTAGTTGATTTAATTGTTTTTCAACGTTTTGGATACTAGCTTGCTGATTTCTAAAATTCGATTTCAATTGTTGAAATCGATCCGAGTTTTTCTTTTCGGTGTCGAAGATGAGGCGAGATACAGTATCTTCAAGCCTTTCTCGTCCCCCTTGTTGTTGAGAGAAATTTTGTGACTCGTTTCGGGGTTGTTGAAAGTTTGTTCGTTGGTTTAGATTTTGTTGGTTACTACTATTGCCGGGTTCTCTCCAACCAAGGTTAGGGTGGTTACGCCACCCTTCATTGTAGGTACCCGTTGGAGGACCTGATGGCCTAGGTCTATTATCAATGTAGTTTACCGACTCTGTTTGATTAGCCATTTCTTTCATACAACTCCAATTTTCATGTGGCCCACCACACCCCTCGCAAGCCATAACCGAGACCGTTTTTGCCATTTCTAACTTTTTTATTTTTGAAGAGAGGGCCTCGATTTGGGCTTGCAAGGAAGTGCTTTCATCAACCTTATGGGTGCCCGGGGCAATAGATTTATTGCCTCGGGGAGTGTGCCACTGAAAATTGGTTTGAGCAATTTCCTCAATTTGATTATAAATTTCATTTGGGCGACGATTACCTAAAAGTCCCCCGGAGCTAGAGTCAAGTGTTTGTCTTGTGTATGGCAACAACCCATTGTAGAAAGTGGATACTTGTTGCCATACCGCAAGACCGTGATGAGGACACTTTCTTAGTAGCTCCTTGAACCTTTCCCAAGTTTCATATAAAGATTCCCCATCCTCTTGTGAATATGTATTAATTTCAGTCATTAATTTAGCCGTTTTAGCAGGAGGGAAATATTTATATAGAAACTTTTGGGCTAGTTCATCCCAGGTGTTTACCGAGCCAACTGGGAGGGTATTAAGCCAAGCCTTAGCCCGGTCTTTTAGTGAAAATGGAAACATTCGAAGGCGGATGGCATCGTTTGATGCTCCATTGATCCGAAAAGTATCACAGATTTCTAAGAAATTAATGATATGTAGATGGGGATCCTCGTCCGCAAGCCCATGGAAGGTTGCGGAGTTTTGAAGCATTTGTATCAAATGCGGTCGAAGTTCAAAGTTGTTGGCTTCGACATTCGGTGCATTGATAGTGGCGCCGAGATTACCTACAGTGGGTCGTAGGTAATCCATGAGGGTACGTTGGTCCGCCATTGAAAGTGGGTCCCCCGAAACTTTCTCTTGGTTTTTAGCTTTAAGTCTTTTTCTGAGAAAGCGTTCGGGTTCTTCTAGAGGTTCTTTTATGTCTCTACTAGAACTGGAGCTCATACACTACGTAGAAGGTTCAGATATGGCGCCTGGGCTCCAAGTCCTGCAATAAAAACGAAAAAGAAAGTTGGTCAGAAGGTTCACCACGGCCCCGTGCTCAGGTGAACACGGCCCGTGGTCGGAGATGTAGTAATTGTTTTCCGGATCCCTGTTACTGGGGAGTTTAACATGGCCCCGTGCTGCACCGACACGGCCCCGTGCTCAACTCACTGTAACTCGGAAAATAAAAACTTCCAGTAACAACGCTGAGCACGACCCCGTTTCCGACCGGCACGGCCCGTGCTGAGCTCTGCAGAAACTGAAAAATCTAAGAAAAATTCCTAAAAAGAATAGAAAAATTTAGAAAAAATGATTAGGCCGTTGATTCCTAACTTTCTTAAAATCCTTGTGTCCCCGGCAACGGCGCCAAAAACTTGATGCGTGTGAAGTGTGTATGGTTTTTAATATATATTTTAAGCCCTTTTTACACTTTTTAGCCAAGTTTTAAATTTATAAAACATGATATTTACTAACACTAAACACACATATGGGCAAGTGCACCCATCGTGAGCGTAGTATAGTGTTGGTAAGATACCGAGGTCGTCCAAGGACACAAGAGCTTTTAGTACCGGTTTATCCTCAACGTCTAATCAAATCAAAAGTTTAGAAAAAGGTTTTTAAAACTAGAAAAATAAAACTAACTAAAATGCTGAAAAATAAAATAAAGATAAAACAGATAGACAAGATGAATCACTTGGATCCGACTCGTGTTTACTGTAACCTTTGATTATTTCCGCATTTTTGCACTTTTTAAGAGATTATCTTAGTTATTGTAGTAGGCCCCTCTTTTGAAGGTGACGTTACCCTCAACCCAGTAGTTTGAGTCAGCAAGGATACAATCCTAAAGGGTCGGATTATTAAAAGATAATTAATTAAGTTATTAATGCATAATGTGGTAGGCCCCTCTTTTGAAGGTGACGTTACCCTCGGCTAAGTAGTCTGAGTCAGCAAGGATACAGTCCTAAGTAGCCGGGTTAAAGTATTAATAGTAGCTTACATATGAGGGGATCAAAGAGTTTGGACCCCCGCCATCCAATACCAGTGGGTATTGAAGGATGTCCTACTAAATTTGACCCAGGTCCTTGCAGGATCTATACACTGAACAAGGCAAGACTCTTACCAAACCGTTCCCTTAACCCCCGACCAGGTAGCCAACATATCTCCATATAGACCGTGGAGATATGAATGGTGAAAATCTTTTATTTTATATAGACAGTAAAATAATGCCAAGACACCACGGACAAACGATAAGGAAGAATCACCTTCAACATAAGAAACTAGTTATTAAAGTCATTAATACATAACCAAATAAAAAGTGCGAAAAGATTAAAAATAAAAAGTATTACACTAGACACTTGTCTTCACCAAGTGATGTAAGAGACTTAGGCAAACATGACCTTTGATTGTCAAGAACTCTTACGATCAATCTTGGATCCCGAGACTACTACACACACTCTATGATGGATGATGGATGATGGTGGTAGATGTGGGTTGTGATGGTGGTGGAGGGTGGGTGTAGTGTGAGAGAGGTGGTTTGCCAAGGGATGGTTTGGAAATGAGCCAAGCACCCCTATTTATAGCCTGAACAGCAGCTCGGGCACGGCCCCGTGTCCATCTTCCTTCTTTTTCTTCATTAATTGCAGTTTGTCTGCATTAGTTGACCACGCCCCCGTGTCCGCTGGGCACGACCTCGTGTGCAGAAGCGTATCTGTACTATCAAGATTTCCTCAGATTCTGCGAATCTTAGAGTTGACCACGGCCCCGTGTCCGCTGGGCACGCCCCCGTGGTGGGTGATAGAAGCTTATATAGCTTTGTCTTTACTGCAGACACTTGGGCACGCCCCCGTGCTCACTGAGCACGGGGCTTGTTCGGCCTTTTGTCTTCTTGTTTTGCTTGGGAAGATGCTTTCGGGGGGTCGGGCATGCCACGTTTATCCCTCTTCTTGTATTTTTGTTAGATTTAGCTGCTTTTTTGCTTCTTTTGTTCATTTGAGCTCATTTAATCCTGAAAATACAAAAGGGAGGCAAAAGCACACTTTTTCCAACATTAGTACCAGAAAAGGGTTAGTTTTATGCCTCATTTGATGAAATTTATATGTTGCATTTTGCACACATCAATATGCACTAACAGTTTCCCCCTTGTACGTCACTGTCGAATCTTGATCTTTAAATGTGAGAGCCATGTTTGAATATTTTGCAACTTCAACCAAGTAATTGATGATATGATAATTCCCCTTTGATTGATGATTCGGGTTTGCAATATCTCCAATACGTTCCCCCTGAAATGAATCTTCAGTTCTTTGTTTGCACGATTCCCGACCTCCTCTGATTTTCTTAACTGCAATTTTCACGAATAATCCCCAACTTGAAACTAATCGATGTAGCATCTCTGTTTCATTTCGGTTACTTGATTATTGAAAATCTAATAATAAAATCACTAACAGTCGAACAAAATTAAAACGTAGTGGATTTGTAGTTAGACAAAAGTATCAATGACTTTAGCCGAAAAGTGAAGAAACTTGGTCACTGTTATGTGACATGTTGACAGGTAAACAACCACAAGAACAGAATTTTACTCTGCATACACTGAAGGTTCATTAATGAACATTTATTCCTATTTTTTAACATAAATCTTGAAATGCTACCAAGACGTAGAGTAGTAGACATACCAATGGAGATGAATCATCGTTTGTTCTCCTAAGACTTGCTCTGGCTCTTGCACCTTCTTGCAGGCCAAAACACATAATTACAACATAGCGATAGGTGCACTCAAGGAAATTAAAACTGGCCTGAGGCCTAAGCTCAAGCCGCCAAAAAAAGCTCCATCCTGGGATTAAAAAAAGCGCACATAGAGGAAAAAACTTAAAAATATATTTTGCATTGAGAATAGTTACTGTTCCACAAATATAATAATGAAAGTATTATAAAGCGATTTAAGAGGTCGCAAGGTGGGCGGGTTAGACGGTCAAACGCCCTTAGGTTTAAGTGTGTTATATATTGTGGGCCAGTTTTAACTAACCCACAAAAAAAACTTTATGAACAATTATTGTATTGTATGTGATTACATACACTTTCAATAAAAACAATTGAATAGGTTAAACGCATTGTAAATCGACTTTGAGCATAAACAATCAGTTTATCCAAAAAGCGTTTCGGGTCAACCCCACTCGGACTATAATAAAAACACACAGACTTGACATGTTTCCTAATCCGTGAGACACGGCTCTACACTTGTGTTAAAAAGGTTGAGAACCGAGTAGCATTGTTTCTACACATCGTCTTACAACCCAAAGTCCGAACACACTGTTAAGAGAATAGAAAATAGTAAAAACTTGGACCAGGGGAATGCAAAATCATTTCAGTTTTCAAGCATTATTAGTTCACTGGGTACAAACCAACGCCAATTCAGCAAATTATAGTGTTTTCGATACATCTACCCACATAAAACGCACAGATAGTTAAGCAGGTAGATTACAAACTACATAAAGAAAAGTAGTACCTAAAAATTATTTTTTTTGGAATAGGTCTGATAATCTAGTCCCACATCACGCGATCCGCTATTTATATACGGTCGCCAGAAAGTTGCTTGAGGTGGCATTGGTTTTGATGAGTAAAAAATGGGTGCCTTTGACGACATAGTCCTGAATTCAATTCAAGAAAAGATAAAAATGAACCAAAAAGAAATGCAAAGAAATCGACTCTTCAACCACAACTAAGAATTTTCTTTTATGCCTTCAACCAACTTGAATAAAAAAGAGGATGTGCCTTTAAAAGCTTAATCATTTCTATTAATCCACAACCTCCAACATTTCAATAAGTTAACGACACTGACCACTTTTTTCCTCGCCTTTCCAGCTTCTAGGCTTCCACCGTATTTCAGCACCTAAGTGACTGAGTTGAAACCCGAGGGAACCGGGAGCTTCATCCACGAATAAGCAAAAACCAGATCAGCTGTAAATTCACAAGGCAACAAAAAAAATTGATGTATTCAATATAAACTGGAATAGAATAGGATGTAAAACAAAACCTACGAACATGTACTTTAGGTTGAACAATAACAATCTTAAATAAATCATTCAATTCCATCTCTCTGCCTTTCTCTTCTTCATTCTCTTTCGGTAAATATAAAAAAATCCCCGAAAAGTAACAAATGAAATCATTAACCTAACAAAAAAATAACTCATCAAAATACACCTAACATTTTTTGTGCATTGGGCTCTTTCATTAACTGTTTCATCAACATGCAATCCAAGCTCTCTCCTGAAACAAAAACAAAATAATCAGAAGAACAATGGTGGCAATCGATTTCCAAACCAAAACCAAAATCGAAAATCATACATGTTGCCTTCAAATTTAACGATATCAAGTTGAAATATCAGAGCATCCTTCAACGGAAAGCCGTAGTCTTTGTGAACAGAGCAAAAAATGTGGAACCTGATAGGCTTCAATTGCCCTAGGCTGAGTATCGTCGCTTGAGTGCTATCTCCGTGTATCTCCCATAACCCTCATCTCCTGAGCTATAAAATGTTGTTATGTTTCCATTGAAAAGACGAATTGAACGCCAGACGATTCATTTACAGGAGATGTTAGGGTTTTCTAGAATTTCATGCTGAAATCCCACAATTACCCCTTTGGTGTCTTAAAATTTTGGGGAAAATCCCTCTAAAATGGCTTATACATATTTGTACATGGTGCTTCATAACTTGTAAGTATAGTAAAATTACAACTTTGTACATCACTTCTCCTTTATATAGTACTAGTTGTAACACCCGTGTGAATACACGGGTATGTTTAAGAACGATCCAAATCAAATACTAAAAAACAGATTATAATATATCATTTAAATTATTTGCATTTAGTTACATATCTTTATAAGTAACTTGATTTGTAAAAATTGTAGAAACCAAAACGAAACGGAGTAGAAGCGAAGGTTAAAAGTCAGGAATCTTGACTCGAGGCGTTTTCCCTTCGCCTCACGAGGCGTCCGCCTTGACGCGGAATTAAAAAATAAATATAAAAATTATATTCTATAAAAAAGTAATAATTTCATCATCAGATCCTCAAAACATCAAAAACGCTAATAAAATACTAATGTGTATCCAGTTTGATCAGAGCAGCTCAAATACAATTGACATTTGGTTATTTAATATCTGTAACCACACCGTAGATGCTTATGTTACTCATCTTGTCTCGAAGATCAGCCACAAATAGCTGTAAATACAATAAAAACTATATCAACCCAACACTTTCTTTTTCCAGATGTCAATTGTATCGGGAAAGTTTCAGTTATAAAAACAATCCAACTTTCGAAAACATAAAACTTACTCTAAAAGGGTAGTTACTGAAGTCAATGGCTCCGCGAGAATCACATGGCAAAGTAACTTGGGAAACTTTAGGTCCTTGACTTGAGTCAGCAGCTGTAGTCAACTTTTTTGATCCTTGAGTTGATGCTACAGATACCTGTTGAACTCAGTAAGTATTAAAGGAGGTTACTTGGCTGTATAAGATTGGTTACCTGTTCCTCATGGCGAATAAAAGGCACTATATACAGCTAAGAGACGTTGCGTAAAAAATCAGCAGCTGTAGTCAACTTTTTGTATTATATTTATTTAATTATGAAATGAATACATACCTAGGATTAGGATTGCCCCGCACAACTTTCTGGCCGTACTTATGCCAACGATATCCATCATCCAGTATATCAACCTCACTGGTAGTTTGGACGACTACACGTGGCTCACAAATAGGCTTAACTACTGGAGTTATATCAAGGGTACCGAAATCTGTTCGCCTAATCATAATAAAAAATTACTGAATATTAGCAACTTAGTGGTACCAATAATATTAAAGGATGGACTTCCTCCAATCTTATCACCTCTTTTTCGAATATTGGTCATCGTCAGCCTCGTCTGTACTGTCGTGGTTCGCTTGTCTTGGAGATTGCAGAGGAGTTCCACTCCCCTCGGGGTTAGGATTCTGGCCATTTTTTGCAGAGTGACCTTCAACAATGATTTAAAAAATGAAATAAATAGAGTTTAGAACGTAATTACTTCGAGAATAACACAAATCTACAATCATGGGAAGTTAAAGAGGGTCTTGCATAGTCAAAGCAGGTTTGGGTTGAAATGGTTGTATTTAATACGGATCAAAAGGCCAGGCCAATTCGAGCCGCAAACAGTTTTCTACTCATTTTTTAAAAAGAAATTAGAATAACTAATGCACTATCACAATTACGAAAACATATCATTAGAATAAAAGTAAAATGCCATTTTCGTCCATAAGGTTTGGCCACTTTTGCGACTTTCGGCTAAAGGTTTGTTTTTCCGCATTTGGATCCAAAGTTTTGAAATCTTGCCATTTTCATCCGACTCGTTAACTCCTTTCATTTTTCTCCGTTAAATGAGGGGTATTTCCGTCTTTTCAAACATTTTTTTATTTAAATAAAAAACACTATTAAGAAATAAGGATCCACCCTCTGTTGACTTTCAAGTTATGACTTTTCTTATAAACATTAAAAAAGGGATGGAGTTAATGACTCGGATGAAAATGACAAGATGCGGAAAAGCAAACATTTTGGATCCAGATGCGGAAAAGCAAACCTTTGAACGAAAGTCGCAAAAGTGGTCAAACCTCAGGGACGAAAATGGCATTTTACTCTTAAATTAAAGATCTGAACTTTTGAATAAAACAAATTAGGAAGTAATATGCATAAAAAACCGAGTATGGGTGACTTTCAACCTGTTTGACTCGTCCCCTTTCAGCTACTATTTTTTGTTTGATACACTCAACCCCGTTTGATGTTATAAAAAACAGCAAAAATCGGTTCATGCATAAGTAAATAGGTCGAAACTCGAAACTGCTCAAAATTACCTGCATATTGAAGTTTATCAGAATTTTCCTCCTGTATAGACATAAGTGCACCAGCACTAAATCGACGGCTAGGTTGAGGCTTCGGATGATCATGAGTCCCTTTATACACAATTTCCATTATCTAAATAAGCAATGTCAAAACATCCCTAACATATTATCTACTAAATATGAACTGTAGACGTGAATACAAATGAATGAAACAACGTCAGTGGTCACGGCATGAATGTAAAAATTATATACATAGTTATGCTTACCGATAGCTTTTCTCAAAGAAGACTCGATATAACTTTTGGGTTGCTCTGAACTATATGATATTTCTACGGGGTACAACTTCCCAGGAACATTCAAGTAAAATAAAAAAAAATATGCATAAACAATTTTATACACTTAAGTAAAATATCTCTTAAATACTCAACACAATGATTGATATGGTGATATCTCCGGTTAGGCCTTCATGATCCATACCAATATTCTTTTTAAATCCGTGTTGCATTGAATCTAGATTAAGGGACTAAACTCAAATTTTTATATTTAAATGCTCTTTTTAAACAAAATTTGATAACCCCCGAACAAATATATTTTGATACCCAATTGATAACTTTTGCCATAATATGTGTATAGAAAAAAGCCTAAAGAAGATTGAAATGAGACCATCCAAGCCCACATTAAAAAAAAAGTTGTTAAAACCGTCAGATGGACGCCTAAGAACCCAAATTGGTAATTTAAATAAATATTTTCACAAAAAACGTACCGGATTGTGTCCATAAAAATGAGTGTTTGATAGAGAGAACTTGAAGGGCGTTTTTCGTCTCTTGTTTGGTTTACATACTCGACAAAAGCAAATCCTCTATGCTTCCCAAACCTTGTTGGAAGCGTTCTCTTACTTAACCTGTAAATGTGTAAGAATGTTTAAAATCATACTCACAAAAGTAAAGAGCATATAATTCTACTTGAATTGGGTTATTCAGTTTGTTATTATTGAACCTGAGATTTATTTCAAATATAAATAACTCAAAACTGATGCAATTGACCAAAATTTGAATTCGTTATTCGAATTTGATTCAAATAAAACTTTGGGTTTTTCGACTACCAGTTGAATCGTTAACACTGATAAATTAAACAACCGACATATTACCTGCTATCAGCCTGTTAACACACTTTAGTCCTACTTATCAATATCATTTAAATAGTTGTGGGCTGTTTAAACAGGCCAGAAAACATGGTCTGTTGCTGGACCAAAATGACAAAAACTACACAACACAGCTGCAACAGTAATGGGCCAGCTAATGTGGCTTGGTTCCTTGGTCAATTAATCAATTATTATGAATCAGATAAGGACAAGGAGTACAAATGTAATTCATGTACAGAAGAAGTTTTAGAAGGTGTATCACGTATATATAGCGTGCCAGTATTTTACTTTAATAATATCTTTAAATTTAAAGGATTGACATGTCACCTTTTGTGCGCATGTGGTGTAGGGGCTTCCTAACAAAATGCGACGAATCGACGACTGCCATTACCAGTCTCTAACCAACCGAGGAGTCTCCGGCTGCTCTTTGTTTAACATATAATAAATCCGGAAACCGAGACCCCCAAAAATCTAAGTTATAGATTCCATGAATGTTTTGACATTGGAATCATTGGTATGGTTGTCTGCTATAGAGCATTACCTCCTCTGATAACTTGATTACCTCCAATCCTTACAAGAATAACAGGTTTTGCATCCCCTAGCTACAAAGGTTGCCAATAAACTCACAATTAAACAACCCGAAAAACAAAACAAAACGATAACAAATCAACAATTCGAATTAAAGGAAGAAAACATACCCGCATAACAATGCCACAAACGCAGACTTCAATACTAAAACTACACCTGAAAATACACCCACACATCTAAAAAACATCAATAGTAAAGCAAACCCAAACCCCCCATTCATAATCAGTATCAATTCCATTCAGAATCTCAAACACACTTTTGAGCATGAGCATTAATGGTTTCATGAAGCCCGATAACCGATATCTCAAATATCGATCCTTGACCGATATCCGATTTTTTACCGCATTAACTGCTTAGATACAAACCTAATGCAGAATGCTCCCAACATGATACAAACCTAATACAAACCTAATGCAGAATGCTCCCAGAATGATCCTTGACCGATATCTGATTGTTACACCATTGTACACCTAATGCAGAATGCTCCCATTTGACCTGTAACCTGTTTGCTTCTAAACTACTATAAAGTATTTGATTTTGACCCATTCATAAGTAAGGTCGAAATTGCCACCTAAATCTATAACAATCATAAGACTTTCTTCAAATCTTCTTGTCAAATGCAGACTCTTTTGGACCAAAAAATGTGTACACTGTACACAACTGAATCAAACTAATATAAAACGCCTTGAAATAAACTAACTGATGGGTTCATTTAACCCCTGCCCCAACAAATTCATGATCGAAGAAAAGTTGTAAGTTAAGTACTTCATAGAGTTGAGATATTGGATCGTACCTCAAACAGGCATAGGGGGCCACAGATTTACTCCAAGATTCTTTCTCAGGATGAGGAATGTAGTTAACATTTGGATCAACTGCAAGCACTTTAAATCCTAAATACCTAATTTCATGACCTAAACTCTAAATGTACCTAAATACCTAATTTCATGACCTAATTAACTCACAGAAACTGTCTAATTCTCTAGTTAACAAATTCTAACTAAATCAGAAACCACAATCAACTAACCGTCAGACTGTTCATCATCGTTCTCGGTAAACTTCTTCACCGGCTTCTTTGACTTCGTAATCGCATCTTCTTCCTGTTGTAGCCTCCTAATCGCATCATGTGTGCTCTTAAAATCAGATATGGTTTCATGATCGGGTGTTTGGGATTCCTGGATTTGAGATAGAGAGAAAGTGAATTTTAGAGAGAGAGAAAGCGAGTTTTAGAGAGAGAGAGTTGAGAGTTGATAAAAGATCTGAGAAGTTAAAAAGACACACTATATGGATATGGTTTGAATTTTAAATGTAGAGCCAAGATTTTGAATTTTGAATTTTGCCTCCTAAAAAAACAATACTTTTTCATTTTCAAAACAAATAAAAAACATATTAATATTATAAATAAATCGGATTTATGACATCACCATGGCCAATGTGGCATAGCTAATATCATGACACGTAAGCAAAATTAAGTCATCATCTAAGCTCCTTTAATAGAGAGTATAGATTATAGATAAGAGTTATTAAGTAAGGATGAATGATGTATTTATTTTAAAAAAGTCGTTTTAAACGATTTTCTAGTATGTTAGAACAGTCATAAAGAAAGAAATTTTTCGGTTTAAGGTCTTACAACATGTTTAATCCTAATATTAAAAAGATAATTGATCTGTGCATGACACCCGGCTAGTACTTTTGACACGATACTAAAATATTTGAAGATTTTTATACAATACGAGTCAAATCAAATAGTGACAGTAAGGTCATCTCTGTGCTAGTTCCTTGACAAATAGTTTTTATTATGCATAAAACAACTAATTATACTTTATAAGAATATGTCCATACGACAATAAGTTGTTCCAAACTTGAAAAGAAAGTTTTCCTTGTTTATAAGAATATAATCTTTCTAACAATCATTATTTTATGGAAGGAACTTAAAGTTAAAAAAATAAATAAATAAATAAAAACAACAAATGGAGGGTGCTTATGTCACAAGAAGTCTATCCCTGTATAATATTCTTGTCCAACCAATGAAACTACCTATTTTCTGCATTAATTTAACCTCTGTTTCAGCCACCACCTTTTTAAAACACAACATTCAAAAGAACACATTCTCAAGCACAATATACAACTCCTTAACGTGGAACTAACAATTTCACCTCTAGAAAACAAAATTTTCTCTACGTCTGGTGCTAGGAGACTTGAGTTTTCAAATGGAGACTAAAGTTCAATTTTCACTTGTGTCATATTGGGGTGGATATTGGGCAATAATGGTGACAAACCCACCTAGTGGGTTCGATCCTGAGCCGCACCCTGGTTTTTACCCGGCTGTTACTTCAACGAGGCATCTCATGTAGAGGTAGTACGGTTTCCGAGAGAACGCCATAACTAAGTCTGACCAACCCAGCGCAAGCCCGGTTAAAACAACATAGTCTAAACAGATCTTGGCTATGACCGATGTCGTTTAGACGGTGTGACACTAAAAAAGAAAATCACCGTTCAAAGAAAAAAAGAAAACAAAATTTTCTCTCTCTAGAAACTTACATATAGAGACAGAGCACACCAAAGACATCTCCCTCCCTCCATTTCTTGTCCACATTAATCCAGCCACCGCCACCGCCTAATCACCTCCAACCACCACCGCATCACCACCGTCAATCATGTCCACAGATCTACAATTACGTCCAGATCCACCGGTTATTACATCCTCTTTGAAAATAAAGCTTCCGCGCTCTTCTACACAACCTGACCAATCATGTAGTCTTCAATTACTCGAACCAGAAACTGAAACTGAAACTGAAATTCACATGCCGAAATCACCGGAGCATAAAATACCTGAAGTCGTTACTTGTCCTCCTGCTCCTAAAAAACCGAGGATGTCATGTAAGAGACGGATTTCTGAATTTGAATTCTTCGAAATCGATGAAATTGAATCGTTTTTCAAGTCTAGTTATCAGAATTCCAGTATGAATAAGCGAAGCTGTATTCCTCTGTAAATCTAAATCACCAAATTTTATTCGAAGAAGAATTCATTGTTATCTGTACGTATATTTTTCAATCGCCTCTGTTGTCTGAAACGTTGATCGGACGATTCAGATCTGAATTATTGTTTACAATGGAGCTTCAAGTAATCTAGTTAAGTTTCTTACCAAGTTTGATTCATATTATATTGAATTCATGTTATTCTGTAGGTACTTTTTTTCAATCTTATACTGTTCGTGATCTACTAGTAGTATTGAACATACTGGAATCTGAAACGTTAACACGGCGATTCAGATCTGAAATATTGCTTCATTTTTTCTCCTTAAGTTTCTCAGGAAATTTTATTCAAATTCTATAGAATTCATTGTTAATTTGTTATACATGTTAATCTGTACGTATTTTTTTTTTCAATCTTAAAACACCTTTTCGTTATCTACAGTAGACGATTCAGATCTGAATTATTGGTTCACGATGGAGAGTGAATTAATTTAGAACTAATTGAAATGGCTTTCGGAAATCTTGTGATCATTTTTTATTATTTTGCCATATTTGAATGTAAATTAATGAGATTCGTATCTCTCCTGCTCAATCCAAACAAGGTGAATGTTATGCTTGATTTGTTGTAAAGTACAGTTATTCTTCTTGTAAGTTACTGACAGAAAATTGAGCTGCAGAGCTTCTACTTTGGATTTATTTATATCTTTTTTTATTTCGTTTTTATCTTTTTTATTATTTTTTTCATTTGGATATGTTTTTTTTTCTTCCTTTTAGACTATGGGGTATGGGGCTTGGGTTGGGGGAAAACGCCCAAGACACCACCCCGGGTGGGCTTGGGTTGGGGCGTGGCCCTTGGGGCTTGGGTTTGAAGTCGGGCGTGGGGCGGGCTAGCGGTCCGATGTGACGGCCTCCTATTGGCTTTGTTGGCCATGTCATAGCGGGTGCGGGTGTTTGAATTTTAAATTCTAACCGTTTGGCCAAGCCAAGCGGTCACCCCAACCCCCAACAATCAACATCCCCTATAAATGTAACCCCAACCCCACCGGCTACCCCATCCCAAACCATCGCTGTCCACCGCTACCCCAACCATAACCCACTTGATCTCACGAACCCGCTACCCCAACTTGAAGAAGATGGCCTCTTGGACCCACGAAGAAGAGTTAGCTCTCGTCACAAGCGTCGTTGACGCAATGAAGGGTCGACAACCCGGCCAAACACGCTATTGGCCGGAAGCCTTTGCAAGCTACCGACATAACGTCGGACACGACCGGCACAACTTAAACGCGTGCCAACATAAATGGCGCGAGCTACGGCCGAAGCTTGATCGTTTCAAGGCCTACTACGAAGCCGTTCCGAGCGGTGAGTTAAGCCACTAGGACCGGATGGCGGTGGCGAACATTGAGTTTCGAGGCAAGGAGCGAAAGGCGTTCGACAAGCTCGCGCTTTTTGAAATTTACCTAACGCTCTAGGGTTTTTTTATTTTGTAATATTTAGGAATTATGTAATTTTTAAGAATTTAATAAAATTTTAGGCTTTTTTTTTAAATGTTGTGTGAATTTTTTAAATTTTTTGTATTTTTTTTTAATAACCTGCCAACCCAAGCGGTGCACCCACGCCCCGCCATACCACACGGACACGTCACTCGGCGGTGGGGTGGCTCGAACTTCACGTGTCAATTCATGCCCCCAACCCAAGCCACACCATACCCCACGGTCAAAGGTGAATCAAATTGATTAAATAACATCTTAACTTATATCCAAACAATATTGTTATGATCTTAAATATGCCTACTTTTGTTGCATCGCCTAGCGAAAATCAGATAAGGTCGGTCGTAGATTAGTTCTAATCTTTCGCGACATGGGAGGCTTTGATGGTGTGCGGGGAGAACCTCCGCACAAGGCCAGCAATTTCGAGGGGCATGCGATTTAAAAAAATCCGATACGTATATGTTATTTTTTAAATAGTAAACACATACCACTTCCAATATAGGCTCATTTACAAATCATTTTTTATGGTTTAGAATTTAGTCCACTTGAAATTAGTTTTATTGAACCCAATACTAATTTGATTTTTTTTTAAATAATAACAAAACATAACTGAAGGGCACATTTTTTCAAACTCGAACAGGGTATGTGAACTCTCAGAGACGCCTCTGTTTCGCGAGTTAGAAACTAAGTTGTAACGTGTAATGAACTTGTTAGAAGATGACCTGAGACTAAAGCCATAGAATATACTTTTGAGTGTAAAGTTACTTAGTATGATAAACACGTGTACATGTAGAGAGGGATTAGAATAAACCTTATGTTAAGAGTGGTTTTCTCTCCTCGGTAAAGGGTGGGGTCTAGGGGTTGATCAGCCTACTTGAGTTTGGATCAAGACATTAAGTCAAACATGATTGATGCACCACATGGGCTTCCCGCCTAAGTGGAATAATTGGATAATGGGAATTCTCTTCGCGAGCCGTACATCTATTCTAGTCAATAGTTCCCCTACAAGTGAATTTGAGCTAAGGCGAGGACTTAGGCAAGCAGATCCGTTATCTCCTTTCTCATTATTTTATTTTTTTTGGGCTAGAAGGAGTTGGTGTAGATGTACATGACAACTGAGTGTGCGAAGCATTTTACACAGGCGCCGATTGGACATTGGGGTTGAAATCCGTATCCGTTTGTGGAGGTAACCATAGAACGGGTAACCGGTTCTGGGTGAAGGCATGGAACCATAGTTTTGGACTTGTGAATGAATGACACCGGGTTGAGTCATGAGCCCGGATTGTTGGTACTGGGAAGTGATGGATCCGGGTTAATTAGGTAACACATAGCTTTGGTAGAGCGGGATGTTGGTAGATTGGTTCAGATTTAAAACCGGAGCCTGACATTTCTTAGAAACTTCTTTGATCATCCATGGAAGAATTTGTGATAAGAGTGAAATGTTGAGTGTTAAAGGTTTGTGTTAGAAGTTTGTGTAAAATGGAAGATTGGTTGAGAGTGAACGGTCGAAAGTGAAAGTTTGAATGTTTGAGGTTGGTGCAAATCGGGTGAAGGTTTAGATTAAAGTTGAAGTGGGTTAATATTTATTGAAAATTATATAATTTTATTTATTTAAAAAAAAACCATTGATGTTTAAATTTTGAAAAGCATATTTTTTTTAAAATGTTACTGTTCAAAAAAAAAACCGCAGGACCCTCTCAACCACAGCCAAACCAGTCCGTTGCAGCGGATTTCGTTGCTTCTGGACTAACTAGTCATTGATGCACAACGCTTGGTCACTCGTCAGGTCTTCAAACCAACACACCGATAGATGCTCTTATCATTGTCCTTTTTACATGTACTCACAGGGGGGTGTCAGATGACCAGTGGCGGATCCAGGATTTTTCCAGTGGGTTGCTTTTAGTAAATTCTCACTAATTTTTTCTATGTATTTCAAACCCAATGGGTTCCTGGGAACCCACAAATATGAGCTAGATCCGGCCCTGGCGTCAGGGGTGGACCTATAGCTTATGAAGGGGTGGCGTCCGCTACCCCTTGGTCGGAAAAAATTTGGAAAAATTAGTGTAAATTTTGGAAAAATTTGACGTTTTTTCGATTTCGTTACGGCTTATTTATAAAACGTTACCCCTTGGTCGGAATCCTAGATCCGCCACTGCGTGGCGTGAGCGGATCAATTAATCACTCTTTTTATCAAGAAGGTACGGAATAAAGTGATTTATTTGTATAATACTGTAATTTTAGATGTCATGTTCATGTTGAGTACTGACTCTTAAGTCACAGGTCAATGACTCGAGATGGGTCATGAACTTAGAATTTTTAGTCACGAGTCAATAACATTGATTTACATATACTTTGGATAGCTATTGACATGTTTCAAGTTAAATATTTTATCTTAACAAATTACTCCTAAAACACGAGCGAGATCCACCCGTTACCATGAAGGATTATGGGGCAAAATTGATATATCTTAATTACTGTTATAGATTGATTTGTATGGATAGCTTCGGGATCTCGAAAACGAATTAGCCGAAGAGTGAAAACCTAGACAGGAAGAAGAGAATAATGCTCTTGTTGCGGCTTCTTCACAGTTCACACTCGTCCCTATCTTCATTAACACAAGGTCCGAGTATATATCTTTATATTGTGATTACGATCTAAATTTTATATCATTCTAGATGGAGGTGTTTGGATGTGTTTTGGTAGGACTGAGGCAGTATATATCTTTATATTGTGATTACGATCTAAATTTTATATCATTCTAGATGGAGGTGTTTGGATGTGTTTTGGTAGGACTGAGGCAGGGGCGGAGCTATTTGGAAACCAGGGGTATCCCGGGATACCCCTCAACTCTTTTGGCGAAGTGCAAATTTTTCTAATCTCCGTTTTATGTATCCGGTTTATGTATCGAGGATACCCCTGAGAAAATATTAGGATACCCCTAAATGTAAGTGAAGATGAGTTTAAACAAAAATTTCCGACCGACGAAAAAGAAAATCTCCGATCACTGTGAGTTGCAGAGAAATCGTATGGAGAAGATGAAGTATGGAGAAGATGAAGTATAATATATTAATCGTATCAACATCAATGAAAAAGCAAAGTTGGTCTGGAAATGTCAGAAGTTACTTTCGGAGTCAATATTCAAACTTTATTTGATTTGCTAAAGTATTTTTTTAACCAACCATTTACTGCGGTTCAAAATAAAATTTAACTATTTGCGTTAATTAATATTTACTTATTTACTATATTTAAAAATTATATGTTTTTCTTATTTTTTTAATTTGTTTATTTATTCTTTTATTAAATATTAAATATTAAAGTTACTTTTTTTTAAATGGCAAATCTTACATACTACTAAATTACACTAAATAAATTATAATCTGCTTCTTGCTTGGGATTGAACTCAAAACGGCAAAAGCATCTACCAAATGAGCTAGCCCCACTTAGGGGAGGGGGGTGGTCACTAGTGATAGAATTCTATCACTCACAAGCACCAATCAAGTTTCGCCATGTCATCAACCATTTTTTCATCACTCACAACCTTTTTTAGTGGGGGTGGTCATCACTCACCACCACACCCAACAATTTCCCCCCAACTAACAACTACCCTCACAAAACAAAAGAATAATGCGTGAAGAAAATAACGAAAATCGATTCCCGTGATGCTATAACGCGTTATAGCAAGAGGTGGGGGTGGGAATTTGATTGTTCCACGCGTTATACATTTTCCGTGATAAAAATAACGGAACCGCCCCCTTGGGCCTTAGATTTAGTTTATTAATGATTTTTGTTTTTTTTTTATTTTGAAAATATTTTTATTATAAACTTAATAATATATCTATAAAACTTCTTCATAACATTTAAAGTTTTATAAGAAACAATTTGATTACCTTCTTGTATGTGTTTGGTATACCCATTAGTAATGTATGTTTAGAATATAAATATTAAATATTTAGATCTAGTAAGTAAATAGTTCCTGTTCTCTTACTTTATTAGAATTTTATTAGAGAGTAACACTATATTATCTATTATAGAGTGTAAATTATGAAGAGTTGATTAACGAATTTCCTTTCAAAAATAATTTCACTACACGTGTGTCTATACCTATAAAATAGGTAAAATCAATAATATTTTATCTCAAAATATCATATTATAATTTCTAAATCTTAATAACAGTTAATATTTTTTTTATTCAACCCATGTAATACACGGGTCTGTAACATAGTAATTATATTAAGGCCTATTTTTACTACCTAGGTCCTCTAAAGGTTCTCGAATTCTCAAGTATAGACCAAGGTTAAAAAAAAATTAAGGGTCATTTTTACTACCCGCACCGGGCACTTTAATTCTCAAGGACAGCGCTAGGTAAAAAAATAATAATAAGGATGCCCCTCAATTTTTCTTCTAGTTTCGCCACTGGACTGAGGTATTATGTGTGGTGGTTGGGTTGCTTAATGGTTTCAACTTTCGACGTAGAAGCTTTTGAAGTTGGTTTGCTCATTTTCTGTTTGCCATTTTTGTTTTCAATGATATGTGTATGAATGTTCATTAGCCGCAATAGATAATAGTTAGATGATTTGGTTTTTTTGTTGCTGGTTGGTTTGAGTTTTGCTTAAATGTATGTACAACCGTGGCGGTTTACGTTTCGGTTGGTTGTTCAGTATGGAATTTTAGAAATCTGATTTCTACTAACGAATGCTTTGTCGCGGGGGGCTTACATCTAGTTGTATAGTAAATAAGGTATATATTAAAACGTAAGTGGAATTAGAGAAATGGCAGATAGATCCAGAATTCCAGATAGTTCAATAGGTATGTGGGCCGATTCAGTTGTAAACAAGGAGAAAGAGCCCTCTTTAAGGCCCAGTATTTTGTAATGAGGTCTCCTTAAATTTCTATCAACATTAGGGTTGCCCAAACTGCTCGACGATCGAGGATCGCTCGACGATCGCTCGAAAAATGCTCGTTCGATTCCTGCTCAGTTTGCAAATGAGCCGCTCGGATCGGTTCGATTCAAATTCAATCCAAGCATGAGCATAGGTCCACTCGCTCGTCAATCGCTCGGTTTCGCTCGAATTATTTTTATTAATAATATATATATATATATATATATATATATATATATATATATATATATATAGATTTTAAGATTAAAAGCCCAAAAAATATACTAGCCCAAAAAAATTAAAAGCCCAAAATATATATTAGCCCAACTTAATAGTTAATATCAAAATCTAACAATCCCTAATTCCTAAAACAATACTCATAAACTGATTGTTCGAACTTCGAAGATCTGCATATCGCCGCTGCCAGTTGCCTTGCCACACACCAAAATCTAACACCAGAAGTTCATGGCTTTTGAACTAAATGACAATTTGAATTTCGCACTTTATTTTGTGCTTCTTGATATTGTTAAGAACATTTTTAGAATCATGATTTTAGTTATGTATTGCTTTTGTTAGTAAAGTGTTGGACATGTTTTAATTAAGTTAGGATTTGTTTTTGTTGAACGCAACCTTATAATTCAATCGAGCGAAAACGATCCGCTCGATTTTAGTTAGGATTTGATAAAAACCGAGCAAAAACGATCCGATCGATTCAAATTCAATCCGAGCATGAGCATCACTTTTGTGCTCGGTTTTGCAAATTCGATCCGATCGGATCGGATCGGTTGTAATTCAATCCGAGCATGAGCAGACCCTCGATCGGATCGGATCGGTTCATGAACACCCCTAATCAACATATAAGTTATCAACCTTAAATTCCTAAACCGTAAAACTGTAATTCTAGTAACTTATATAGTAACTCAAAACTATATAAACCGAATAACTGTACAAACGTATCCGACCCTTAGGGTGTACGGGGTGGAAGCGGCAAGGGGTGCGGCAAGCCCCTTTGCCGCTCGGGGAACACCGCCGCCACCTTTTTATGCCGCGCGGGGTTGTGTTCAAAGCTGGGACTATATGCCGCATGCGGGTAGATGGAGGGTGGGCTTGATTTGACCGTTTGGAGCACTTTTCAAACAGCTATATAGTCGTTACTTTAAAAAAAAGGTTTCTTAGATAATTAAACTATATAAACTTATACCCATATTAAACAAATTCACACCAACCCACTTCCTTATTACTCCAAAACTCTAAATCTGTACCCCTGTTTTATTTAAAAATGATGGATGAAATACCAGTGTTTTTTCCCACCCGATAGCAGTGATTCATCCGATAGTAGCATAAGTTTTTTTTCCAAAAACTCATCGACGAAGCCGAAGTACAAGACACGGGCACATCTAGTAAGAAACGTTATCTTCGTCGTGGTCGTGAGAGTGGCCACGAAATCCTTATGGCGGATTATTTTATCGAGGAACCGAAATATAACGAAGATATTTTTCGTCACAGGTTTTGTATGTCAAAAAGTTTGTTTCTAAAAATTGTGAGCGACGTGGAAGCGAATAACCCGTGGTTTGAAGAGGGCGTAGATGCGAGAATGAAGATGGGTTTTACACCGTTGCAAAAGTTACATCGGCTATTAAACAACTTGCAACTGGTAATACTCCAGACGAAAACGACGAGTATTTACATATGGTCGAAAGGACTTCCCGTGAGTGTCTAGAATATTTCTGTGAAACAGTATGTAAAACATAGACTCCCGAGTTCTTACGTATGCCAACAAGCCACGACATGGCGCTATTGTACCAAGCTCATGAGGATAAACATCACCTTCCTTGTATGATGGGTAGCCTTGATTGCACCCATTTCGTACGGAGAATGTGTCCCACAGAGTTCCGGGGCCAATATATGAGAGGAGATCACTGTTACCCTACAGTCATGCTTCTTGCGGTCCACCAAATGCACAAAACGACATCAATGTACTTCAGCAATCTCCATTATTTCAAACTGATTTGGAACGGCCCCAAAATGTCCATTTTACGTTAACAACCACTTATACAAACGCGGTTACTATCTCGTGGATGGAATCTACCCTACATGGTCCGTGTTTGTCAAATCATTTCCATATCCTCACTTACTTGACGAAAAAAAGTTAAAGAATCAACACGAGGCGGCAAGAAAAGACGTGGAACGAGCTTTTGGTGTTTTGAAGTCAAAATGGGGTATAATGAATCAGCCAATGCGTGCTAAGAGTGTTAAAAAATTAGGTACGTGGTGTATACGTGTATTATTTGACATAACATGATTTAGACTATCATACATGTTGTAGAGTATGTGTGATGGGGGTTATGTAGATGTGGGGTTATACGACACGTGAAAATATGTAAGAAAGGAGGATTTTATAACTTGAGATTGTGGTGGTTAGTTACGTAATAACCCCTTCAATATATATATATAATATAGGAGAGGGTTATCTGAAGAACGCTAAATATTACGAGAACTGTGAGAACGAATGAGAAAATCAATCAAAATCATTTTTAATACAAACCTCATTATAATTATAATGCAACATTAAAAAAAGAATTTACTCTTTATATAATGTATCTCTCCTTCCAAAATCACTCATAATAAGGCTTTTCTCAATTCCGGGGGGGGGGGGGGGGGGGGGGGGGGGTCGGGGCAAAACTTATATACCTAAAAATTTCTATACGAAGGTACTGTTCATAACACTACGCATTGAAAAGTTCGGGGGGGGGGGGGGGGGGGCGGGCGCCCCCTCCCGCCCCAAGGAAGTTGCGCCCATGATTGCAATATCTAATGTTCCCATTTAAAAAGTCTAAAAAAACTAGTTTAAATTAGAAAACCAAAAAACTAGCTGAAATAGCCTAAAAAACACACCAAATATATTTTTATTCTTTATTCAGTTTTTTTCTTAAAATTCGCTACTTTTAATTTGTAAAAAAATAATAATAAGTACTGCACATGTGCATTAATGCGAAAAAAACCTAAACCCCCTAATTCACCCCCCCCCCCCCCCCCAAAAAAAAACCCACCCCAACCTGAAAAACTAAACCTAAAACGTAAACCCTGAAAGCTAAATTAAACCTAACCCTGAGGCTAAATTGCATGTGCAACATATACATATAATGCACATGTGCAGTACTATTTTTTAACAAAAAAGAATTATGTATCATATACATAAAATGAACATGTGTAATACTATTTTTTTGAAAAAAAAAGTTTTTTTTATATATATAACAAGTAACGAATTTTAATAAAAAATTGATGTGTTTTTAGGCTTTTAGTTTTCACATTTATATCTAGTTTTCATATGGAAAGGATCAAATAAAAAGTTGATTTTGCTTAAGGGGTTGTTTGTTTACCTCTTAATGAGGCTCTTAATGGTTCAGACCTTTAACTGGTTCAGCACTTAATGGTTCAGTTTGTTTGCTTCACGAGCAGATGTCTGAATGATTCAGACATTTGTCTCTGAATGGTTAAGCATTATACAGAGTCTGAATGGTTAAGACCTCTAATCTGAATTGGTCAGACATTTTCCTTTTAACGGTTAAGCATTATCCAGACTCTTAATGGTTCAGACCTCTTACTGATTCAGCAGATAATGGTTCAAATGTTCATAGCTTTTTTATGTTCGTAGCAGATGTCTGAATGGTTCAGACATTTGCCTCTGAATGGTTAAGCATTATACAGAGTCTGAATGGTTAAGACCTCTAATCTGAATTGGTCAGACATTTGCTTTGGAATGGTTAAGCATTATCCAGGCTCTTAATGGTTCAGACCTCTCCACATGCAAAGCACACATGCATATTCCTCCCTTATTTTTTAAATGTTCATAGCTTTTTATACGACATTATTCTTTTAAAAAATTGCATCATAAAATCGAGCATCTTTTTATCTTTAATTTAAGCACCATGTTGCTATATAAAATATGAGATCTTAAAAAAAACCTAAAAAATCGTCTTAGATTTCTATGTTGTATAAGATTTTTGTGCTAGATTTTTGTGTTGAATATTTTGAACTGGATTTTTTTGCTATATTTTTTGTGTTGCATTCAGAAAACAGAGGTTCTCTCACAATGTTACTGTTCCTGGAAGCGTACCTATCCTTTTTTAATTATTTTGTTATTATAACTACTTTTTTTATACTAGATTTTTTGTGTTAAATATTTTTGTACTAGATTTTTGTATTGTAGTTTGAGAAAATGAAAAGGTGAGAGTTTTGTTTTAGGACCAAAATGCTTTGGTATCATACCTATAAGGAGTGTCACATGTCATTTTCATAATCCTTCTTAAGCTACTTAGGCAAACTCACTTTTTAATATATATATATATATATATATATATATATGTGTGTGTGTGTGAGAGAGAGAAACAATGTGTAGCGTCGTTATGTATATCAAGGCTGGAATTATAACCCCCCCCCCCCCCTCTAACGTGAGGGCCGGTGTTCCGGGCACTATGGGGTGCCATAGGCTCTTTACACCCCCTCGTAGCTCTATACTACGCGTTGCCTTAATTTAGTTACTGGCATATCTATTTGTGGTGAATTGGTATTTAGATTATGCTATGAATTTTACTGGAAAATCACTAAACAAAAGAATTCACGAAGTGAGTAATGACTCGTCTATTTTCATGTGTAAACATCAATTAGATCAAACGTAGTGGGGCGGTATGGATGGGCATAGCGCCCCATCGCGCTGCCGAACACCACCACAAGGGGCGGTATGAAGGAGAAAATGGGTTGGGGCGCGACCTCCATAGCGGCGTCATTTGTTTGATTTTTTTTTCTGGTTTTCCCCTCCATTGCTCTGTTTCTCTTTTGTTCTTTTGTTGCAGGTATAGAAGAAAGAAGAAGGAAGAACCTTGGAAACGGCTGGGAAAAAAAATAGGTTTTCAGTTTGTATTGGGCTGGGCTCAAAAGGTTTTATGGTTTTATTGGGCTGGGCTCAAAAGGTTTTATGGTTTTTTATTTTATTGTAATGTTTTTTTTATTTAATGAAATGGTTTTTAATTTTATAAAGTTAGAAATTAATTAAAAAAACAAAAATTAATTAATTGAGTAATGATGAGGTAGAGGTTTTATGACTACGGGCTCTAGTGACATTAGGGATGAGCAAAACGTTCCCGGTACCGGTACCGAATTTACCGAACCGGGTACTTTTTCGGTACCGATTCGGTAGCGACTTTTAGGATTTTCGGTACCGGTTCGGTACGGTACCGGTTCGGTACCGGTATTTACCGGTTTTTACCCTCAAATACCGGTACCGTACCGATACCGAACCGTACCGAACCGGGTATATTCGGTACCGGTACCGGTACCCACTTTTGAGGATTTTCGGTACCGGTTCTTTCGGTACCGGACGGTACCGAGCTCATCCCTAAGTGACATAACGCCCCATGAAGCCCCTGTATGACGTGGCACGACACGTGTCGCATAACGCCCCACAAGGGACTTTATGACTACGGATGGCCGCGCACAACGTGCAAAATTTTACAAGTATGCACAATTACTCCCACTTGAACCTATTGTATAAAATTTCACAAGTGTGCACTGTTACTTCCATTTGAACCTATTCTACAGAGAAAATGAAGTTAATTGGAAATTTTATCCTTTATTTTTATAACAAATTTCAAGCAGTGTCATTTACCTTTAAATTTAATGAGTTTTATACTTGGTGTTTGACAAATCTTACATGTTATGTTTTTAAGCCTAACCCTGTTAAATTTAACCATTAAGTGAAAGGCAAATTCGTCTTTTAAGTCATTTTTTTAACAAAATCATTTTAATAATTTTAATAATAAAAACAAAATGAATTATGTATTATATATATATATATATATATATATATATATATATATATATATATATATATATATATATATACCGGGAGCCGCTAGAATGAGAACCACCACGAGTTATGAGAACCACGAGAACCGCGCCCCGCGGGTGGCCGTCGGCGACGAAATTTTTTTTACACCTAGATCCGTATATTTTAGCGGGGGGTTTAAATTTTCGGTTCAAACGGCGCGCCCGAGGGGGTAGTTTTTTACGCCCAAAGTTTGGTAAAAAAAAAAAGAAAAATTAAAAAAATTAAAAAAACCCAAACTTTGGGCGTAAAAAACTACCCCCTTGGGCGCGCCGTTTGAACCGAAAATTTAAACCCCCCGCTAAAATATACGGATCTAGGTGTAAAAAAAATTTCGTCGCCGACGGCCACCCGCGGGGCGCGGTTCTCGTGGTTCTCATAACTCGTGGTGGTTCTCATTCTAGCGATAACACATACCTTTCACAACCACCAATACCTGCCACCACCCTTCATCAGTTCATCATCTTCATTTTAACAACCACAATTCACCTTCATTTTAGCTAATTTCATCAACAAATCTCCAAATTACACATCCATAAAGCATATAACACCTTTAATATCACCTTCGTTTTAACAACCACAATTCACCTTCATTTTAGCCAATTTCATCAACAAATCTCCAAATTACACATCCATAAAGCATCTCACACCTTTAATTCAATCCAATAGCTTACAAAATCCATTGTTCCTCTATTCAATCCAGTGGAAACCCTAACTCTAACTTTCTGGCGAGTAATCCTTGTCCAATCTACGGGTGAGTGTAAAACCGAATTAATCAAAACCAAATTAACCGAACCGAAGCAATAACCAATGGTGTGGTTATTGTTTTTGTAACCGAAGTTTCGATTAATCGTATATCTGAAACAGAAAATAACCAAACCGAACATATTAGCCAAACATATATATATATATATATATATATAGGGAGAAGATCATGCGAGAACCACCTCTTATTGCGAGAACCGCGAGAACCAATGTGAACACAACCAAAAATGCCTAAAAATAGTTAAAAATCACACAAAAAAAAATTTTTTGAATTTTTTAATATTTTTTATAAAAAAAAAATCGCTACTTTTCGAAGCAAAAAAAAAAAAATTTGGCTTCTAAAAGTAGCGATTTTAACATAAAAAATTCAAAAAAAAAATTTTAGATTTTTTTTAGGTTTTTTGGGGATTTAGTTTTTAGCATTTTAGCTTGGGGGTGGGGGGGGTTTAGGTTTTTGGGGGGTGGGGGAGGGGGGTTTAGGTTTTTTTTTTTTTTTTTGGGGGGGGGGGGGGTTAGGTTTTTTTTAGCATTTAGCTTGGGGAGGGGGTTAGTTTTTTTTTTTGGGGGGGGGGGGGGGTGGGGGTTAAGTTTTTTTAGGTTTTTTTAGCTATTTTAGGTTGTGTTCACATTGGTTCTCGCGGTTCTCACAATAAAGGTGGTTCTCGCATGAGCTCCTCCCTATATATATATATATATATACCAAACTCTCCTAATGTAATATTGTTTATAAGTTTACGGCCCACTATATTTTTTTAACCTTTTAGTCCAATTGAGGGTCCATTAGTGTTTATTTTATCATGTACATAGGGCTCATTGCCAATATGCATGTGGTATTGATGTGCTCTGAGCGGTCTTGTTAAACTAACTAATTTTAACCCTAAACTAAACACTCTAAGTTTTAACTTGATAAACTAAGAATCTCTAAAACCTAGACCACACAACCTGAAAGTGTATCGGTCAATTAGTAAAGCTCAAGTAAGTCCGAGTATCGAACCTACGAGACTCTACTTATTATGAATATTAGATTCGATTACTAATAACTACACTGACTCGATTAATTTGTTTTGTTGTTTGGGGGGTCTAACAAACTACTAAACTTAATTAAATTACTCACTAAACTAACGAAGACACGAACTAAGACTGAAGTCTAGATCAGATGATGAGTAGATACTACATAGGTCAGAATCCTACACATGAATGACACGTTATATCGGTTATGGAACTGTTGTGGAAACCAGGATCTTAAAGTACTAAACTTAAAGGATAACCTAAAGGACCCTCGACCCTTTTCGAGAAGAAACCTACGAAAACATAAAAGTCGTTAAACTACCGGTTTAGAGGATTCCCTCACAGGCATTCCTACTGTAGTAATAAAGTACCTTCTAGACAATCTACCTCACAGCGCGAAGGTCACAGGTAACTACGGATTCATGATTAGACTCGATAAGTAGATAGTGAAAGGGAAACTAAGGAGATCTTATCACAAAGTATCTAACCTTAACAATCTAAAACTAAAGACAGATTGACTACCTCTCACCTCACAGCTATCGAGATTGGTAGAATACCTAATCCTATTTAAAACTCAATCACATTTCCTACGGAAATCATGCATAATTAACCATAAACTAGTCGCTAACACACAGTCCACAGCCTAACTTGCACCCATACATAGAAGACATCCACAAAAACAATGAAACATGTGATAAGTGTTGGTGCATATTCTGTGACAACAGCTTAGATTTGGTCTTTGGATATCTTGTAATTAGTTAAACGATAAACAGTTAGCGGGTTTAGCTTTGTATTAGTGAGATAATAGAGTTTGGGCTAAACAAAACCCAGTTGGGTCAAGGGTGGACGAATTGGGCTTTGCCCATGTAGGAAACCTTAGCCCAAGTAGCAACCTTGTGTTATATAAACAAGGTTAGGCTTTAGGGTTTAGGTTAATCAGCCAAAACAGTATTTTGAGAGATAGAGAATTCGTGAGAGCTTGTGCTTGGACGAATTTGAGAGAGTTGGTTAGGGTTTGATTGATTGTAATTCTTGTAATCGATAATCAATAGAAACCCAGTTTGAAAGTGATTTCTGTTTCTACTCATTCTGCTATATTCTGATCAAGAGGATTCCGCACTCTTGATTGGAAAGACAATTCTGTGAAGATCCATACGACTCAAGGGGACCTACAATAAGGTTCAAACAAGATTAGATACACATAAACATCTAATCATTAAAACCAAAGTTCTTTACTTTATTAAAAGTCCACAATTTAATCCATAAACCAAATAGAAGATAATCAAACAAAACGTGTAATCATTTTAACCTAGGCATAACAAGTTTAGCCTAAGATGGTTGCTAAAACATATACACAGTCAATATTAGGTTCACAAGACATGATGAAAACGAAGTAAACAAGAAAAACAGAAAAACCGTAGGTGGAACACCTGAAGAAACTTGATCCCAAGCTTGAAACTTCGATCCCGAGCACTCTTGATCTCCTACCTCACCTCTTGATGTTGCCAAATTCATCCTTAATCCTTCTCCAGCCGATTATGATTGATAATTATTGATAGTTAGATTATAAACTCAAAACCCAAAACTCAAACTCGTTTTCTGCGAATTCAAGCCCGCCGAGCAATGCGACAGGTGTTGCTTCCCCTCTCTCATCGCGCAAGAGGTGTTTTACCGCCTCGTTGACTTACTCCCCTCGTGTTACGTGAGGGGTTATCTCCTCCCTGTTCGTTAATCCGTCCAAAGGCTTGGTTTTCTTCATATTTTCTCTTTTTAGCTTCCTTTTTGTTGGGGATCAGAATTTACATTGGCAGCGGATTCATAAGATGTGGTTGGGTTCTCGTTTGTGAGTGATCCGAATTGGATTTCCATAGTGCAGAATAATGAATGAAAGCAATGAATATCGAAACAAAGAATAATGGACAACTCTAGATGAACTTGAATGTCTTGATAACCGGTTCATGTTGCCGGAAATCAAATATAAATACATAGGTTTTGGCGGTTGATTTTGGCGGGTAACTACTCCGGCAGTTATTCGAAATCTTCACCCGCTTATCATACCGGAAATTACATAAGCTATCATTCTAATATCCGAATACATATCATATCTACTTATAAGTTTGATTAAATACATATAAAACATAATAAAGTTTAATAATTCTAACATAACCCCCTTAAACTTTAGTTATGTTTCCGAGCTTGCTCCATGACACTCGGCTTGGCTTCTTTGACAGCCCATCTTGTGTGATTGAAGTTGAAACGTTTCCTCTTCTTCAGTTGATTCCATTCATACTCTTCGTTTCCGGCAAAGAGTGCAAAGTGAGCCGAAGCAGCAGGTTCGTTTTGAAGATCATTTGCACTTTTCCGTCTCACATGGCAGCCATGAGAGGAACCTTCTTCCTCAATCACCATCTCCTTGTCATGCACTTTTCCTTGAACCATTTTAAACTTGTAATAATACTCTAGGATATCGAGATACATAGCATAAATAACCCTTATGTAATCTCCTAGACGGCTAGTACCATTATTGGGAGAATCGAAAACCCTGGTTAAGTAGTTTTAAGATATAGATTCATAAAGCCTAACTCAATATCCTGAGAATTCCGAATAGTAAATTATGAAAGACGGTTCATTTTGCTTAGGCATTGTTTACCGCAACCCTAATTAGACAACGACTAAGAATCGCCATCAGCTGCCCAGGATCATCGATTTGTTCGACTAACGGTAAAGATTAGTTATTCCGTAAGATTTGTTTTGAGCAATGGTTGGAATAACCATCTCACCTTAAGATAAGCTTTTCTATAATAGCTGTTATATATGTATCAAGGTGGCTCCTATGGAGACCTTGTATAGATGAAATATCAAGACATCCGTTGGATGGACGAGACTTTGGAAAGTCCACTTATCTGAATCCGAAAGTTGCATTGGAAACAACGAATAAGATCACGCAAATCCATAATCATTTGTAAGATGCCAGTATTCGGCAGAAAATCAAGGATTAATGAAAATAGCAAACCTCCTAAATTCTTGTTAAGAAATAAGGTTCAACAATAGATATCACCCTGGAAGGGTGTGCTAAATTTGTTAAAATTATCAGGCTAGTTAAGCACTGAGTATATAAAATCATTCGAAGGAAATCGAATGTATCAAGATCAAGTAGCCTTTAAGCTAAAACCGATTTAAAAAGCTCGGCAGAGCTCGCAATACATTGCACATCAGTAATTGAAGGATGTGTTTCGCCAATAAGTCAAAAAGCATTATCACATAATGATATGCAGATTTATAATATGATGAGCAACCTATGTCGATTAAGGATCGACAGGATTAGAAACTCCAAAAAGATACATGTACCTATTATAAAGGTCAATTGGAGTGCCTCAGAGGCTCAAAGGTACTGAGGAAGATTAAGCCCAGTATGAGGCAGAAAAATACTTCCTTTACCTTAACAAATCTCGAGGTCGAGATTTCTTTTAAGGGGGTGAGGATGTAACACCTCGAAAATTCACGTCCTATAATGTATTGACACGTGTCATAAGCTTGAACGTGTGAAAGAATACTCTAGAGGGACTAAAGTTGACAAACATGAAAAGTAGGTAAATATACGAGTTCTAAATGTCAACAGTGAATAAATATGTGGTACATTAACCCTACATGATGCTCATACCTTCAAACGAATAAATCACGGATCATACGAAGCTAAATATGAAAGAAAGTGAGAGATTACAAACTACAGGGGTTAAATGTGTCAACATGTTTAAGTTATACCTCTGAGTGACCTTTTGACAAACCCGAAGCTTTGTAACGGTTAATTATGCTCACTAGAATGCACGATATAAATTTCATAAAGTTTCGTTATCGTATGAGAAAGTTATGATCAAATCCGTATGCAAGGGGTTAAAAGCATCAACGATGAAGTTTAGGACTTCTCGGGTGACAATAAAGTTAACCGAGGACTAAACAAAGTGGGTAAATGTCTTACGGCCCTTATACGTCAATTTAGAGGGCTCATAGTGCAAAACAAGACTTGAAAGCGACCTTTAGAAGGGCCAGGGACCAAAACTGCAATTAATGAAAGTTTTGTTGGATGACCCTAGGGGCTCGCGTAGCGCGAGCACTAAGTGCTCATGCAGTGGCGCTACGCCACTGCCTTGTCTGGACAGAAATTGATCTTCTTTGATTCTTTGTCTGCCACAGCCCTTGTAACCCCATTAATTCGACTTGCCTCTTCAAGATTGGCCCCTAAACAACCCCTAGAACATCTAGGACATGTGTTGATGAGTTGTGGATGGTTGTAGACTTGTGTGTCAACACTTTGTGGTGTCTTGATCACTATATAAGGCCTCCAAGTTTGCAACATTCTTGCACTCATCATTTGATCATCTCTGGAGCTTTTTGGAGCTAAAGATCAGACCCCAAGCCTCCCTAGTCGTGCATTAGACACTTGTAAGTTTGCTTGACCTTTCTTAATTAAGTTTTAGCTTAGTTTTAGCTTAAAAGTCAAACCGTCGTAGTTAACGGTTGACTTAACGATTAATCATTGATGGCTCAGTGATTTGTCGAATTGAAAGTTGTTATGAGTTGGTAATTATGTGGGTAATAAACCCTCAAAAGGGTTCCCCCTGATTCCCACTCTAACTAGGTCTAATGTCGGGTCAAACTTGTACTTAAAAAGTCAACAGAATGTTTAAAGTCTAATTTATGCATGATTAGCAATATAGAACGCATACAACCTATTTGATCATTAATATAACTTGGTAATTAGTGTAAGAACATGTCTAAACATGTTCAACCCGACAATTTAATGTATAGACCCGGTTCGGAACCGAAAGTCGCAAAGCTTTGACTTTTGCTTTGACTTCAGTTCTGACCCGCTTTAGTATGATTTGTAAATTCCTTAGAGCTTCCTTAGGACCAGGCTACATGTTAGCATAACCCTCTGTGGTTGGTTCATTGATTGACCCATTCGTTTACGCGTTTCCGTTAATTGCTCATATGTTGACCATTATGCCCTTATTACCTTAAAACGTGATTTTTGGAAATGTAAAAGAGTTGAAACTTTAATTACTGATATATAAACTTGTATCCAAAGTTTGACATCAGTTTGAAGTGTAGATTGAGAGTTATGCTCATTAGCGCAAATCGAAAGCTTTATGTTAATAAAATGGCGTAATTAGCATATAGCCTAGTTAAGCCTACTTTTTGATATCAAATCTTTACCCACTGATGTAATATATTATTTTAGGAATTTTAAAGATTTTTAATTAATTTTAGGCTGAGCATAACTCATAGTCGTAGGCTTAATCCGGTAAATGTCGGTTTTGCCCTTACGGGCCATAAAATGAGTTTTACATATCTAAACGACTCCAAACCTTTTGCTACTGATCACATATGATAAATAAATTATTTTAAGCCTCCTGGAAATATAAAAATATCAGATTTAAGTATCGAACCCGGAAATGGCCTTTAATCGCCTTTTTAAGCGTTTTTAACGCATAGTATGTACTAAAACTATTTTCAAACATACAAGGGTTGATACCTACTGATATTTGAGGCAAATTATAATATTTTAACAGTAAGCAAAGGTTGATAAACTCAGTCTTCAGTTTTGAGCTTTACGGCTTATGTGAAATTAGCAAAATGCCCTTCGGTGCATAGTTTGGTTATAATTGATAAATTTCACATATATACTTTATCCTACTGTTATAACTTATCAAAATAAATATTTTCGCTGATTATACCAGACCTGTAACTCAGGTAAATACTTAAACTCTTTTATAACCTTTTAAATGACCAAACTACCCCTACGAGGCCTAGTTTGTGTTTAAATACGTTTTGGGCATAATGAAAGACATCTTACTGATGTCACAACATATTTGAGGCATAATTAACTTAGGAAACCTGTATATGACTCATATGAATACCCGTTACGCTTATTACGCGTTCGGTTCGGTTTATGTAACTAATTTGCATAAATTAGCCGAAACGGGTCAAACGTTATCGTTTTTATCTCAAAATCCAGAATGTGTTTAGTTTACCCATATTATACAAGTCTCCAAACTTGTCGGGTCTAAATCACATCCTATTCCGGTCTTCGCTTAATCATGCGTTTTGAACCGTAAACCTTTCCTTAAAACTAACCGGTCTAAGTTACGACTTAAATAAGACCCGTTAGGAATTTAATAGGTTATTAAAACCTTCGTTCCAGATTGAGAGCCCCAGTAGAAGTACTTGTGCTTGCTGATTAGAATATACGGCTGAGTATAAATTGCATTGCTAGCTCAGGTAAATACTTTTAACTTATTTTCCCTTATACGGGCTTGGGATACGGTATTATAAAAATACCGCTTGGTCGGGTGTAGAAACCTTTTAATCGGAGATGATTAAATTGCATAATCCCGTTTTAATCTGTATTGATTGATAACAAATAACATTGGGGGTTAATGACCGTGTCCTGGATATCCTTGGCTCATTTTAAAAAGTGAATGGCCACGACGTAAGCACAAGGTGTAGGCAAAACACCTCCTGTTGCATATGTAAAACGTATACTCACTCGTAAGGGTATCTTCTTGTGAGATTATATTTGTGGTGTGTCGATTAATCTTGTCCGGCTTGTATTGTATAATCACCGGCCCTAAATGTTGGACAACCATGTAAATCGGATACAAGATTTTTATTAATAAAATTGTCCCAAGTATAAAAGATTAATTTTGCCTCTGTGCATTTTAATCCAGTTATAAAAGATATTTTGTGCCTCGTGCATTCAAATCAATTTTTAAGCTCTTTTCCAAAATGAGTCAGTTAATTGTATTTACCAGTGTAAACTGACGTATTTTCCAAAAGGTTAAGTGACAGGTACTATGCGTAATTGGCTGGGAGCTCAGGGCGTCATTAGGGAATCTTGCAAGTTCTAGATGCCTAAAGTCTGTTGAACAGTTTTTCTTTTATTGATCTGCCTGTGGATCCTTTACCTTCCGTTGTAATACTTTGACATTACTTATATTCGGAAATGTAATATATTTATCTTTTGCTTCCGCTGTGCATTTATATATTGTGATGTTTGACTATGATGATCTCAACTACGTCACGATACTCCCCACCGGGCCCACCGGTGACACGTGGAAATCGGGGTGTGACAGGTTGGTATCAGAGCCAACATTGAGTGAATTAAACACTAGCCTTTTGTGTTTAATCTCAATAACACATTAGCACATTCCTGGACCTTCTGAGTCTAAACTTAACATAGGAATACTCTCAATCCTAATCTGAAAATTTTTGCTTCCAAATTTTTATACGTCGCCAAGCGAAGAAGCTGTAATAAAAATTCTCCACACCTGGAGCCCTGAAATGCTGAGCTTCGTACCGCGGCTAGAATGAAACGAGCATCCAAGGAGAAAGCATTCAGAAATAACTTGAAGAAGAAACTCCTTTTGCTGAAGATCGTTTCCTTAATAGTCCTCATAAGGACATATTTATCTTTCAGTCCCTTTAAGGACACATTATTCCTTTTAAAGACCCGCTTAGGGCAACTCTGTACTTTTATTTTCATATAATGGATTGATTAAATTAAGTTTTCATTCTAAACATGAAATATGAAATAAATGGAAATTAACATCCCTTAGAAGGGAAGTGCCTACGGGCTATAATTAACGTCCTCTGAGACTAAAGACGGTGGTAGCCTACAACTCTCTGTCAAGGAAAAGTAATGAACTTTGATTCACACCTAAATGCCTCGATCCCAAACGATCATGGCTTATAAATTAAACTTGTCCACGTGACTAAGCCTTTTGTGCTATTACTAACTCATAAATTTGCCTCGATCCCAAACGATCATGGCTTATAAATTAAACTTGTCTACGCGACTAGGCCATTTGTGCTATTATTAACTTATAAATTAGGATTTATGATAAAAAATCCTGAATAAAATAAATATCCTTCCTTCCCTTCCAGTAGGCATTTTAAAAAGAATCTTAAAGGTGAAACCTAGCCTACGCGGCCAAGATGGTGAAACCTACCCAAGGGATTCAGATCCTTGTTAACACCTAAGAACGTGTTAGCACTCCTGACAAATGTGATTCGATAAAATCACAACAGTCATCCTTATATTGGATTCCTCCAATTTTCTTATCTAGCCTAGTGATTTAGAAATCATGGCTTGTGTCATCCTATAAGATGATCACATTATAAACATCCGATAGTGATGAAGTGCCTACGGGCTAAACTTGTCGTCCGATAAGACAACGACAGTGGTGGTCTTTGACCTCCTGTCTAAAAATGTTGGACCAGATCCAAGCATAATAGTCGGTAGGATCCATATGATCTCGACTAATAGCATCTGAGAAGATGATCATATTATAACCATCCCTCAGAAGGGAAATGCCCACGGCTATATCTATTGTCCTAAAAGACAAAAGACAGTTGAAGTCTACAACTCCCTGTCGAGAGAATGTAATGAACTTGATTCAGACCTTAATGCCTCGATTCTCTGAAATCATGGCTTATAAAATTTAGAACTGTCCTTGTGACTAGGCCTTTTGCGCCACTTCAATATCCTTAATGTTTTATAACTAGGATAAAATTTTCATGGAAAATACTAATTAAATATAACTAACAAGTTAACCAATATGGTTTATATTACCATCGTTGATGAATCGTCAAAGATGATGATTCCATAAAAACCTCTGAATAAATCATTGTTAATATTTATGTAGTAATCAAGCTACATGGCTGGATTAGATGAAGTTAACAGCCACATGGAGGAGAACAATGATACTACCAAAATTAATGTAACTGGAGCAGAACTGCAGGCAATAATAGATTATGCTGTTACGCGAGCTCTTGATCGACAGTATGATGAATCAAATGATACCCACTCCAAGACTCTATCTATGGCTCGTAGTAAGCCCCCTCCTAAAACACATGAGTCAAGGGAGGACGATATTCATGACTTGTCAAATCAAAGGAGTATTCCGTCTAGACAGGTTGTGTTCCATCAAGAGGCACCAGTTAAGACCTGTTCATATAAATATTTTGCCTCCTGCAAGCCTAGAGACTTTACAGGAGAAAAAGGGGCCATCGATTGCATGACATGGCTCGATGAGATGGACGCCGTTGTTGACATCAGCGGTTGTGCGGAGCAAGATGTTGTGAAATTTGTTTCACAATCATTCAAAGGAGAAGCGTTGGCATGGTGGAGATCATTGCTCCAAGCCACGGGAAAGGTTCTACTCTACAACTTATCTTGGGAACAATTTGTTGCATTAGTCAAGGAAAACTATTGCCCTCAGCATGAGGTAGAAAAGATAGAATCAGACTTCTTGACTCTGGTCATGGAGAATTTGGATTGTCAGGCATATGTGACAAGTTTCAACACTATGTCCCGCCTAGTTCCTTATTTAGTCACCCCTGAACCTAAACGCATAGCGCGTCTCATTGGAGGCCTAGCACCAGAGATAAAAGGGAATGTTAAAGCATCTAGACCAACCACATATAGGTCCGCGGTGGACTTATCCTTATCCCTCACCTTAGATGCAATCAGAATTAAGTCTGTTAAGGCTTCTGGCGAGGGAAGGAGAGAAAGAGAGGCGGAAAACTCTCATCGATATAACAAGAAGAATAAGGGAAACTCTGAGCGCGGGAAGGATTCCGAGTTTAGGAAGAACTCGAGTCAGTCTGATAACAGACCCAAATGCAGTAACTGCAAAAAGCAACATTTTGGAAAATGTACAATCGACCCACGTGCTAAATTGTGTGGAATTTGCAAGACCAAGGGTCACAAAACCTTAGATTGCAAGGGGATAAAGAACGCCACATGCTACAATTGTAACGAGGAAGGGCACATCAAAACCAACTGCCCAAAGCTTATAAAGAAGCCTGGAGAGGCCAGGAAAACAAACGCATGAGTCTTCCGGATGAACGCCAGGAAATGGTGCAGAAGGATAACTATATAGCAGGTACCTTTCCTTATCAAGCAGTTTATGCAGAAATTTACTTGATACTGGCACATATGATTCAATATTGAACAATAACTATAGAGAACTGTTGTCTCCGCCTGATTAGGACTTCGGTCATTTAATACGAGGTAGAAATTGGTCGATAATACTTTAGAAAATGCTCCAACAAACCTTAGATAGATATTTTATATCTAATAGGAATCACTCTTTTCTTATATTCCTATGGCAAGCTTTCAAGCTACCTAAATTCTTTAATATAATAAAGACAGATGTGACGTTTTGATCCTCTGTCAGAAAAGTGATGGACTAGGTCCAAATCTTTAATGCCATTGATGGTCTTTTGCGACCTAGGCTAAGTAATATTAATATATTTTAAATAACGTTCATTAAGAATGTTAGTGCTATAATAGCCTGTATAGGTTATTGACACCATGGTTAGTATATTTTTAGGCCATCAGAATGAAAAATAGCAGTTGTTGGATTTCAACTAAGAAATTGTTTTATTGGTGTTAGGAACCAATAGAAAGTATGGCAAACTCGGATAAGACAACAGTCGATCGCGCCATTGATGGCACGACGCATGCTAATGATGCTGAAATTGTAAACCTTAGAATTTCCAAAGATGTTCTTCAAACTATGATAGACGCAGCCGTTGGAAAAGCTGTGAAGAAGGCTGTGAAAAAGTTCAAGGAGCCCCATGCTGCTCGGTCCAAATTTTATCTAGGACCACATTTCCTTACTCTTAAGAAGGATCTCGTTCATGCCTCTGATGCAAAGGATGAACTAAAAAGGAAAAGGGAGGTAGATAACTCCCAGAGTTCTAAGAAAAAGAACAAACAAAAGTCCGACCAGAAACCAGTATGTGAGACCTGCAAGAAGCGCCATTATGGGAAATGCAGGTTCGAACCAAAATCCAAATCGCAGCCCAGGGCTTGTGGGATCTGCAAGTCTAAGGGACATAAAACGTTGGACTGTAAGGACATGAAGAATGCAGTCTGCTTCGGCTGTAATGAGAAAGGCCACATCAAGACTACGTGCCCTAAATCTGTCAAAGGAAATGCGGCGGAGGAAGTAAAGCCTAAAATTGAAAACGCCTAAAATGCCTGAGCTAGTCCATAAATAATGGCATCAGGTACATTCCTTGACATTTTATCAGTGATTTAAATGATAAGAGTTTTTATTTTAGTTCGGATACCAGTAAATCCTTCATAAACTATAAGTATAACAAGTCTTTAAAACTTTTCGTAAGAACCCTATGTATATTAAGTGTAAGGTAAAACTTACAGGTAGAAAATTCACCAGAACTATTCTTCTGTTCCTGTCAGAAATCTTCAGTCATAAAATTCCAATGTACTCTCTCTCCAGATAAATGCATTCAAATGAAATTGATATCTCTTTGATCTCTAAACGATTGCGAATACCAAATAGCATGATAAAAGCGCCATATAAGGATTGGTATATCTTAATATGTTCCATAGATTGCTTCCATGCCTGATCAGTATGGAGGTTTAATGCATGGGACCACAAAGATATTCCAATGGTTATAGAGTACTAAAGTCAGCTAATGGTATTCAAAGAAGATATCCAGAATAGAATTGTCCAAATAAATGTTTTCCTAGTAAAGGAATCTGAGGACTCTTAGCATAAATGTGTCACTCATTTGACACCAGCAAGGATGATTAAACTAGAGCCTAAGATATGGAAATTCTCTGTAACCTCCTTGTATCTTGATTATCTTCTCCTAAGGCTACCCTGTTTACCTCCTGGGAGGCATGTAGAGTTAAGGTTTATACCCCTTTTTAAGGTTGTGTTATTATGTAATCTCCTAGACGGCTAGTACCATTATTGGGAGAATCGAAAACCCTGGTTAAGTAGTTTTAAGATATAGATTCATAAAGCCTAACTCAATATCCTGAGAATTCTGAATAGTAAATTATGAAAGACGGTTCATTTTGCTTAGGCATTGTTTACCGCAACCCTAATTAGACAACGATTAAGAATCGCCATCAGCTGCCCAGGATCATCGATTTGTTCGACTAACGGTAAAGATTAGTTATTCCGTAAGATTTGTTTTGAGCAATGGTTGGAATAACCATCTCACCTTAAGATAAGCTTTTCTATAATAGCTGTTATATATGTATCAAGGTGGCTCCTATGGAGACCTTGTATAGATGAAATATCAAGACATCCGTTGGATGGACGAGACTTTGGAAAGTCCACTTATCTGAATCCGAAAGTTGCATTGGAAACAACGAATAAGATCACGCAAATCCATAATCATTTGTAAGATGCCAGTATTCGGCAGAAAATCAAGGATTAATGAAAATAGCAAACCTCCTAAATTCTTGTTAAGAAATAAGGTTCAACAATAGATATCACCCTGGAAGGGTGTGCTAAATTTGTTAAAATTATCAGGCTAGTTAAGCACTGAGTATATAAAATCATTCGAAGGAAATCGAATGTATCAAGATCAAGTAGCCTTTAAGCTAAAACCGATTTAAAAAGCTCGGCAGAGCTCGCAATACATTGCACATCAGTAATTGAAGGATGTGTTTCGCCAATAAGTCAAAAAGCATTATCACATAATGATATGCAGATTTATAATATGATGAGCAACCTATGTCGATTAAGGATCGACAGGATTAGAAACTCCAAAAAGATACATGTACCTATTATAAAGGTCAATTGGAGTGCCTCAGAGGCTCAAAGGTACTGAGGAAGATTAAGCCCAGTATGAGGCAGAAAAATACTTCCTTTACCTTAACAAATCTCGAGGTCGAGATTTCTTTTAAGGGGGTGAGGATGTAACACCTCGAAAATTCACGTCCTATAATGTATTGACACGTGTCATAAGCTTGAACGTGTGAAAGAATACTCTAGAGGGACTAAAGTTGACAAACATGAAAAGTAGGTAAATATACGAGTTCTAAATGTCAACAGTGAATAAATATGTGGTACATTAACCCTACATGATGCTCATACCTTCAAACGAATAAATCACGGATCATACGAAGCTAAATATGAAAGAAAGTGAGAGATTACAAACTACAGGGGTTAAATGTGTCAATATGTTTAAGTTATACCTCTGAGTGACCTTTTGACAAACTCGAAGCTTTGTAACGGTTAATTATGCTCACTAGAATGCACGATATAAATTTCATAAAGTTTCGTTATCGTATGAGAAAGTTATGATCAAATCCGTATGCAAGGGGTTAAAAGCGTCAACGATGAAGTTTAGGACTTCTCGGGTGACAATAAAGTTAACCGAGGACTAAACAAAGTGGGTAAATGTCTTAAGGCCCTTATACGTCAATTTAGAGGGCTCATAGTGCAAAACAAGACTTGAAATCGACCTTTAGAAGGGCCAGGGACCAAAACTGCAATTAATGAAAGTTTTGTTGGATGACCCTAGGGGCTCGCGTAGCGCGAGCACTAAGTGCTCATGCAGTGGCGATACGCCACTGCCTTGTCTGGACAGAAATTGATCTTCTTTAATTCTTTGTCTGCCACAGCCCTTGTAACCCCATTAATTCGACTTGCATCTTCAAGATTGGCCCCTAAACAACCCCTAGAACATCTAGGACATGTGTTGATGAGTTGTGGATGGTTGTAGACTTGTGTGTCAACACTTTGTGGTGTCTTGATCACTATATAAGGCCTCCAAGTTTGCAACATTCTTGCACTCATCATTTGATCATCTCTGGAGCTTTTTGGAGCTAAAGATCAGACCCCAAGCCTCCCTAGTCGTGCATTAGACACTTGTAAGTTTGCTTGACCTTTCTTAATTAAGTTTTAGCTTAGTTTTAGCTTAAAAGTCAAACCGTCGTAGTTAACGGTTGACTTAACGATTAATCATTGATGGCTCAGTGATTTGTCGAATTGAAAGTTGTTATGAGTTGGTAATTATGTGGGTAATAAACCCTCAAAAGGGTTCCCCCTGATTCCCACTCTAACTAGGTCTAATGTCGGGTCAAACTTGTACTTAAAAAGTCAACAGAATGTTTAAAGTCTAATTTATGCATGATTAGCAATATAGAACGCATACAACCTATTTGATCATTAATATAACTTGGTAATTAGTGTAAGAACATGTCTAAACATGTTCAACCCGACAATTTAATGTATAGACCCGGTTCGGAACCGAAAGTCGCAAAGATTTGACTTTTGCTTTGACTTCAGTTCTGACCCGCTTTAGTATGATTTGGAAATGCCTTAGAGCTTCCTTAGGACCAGGCTACATGTTAGCATAACCCTCTGTGGTTGGTTCATTGATTGACCCATTCGTTTACGCGTTTCCGTTAATTGCTCATATGTTGACCATTATGCCCTTATTACCTTAAAATGTGATTTTTGGAAATGTAAAAGAGTAGAAACTTTAATTACTGATATATAAACTTGTATCCAAAGTTTGACATCAGTTTGAAGTGTAGATTGAGAGTTATGCTCATTAGCGCAAATCGAAAGCTTTATGTTAATAAAATGGCGTAATTAGCATATAGCCTAGTTAAGCCTACTTTTTGATATCAAATCTTTACCCACTGATGTAATATATTATTTTAGGAATTTTAAAGATTTTTAATTAATTTTAGGCTGAGCATAACTCATAGTCGTAGGCTTAATCCGGTAAATGTCGGTTTTGCCCTTACGGGCCATAAAATGAGTTTTACATATCTAAACGAATCCAAACCTTTTGCTACTGATCACATATGATAAATAAATTATTTTAAGCCTCCTGGAAATATAAAAATATCAGATTTAAGTATCAAACCCGGAAATGGCCTTTAATCGCCTTTTTAAGCGTTTTTAACGCATAGTATGTACTAAAACTATTTTCAAACATACAAGGGTTGATACCTACTGATATTTGAGGCAAATTATAATATTTTAACAGTAAGCAAAGGTTGATAAACTCAGTCTTCAGTTTTGAGCTTTACGGCTTATGTGAAATTACCAAAATGCCCTTCGGTGCATAGTTTGGTTATAATTGATAAATTTCACATATATACTTTATCCTACTGTTATAACTTATCAAAATAAATATTTTCGCTGATTATACCAGACCTGTAACTCAGGTAAATACTTAAACTCTTTTATAACCTTTTAAATGACCAAACTACCCCTACGAGGCCTAGTTTGTGTTTAAATACGTTTTGGGCATAATGAAAGACATCTTACTGATGTCACAACATATTTGAGGCATAATTAACTTAGGAAACCTGTATATGACTCATATGAATACCCGTTACGCTTATTACGCGTTCGGTTCGGTTTATGTAACTAATTTGCATAAATTAGCCGAAACGGGTCAAACGTTATCGTTTTTATCTCAAAATCCAGAATGTGTTTAGTTTACCCATATTATACAAGTCTCCAAACTTGTCGGGTCTAAATCACATCCTATTCCGGTCTTCGCTTAATCATGCGTTTTGAACCGTAAACCTTTCCTTAAAACTAACCGGTCTAAGTTACGACTTAAATAAGACCCGTTAGGAATTTAATAGGTTATTAAAACCTTCGTTCCAGATTGAGAGCCCCAGTAGAAGTACTTGTGCTTGCTGATTAGAATATACGGCTGAGTATAAATTGCATTGCTAGCTCAGGTAAATACTTTTAACTTATTTTCCCTTATACGGGCTTGGGATACGGTATTATAAAAATACCGCTTGGTCGGGTGTAGAAACCTTTTAATCGGAGATGATTAAATTGCATAATCCCGTTTTAATCTGTATTGATTGATAACAAATAACATTGGGGGTTAATGACCGTGTCCTGGATATCCTTGGCTCATTTTAAAAAGTGAATGGCCACGACGTAAGCACAAGGTGTAGGCAAAACACCTCCTGTTGCATATGTAAAACGTATACTCACTCGTAAGGGTATCTTCTTGTGAGATTATATTTGTGGTGTGTCGATTAATCTTGTCCGGCTTGTATTGTATAATCACCGGCCCTAAATGTTGGACAACCATGTAAATCGGATACAAGATTTTTATTAATAAAATTGTCCCAAGTATAAAAGATTAATTTTGCCTCTGTGCATTTTAATCCAGTTATAAAAGATATTTTGTGCCTCGTGCATTCAAATCAATTTTTAAGCTCTTTTCCAAAATGAGTCAGTTAATTGTATTTACCAGTGTAAACTGACGTATTTTCCAAAAGGTTAAGTGACAGGTACTATGCGTAATTGGCTGGGAGCTCAGGGCGTCATTAGGGAATCTTGCAAGTTCTAGATGCCTAAAGTCTGTTGAACAGTTTTTCTTTTATTGATCTGCCTGTGGATCCTTTACCTTCCGTTGTAATACTTTGACATTACTTATATTCGGAAATGTAATATATTTATCTTTTGCTTCCGCTGTGCATTTATATATTGTGATGTTTGACTATGATGATCTCAACTACGTCACGATACTCCCCACCGGGCCCACCGGTGACACGTGGAAATCGGGGTGTGACAGGTTGGTATCAGAGCCAACATTGAGTGAATTAAACACTAGCCTTTTGTGTTTAATCTCAATAACACATTAGCACATTCCTGGACCTTCTGAGTCTAAACTTAACATAGGAATACTCTCAATCCTAATCTGAAAATTTTTGCTTCCAAATTTTTATACGTCGCCAAGCGAAGAAGCTGTAATAAAAATTCTCCACACCTGGAGCCCTGAAATGCTGAGCTTCGTACCGCGGCTAGAATGAAACGAGCATCCAAGGAGAAAGCATTCAGAAATAACTTGAAGAAGAAACTCCTTTTGCTGAAGATCGTTTCCTTAATAGTCCTCATAAGGACATATTTATCTTTCAGTCCCTTTAAGGACACATTATTCCTTTTAAAGACCCGCTTAGGGCAACTCTGTACTTTTATTTTCATATAATGGATTGATTAAATTAAGTTTTCATTCTAAACATGAAATATGAAATAAATGGAAATTAACATCCCTTAGAAGGGAAGTGCCTACGGGCTATAATTAACGTCCTCTGAGACTAAAGACGGTGGTAGCCTACAACTCTCTGTCAAGGAAAAGTAATGAACTTTGATTCACACCTAAATGCCTCGATCCCAAACGATCATGGCTTATAAATTAAACTTGTCCACGTGACTAAGCCTTTTGTGCTATTACTAACTCATAAATTTGCCTCGATCCCAAACGATCATGGCTTATAAATTAAACTTGTCTACGCGACTAGGCCATTTGTGCTATTATTAACTTATAAATTAGGATTTATGATAAAAAATCCTGAATAAAATAAATATCCTTCCTTCCCTTCCAGTAGGCATTTTAAAAAGAATCTTAAAGGTGAAACCTAGCCTACGCGGCCAAGATGGTGAAACCTACCCAAGGGATTCAGATCCTTGTTAACACCTAAGAACGTGTTAGCACTCCTGACAAATGTGATTCGATAAAATCACAACAGTCATCCTTATATTGGATTCCTCCAATTTTCTTATCTAGCCTAGTGATTTAGAAATCATGGCTTGTGTCATCCTATAAGATGATCACATTATAAACATCCGATAGTGATGAAGTGCCTACGGGCTAAACTTGTCGTCCGATAAGACAACGACAGTGGTGGTCTTTGACCTCCTGTCTAAAAATGTTGGACCAGATCCAAGCATAATAGTCGGTAGGATCCATATGATCTCGACTAATAGCATCTGAGAAGATGATCATATTATAACCATCCCTCAGAAGGGAAATGCCCACGGCTATATCTATTGTCCTAAAAGACAAAAGACAGTTGAAGTCTACAACTCCCTGTCGAGAGAATGTAATGAACTTGATTCAGACCTTAATGCCTCGATTCTCTGAAATCATGGCTTATAAAATTTAGAACTGTCCTTGTGACTAGGCCTTTTGCGCCACTTCAATATCCTTAATGTTTTATAACTAGGATAAAATTTTCATGGAAAATACTAATTAAATATAACTAACAAGTTAACCAATATGGTTTATATTACCATCGTTGATGAATCGTCAAAGATGATGATTCTATAAAAACCTCTTAATAAATCATTGTTAATATTTATGTAGTAATCAAGCTACATGGCTGGATTAGATGAAGTTAACAGCCACATGGAGGAGAACAATGATACTACCAAAATTAATGTAACTGGAGCAGAACTGCAGGCAATAATAGATTATGCTGTTACGCGAGCTCTTGATCGACAGTATGATGAATCAAATGATACCCACTCCAAGACTCTATCTATGGCTCGTAGTAAGCCCCCTCCTAAAACACATGAGTCAAGGGAGGACGATATTCATGACTTGTCAAATCAAAGGAGTATTCCGTCTAGACAGGTTGTGTTCCATCAAGAGGCACCAGTTAAGACCTGTTCATATAAATATTTTGCCTCCTGCAAGCCTAGAGACTTTACAGGAGAAAAAGGGGCCATCGATTGCATGACATGGCTCGATGAGATGGACGCCGTTGTTGACATCAGCGGTTGTGCGGAGCAAGATGTTGTGAAATTTGTTTCACAATCATTCAAAGGAGAAGCGTTGGCATGGTGGAGATCATTGCTCCAAGCCACGGGAAAGGTTCTACTCTACAACTTATCTTGGGAACAATTTGTTGCATTAGTCAAGGAAAACTATTGCCCTCAGCATGAGGTAGAAAAGATAGAATCAGACTTCTTGACTCTGGTCATGGAGAATTTGGATTGTCAGGCATATGTGACAAGTTTCAACACTATGTCCCGCCTAGTTCCTTATTTAGTCACCCCTGAACCTAAACGCATAGCGCGTCTCATTGGAGGCCTAGCACCAGAGATAAAAGGGAATGTTAAAGCATCTAGACCAACCACATATAGGTCCGCGGTGGACTTATCCTTATCCCTCACCTTAGATGCAATCAGAATTAAGTCTGTTAAGGCTTCTGGCGAGGGAAGGAGAGAAAGAGAGGCGGAAAACTCTCATCGATATAACAAGAAGAATAAGGGAAACTCTGAGCGCGGGAAGGATTCCGAGTTTAGGAAGAACTCGAGTCAGTCTGATAACAGACCCAAATGCAGTAACTGCAAAAAGCAACATTTTGGAAAATGTACAATCGACCCACGTGCTAAATTATGTGGAATTTGCAAGACCAAGGGTCACAAAACCTTAGATTGCAAGGGGATAAAGAACGCCACATGCTACAATTGTAACGAGGAAGGGCACATCAAAACCAACTGCCCAAAGCTTATAAAGAAGCCTGGAGAGGCCAGGAAAACAAACGCATGAGTCTTCCGGATGAACGCCAGGAAATGGTGCAGAAGGATAACTATATAGCAGGTACCTTTCCTTATCAAGCAGTTTATGCAGAAATTTACTTGATACTGGCACATATGATTCAATATTGAACAATAACTATAGAGAACTGTTGTCTCCGCCTGATTAGGACTTCGGTCATTTAATACGAGGTAGAAATTGGTCGATAATACTTTAGAAAATGCTCCAACAAACCTTAGATGGATATTTTATATCTAATAGGAATCACTCTTTTCTTATATTCCTATGGCAAGCTTTCAAGCTACCTAAATTCTTTAATATAATAAAGACAGATGTGACGTTTTGATCCTCTGTCAGAAAAGTGATGGACTAGGTCCAAATCTTTAATGCCATTGATGGTCTTTTGCGACCTAGGCTAAGTAATATTAATATATTTTAAATAACGTTCATTAAGAATGTTAGTGCTATAATAGCCTGTATAGGTTATTGACACCATGGTTAGTATATATTAAGGCCATCAGAATGAAAAATAGCAGTTGTTGGATTTCAACTAAGAAATTGTTTTATTGGTGTTAGGAACCAATAGAAAGTATGGCAAACTCGGATAAGACAACAGTCGATCGCGCCATTGATGGCACGACGCATGCTAATGATGCTGAAATTGTAAACCTTAGAATTTCCAAAGATGTTCTTCAAACTATGATAGACGCAGCCGTTGGAAAAGCTGTGAAGAAGGCTGTGAAAAAGTTCAAGGAGCCCCATGCTGCTCGGTCCAAATTTTATCTAGGACCACATTTCCTTACTCTTAAGAAGGATCTCGTTCATGCCTCTGATGCAAAGGATGAACTAAAAAGGAAAAGGGAGGTAGATAACTCCCAGAGTTCTAAGAAAAAGAACAAACAAAAGTCCGACCAGAAACCAGTATGTGAAATTAACTGAAACCGATCCATAACCAATGGTTAATCGAACAACAATTAACCGACCATCAGTTATGGTTATGGTTAATACTTTTCAATAATTGAACCCTCGGTTAACCGACCATTAGTTAACCAAATCTACAGTTAACCGACTTCGCACGCCCCTAGTCCAGTCGACCATCCTCAAGTCCTCTGCAGCACAGCTGCCGGAGCTGCTGCTGCCGTTGCTGCCTCTTGATCATCGTTGTTCTCCTCCTAATCATCATCGTCGCCGCATCTGACAGTGCGTTCTATGTACTCTCCATCCACATCTCCACCTACTCATATCTGATTCTAAACCCTATGCAAACCACTAGAATCCAACAACCAGATCTGTAACGTCCGGTCAATTATGTCGGAGGATGTCGAAACAGGAGAAGATTTGGAGGATGTTATGAGGGCAGATTGTGTATCAATCAGTGATACACATCTTATAGAGTAAATTGAGAAGTGAAACATTTAAGTTCAACCCTCTTCTGTAGGTTAATCTTTCATAATTTTGACCACGATAACGTTCGTTATTGCAGAATCCAAGAAGATCAAGATGGTAAGAAGTTAACATTGCTTTATTAAATTTTTAGTTAACATTGATCAAGTTGATAGAGTAAATTACAAGTGTATTTAGATTAGGCGTTTTCGGACATGATTGTGGACTGGTGTTGTGGTTAATAATTTGTAGGGCATCAAATCTTGAAGATGTGTATCAATCAGTATGTGATAATATATGCTTAAATTAAGATTTGTTTTTGTAGTTGTGGGAGATGGTGTTGATGAGGTAGTGGTGGTGGTGGTGCTGCGATACGGTAGTGTGTTTGTTTGGTGAGAGCGGAGTGTTTTTGTGTAGAGAGATATATTTATTCTTTTAATAATAATTATTAAAATGGTTTTATTAAATAAATGGTAAAAAGACTAATTTGCCCTTCACTTAACAGTTAAAATTAATTGGGTTATGGTCAAATGACGAACCATGTAATATTTTGAAACATTAAAGACCAAACTATTTAATTTAAGACAAACATCGACTGAAATTTGATATAAAGATAAAGAACAAAACTTGTAATTCACTCGAGAAAATGTAGGAATCATCCTCAAGTGGCAGATATGAGTCATGGTTTTTCGTGATGAATATTTATACCATATGTTTTGATAATGTTGAATATGTTTATATTTTAAAAAAATGTTAATATTAGAAATGATTTAGTAAAAAAAATTTAATATTGTGAAAGTAGCTTTCCTATTCTTTCTCCCAATACACATTCTAATAATATTAACATCCGTTGTGCGTATGTATGTAGTATATTTTCCAACGACTCGGATACGTCTATACGTTATCTTAATATATATTTATCTCGATGGTCATAACTTATTGTGTAGTCCTAAATAAACGGTAATAATAATAATGCTAATAACTGTTAGACCCTAATTCGTTCATGACAAAAGTCGCAGCGGAAAACATGAACCGTAAAATTTCTTTCATTGTAAATACCTCAACTTATTTAAAATTTAACTTTAACATAGTTCTTTCTCATAAATCCGTCTCACCTTCTTATTTACTAATTAAAAACATAACTTATGTCTAATACAATACACACATCAACGTTCCCGTACAATCTCTTCATTGACTCGATCTTCGATCTCTATTTCTTGGTAAACCTCATGGCTTGTACTACCTGTGCTCACCACATAAAATTCATAACGTTAGTACGTATCATAAACATATAAGATTTGTTCACGTTTACTTTTCATTTCATTAACTCTTTACATCCCGACTTCCCGTCCGATCATACGATCCTTGGTGAGATTTCTTTGATATTCCTGCATTATACTTCATTCACCAAAAGCGCTATTATCATCGTTAGTACTCGATTTCATTGAGTGTATGCGTACGTACTTTTATACAACTTATACATATACTCACTATCACACATATCAGCTAATCTATACGTACATACCTACATACATACATCTCACATGTCTTCGCAGACCCCTACATACGTGCATACCTTCGTACATACTCACTTGTGAACAAACAAACTTGCTTACCTACACACACTCCTACATACATACACTTAGAGTTATAAAACATACATACGTATGTTACCCACATATATACACTTAGGCTTACAAACCATACATACGTATATTCCCACATACATTCTTACATACATACACTTAGAGTTATAAAACATACATACGTATGTTACCCACATATATACACTTAGGCTTACAAACCATACATACGTATATTCCCACATACATTCTTACATACATACTTACAACATGCCTTCACACAACTCTACATACAAGCATACCTTCATACATACTTGCTTGCGTACATATACGTTCTAACTACATACTCACCTACATACATACATTTAGACTCATAAGGCATACATACATACATACATAAATGCTTATTACATGCCGCCCCGGTGTATGCATACTTTCGTACACTTCTTCAAACGTGTGTAGAGATACACATCATACATATGTATCTATCTACATGTGCTAAAAGGGCTTTTCGGGAGCTTTACGAATCATTGGGTTGAAAAACTATGTACCGGGACGCGTTACGGATCATTCGGAAGTGCCAAACAAAGAAACGGAGAAGAGGAAAAAGACAACCCGTCGCCGACGGGTTCCATGACCGTCGGCGACGGCCTCTAAAAATGCCCGTCGCCTGATTTGACCCGTAACCAGTTAGTTAGGCCGTCGCACGTTTTTGGACTTTTGGCAGCCCGTCGGCGACGGGGTGGGGACCCGTCGGCGACGCCCTCTATAAACATCACTTTTCTGCAGATTCGTTTCGTCGTCCGAACGCACTAAAACGCGCGTAACTTTTGAACCGTTTACCCGTTTAACCTCCCGTTTCTTCCTACATGCTTGTAAATTCACATTCTATCATACGAACTTAAAATCCCACATCCGGATTAAGGAAATTCCTAACTTATGCATTTACGCCTATATTTTCATTTTCGGACAATTTTACCCATTCTTGTTTTCATCACACAACTCATTTGTTTTAGCCCAAAACTTGCATGAACATTACTACCATGATACTTTTACATTGTCCGGAGTTTCGTGCTTGGGGTTTACACACCCGATCCCCGTTATGCGTTATTTCATTCATTTTATTCGATTATACTAAAACCAACCATGTTAAACCAAGTTTCATTCGTGAAATTGTTTACCCATTAGTCATAACTCACAACTAAGTCCTTCGACTACTTACCCGTACCTCCGTTTACTGTCTAGCGCACTTATGTGCAATCATACACGTTACCCGGTTATCATACCGTAACCCTTTACTACTCTTCATTCCGATATAACAACAAACCCCATCTTTGACTCGTTATATCTACTTAACGAAAATCATCGATTTCATACCATCCATCCTTATTAATCCTCGATTATCATACCGTAATTAACTAACACATATCTTTACGTAAACAACTAAGAAGTGATTACGGAAATCACTTACCTCATGCATCCGTGTTCGCATCCGTTTCCACGCCTCTTCTTGACCCGTTAGCCTTTCGCGCTTGAGTCCGTCTCGACATGATTCCTATACTTTCATATCATCGCAATTACATTCTTGTTAGCATACTCATTGCACATGTCAACGATCATAACAATTACATCTTTTACATTTGACTTTAATTAGTCAATTCCAACAAGCATAGCACATGTGACCAGTTTCACATTCTTACAAGCTCATGTAATTCATCATATCATTCCATTTAAAACGTATCGTTATAACATGTACCATACGACTTCCTATAACCATATCTTTACGACAATGAGTCAAATCATACTTCTTGTTCGTAGTTGACTTTCAGAAAGTCAACAATTCATTTTATTTAACTTTCGACTTATCATTTTATACCCGTATCATCATGATAGGCTATACGGACGACACTATATACATTTCATCATACATTTGATGTGAGTACTACCTTTTAAGCATAACGTACAACTATTTCATGCACTAATCTTTTAAACTCATACATACCCCATCAAAATCTACTACTAATCATCATGCATCATTCCCAAATAACATCAAACATATCATCATCACATTTCTCCCAATTCTTCTAACAAGTATTCATCATATCCCTCATATTTCATCAACAATCCATAAGAATTGAACATAGATGATCATTCAAGTCATCATCCTTACCAAAACAAGTGGGTTTCACATCAAATCATCAAATTAACACAAACCATACATAACCTATGTTCTATATGATGATTCTAACCCTTATACATGATCAATTTCATATTAACTCACGGATTAGGACATAACCCACTTCACCCATGATCACCGATCTTAGATTTAAGACATACCTTATGATCCCCTCGTGATGGTGATCATTAATCCGTGTTCGGTTGTGAATTTGGGCCTTGATTCATTCTTCAAAATGAAGCTTTTGATGATCTAGGGTTTGGGGCTCTTGAGGGCCCCTTGATCGATCTATCCAGAACACACACGAAAGTGTGTGTGTGTGTGTGTGTGATATTTTCTTTTAATTACCCATCTTTCATTAGTTCCACTTTAGCCCCTCGGGTTTTGCCTTTAAAACATAACTGACACTACCTTCATCATTTAGTACTTTGGACCATACTCTTAACTAGGTTAAATAGCCTAGTTATTTCTTTCATGACGTGTCACATAAGAACATACGACAAATATTAACATTCAGATTTTGGGGCGTTACAATAACATATGATAGTAATGACATGTAATAATATTTGTGGATCATACATAGTTACGTCTATTATAGTTTCATATCTTGTTTGTTATCTCCTTTGTATCACAATCTATATACATATTTAAGTTTTTGCTCAAGGTCTGCTGGTTAATTCCTACTTGTCTAATGTCCCGTATTCGTTAACTATGGTTTCCACTCTATCTCTTCATCTATATGAAGTAGTAATATTAATAGTACTTAATATTTAATGTGATGGTTAGCTTCTAATGTGTTAATAATGTCTAATCGAGTAATCGGGTCGTTTCTTATGGTCGTTTTTCCCATGCGTAAAGCGTAAACATGTTTGAATAATAACATCGAATTATATAATTATTTAAGTTTTCGGTTTCGGCTATACCTCTCCGTGGACCACGCTTGACTTACTGTTGTCCAACTTTGACTTGGTTGAGTATGTTTGACCATGGTTGATCCCAACCCAATATCACGAACCACCACTGTTGCCGGATATTGTCACTTGCTTCTGTTACTTTTTCCCCACCTAAGCGTCGCCAGAGAACACCACATCAAACACCGTCATACATCAAATCGGCCCAATAAGCTACATTGTTTTGAGAGCACATACGCAATGAAATCCATTAGATGGCAACAAACAACAAAGCTCATTACTCTTAAATTAAGCGAGTTTGGAGTCAGGGGCGGACCCAATCAATAATGAGCCGTAGCACGGGCTACGGCTCAACTTTCCTGGCGAAGTATAATTTTTCTTTTAATGTCCGTTTTATTTATCTAGGATACCCCTAAACAAATGTTAGGATACCTCTAAGTGTTTGTGAAAATAAAATGAAATGAAATTTGACATTGATGGAAACGAAAATTTCTGGGAACTTGCAGGTGCCACACATTGTTAAAGAAAGAAGAAGATAGAGTTATATTTAAAGTTAATATAATAATATGGCATTTGGACAATAAATGAAAAGGCGGTACTATTCTGCAAATGTCAAAAGTCAAATATAACTAGCAAGCCATCATTTTTTTACCGGCTAATAGTGTTTTACTGGACACTAAACATTACTTATTTGTGTTTTTTTCTTCACTTTGTTTATTTTTTATTTTACTTACCCTAAAACATTACTAGCCGCATAAGGCCCTAAGGGTTTTCAAATTCTCATATATGACCCCAAGTAAAAGAAAATTTAAAGAGCCCATTTTTATTAGTCGCATAGGGCTCTTTGGGGGCCATTGAATTCTCAGGGACGGATTTAGGTAAAAGTTTTTTTAGGATACCCCTGAATTATTCTTCTAGTTCCGCCACTGTTTGGAGTACTGAAAATATGAATAACCTGTAAGATTTTTTGGAGTACTGCAAATATGCAAAACATTTTAACAGAGCAAAACAGAAAACATCTCGATAAAATAAAAGTAAAAACAAAACCAGGCCTAAATTGTAATTTCATTCAAACGTCTAAATAATGTATCGACTTAAGCCGGCATACATCACATGATCAACTAATCCACATGTATTATTTCCCCATGATTAATGAAGAAAATTAAATAAGTTAAATAGCCAATTAGGTGGATTGTATGTCAACGCCAGCGCACCGTCGTGTCTCCGCCATAAGGATTGGTGGCCGGCCTGACACACTCTCTCTATCGTATTCTATTTTGCTCTCCCACACACTTACTGTTAAAGTCTCTGTTTCTTCCTTAGAGAGATGGCTAAACCGTAATTACCATCCAACTTTTGTCCAATGAATGTAATTACCATCCTACTTTTGTACAATGAATGTACTGTTTTGTTCATAAGAAGATACCTTAATTGATATACATAGAAACAGTAATATATAAAATTTTGAAATAAAAAAAAAAGTAAACGCTCTGAATTGTCATTGATATACAGGATATCAAAACCCTGAATTAAACACAAAATTAGAATGGTGTTTATTGACTTTTTTTTTCACTTTTTTTGCAAATTAACGATAAAATCGATTCATCTCATTACCAATCTGTTCTATGTTTATCATCAAATCGTCATCCAGATTTCAATTCGAACATGAATTTCCAAATCTCCTCTTATATAAGATCCAATTCCAAAAGGAAAAATTGCAAAATACTTAAACATCTAAAACAAAAGTTCATAAAGCATATGAACTTCACTTCTTAAAAACCACCAATTACAACGGATCTGAACATACCAAACAAACAAACCTAACCGCTAGTAAACTTGGTGACAGCCTTAGTCCCCTCAGAAACCGCATGCTTGGCCAACTCACCAGGCAAGACAAGCCTCACAGCAGTCTGGATTTCCCTTGAAGAAAGCGTGTGCTTCTTGTTGTACCTGGCGAGTTTGGAAGCCTCAGCCGCCAACTTCTCGAAGATATCGTTGATAAAGGAGTTCATGATCCCCATAGCCTTGCTCGAGATTCCGATATCCGGGTGAACCTGCTTCAACACCTTAAAGATGTAGATCTTGTAGGTTTCTACCGACTTCTTGTGCCTCTTCTTCTTCTTGTCGGTTGCTGATGCGTCCTTTGGGATCTTCTTCTCGGCCTTTGGTTTCGGGGTTTTCTCTGCTGCCGGTTTCTTCTCTGCTGGCTTCTTCTCGGCTGCCTTTGGTGCCATTTTTTGTTTGTTGAGAGAATGTAGGAAAAAGTGGATGAGGGTTTGAATGAGTGAGTGAGTTGTGTGAAGAGTGGTTACTGGGGAGTTTGTTTATGTAGGTTGTTGAAGGGTGTTGTGATTGGTTGATGAGGAGTGACGCGGATCGGGGGATTCTGCCGTTGATTTGAGGAGTGGGATTTGGACGGTGAAGATCTTGTGTGGGTGGATTGGGTAGGGGGATATTTGAATTTTTCGTTTGGTTTCTGAAAAGTTAAAAGCTTCGCTTTTCGCGGGTTACATCATCTTGGTGTATTTGTATTAAAAGTTTTAAATTGTATATGATTTTAATTTTTTTAATGGCAGTTATTGATGCTACACTATTACGGGTATGTTTGGCAGAAATAGCTGGTAGCTTTTTTTTTTTTGAAAAGTATACTTCATTAACGAAATCGCCGACCCAAATCGGGCCGACCAAACAAACAACCAAGAAACTTACATATTAACAAACGAGCACCACTCGCCCCACTCTATCCCTTTACATTTAGATCTATTAGAATACCAAAGAAAACCTAACGCCTTAACTTCGCTCAAGATGCTATCTATCTTAACCAGCTTAGACCATCCGTAGTGGGGCGTTATTTTTAAAAAAAATTGAAAAAAAACGCCCTAAAACGCCCCCCCAACCATTACATAGGGCGTTATTTTTAAGATTTTTTGAAAAAAAATGTTACCAGCGTTTTAATAAACACGCCCAAAATTGCTTTGACCTTTTAGTAACCACCAATCACTTTTTGAGAGACTCTGACAGCTTTGACCATTTTGTCACCCACCAATCACCATTTTGTCACCCACCAATGCACAGGGACCTCACATGGACATGACCCTTTTTTTTTTTTAATTGGAAGGGGGTTATTGGCATAATGCCTCACTACGCCACTTTTGCTATAATGCCCCTTCGCTGACTAGGACGCCACGTGTCGGATAATGCCCCATGGTGGGGGCATTATAACACATTACCACTACACATGGTCTTATTGGGGAACTTGAGATAATTTCTGGCCCGCCAAATGCTCCAACACGCAATCATGATGATGCCTTTGACAACCTCCTTTTTTCTCTCCGAACACCTTAAATCCTTATGAATACCGAGGAGATCCGAAATTGAAAAGGCGAAAATAAACGGAATCTTGCACCAAGAAGACACTCCGTTCCAAACCGTATTCGCGACGCTGCAAGAAACGAACAAATGATCGACAGTCTCGTCTTCCGAACCACATAGCGGACAAATAGGATCTTCAATCGGGATGTTCCTTTTACGAAGCGCTTCACCAGTTGGCAGCCTATTCATTTCCATTCGCCAAACATGTATATTACATTTCGCCGGGATCCAGCGACACCATTCGAGAATGAACCTGTCTCCAACATGCTGATCAGTATACAGGAGCCGTTTAACCTCCTTCACTTGGAATTCACCTGACGAACCCGAAAGCCACACCCACCTATCCCTCCTGTCCGAGACACGAGCATCCTCCAGTTCCGATGTTAACTGCTGCAGTCTAGCCAGAAGGTCCGACTAGACGAGCGAAGATCTCCATTCCCAATTGAACTGCTGTCCACTGAGATGGTTCTGAAGCCGGTCAGCCACCTTACATGTTTTAGCGGCCTCCATTCTGAAAAGATCAGGGTATATAAGCTTTAAAGGATCATTGTTTAACCACGGGTCAAGCCAGAACGATATGTCCTTGCCGTCACCGACCACGCCCTTGAGAAAATATCGACCACGCCCTTGAGAAAGTAGCTGGTAGCTGTAGCTTTTTAGATATATATTTGGTGTTTGGTAGAGTAGCTGGAGCTTTTAATAAAATGTATAAAATGACCAAAATGGGCAAAACTAAAAATTTAGAAAGTTGGTGCATTAAAAAATTCCTTATTTTTAGAGGTTAAAATAGTCATTTTTTCCCTAAAAGCTTGTAGCTTCTTCTAAACGCTACTACTAGTAGCATTCAACCAAAAGCTTCAAGCTCCTAACCTAAAAGCTTAAAGCTCCTTCAACCAAACAAGACTTTTTATTAAGTAGAAGCTTTTTCTTAAAAGCTTAAAGCTAGAAGCTCCTAAAAGCTTCTAAAGGCTCCATACCAAACATACCCTATACCAATAAGCGTAAATTATTATCTTTTGTTTAGGCTTGAACCGAGACCTCGCCTCTAAAAGAAATATGTAGTTATCGATAGGTTAAATCTATACTATATTATAATGCACTAATCGCACGATGCGGCAGCAACGACAATATATAATTCAGTTGAATTCGGTTTGTTTCCGTGGCAACAGAAGCTTCATGTTCGTGTTTGAGCAAAAATATTGTTTACGATAATGTTGAGACTTTTTGTCATGTACATTATTATACCCATGGTAGGAGGAGTTTGATTTGAACATCATACAAAAATGAACGCAACAAACGATGCTATTTTTTGCTACATTTAGTTAAAGGAAGTGTCAATGTTTGTACAAAAGTTTGCTATTGTTTTTTCAACATATAAAAAGATTTAATGTGTGATACTTTTTTTCAATTCTACTATTTAGCTTTGGGTTAGTTTAGGTTTTTGGGGGGTTTAAGTTTAGTTTTTAGGTTGAGGGGGTGTGATGGGAGTGGGGGTTGGTGGTTTTAGTTTTTTCGCTTGACGCCTCGATCCATGATTTCGGCCGGTTTCTCCACGAAGTGTAAAGCTTCATTTATTTGCAAGTCTTCGAGGGGAACCTGCAGTTTCTCGTTGGCTAGGCATTTACGTAGGTTAGATACGTGGAACACTGGATGTACGTTGTTTAGTTCTTGTGGCAGGTCGAGTCGGTACGCCACCTTGCCAATCCTTTCGAGTATCGTGAAAGGACCCACATAGCGAGGAGCGAGCTTTCCCTTCTTACCAAAACGAACTACTCCCTTCCAAGGAGATACCTTGAGAAGAACCCGATCACCAACATCAAATTCCAGAGGCTTGCGCTTTTTATCAACATAGCTCTTTTGTCTGCTCCTAGCCTTGATCAAGTTATCACGGATCTGAAGAATCTTATCTGTTGTCTCTTGAATAATTTCAGGGCCGGTAAGTTGCTTGTCACCAACCTCATGCCAGCTGAGAGGATATCGGCACTTGTGACCATATAAAGCTTCGAAATAAGCCATCTGAATACTGGAATGATAGCTGTTGTTGTACGAGAACTCAATCAATGGTAAATGTACATCCCAGTTACCACCAAAGTCGATGACACAAGAACGGAGCATATCTTCTAGGGTTTTGAATAGTAAGCTCGGTCTGTCCATCCGTCTGAGGATGAAAGCCCGTGCTATGATTCAAGTGAGAACCCATATCGGATTGAAAGGTCTGCCAAAGACGTGAAGTAAAATGACCATCACGGTCAGAGATTATGTCAAGAGGTATGCCATGACGGCATATAATCTCATCTGTGTAGATTCGAGCAAGTTTCTCCACTTTATAATCTTCACGAATAGGAAGAAAGTGGGTTGATTTGGTTAAACGATCAACGATCACCCAAATACTATCATGACCAGTAGGAGTACGGGGTAATTTAGTAATAAAGTCCATAGCAATGCTATCCCATTTCCAAACAGGGATTTCGGGTTGTTCTAAGAGTCCTGAAGGACGTTGATGTTCAGCCTTAACCTTCGTGCAAGTAAGGCATTTAGAAACATATGCAGCAATATCCTTCTTCATACCAGGCCACCAATAAGTCATACGCAAATCATGGTACATCTTATCAGCGCCTGGATGAATAGAGTAACGGGATTTGTGAGCCTCGTTCATAATGAGCTCACGGAGGTTATCGCGATCTGGCACCCAGATGCGATTGAGATAGTATTGAAGTCCATCAGACTTAGTTTCGAGTTGATCTACAGTAGCACCACGTATTTCAACAAATAGAATCCCTTCATTAGCTGACGAATACTGAGCTTCACGAATACAAGCATGGAGCTTACTAGAGATATGATAACAACGAATAGTATTAACACGAGTCTTAAGACTGAGAGCATCGGGCACGACATTCGCCTTTCCAGGATGATAGCGAATTTCGCAGTCGTAGTCTGTCACACCCCAACCGATGGCGGAAACATCGGGGCGTGGCACTGAGCGAAACAGATTGTCCAGAAGTTTCCATAACAACTAAAATTACCAATTAATTAAACAACATGTCCCATACCATGTCTTAAAAGATAACATAATCATTACAGACAAATCTAGTCAAGTGGTTCTGTTCCAACAACTCAGATTCAAATACAGGCATTTGTTTATTGGTTTCTAGACCTGCCTAGCCTCGATTTCATCACACAACAAGCTAAGCAAATAAGCATCCTAAGCACCTGTCACATGCGTTAAAGTAAAAGTCAATACACATTGTGTAAAGGTGAGCATACAAGTTTAATAGATATAATAGAGTTCGAAATCGTTACGCATAACCAGCACGTACACAGTGTAAAATGAGGCATGTTACTTATCGACATGAACCTATCAATACCAATGACTGCGAGTTGACTGCCCAAAGCAGTTCGTATTGCACGATCACCCCTGTGACCCATGTAATTAATTGTCCTTAACAACCCCTGAGTGAACAGGTGCTGAGTCCAAACAAATAGTACTACCGTTGCTAAGGCAGGTAGACAACATTCCATGTGTAAACATAACAAACAAGCATTCATTAAGTCACGTATAACATGCGGTAATGGTTAGCGTTAAAGTATTGCGTAGTGTGACCGATGTGATTTAGTATAAGTAACGTATGTAACACCCAAAAGTGCGTAAAGCAAAAAGGGATCGAGTATACTCACAGCGGTTGATGGATTGAAGGGAGCGCTTGAGAGTAGGGTTAGCCTGAACAGATTGATAGCATAACAATAAGCGACGCGTAAACAATACAAGTGCAAGTGGGTCGGACAGCTGTTTGATCGGATGGTAGTCCGATCGGATAACCGGTCATTCGGGTGACGGTCCGCTCGGGTGGTCATCCAATCGGGTGACCTTTCGAGTTGATTGTTTCTTCCTTTGGGAAGGATGTGTTTGTGTATGATGGTTTGACTTTTGAAGTTTTCGTTGTAGCATTTTGAAAACTTAGGAGTATCTCTACCTTTCAGGTCGATCGATCGAACGACCGTTCGATCGGACGACAATCCGATTGGTTAGACACTTCAGCGAGAACAAGTTCACAGCAGGTTGTCACTCGGTCGGACGGTTGTTCGATCGGGTGGCAACACATGTGCATTGAACATGTTGAAGATTTGTTTAAGTATTGAAGTCAGAACGTTACACAGTCGAGCGACAATCCGTTCGGATGGGAGTTCGTTCCACATCCATAACTTCAAATGTTTGAAATAAATGTCAAGTGTGGGGGCCAAGGTGCAAGCCGATCGGGTGGCAACCCGATCGGACAGCAGTCCGATCGGTCGACACTCCGTTCTGGTCGACTTGATCGTCTTCTTCCTTGGTTATTCTGGTAGTTTGTCATTTTATCGAGATGATTTGATAACGTTTTAGACAACAGAAACCTGGTCACGACTTAGTAACCTGATCGGACAGGAATCACCCAAACCCGACAAGTTAACTGTTCGAGACGGTGTTCCATGTCTAACCCGAAATCGGTAATCTCGCGGATAGAATCAAGATCTTGAACCAACACATCACCATGCAAGAGTAGAAGGTTAGAACAAGTTCCGATTCTACCAGTTCTTGAGGCATTGAGTGTAAAAGAGTTGAAAGAAAGTTAGAAACCATCTTTCAATCCTTTTTCACCTTGAATGTGTTTCGATCTATGAGGATCTTTGTTTATTTGCATGGAAATCGTCTGGATCTAAGTTGTTCTTGGTGGATTCTAGCCAAAACATGAAGTTCATAAGAACACCATGATGACATCATCCTAGAACACCTCAAATCTAGTGATTTCACGGTTAAAAGTTAAGATTCAAAAGATAGAAAGGTGTAGGAGTGCGTGTAGACTAAGGAAGTACAAGATTTAGGACGAGATCTTACCGGAATAGTGAGGAATCAGAGAAAAGGTGAGCAAGAATGCTGGTCGGATGAGAGTTTCTAGAAACGGTAAGTTTGAGGTGGACAGGAGGGTATTTATAGGGTTTCCCAAAAAGGAAAGGGTGGAATGTGGCTGTTCGATCAAGTAGGCAGCCCGATCGAGTGGCTGGTCGATCGAGCGGCAGCTCGATCGACGGCTGGTCGATCGGCTGGTCTCTTGGTCGATCGGTCACTTGATTCGAGTGTTCGGTGCGACGAGTTTTGCCGTTTCGTTTGCGATTACGAGCGTTGCGATGCGATAGAATTTCCTAGTCAAATTACTTTTAATCCCAACTACTATATCAACATACAAGCATCCTTATTTCATATTCGTTTAGCGTTTGCGATTCGATTGCGATTGAGTTTCGATTGATCACCATAACATAACATAAATAAACATGCACAAGTAACACATAAGGCACACACACACGTATAACAATAACCAAAATGCGTATATTCGAGTTGCGAGTGCAATTGATTGAACATGCGATAAATAGCGATCACTATGAGATTATTAATAGATACTCCACATAATACTACTAAAGCGATAATTAAATAGACTAAATTCAAGTCAAAGAAGTCAAAACAGGAATGAAGCAAGGAGTGACAGATCGCCATTAGCAATCTTGTCTTCCTTTGACTTCAAACTTGACTTTGACTTTTGAAAACACGGGGTGTTACATAGTCGTTAAGCAATTCCACCCAATGCCTCTGTCGCATGTTCAGTTCCTTTTGGTTAAAGATATGTTGAAGGCTCTTATGGTCGGTGAAAACCACACACTTTGCACCATACAGGTAGTGTCGCCAAATCTTTAACGCAAACACGACTGCACCAAGCTCCAGATCATGAGTAGTATAGTTTTTCTCATGTATCTTGAGTTGACGAGAGGCATAAGCAATAACCTTGTCCCGCTGCATGAGCACACAGCCCAAGCCACGATTCGAGGCATCACAATATACCACGAAGTCGTCATTCCCATCAGGGATAGTGAGAACAGGAGCGTTACACAAAAGGGTCTTAAGAGTCTGAAAGGATTCCCTCTTGCTTGGGACCCCAAGCAAAAGGTTTCTCTTTTTGAGTCAATGAAGTGAGAGGAACAACGATCTTGGTAAAGTCCGAGATGAATCGGCGATAATAACCCGCCAATCCTAGAAATGAACGAATCTCAGATGCAGATTTAGGCGTACTCCAATTCTTCACAGCTTCGATTTTAGAAGGGTCAACATGAATACCTTGCTTACTAACAACGTGACCAAGAAATTGCACTTCATTACTCCAAAACTCACACTTAAAAAATTTAGCATATAAGCGTTCACCACGTTGAAGTTCAAGCATCAAGCGTAAATGACGAGCATGATCAGCTCTAGTTTTAGAATAAATAAGGATATCATCAATAAAAACTATCACAAAACGATCAAGATAGGGTTTACAAAACACGATTCATAAGATCCATGAACACAGCGGGTGCGTTGGTTAAGCCAAAAGGCATAACCACGAACTCGTAGTGTCCATAACGAGTGCGAAATGCGATTTTGGGTACATCATCCTCGAGAACACGAAGCTGATGATAACCAGAACGAAGGTCAATCTTCGAGAAACAGGACGTGCCTTGTAGTTGGTCAAATAGGTCATTGATGCGAGGGAGAGGATAACGATTCTTAACGGTAAGCTTATTAAGTTCACGGTAGTCGATACACATACGAAACGAAACATCTTTCTTTTTGACAAATAGTACGGGAGCACCCCACGGAGAGGTACTTGGACGAATGAATCCCTTGTCGAGTAGCTCTTGCAGTTGGCTAGATAACTCTTGCATCTCGGAAGGTGCAAGTCGTTAAGGAGCCTTGGCGATAGGAGTCGCACCAGGTATGAGGTCAATACGAAAGTCAACGGATCTAGGAGGAGGAAGACCAGGAAGATCTTCAGGAAAGACATCAGGGAAATGACACACTACTGGAACATCGCTTATGTTCTTCCCTTTGCCCTTTTTTTCCACCACGTGGGCCAAGAAGGCAAAGTTCTGTTTACGTAAGCATTTGTTCGCTTGAGTGCATGACATCAGTTTCAGTCCTCTCAAAGGTCGATCTCCATAGACATGCAAAATGTCACCGGACGGAAGAGGTAGACGAACAAACTTCTCATGACAAGCAATCTCAGTATGATTCTTACGCAACCAATCCATGCCGATTATGACATCAAACTACCCAACTACATGGGTATTAGATCAATAGTAAATACATGGTCGTTAAGAGTCAAGGAACAACCACTGAGAATAGAATCAACTAGAATCGATTTACCATCGGCAATCTCCACCAAAAACGACTTAGGTAACTTAGAGCGTGCACAGTTTAACAAAGATTCGAATTCTACTGACACAAAACTTCTATCGGCACCAGTATCAAATAGTATCGAAGCGTAAAGGTTATTGACGAGAAACGTACCATTAACGACATTATTGTCGTTACGAGCCTGATTAGCATTAATATTGAATGCTCGTCCACGAGCGGCTGGCTGTTGGTCCTGGTTCAGCTGAGGACACTGATTACGGAGGTGAGTAGTATCTCCACACTTGTAGCATACACGAACAGCATTGACGGGCCTTGGGTTCTGCTGAGGAGCTGGAAGAGCTGGTAAAACTGCTTGAGCTGGGGCTTGCTGAGCTGGTTGGGTCGGGTTAACTTGACGGCAGTAAGGAGTCGTGTGACCATAGCGATTGCAGTTGGTACACAAACAACATGCAGAAGCAACAGGATGATGAAAGTTACACGTTGTACACTTAGGATGAGGCCCAGTGTGCTGCCTTTTGATTTCAGGAGCAGTCGGGTTTGGAACAGCAGTAGCAGGAGCAGGTTTAGCAGCAGGGTTCGCAGCAGGAACAATAGCATTGCATCCTGAACCGTGAGACTTTCTCCTCTTGTTAGGCTGCTGAGTAACTTGATGTGCAGACTTCGAGTTGAGCTGCTTCAATAGAATCACGCATAGCAGGAGGTGGACCATTGATGTACTTGGTTATCTTGCGCTTAGGAGTAGAAACCAAGTGAGGAACAATCAAGCTGAGCCGCTTGAAACGGGTAGTATAAGCCATATTATCATCACCAATCTGCTTCAAGTGCCAGAACTCTTCTTAGAGCTTCCGTTGTTCATGGGGAGGGCAGAATTCAAGCATCATCAATTCTCGCACCTCTGCCCATGGAAGAGCATAGGCTTCTTCATTAGAGCGGATGTTTCTCTCATTTGACCACCACTCAAGAGCTCTGCCTTGAAACATTCCCGTTGCACTCCTAGTCTTTAGATGCTCTGGGCACTCGCTGTTAATGAAGGTAACCTCGATGCTGTCGAACCACTCAAGCATAGCGGTTACCCCATCACTGCCTGTGAAAGGCTTAGGTTTGCAAGAGATGAAATGTTTGTAGCTGAACTTTGTAGGCTTTAGCTTCTCGCCTTTCGATTCCACAGAGGATGGAGGAGTCTTCGATCCCTGGATCTCAGGGACGATCTTTGGCACGACTCGAGCGATTTGGTCGCCCATGAAGGACATCATCTTTTTCTGAGACTTTTCCCTGGGTCTCTTGAGAGTGTCGGATAGCTTACGAGAAGACATCTAAAGATCCAACAAGAGGATCGTATAAGTCTAGATCACAAAGTCTCACAGTATATAGATTCACACACGATAGATTAAAGACTCAAGATTCAACAAGTTTCACGTAGTTTAAAGATTCAAGTTTCCAACAAGTTTCACATAGATTCCCATAGATTCCAATAGATTCAACACCGCAAACCCACGACCTTCGCATGGCACGTTGTACGAAGTTTGGCAACATGTTAGAAACACTTATATATAGGAAGTACCAGCGGCGTATCCACCACGCTTCGGGCACATCACTTCCGCCTCGTACTCGGTGTCATGTTACGTGTCGCAATTGCCAAACATAACATCACACTCATCATCATCATATACACGTAGATTAACCCAATAGATTCTCATAGATTAGTGTTAACAAGCTCACCACAGTCCATAAAACAGCGAACTCCCGCGTGGCACGTGCTACGAAAGTTTTCGGCAACATGACGGAAGCACTTATATATAGGAAGTACCAGCGGCATATCCACCATGCTTCAATCATGCCACATCCGTCTCATCATCGGTGTCATGCTTCGCTATCCACAACATTAGATTCCTTCACAAAAGTCTCACATAGATTAAACAGGTAGATTCAACAATTTCAACCCGAGTCTACAAAACTACGACCTTCACTTAGCGTGTGGTACAAAGGTTCGGTAACATGCCAGAAACACTTATGTATAGGAAGTACCAGCGGCGTATCCACCATGTTTCGGACATGCCACATCCGCCTCATCTTCGGCGCTAGGCTACGTTTCGTATTTTGTTACTCAAAACAACACATACATAGATTATGCGTAGATTACGCTAGAGCACATATAGATTACACATTGATTTCACATAGATCACACAAGTAGTTTCCCATAGTTTAGAGTTCAACCTTCTCATCACCGGTCTGCAAAACACTAAGTTTCACATGGCACGTTGTACGAAAGTTGGTAACATGTCGGAAACACTTATATATAGGAAGTACCAGTGGTGTATCCACCATGTTTCAGACATGTCACTTCTAACTCGTATTTCTATGCCATGTTACATTTAGCGTTTCATAACCACAATAACACATAGATTTAGCTGATAGATTCACATAGTATCATAGTCGATCAAGATTCCCACATAGATTAACATGATGAATAAAAGCTTCATAAATTTAGTTTGATTCTGAGAGATTAGGGTTATCGTTTTAGATTGCGGACATACGTGCGATTCATGTAATAGTTTCAAAATAGACAAAGAATCAAGTTTAAAACCACATATAAAATCGCGATAACATAAAAGATAGGCTCATAAATCACAGGATTGTTCCGGGTAGAGGAACGGTGACTAACCAAAGTGAATCGAACCCCTTTCGAATTGAGGCAACGTGTCTTGACTTACTTAGACAAATACGTCATCGATGTTTGGCCTACGATATTCGTCCTTTTGGTCATTTCACGTCCCTAATTGATTGGGAATTTCGAGACTTTAGCGAGACATAAAAAAATCAAGGAGTGGGACTAGTTATCAAGGTCCGAGTTTCACCTCTATCTTAACAACATCGTACCCTAATAACGTCGGTACCTATCAACAGATAAGACCTACTAGAATATAATAAGGAAATTTCCCATCAAGGTTCGGATGTCACTCCTGACTTGAGGGCAAATCTCGTGCAAAAATACAAACGCTGTGTAGCGGTGTTTTCAAAGTTTCGAGGTGTATATTGTGTCAGCCTTAGGAAAGGCATGTAAGTTTAACAGGAAATGTGCTGCTAGAAAGCAGATACGGTAAAATGCATAAGTCTTAAACAACAGATAAGAGTCAAGATTCCTAGAACTATAGACTAGGGCAAGTATTCCTACTTATCCTAATTCCCTATAGTTATGGCTCTGATACCAATCTGTCACACCCCAACCGATGGCGGAAACATCGGGGCGCGACACTAAGCATTCAGATTGCTCATGAGTTTCCATAACACTATTAGTTTCAATATAGATTAATCAAGTTTCGTGACAACATTGTCTAAAACATCAAACACAGAACTGAGTATCAAATGCAGCACAAAACATTGTTTCAAGTTTGATAGATTTAAACTAGGCGAGTTTCTAAGCATCAATCCTAGCTTGTTTCACTTGTTTCCAGCAACCTATCAGCCTGCAACATGTATTAAAATAAAGTCAGTACAAAAACGTACGGGCGAGTATACAAGTTTGAGTATATAGCATAGTAGATTAAAATACTCATATCCATCATGTAAATGATAAAAATAGTTTCAGCCATGCTAGTGTTCGCAGTCCAAGTGATAGCCCAAGTGTCCCGATGCTTCCTATAGAACTACTATTGTTAAGGCGGAACTACACAAAGGGATTAAACGTTCACATAGCATAAAGAATCAAGAATCACAAGTATCAGGTTTCACATTCACATAGGATAGAGCTTAGATTCAAAAGTTTCAAGTTTCATAGAATACATGTTGCATCCCAAAAGTTTAAAACGAAAAGGGATCGAGTATACTCACAGTGATTTCTTAACAGTAAAATTGTTATTGGATCAAAAGGAGCTCTTAGGATTAGCCTGATTAGAATACAATAGATAAGCGTCGAGAATTGCACAAAGTGTCGGACCAGTCACCTCATCGGATGGCCATCCGAACGGATGGTCATCTGGTCGGATGACATATGTGGTTAGGACGGATCGCCATCCGATCAGATGGTCATCCATACGGATGGTCATCCGTACGGATGGTCATCCGTACGGATGGCCATTCGATCGAATGGTCACTCGATCCAAGATAAGTTTCCAAAATGAAATACCAAGTGTTCAAACCAGGTCTTTCGATCGGATGGCCATCCGATCGGATGGTCGTTCGGTCGAATGACCCTTCGTGTGCAAGTTTTCAAATTTCAAAGTTTCTGATTCAAAAATAGTTTAAGTATCAAAGGTTGTAAAGCACATGACCCCTGATCGGATGGTTGTTCCGATCGGATTGCCATTCGATTGAGATGACTTGTTCCTTTTTGCAACCTCATAAAATTTCTAAGTTTCGAGTTTAACGATAACGTCATGGTACGTATTGAGACAACAGTAAACACATCAAGGTTCAGCCTGTCTGATCGGATGGGAATCACCCCGTTCATTCAGATGTCTGTTCTTGACGGTGTTTATGTCAGAATTCGTACTCCGGCCATCTTCTCTGACAATAATCCAGTTCCAAGCCAACTCCAGACTAATCATCAAGTCTACAGTCCGTTGGATCCGGATTCCACCGTTTTTAGTATAAAGTTTAAGAAAGATGAAGGAAACATGAGTTTTAGCTGAAAAGTCTAGATTTAGTAGAGATTCGGTGTAAAAACACATGAAATTCCTTAGATCTGAGCTAGTTCTTGACTGGAATGATATCACACAACTGTTTATACAAACTGTCATGATGACGTCATCCTCAAGAGCTCAAATCTTAGAGATTTCATGGTGAAAAGTATGATTTCAAAGAAAAATCATATAGAGAATAGCGTATAGATTGAAGTTGTACAAGAATCTAGTGTAAAACATATCGAAATCGCCGAAAAATGGAAGAAAAGTGAGAGGGCTTGCGTCTGGTCGAAGGAGGCTGTCACATCAGTCAAGAATGACGTGACAGGTCCTATTTATAGTGTCAGAGAGGGAATAAGGCGGTGTGGTAGTGGATCGGATGGCTGTTCGATCGAATGGCCCTCCGATCGGATGGTCATCCGATCGGATTGCCATTCGGTCAATCCTATCCTTTCCACTTTCCCGTCTTTGGTTCATTTTTCGAGTTAGATTAAGCGTTGTGTTGCGTATTATTGTGTAATAAAATCACGTAACTAGATTATATCATTAACACAAAGTTTCCAAGTTTCCAAGTTTCTGCCGGTGACAAGTCTCCAGTCTCTCGTTCAACCAAGTCTCAAGTTGCACGAGTTTCAAGAGTCAGGCACCAAGTATCAAGTATCAAGAGTCAAGAATCTAGTTTCCAAGTATCAAGTACCAAGAATCAAGCCTCAAGAATCAAGTATCAAAATCGAGTGTCAAAAATCAAGAATCTAGTTTCATAGTGTTAAGAATCAAGTATCTAGAATTAAGTATCAAGTCTCATAGTATTAAGATTCACAAGTATCAAAAGTGTCAAGGGTCGCATAGAATAAGGACTAAAATTGACAATAGCTAAAAGTTCAGGGACGCAGGCGTTACAGTGTGGTCTTTTAAAGAAAGTCTTCCGACATCAAGTTAAACATTGGATAATATGTCCCAAATCAAAGCAACATACCCAATAAAATATTGCAAGAAAATCAAGAGGGTGGGCCCCTTGATGAACCATCCATAGGTTGGGGGGGGGGTATTAGTTTGGTTTCAATTCTAGTTAAGTAATTTGGTTAGAAAGTAAGGGTATTAGTTAGTGTTTTAAGTGTTATAGTGTTTTAGGGTGTAATATGGTTTTTGGTGCTCATAACTAGCTTGGTAACTCTAAAACAATGCTTCTAGTGAAATTTTGGTGTTTCGGGTAGTGTCCGGTTGTTCGTTTGGTTACCGGTTCATTAAGGTGCTAATTTGCGCATTTAGTGTGCTTTATGTTGTCTTTCAAGACAGTTTTGATTCTCGACACTTATCAAAGTATTCTGGACCATTAAACCACATTTCTGCATTACATTTTGATGTTAAAAAGCTTAATTTTGCTGTTTTCTGCAGAATTCTGCAGTTTTAGTGTGTTTCGGGCACTTTCTGGCACTTAAATCATCACTCGGAAGGCAGTTTTATGATCCCTACTTTCCTACATACTATTCTAGTGTAACTCTTGGTTCCGGGGCTCATTATGTGTCTTAACATCTTGTCTGTCTGAGTACTGAATTCCCGTCAGTACTTTTAGTTTGTCTGATAACTGTGCTAACTTTGTTCTGTGCACTAATTGAACCACATTGTGTTGCATGTAATAATGATAAACATTCTTGCAACATGAAATGCATTTGTATGTATATGACAGTAATCAGAAAATCATTCATATCATTGGTTCAAGCATACACAGTCAGTGAAGAACAATTACTGTTTATATTATACGAAAATACATGGAAAAGTGACAGTTGTCACAAGATTTTTACACTACACTGCCATGCCAGGAAATTGGTGCATTTTAGCAAGATCTGGGCCCAAAGTTTCGTTTCCGGGGTCCACAACTTCAGGTTCCTATTAAATTCCATAAGTACGTGTGAAATATTTTGATCCATTGAGTTATAAATGATTTGATTCATGTTAAATATGATATATAACAAGGCAAAAAGATATATAAATTAATTAAAATAAAAACGGTTATATAGGTCAAAAGTCCCTAACGTGTAATTACTAAATCCATAGTGGGGGAGGATCACTGAGTTCCACACCCTTGTCTGAACCATAATGCTTCGAAGATCTTGGATTTTCTGTCAAATTAGTTGGCTGCATATACAACAGAAGTAGGTAGAAGTAGGTGCAGGATGATAAATTGTTCATGATCAAGATCCAACCTTTAAACTTGCTAATCAAGATATAAACTTGTTGTTCTATATATCAGCTACTGTATGTATCTTAAGCTACTATATGTACCTTCAGCATATAATCAATTCTGCAGACAAATGTTCTAGGGATAGGAAATAGGATCTGCTTATATCCACTTGCTTGAAAGGTTTCTCACCTTCACAAAAACGGTAATTGCGAATCAACATTTTTTAATCTTAATACAATAATCAAATTATGAGTCGGGTCATCCTAAGGTTACCCATCTTACCCAACTCGACAGACCCACCAGATGCTTTTAGTGGTCATTTTCTGAAAACAAGTGTCATCAAATCTCACATTGAATTGATCAATTACTTTTGTTATGATTGACTTCTAGTTTTAGTGTGGATCATGTTAGTTCCGACCGGTAATCCCATGTAAATATACCCCCGTCCCCCTCAACAACCTTCATCATAACCACCCCCTAATGCCTCCATGGCTATTATAAATAAGAACCCCTAATGCCTCCATGGCAATAAGAACGGGAAAGTGGATCTTCTTGTGGGACTCTTTTCTTGATACATAACTCTTTAGTTGGAGCTCCGTTGACAATAATAGAAGTTTTTCATCTCACAATTTTCATTTATATTTTTTTCTCTCGATCAGTCGTCATATGCCATGCTCAATTCTTATTGTATTATCATCAGCATACATTATTAGTATTTGTTATATGATAAATTCATTTATATAAGTTTTTAACCTTACTATGGCAATAAAGAATGTTAAAGGTGGCCTAAACCCTAGCTTGGCCGGAAAATAACACAAAGTTCAGAATCAGGCCTTAATTGGTATTGATTTAATGAGAAAACCGAATGAAGGTATAGACTTTTACCTGATTCATCGCATTGTCGTCGTATATTGGTTGCCTAAAAGTTGGTTTCAAGGCCATAACCCTAACCGCCACCGTCACCGTTGATGTTCAAAGGTTCCACCATCACCGATCTCTATCCCTCCCTCTCTCTCTCTCTTTTAATGAAGGTATAGACTTTTACCTGATTCGTTGCATTGTCGTCGTATATTGGTCGCCGAAAAAGTTGGTTACAAGGCCGGAACCCTAACCGCCACCGTTGATGTTCAAAAGTTCCACCATCACCGATCTCTCTCTCTCTCTTTTTCTCTTTCTCTGTCTCCTCTTTTATCTCTCGAGCTCCAGAGTGTCTTGATCTCTCATTTGTGTTCTGAAGAAAGGGGCGTTTAGGGATGGGGTATTAGGAGAAAAAGAAACTTTCACTGGATATGTTTGTTGGCTCCATTGCAATGAAGTTTTTAGGGTTTGAGAAAAGATGAGGGAGAGTAGGTGTAACGCCCTGCGTTTTGAAACTTTCTTATTTTGGCAAGTCTCGTCCCTGTAATACTGAATGTTGCCTATTTGAGCCTTAAACTATGTTAAACTATGTGAAACTATGCTCGATGTGATACTCCGTGAAACTTGACTCGTGACACTTGGCTCTTATGATACTTGAATCTTGTGATACCTTGAATCTAGACTCTTTTGATACTTTGAAACTTAAATCTTGAAACTTGACACTTGACACTTGTTATGTTTGATACTTATCAAACAAGAGACTTGATACTTTGATGAAACGAGAAACTTTGATACTATATGAATACTTATTGAACGAGAAACTTGGATTCTTTATTGAACGAGAGACTTGATACTTGATACTTTGATACTTGAAACTTATTAGACCTGAACCTAGCTTGAACGCAACTTGAAACACGAAAACTTTTGTGTTAACTATATAATTTTGTCATGTAATAATTACCCACAATAATACGCAACACAACGCTTAATCTAGCTTGCAAAAGGAACCAAAGTCGGAAAACTAGCAAACGGTCTCTGCTGTCCGAATGGACATCCGATTGAATGACCATTCGACTGAATAGCAATCTGACCCCCTTGCACACTGCACCGCCTTAGCTGTCCCTTTCTGTAACACCTCGGAAAAATCATGCCCAATGTAACAAAGACACGTGTCATGAACTTTAAACGTGTAATGAATTGATTTCAAAGGACTAAAGTTGGCAAACAAGAAAGTATGTGTGTGAAAGGATCCAAAGTGTCAACATTTGAAAATTTTTCCTTTCAACAACCCTACACGATGCTTATACTCTTAAACGAATAAATTGTGAAACGTATGAAGCCGTTTGTGAAAGAAAGTGAAAGTTTACAAGACACGAGGGTTAAATGTGTCAACATGTTAAATTACTACCTCTGAGTGACCTTTTAACGAACCCGGAGCTTTGTAACGATTAATTATACTCTCAAGATCAAGTGACAAAAAATTCACGAGGTTTCGATATCGTTTGATATTAAATACGTTAACTTTCGTAAATAAAGGGTTAAAAGCGTCAACGAGGCAAAACTTGTGTTTTCGGTTATCGTTTAACAAAACCGGACCTAACGATGTTTGGTTATATTCTAAGGATCATCAAAATATAAATTTTATGGGTTAAATGTGCTTGAAATGAAAGTTATTTCGTTTTAAAAGGTCCAGGGGCTGAAACTGCCATGTTTGAAACTTGATTTGCTGGTCACCCTTGTGGTGGCGTCGCGCCACACCTCCCCTCCTCTGCCGTCGTGCGACGCGATGGCCTGAACTGGGCAGAATCCATGCACAGGTGCAGGTTCTGCCATTTCTTCACCTTTGCATGCCTTAACTCGATACTATGGACTATTTGCTGGTATTCAAAACCACTTGGGACACCTGTATTCATCAGAGAACATCACTAGACACCTGGTTTGATCTGGAGAGGTTCACAATTGCTATAAATAGGTGAATTTTGGGCAGCATTCTCACTTGCAAGTTCAAATTTTCATACATTCTCAAACTCTCAATTTCTAAGCTTTGGATCACTTCTCTGGAGTATCCTGGTTATCTAGGAAGCTTTCCCAAGTTCAATATTCGTGCTAAGGACCCTTGTAAGCATTCTTAGCTTCTGTAGTTAAGGTTTTATTAGCTTAATGGCCGAAAGTCAAAGATATCGTAATGATACTTTGACTTTGTGATTAATCACTAACGGTCCAGCCATTATTCGAATTGAAAGTGGCTATGTGTTGGTAATTATGTAGGTGTTAAACCCTTAAAAGGGCACCTTCAAATTATGACGTTATCTCAGTCAATTGTCGGGTCAAACTACTTAACAGAAAAGTCAAACAAGTCAGTTTTTGCAAAATAACCCATAACTGATAATGTAGAAGATATAAAATAAATTTTATCACTTAAACAACTTGGTAAATAATATAAGAACATGTTTAGGCATGTTCAACCCGACAATTCTGAGTATTAGGCTCGGTTCGCAACCGAAAGTCGCAAAAGTAGACTTTTGCTTTGACTTTCAATTCTGACCCGATTTAGTTTAGTTTAGTTATGCCTTAGGGTTCCTTTGGGACCACATTACACGTTGGTATAACCCTCTGAGGTTATACTATATGGTTCCATAGAAATCTTAGTTCATTGCATGTTTCCGTTAAATGCTTAAAATTGACCATTTTGCCCTTATGTTATAAAAACGATATTTTTAAAAATGTGAGAGGACAAAAATCCTTATTACTGATTTATAAGTACGTCCTAAAAATTTGACATCAATTTATGGTCTCAAATTAAAGTTATGCAAGATATCGTAAAAATGAAACTTTTTATTAATTAAATGGCATTTTCAGCATAAATCATATTTAAACCCAATTTTTGGCACCAAACTTGCTACCTACTGTTATGATATAATATTTAGGGATTTTTGGAAATTTTTGTCAAATTTTATACTGACCATAACATAGAGTTCTAGTGTAAATTCGGTATTGACGATATTAATAAAATGAGTTTTACATATCATTTTGATACCAAACCTTTTCCTACTGATTTCATATATTAAATAAAATATTTTAAGCTTTAGAGACTGATCAAAACTTCAAAATTTTATAAACATTTCAAATATCGTCAAATACCGATTTATACGCTTATTAAGCGCATAGTATGGTTTAAAACCATATTTAAAGCTTAATGCTTAATACCTACTGATTTTAAAAAAATAAATTTTTATACCTTAGCAGTAAGTATAAGTCTTGAACTCAGATTTCCAAATTTAACCTTAAAAGCATGCGTGAAATGACCAAAATGCCCCTACGGTGCATAGTTTGCCCATAAATGATTAAACACACACATGTATGATATCTTGCTGATATAACAACATAAAATAAATGTTTTTACTAAACATTTTAGGCCAGAATCTCAGTTTGCTATCAAACCTCTTTTATAAACTTTAAAATGACCAAAATACCCTTTCGGGGCTTAAATTGGTTTTAAATTCGTTTTGGGCATAATGGAAGATATCCTACTGATATCACAACATATTTTAAGCATAATAACTATTGGAACTTGTACGTGACTCATTCGGTTACCCGTTATGCATATACGCATTCGGTACGGTTTATGTAACTAGTTTGCATAAATTAGCCAAAACGGGTCAAACCTTATCATTTTTACTTCAAAATCCAGAATGTATTTAGTTTACCCATTATATACAAGTCTTCATACTTGTCGGGTCTAAATCACATTCCAATCCGGTCACCGCTTAATCTTGCGTTTCGTACCGTAAACTTTCCTTTAAAACTAACCGGTCAAAGTTATAACTTAAACAAGACCCGTTAGAAATCTAATAGGTTATTAAAACCTTCGTTCCAGATTAGGAGCCCAGTAAAAGTTCCCTACACTTGCTGATTAGAATATACTGCTGAGTTTAATTTACATTTTTAGCTCATGTAAATATTTTTAACTTATTTTCCCTTATACGGGCTTGGGATACGGTAAATTATTACCGCTTGGTCGGGTATTGAATATTTAATCGATTAGTGGTTAAATCATTGAGATAACCCGTTTTAATCTGTTTTGTTTGATCAAAGCATTTGGGGCTTCATATGACCGTGTCCTGGATATCCTCGGCTCATTCATTTGAAATGGCCACGACTTAAGCACGGGGTGTAGGCATACACCTAACAGTTGCGTATGTAAAACGGTATCTCACTCATGAGGAAACTTCTTGTGGGCTTATACTAGTGGTGTGTCTATTAATCTTAACATGGCTCTTCTAACCCGGGCTCCGAACGTACGACAGGCATATAAATCTGTATACTAGATTATTTTAAATAATTGTCCCAAGTTAAAAAGAATATTTGTGCCTTGTGCATTTAAATCAATTTTCTTAAATGTTTTTAAAAGAGTCAGTTAATTGTATTTACCAGTGTAAACTGACGTATTTTTCAAAAAGATTAAGTGCATGTACTACACGAAATGGGCTGGAAGCTCCTGAGTATTAGTTAAAGAGTCTTGCAAGCTCTTAATACTTTAAGTCTGTTGAACAATATTTACTTTCTGTTTTGGATCCGCATGTGGATCCATTATCCACCGTTTGTATAATATTTTATTATACTTTCAAATTCGGTTTGTATTATTATTTTAGACTTCCGCTGTGCATTAAACTGTGATTAATTGTCTATGATGATATCAACTGTGTCACGATACTCCCCACCGGGCCCACCGGTAATACGTGGAAATATCGGGGTGTGACACTTTCAGCTATAAATAGGCCCCTTGACCCTTCATTTCACACTTTTGCCTCTGTCATCCGACCACACGCACTCCCAAGTCCTTTCAAGCACATTTCACGCGATTCAAGGCAAACTCGTAAGTATTTCTCCTAGATTCTTGTACAACTTCCATCAATTATCACTTCTACACATGATTCTTCATCAAAATCACATAAACACTTAAACTTTTCATAAAAACCAATTGTTTTTGGGCCTCTTGAAGGTGTTTTCCACTCAATGGTTTGTACAACCTGTTGTGGAGCATCATCGACCTCAGATCTAACAGATTTTCACAGTGTTTAAACAAAATCTAAGGAAATGTCACACTTTTATACCAGATCTGACGGGATTTCTGATGTTTCCGGCTCGGATCTGATGAACATCATGTTTTACACTTGATTCTCGAACTTTCCTTCAACTTTTATACGAAACATGGGTGAAATCAGACTCGAGCAGACTTTCGACTCGTTTCTTAGTTAAAAGCTGGCTTGAGAACTGAACTTCACCAGAAAACGGACAGTTTGACGAGTCCAAACATGAAATACACCAGAAATAGTTTGTTGGTTCGAGAAGGGGTGGTTCCCAGCCGACCGACGAGCTGGGTTTGGTACGTTTCCGTTGTTTGACGCGTCATTACACCATCTCCGTTAACTCAAAACTTAGAAATTTCACAAAACTTCACCCACTGATCGTGTGTCCGGATGGCCGTCCGATCGGATGACCACCCGTCTAGATGATCTAATTATCATGACACTTGTTTGTTTTACAGGACACTATGATCTCAACACTTGAAACTTTATCAGTTCGCAAACACACTCTGATTGAATGGCCATCCATTCGAATCCATCCGTCTAGATGACCATCCGCCCAGGTATACAGTTAGACACTTTTATTCGATTTTCACACCGTTCGACACTCTGTTCCCTACCGGGTCAGCTCTTAGAGGACTTATGCTTTGTTCCCCGCATGCAGGATGATCCAGCGCCCCCTTCAATCCAATCATTAGCAGTGTTTGGTTTAAGCACCCATTGTGAGTATACTCGATCCATTTTTTGTTTTAAACACTTTTGGGATGCAACATCTATTCTATAAACTAGACACTTGACACTTGAAACTTGAAACTTATTTGAAACATACTCTATCCTCGTTGAACATGAAACTTGATACTTGATACTTGAGACTTTTATGCTATGTGAACGTTTAATCCTTGTGTGTAGTTCTGCCTTAACAATGGTAGCGCTACATGGGTAATGCACCTCCCCGTTAATCTTTGGGGTATTGTTAGGATGAGACATTTAACCTCCCGTTAGTCTTTGGGAAAGGCATTTTAATGCGTTGGAAACTTAGGATATCACTTGGAGTGCGTAAACTAGCATGGTGAAACTTTCATATGTTATATGATGGATATGAGTTTTTGTAAACTATTATGCTATGTATTCAAACTTGTATGCTCGCCAACATTTTTGTTGATAGTATTTTAATACATGTTGCAGGTTGATAGTAGCTGGGATTCGAGGAAACAAGCTAGGATGATGCTTAGAAACTCATCTAGTTAAATCAGGAAATTTTGAACAATATTTGAATCTTGATGTATTTTGATGAATTCTGTGGTTGTGGATCGTTTGATTTTAGACAATTTCATGAAACTTAATTAATTCATATTGAAACTAATAGTGTTGTGGAATCTCTTGAGCAATCTGAACGCTTAGTGTCGCGCCACGATGTTTCTGCCATCGGTTGGGGTGTGACAGAGTGGTATCAGAGTCATAACTATAGGGTATTAGGAAAAGTAGGAATGCTTTGCCTAGTCTATAGTTCTAGAAAACTTGACTCTTATCTGTTGCTTAAAACTTATGCATTCTACCGTACTTACTTCCTAGCAACATATTCATGTTAAATATTACAAGCCTTTCCCAAGGCTAACACAATACACGCTTGGACACTTTGAGAACACTCTTGAAATGACTCATCGAAACAGGGGTGATTCCCGCCTTTGATGATGACTTTCGCTCAACAATGTTCGTATTTTGCACGAAATTTACCTTCAAGTCAGGAGTGACATCCAAACCTTGAAGGAACTTTCCATATCATAATCTAGTAGGTCTTATCTATTGATAAGCACCGACACTATTAGGGTACGATGTTGTCAAGTTAGAGGTGAAACTCACATCTTGATAATTTGTCCCACTCCTTGATTTTCAGTCTTGCCAAAGTCTCGAAATTCCCAATCAATTAGGGGCGTGTAGTGACCGAAAGGACAAATATCGTAGACCTAACATCGATGACGTATTTGTCTAAGTAAGCCAAGGCACGTTGTCTTAATTCAAAAGGGGTTCAGTTCACTTTGGTTAGTCAACGTTCCTCTACCCGGAATAATCCTATGTTTTATCAGCCTATCTTTTATGTTATCTCGATTTTACATGTGGTTTTATACTTGATACTTTGTTCGTCTTGAAACTTTTACACGAATCGCACGTATCTCCGCAATCTAAACATTAACAATAATCTCTCAGGATCGAACTAAATTTGTGAAGCTTTATTCCTTGTGTTATACTACATGGGAGTCTTGATTAAACTATGAGAAACATGGTTGAACGTTTATGCTATGTGAAACAACTTGATTAAACTATGTGAAACATGTTGAACGTATTATGCTATTAAACAATGTGAAATTTGTTGAACGTTTTGTGATGTGTGAAACAACTTGAGTCTTTTATGCGATCATGTGTGAAACTTTATACTATGCTACGTGTTCGTGAAACTATGATACTTAGTCGAAACTTGGTGATCGAGTCTTTCCCGATTCTTACTCTGACTCTTTAGATGTCGTCAAGTCGTCTCTCTAACCCACACAAGAGGTCAAAGGCCAACTCTCAGAAAAAGATGATGTCTTTTATAGCCGACCAGATCACACACATTGTTCCCAAGATTGTCTATGTGATCCAGGGATCAAACACTCCTTGATGCGTGTTTAGCGTTATATATATTTTATTGATATTTTAAGCCCTTTTTAACACATTAGTCAAGTTTTAAATTTATAAAACATGATATTCTACTAACACTAAACACACATATGGGCAAGTGCACCCATCGTGAGCATAGTATAGCGTTGGTAAGATACCGAGGTCGTCCAAGGACACAAGAGCTTTTAATACCGGTTTATCCTCAACGTCTAATCAAATCAAAAGTTTTAGAAAAGGTTTTAAACATGAAAAATAAAAACTAAAATGCTGAAAATAAAAATAAAATAAAAACAGATAGACAAGATGAATCACTTGGATCCGACTCGCCTTTAATGTAACCTTTGATGATTTCCGCACTTTTGCACTTTTTAAGAGATTATCTTAGTTATAGTAGTAGGCCCCTCTTTTGAAGGTGACGTTACCCTCAACCCAGTGGTTTGAGTCAGCAAGGATACAATCCCAAAGGGTCGGAATATTGGAAGATAATTAATTAAGTTATTAATGCGTAATGTGGTAGGCCCCTCTTTTGAAGGCGACGTTACCCTCGGCTAAGTGGTTTGAGTCAGCAGGGATACAATCCCAAGTAGCCGGGTTAATGTATTAATAGTAGTTTACATATGAGGGGTTCAAGCCATTCGCACCCCCGCCATCCAATACCAGTGGGTATTGAAGGAGGTCCAAGTAAGCTTGACCCAGGTCCTTGCAGGATCTATACACTGAACAAGGCAAGAACCTTACCAAACCATTCCTTTAACCCCCGACCAGGTAGCCAACATATCTCTATATAGACCGTAGAGATATGAATGGTGAAAATCTTTTATTTTATATAGACAGTAAAATAATGCCAAGACACCACGGACAAATGATAAGAAAGTTTCACCTTCAACATAAGAAACTAGTTATTAAAGTCATTAATACAAAACCAAATAAAAAGTGCGAAAAGATTAAAAATCAAAAGTATTTCATTAAATGTTTGTCTTCACCAAGTGATGTAAGAGACTTAGGCAAACATGGCCTTTAATTGTCAAGAACTCTTACTATCAATCTTGGATCCTGAGACTACTACACACACTCTAAGGTGGATGATGGATGATGGTGGTGGATGTGGGTGTTGTAGTGGTGGTGGAGTGGTGATGAAGTGGGAGAGAGGTGGTTTGCCAAGGGATGCCTTTGAAGTGAACCAAGCACCCCTATTTATAGTCTGCACAGAAGCCCGGACACGGCCCCGTGTCCACCCTCTTTCTCTTTCTTCATTAATTTCAATTGTCTATATTAGGCTCCACATGCCCCCATGTTCGCTGGGCACGGCCCCGTGTGCAGAAGCGTATCTGTACTATCAAGATTTGCTAGATTCTACGAATTTTAGCGTTGACCACGGCCAGTGTTGAGCTGGGCACGCCCCCGTGCTGGGAATAGAAGCTTCTACAACTTTGTCTTTTCTGCAGGCATCTGGCCACGCCCCCGTGTCCGTTGGGCACGGGGCCTTTTGTTTCTTTGGTTTTGCTTGGGAAGATGCTGTTGAGGGGTCGGGCATGCCACGTTTATCCCTTTTCTTGTATTTATGTTAGTTTTTGCTGCATATTTGTTCCTTTTGTTCATTTAAGCTCATTTGGTCCTGAAAATACAAAAGGAAGACAAAAGCACACTTTTTCCAACATTAGTACTAAAAAAAGGGTTAGTTTTATGCCTCATTTGATGTAATTTATATGTTGCATTTTACACACATCAAATACCCCCACACTTGAATCTTTGCTTGTCCTCAAGCAAAACTCTTTATTATGTGGCTTACACACCCAAATGGAATGGGCAGAAGAGAAGTTTTGGGCTTGTCTTGAGTGTCGGGAATCCAAGATCTTTATTGGGTTTTATTTTTATGCTATTTACAATCCTATTCGTTATGATTTATTTAGAACGTTTCATAAGAGAAATTACTTATTTGGGCATAACATGCCTCTTTAAAATTCCATTTATATACAAGTTCACATACCTCACGGGAGATCACTCAACACTCGGCCGAAGATGTATTTTTGTGAAACACTCGAGACCGGCATGAAACTTATTTCTACCATATGCTTACCAAGAAATCAATCCTCCTCCTTTTTAACTATAAACCTTTGTAAATATCAAGAGGACTTGGGGAAGGGTTAGGCTTGGGTTAAAGGTATGTGGTTTTGGGTTAGTGATTAGTAAAAATGGTTAAAAGCGTAAAAAGCTTCGGTCGTTGTAAAACTTTTTGTTTTTGTGACTTTTATTCAAGCTAAGCATTTTTAAACAAAGTTTCTTTGAGGAACTTGTTTGTTTATTGCTAGACTTCATTTTTTTTATAAGGAACGTCACAAGAAAATCGAGCTTTTTACTAAAATAAAGGGTTTAAAAGAAAAAAGTTTCGGTGGGTAAAGGGTGTTTGTTTTGTGGGTTTAGAAACGAAAAGGTTTAGGCTCAAAGGGGTTAACTAGGGGGATTTTTGGGTAGGTGATAAAAAAACGAAAAATAATGGTGTTAAAAGAAAAAAAAAGGTTAGTCCTAATGCCTCCATCATTTACTTACTTGGGTTTAAGTTGGTAAGGACCGGGAATGTATCGTAGTGGCAAGTTCTAGAGTTGTAAGAACCAAGTGGCCATTCACATAAGAAATGAAAAAAGAGCATTTAGTTTAAAGATGTATGCTTGTATGCTCAATAAAGGCTCAAAACTCACTTTTTTTGGGAATGGGTTTATAATGTGATCAAGTATATATAATCAAATTTTAACTAGATTTGTCATGTCGTTTCATAATTTTCTTATGTTGATTCTTTTTATCACGACGCTATCGGTTGTAAATTTGTAAAAACATAACCTTTTTAGAACTTGTTATTCCCAAATTAAACCAAGACAAGTAAAACAAATGAATAGTTTTTGAAAAAAATTGGGGTGATTAGCTGTTCCAATAGAGTTTTGTGTAAGGCTTGTTATTAGGACTTGCAAAATTCAAGGTTTAGCATCCCCCCCACACTTAAATTACACATTGTCCTCAATGTGTCCCAAAAATAAGTTTTTATGTTGATTGAATGTGTAAAAAGGTGTTTAAAACAAAATTTTATGTTACTGGGCATCTGGGCACGGGCCCTTGTTGGTCCGGGCACGGCCCCGTGTTCAGATCGCCAGTATCATATTTAACAGAAGGTTGGGCACGAGGGCGTGTTCAGTGAACACGGCCCTGTGTCCAGTTACCTGAACTGGGCGTTTTCTGCAGAACCTCGGGCACGGGGGCGTGTTGGGGTGAGCACGACCCCGTGCTGAACTTGTTGTAATGAAGAAAAATTGTCGGGAGGTTCTGTTTTTGTGCATGGGGTGTGGGTTCAAGTTTCCCTTAGTAACCTCCACCATTTCGAGTGTGTTTTATTCCTGAAAAGTAAAACTAACTAGAAACATAAAAGTTAATCTAAACTAAAACTAAGGAAAGTTCCGCGGAATGCCTCTGTGGTACGCCACGTTTATAAGGGTCCTTGGCTAGACCCAAAGTCAGTCATATGTTACCTAAGTGGGATGTTTTGCATCCCATGTTGCATCGTCGGAGAGCATCATCCAAGCTTGAGTCTATGATATTCATGTAATTGAGCGGGTCATCGTCTTCTACTCTCTTCCCTACCTCGAACTCCATCTCTTTGTCCCCAACCCTCAATGTTAGTTTCCCACCATTCATGTCCACCATTGCATGAGCGGTGGCAAGGAATGGTCTTCCTAGAATAAGTGGTACTTCGGTATCTTCCTCCATATCAAGTATGACAAAGTCGGCCGGGAAGACAAAGTCTCCGACTTTTACCAATAGATTTTCGGTGACACCTTGTGGATATTTGCTAGACCTATTGTAGAATCGAGAAACGATCTAAACGAGTCTATCAGAAGAGTTCTAATCCATATCAAAGGTGGAAACAATGATACAGACTTGAATACAACTTGATTTCCTCTTGGAATGTCTTGTATATTGATATAACACTTTTACAGATCGAATGACACGTCGGCAGCAGTTCGGTACCGGAATCAGAAAACGTTACAAATGACTCAGCACATCAGCTATTTATAGGAGTGGGTATTTCATACGAAATGACCAAGATTCATTTCGTGCGAAATGGACACAATCCATTTCGTGCGAAATGACTCTTTGTCATTTCATGCGAAATGACTATCCTACACATTTCACGTTTTTAGTGTCCTGATCAACCTAAACTATTACAAGACTCGATACAAGATGAAGTCGACAGACATATGCACCAACAGACTCCCTCTTGGATGTTGACGAAGTCTTCGGTGTCTAGTCTTCACAGTCTTCAGCTTTATCAGTCTTCGTACTTTTCCAACGTGTAACTGTGTAAGTATCCTCAGACTCTATATCGTCTTCTCTCATCAACTAACCTCCCCCTTGATTTGTGATGGGATTGTAGTCTTGCTTTTACAGGTTCACAGGTTCAGGATTGATTCCTGGCTCTATTCTGCATCTATTCAGGATTCGAAACCTGGCTAACTTGCACAGTTTCTACCCAAAACATAAGTTTCATAATAGATAAGATATAACAAATTTAGAATCCCTGCTTACCACTTATAATCAAAACATTTCAATTTGGATTCAATTTAATGAATCTATAATCTTTTCAAAATCAAATTTCATTTCAATCAAACTCTCTCAAACAATTTGTTCATCATGTTTAGCACTCGGAATTTTGAAAATCAGCTTTTCATCATCAGTTGTCAAAAATCTTTTTGGATTATGTAATGAAATGCAGTAAAGAAATATTTACAAACAATGTTTTTAAGAGTTTGTGTAAGAGGATCATATCAGTTTATAAGACAAATCACTTAGCACCATTAAGCTTTAAACATTTTAAGTTCTAAACAATTCACTTAGATTGTCAGTATACTGATCCACTTAAATTTTCACACAAAGTTCAACTGTTTTGAGATACGAGATTAATATTTTAATGGATTTAAACTCATTCGCGTGTCCCACCTCAGAATATACTCCCGTATCCAGATCCCAATATTCAGTCTTATAGGTGAGTATACCTAGATGATATCTGTAAAGGGTTAAATGCGAGGGCCATGAGAGCTCAGGCTATTGCTTTCGCAAAATCAGAGAGATGATGGCTTCGACTTTATGTGTGTTCCCTTTAGAGAATCTTTTCTTCAACAGCACATGATTAGCATTTTGCAATGTTTCATCATTTTTATGCTGAGGGTGGTGCTTTTATTTTAAGCAAGCGAAAAGTATTATACGGGGACTAGGCCATTGCTTCCGCAAAATCAGAAGTCCCGGAATAATACCCCAGATATCACTAAGCATAAAGACCTAGTATCTTAGAAAGAGGGGTCTTTCAAACAAGATTTCGGGGGTTACCCATATATCCAAGAGATGTTCCCCACGAGATAAGCCAATCTTGATATTTAGATTTATATCTCGAAAACAATCTACTAAATGTATAAAAACCTACTGGCATATCATCAGTGAAACCGTTTATCACATTTGACTTTCCAATTCTTTAGCGTGCTGTGAATGTACACTGATGTACTATCATTTCCTCTTTTTCACAACAAAACTCATTTTTGAATTTTCTCATGTTTTTGGCTTTTTCAAATTTTCTAATGTTTTTTCAAATTTTGGCATATCATCAGTGAAACCGTTTATCACATATGACTACCGCTTATCATGTGAATCTATATCACTTGCTGTGTATCAATTCATCGCTACCGACTACCGTTATCTGAGTGTTTGTGTTAAGTTAGCACACATGACCTCGCTTCACGAGATGAAGCTCATATGATTAAGGCAAGGTGTTTTAGTCATATCAGCGGGCTTTCGTGGAAAAGGGCCATGTGGGGGCCTGATGATAGTTAAACTCTGTGGTGTAATCGATCAAATCGAACCGCCTAAATCGCGCATACATCCATCCCTTGCAACGTAGTAACTGCCGCTTATCGTAATCCAATTATCGTCGCCATCATTGCTGGTGTTGTGTTAGTTTAATCGCCTAATCGCTTATCACTAATCGTGTATAGTCTACCGCTTATTCGCTCGTTTGGTGTTCATTGCAGCCTGTGTGGTATTAGTATGCGTGACATCGCTTCACGAGGCAAAACTAACCTGGTTAAATGTGGTGTTTCACCATGTTAGCAAACTCTCGTGGAAACGTGCCTTGCGGGTTCAACATGGAATCTAATCGACATCGCGCTAATCGCTTATCGTCTACCGCTCGACGCCTATCCAGACATGACACACAAGCGTTTCGTGTCATCAGGCTACTTGCGCACGCTGTTGTAGCTACGTTCGCAACTCAACTCGCCGGTTTAACCTATTCGATTCTATCTTATACTCGGTCCGACTTTCTATCGATTGGACCGAGTGAGCGCAATTCTATCCGTGTCGTATCGGCGCACATGACACCGCCTCACGAAACGGAAGTAATATGGGAGAAACATGGTGGATACGCCGCTGGTACTTCCTATATATAAGTGTTTTAAACATATTAACAAACTTTCGTGGGTAGGTGCCAAGTGGGGCTCGATGATTAACTACCTTTTGTACTACTAAAACTTGTTTTTATAAAAAATTTTAATTTAAAACCGGTGGACAAGTGAAATTTTCTCACGACGTGGAGATAACATCGAATCAGCTCAACTCCATGTCCAAGAAAAGTTTCATAAGTCCAAGTTTTCCTTAAAGATTTTACGACATCAAAACGGAATCCCTCTTAAGACATTGGTTCGACATCGAGTTCAGCTTGAACCCATGCCATAGGAGAGATTTCGTAACCTCAGTTTCCATCTTCGAATTTCTTAAAATGTGTAAAACCTAAACTCCCTTGCAACGTTGGTTAACATCGACTCAGTTGACCATACCTTAAAAGGAAATAGTTCGAGATTTCCATCCAAAAAAAAAAAAAAAAAAATTTTTTTGAATATCTAAAACGAACGCTTCTTGTAACGTTGGTTAACGATCGACTCAGTTAATTCTACGTCATGAGAAACCTTTTCAAATCCTTTAAAATTTCAATCGCATCGAACTAACGAATTCTCCGCGACACAAGGTACTCTGGAATGCCAACTCGTGGGATATTACTTTTGTCTCTACGTCGCTTCCTCGCTATCGCAATCGATCTCTCTTATTCGAAACACTCTCGCTTGTCAACTCTCGGTCAAATCTCTCGCTGTATCGCTACTTATGTGGGATCAACTCTCAGAAATCTACCTATTGGATTAATTTCGGGACGAAATTTCCTAAAGTAGGGGAGACTGTAACAACCCGCACTTTCGTGCGTTGTTACTACTCGATATACTCGTTACGCCTAGCACCAGAGATTCGGATCATAATGTAACTATATCGCATACATCGCTATTCGAAGGATAAATCGCATATTTTCGCAATATATTATCACTACATCACATCGCAAACACTAAACACTCACGATGACATTGAGTGAGGACTTATTCTACCCTCCTCGGTGGCCGTGATGTGTCGAAACGCAGACAATTAATGCTAACAAAGACTCTCGGGTGAGTGCTGTAGCTCCAGTCGTCGTGACGATGATGACAATACGAGTGAGTGGTACCCCGTCAGTCTTTGTGGCACAACACGCAATAACGTTCATGATAACATCGAGAAAGGACCTATACTACCCTCCTTGATGGCCGTGAAACGTCGCTAATAATCGCACACTCGAATCAAAAACCGATTGTTAATTATCGAAACTTTGAATTATGGATATCTAAATACGACCCCTAGTGATATATATACTTATATAATAATAATAATATAAATTGATTATAAAGATAACGTACTTCAAAACTATCAAAACGATCAAAAACGAAGAAAATCCCCTCGCCGGGATGGCCTTCCGGATGGACAGCCTCATCCGAACGGATGGGCCATCCGAACGGATAGCCATCCGAACGGATGGGCTATCCGACCCAAAACCACTTCAGCTTGTCCTTTGCCTATAAATAGCCTATCACATCACTGTTCAAGTGATGTGACAGCTCCCACACGACCAAACACGCTCTAGGACCCTTTTCTCTCGATTCCTCGCGATTCCGGTAAGATTTCAACCAAAAAACTCGTACTTCTATGATCTACACTCAATTCTACATCATTCTGTCTTTCAAAACTCAATTTCTAACCGTGAAATCTACTGATTTGAGGTGTTTTAAGGTGATGTCACCAAGAGTTCATATGAACTTCAGGTTGTGACCTCATCCCACCATGAACGACTCAGATCTGAGTGATTTCCACATGTTTTGATAACAAATCTCACCTAAATCTATGTATTTAACCAAGGAACTGAACGATTTCGAGTTAACCATGAGAAACCGTCAAGAACGGCCAGATCTGAGGGAACGGTGTGATTCCCGGCCGTTATAACGGGTCGGAACCGACGGAAATTAAAGTGTTAGTGAGAAATTACACTATTCCAGTAAAGCCGCACGTATTCCTACCTAAAACACTTGAAAACCGTTAATCAGAACGCAAAAACAGACGTGTTATCCGACCAAGATAACATGCCATCCGAACGGGCCACATGCCATCCGATCGGATAGCATGCCATCCGATCGGATAGCATGTCATCCGACCGGATGAATGTCATCCGACCGGATGAATGTCATCCGATCCGAAATAAATGTCATCCGAACGGATGGGCCCATCCGAACGGATGAGTACCATCCGACCGGATAACTGACTTTTCGACGCTATTCTTGCTTAACCGTGCATCGTTTACTATATCCTTCAATGATTAACGCAGACGTACTCGCAACCGACCCGACCAAGTTGTATTCTCGTTAAATACGCACTGTGAGTATACTTGAACCCTTTTTAATCGTATTTTGGGTGTAACATACGTTTCTAACAAACCGAACTTATCATACGAATTATTCAATCAATCGAATTATCAATTGCGAATAACTGTTATGCATAGATATACGTGATGCTAGTTGCATATGTGCTAGGGCTTATACTCGCGACGTCCCACCATGACTAGTATAGTACTATTGCGCCCGACGGGGTCTAGTTTGCCATCGCATATTCGAGCATCGAGGACTTAGTTGGTAGTATTAGCTTTGATAGTATATATGTCGTGTGTTACGTTCTTGCATATGGAAATTCGCTACACTTTTATCTATTACACTACATATCAAACCTGTATACTCGCCAATACTTTTGTATTGACAAATCTTTTAACGTATGTTGCAGGTTAGATCGCAGACTATATCAAATCAAGCTAGGAAGTCTAGAAACTCAACTAAAATCTAGGTTGTCGGATTTGTATTGTTCGAGAGGACAAGAAATCTGTGATAACTCATGTGATTGTATTATTTGTTAGTATGGGATAACGAATGTATTAAATATTATCGCAATATAGTTGTTATGGATTCTCTTGAGCAATCTGATTCGCCTAGTGCCGCGCCCCGATGATTCCGCCATCGGTTGGGGTGTGACAGATTGGTATCAGAGCCATAACTATAGGGAATTAGGTCAGACTCGACCTAGTCCGGGTCGACGTCTTAGAAATCGACCTAGTCTATAGTCTAAGTACCAACAGGCTGACTCGTACGAACCCAGTGGGGTTTGTATCGGGCTTACTCGATACTCTCGATCGAAATTGCTAAAAGCTACAACTTTGTGTGAACACCGCGTACTACAGCTTCACACGAAGGAGCCTTTCCTAAGGCCGGAATACTACTTAGCCTTTCCTAAGGCTGACACAATACACGCGTTTTCGAAAATACTCGCATAACGAAACCGAGTGATCCAGTCGAGATCAGGTGTGAAAACCAAGAACTCTCGACGAGACCGCTCACTCAGCGCATTTTTCTAGCACGAGAACCTTTCATCGAGTTAGGAGTGACATCCACATCTCGACGAAAGTCTCCATTTCAGAATCTAGTGGAAACTCGCGAATTTATTCGAAGAGCATAACCACAATTAGGAACAAAGCTGTTAAGTTAGGGGTGAAACCCGTACCTTAATAAGCCGTTCCACTATCTAAATTGGTTTTCCAAAAGCTCTCACCAAGGACTCGACTATCACAATAACTCGAGCCACGTAATGACCAGGAAAACGAATGCCATGAGCTGCATCCCAGTGGAAGCATGGAGTCTTCTAGGTCAACGCGCGTGCACGAACTTGTTAAACATAGTTGGGTTACCTTGGGTAGTCGACGCCTAAACATCCAAGGCACTCTATCATACGACCCGCCGATCTTATAAATGGTTGGAACTTATTTACGTTTTGAAACTTTACGCTTTATCGATTTCTCGATTTAACGATTTTCACTCCCTGCTTTATAAACGCACAACTCGCACAGCCATCGCAATCTAAAACGAAACCCGAATGTTTGCAACGAAACTAATGCATAATCTGTCGCCCTCGCTATCGTTTTCTCACCTCGACGCGTCCTCGCATATTCCAAATCGACCTGTATGTGTATGATTACCAATTACAAATATATAAATACATATATATACGTATAAACAACAAGTCATTATGTGAGAACTTAGGAACTTCGTGTCTCCTATATGGCTCCTATGTGATTCGCATTACTATTATACCATCGCATCAAGCTTTGAACGCACTCAATCGCGTTGCAAAACTCGAAAAAAAAAATCATTATGATCGAATCTCATTCCAAGTCTCTTCCTGTCTAGATGCCTTCCAACAACTCTACCTCGAGACGAGTAGCTAAGAGAAGAGCCAAACGAAGCGCCGATAAGAGGATTGCATCACTTGTGACTAAGGAAGTGGTTAAGCTTATTCCTCAAATTGCCGCTCGAGTGCACTCTCTCAGCAATTCTCGAGCCTCGGAAGACTCCAAGACGGAAGCGCCGCAATCTGCTTTTCTTTACAAACACTTCAAAGCCTGTGACCCGATGGAATTCACGGGTGAAGGAGGTGTGACTCAGCTACTCCAGTGGTTCGATTCTATCGAAGTTACCCTTCGTCAAAGTGGGTGTCCAGATAGTTTCCGTACTACTTGCGCTACCGGAGTATTTCAATCACGAGCACTCGACTGGTGGACCGCCGAACATAACAAACGAGGAATCTCCGCAGCTTACGCTCTCTCCTGGAATGAGCTGAAAGAGCTCAAGAAGAAAGAGTACTGTCCTCATCACGAAATTCAGAAGCTGGAAGACGAATTCTAGAAAATCAAGCAATTCGAAAGTGACAACACTGGCTACACCGCAAGGTTCAAACAGCTTAGCATAATCTGCCCAAGTCAAGTCAACACTCCAGAGAAAGCCATCGCGAAGAACATTCGTGGCTTGCCTGAGTGTGTGGGTGATTTTGTCGAAGCTGCAAGACCCGCTACCATCGAAGAAACCTACCGCTTAGCCGTAGAAATCAACAACAAACGACTCATGGAAGGGTTCTTCTAAAGGAACCCTGTCAAGAAAGCTTATCAAGCAGTCGCCACTAATTCTTCGGGCAATCCTGTCAACGATTCTCCTGATGAATCTGCTGACGATTCTTCTGACGAATCTGCTAACGATTCTTCTAACGAATCTGCTGCCGAATCTTCTGACAAATCTGCCGACGGATCTTCCGATAGCTCGGCCAAAGATTCTGCAAGTGAGTCCTCAGACGAATCCTCCAACGACGACACCTCTTCGCAAGACACCGACAAACCCAGCTGCAAACGAAAGATTTCAAGCCCGAGCTCATCAACAACCGAACTGCTGCAACCGAAACCTCTTCAAGCAGTTCCGATGTTTCCAAAACGAGCATACACTGGAGCTCATCCTCAGTGCTACTCATGCACCTATCATCACCCAGTTGAGGCTGACTGTCGCTACTGCAGTAACTGCAACCGTTACGGTCACTTCACCCACAACTGCCGCATCGAACCGCGAACCTGAGTACAACAACAGCAGCTCCAGCAAAAGTCTTCAACACCAAACATCTAGCAAGCGTAGGATAAAGTTGTAATGATACGATCTTCGACGTTAATTTCTAAGTTTTGAACCTACTCTATTACTCGATGTTGCCACGATGTGTAACGCTAACTCTCACTCTCGTGTTCTCTTGCACTCTCTAGTCGTCGCACTTAGACTAGATTCACACACATACTATAAACTATATCACGAAATAATGTGTTTTACCCTCACTACACTCTTAGAACGAGGTACGATAAACGTGCAAGGAACGACTAATCACGGGTGCACACGGGATTATTTGGGTCAGTGCACGGAGATCGTAGTGAATTCTAAGGTGCCATAAGCGTTACGACGAAGTATGACACCAAACCACGGGATCTAAGTAGTAGGGGTCAAGCAAGGTGTTCTTTATTATACTACCGAAGTTTCGTGAAGAAAGTGCCACGTGGAGTTGAACGTTATTAGACCTATTATACTATTGTGATTATTTTCAACACACTACACTCAATCGCAAAGCGTAACAACTAAATCGCATCATCGCAAGACTTGTCGTAAGTCTACAAACGCAATGCAATCACCTCATCGATGGACTCTGGAGAGTCTACCTCGCAGGGAAATTGCATCGATGCGAGACTGGTCGTAAGTCTGTTGCAACGAATCTCATCAAGTACATAAACGCTCACGATGTTGTTGAGTGAGGACCTATTCTACCCTCCTCGATAACAGTGATGCGTCACAACGTAACGTTAAGCTTATTCGAAACAAAACTCGACTAATCGCAATCTCTACCGCTTATCATGTGAATCTATATCACTTGTTGTGTATCAATTCATCGCTACCGACTACCGTTATCTGAGTGTTTGTGTTAAGTTAGCACACATGACCTCGCTTCACGAGATGAAGCTCATATGATTAAGGCAAGGTGTTTTAGTCATATCAGCGGGCTTTCGTGGAAAAGGGCCATGTGGGGGCCTGATGATAGTTAAACTCTGTGGTGTAATCGATCAAATCGAACCGCCTAAATCGCGCATACCTCCATCCCTTGCAACGTAGTAACTGCCGGTTATCGTAATCCAATTATCGTCGCCATCATTGCTGGTGTTGTGTTCGTTTAATCGCCTAATCGCTTATCACTAATCGTGTATAGTCTACAAAACTCAACTAATCGCAATCTCTACCGCTTATCATGTGAATCTATATCACTTGCTGTGTATCAATTCATCGCTACCGACTACCATTATCTGAGTGTTTGTGTTAAGTTAGCACACATGACCTCGCTTCACGAGATGAAGCTCATATGATTAAGGCAAGGTGTTTTAGTCATATCAGCGGGCTTTCGTGGAAAAGGGCCATGTGGGGGCCTGATGATAGTTAAACTCTGTGGTGTAATCGATCAAATCGAACCGCCTAAATCGCGCATACCTCCATCCCTTGCAACGTAGTAACTGCCGCTTATCGTAATCCAATTATCGTCGCCATCATTGCTGGTGTTGTGTTCGTTTAATCGCCTAATCGCTTATCACTAATCGTGTATAGTCTACTGCTTATTCGCTCGTTTGGTGTTCATTGCAGCCTGTGTGGTATTAGTATGCGTGACATCGCTTCACGAGGCAAAACTAACCTGGTTAAATGTGGTGTTTCACCATGTTAGCAAACTCTCGTGGAAACGTGCCTTGCGGGTTCAACATGGAATCTAATCGACATCGCGCTAATCGCTTATCGTCTACCGCTCGACGCCTATCCAGACATGACACACAAGCGTTTCGTGTCATCAGGCTACTCGCGCACGCTGTTGTAGCTACGTTCGCAACTCAACTCGCCGGTTTAACCTATTCGATTCTATCTTATACTCGGTCCGACTTTCTATCGATTGGACCGAGTGAGCGCAATTCTATCCGTGTCGTATCGGCGCACATGACACCGCCTCACGAAACGGAAGTAATATGGGAGAAACATGGTGGATACGCCGCTGGTACTTCCTATATATAAGTGTTTTAAACATATTAACAAACTTTCGTGGGTAGGTGCCAAGTGGGGCTCGATGATTAACTACCTTTTGTACTACTAAAACTTGTTTTTATAAAAAAATTTAATTTAAAACCGGTGGACAAGTGAAATTTTCTCACGACGTGGAGATAACATCGAATCAGCTCAACTCCATGTCCAAGAAAAGTTTCATAAGTCAAGTTTTCCTTAAAGCTTTTACGACATCAAAACGGAATCCCTCTTAAGACATTGGTTCGACATCGAGTTCAGCTTGAACCCCTGCCATAGGAGAGATTTCGTAACCTCAGTTTCCATCTTCGAATTTCTTAAAATGTGTAAAACCTAAACTCCCTTGCAACGTTGGTTAACATCGACTCAGTTGACCATAGGTTAAAAGGAAATAGTTCGAGATTTCCATCCAAAAAAAAAAAAAATTTTTTTTTGAATATCTAAAACGAACGCTTCTTGTAACGTTGGTTAACGATCGACTCAGTTAATTCTACGTCATGAGAAACCTTTTCAAATCCTTTAAAATTTCAATCGCATCGAACTAACGAATTCTCCGCGACACAAGGTACTCTGGAATGCCAACTCGTGGGATATTACTTTTGTCTCTACGTCGCTTCCTCGCTATCGCAATCGATCTCTCTTATTCGAAATGCTCTCGCTTGTCAACTCTCTCGCTGTATCGCTACTTATGTGGGATCAGCTCTCAGAAATCTACCTATTGGATTAATTTCGAGACGAAATTTCCTAAAGTAGGGGAGACTGTAACAACCCGCACTTTCGTGCGTTGTTACTACTCGATATACTCGTTACGCCTAGCACCAGAGATTCGGATCATAATGTAACTATATCGCATACATCGCTATTCGAAGGATAAATCGCATATTTTCGCAATATATTATCACTACATCACATCGCAAACACTAAACACTCACGATGACATTGAGTGAGGACTTATTCTACCCTCCTCGGTGGCCGTGATGTGTCGAAACGCAGACAATTAACGCTAACAAAGACTCTCGGGTGAGTGCTGTAGCTCTAGTCGTCGTGACGATGATGACAATACGAGTGAGTGGTACCCCGTCAGTCTTTGTGGCACAACACGCAATAACGTTCACGATAACATCGAGAAAGGACCTATACTACCCTCCTTGATGGCCGTGAAACGTCGCTAATAATCGCACACTCGAATCAAAAACCGATTGTTAATTATCGAAACTTTGAATTATGGATATGTAAATACGACCCCTAGTGATATATATACTTATATAATAATAATAATATAAATTGATTATAAAGAGAGCGTACTTCAAAACTATCGAAACAGTCAAAAACGAAGAAAATCCCCTCGCCGGGATGGCCATCCGGATGGACAGCCTCATCCGAACGGATGGGCCATCCGACCCAAAACCACTTCAGCTTGTCCTTTGCTTATAAATAGCCTATCACATCACTGTTCAAGTGATGTGACAGCTCCCACACGACCAAACATGCTCTAGGACCCTTTTCTCTCGATTCCTCGCGATTCCGGTAAGATTTCAACCTAAAAACTCGTACTTCTATGATCTACACTCAATTCTACATCATTCTGTCTTTCAAAACTCAATTTCTAACCGTGAAATCTACTGATTTGAGGTGTTTTAAGGTGATGTCACCAAGAGTTCATATGAACTTCAGGTTGTGACCTCATCCCACCATGAACGACTCAGATCTGAGTGATTTCCACATGTTTTGATAACAAATCTCACCTAAATCTATGTATTTAACCAAGGAACTGAACGATTTCGAGTTAACCATGAGAAACCATCAAGAACGGCCAGATCTGAGGGAACGGGGTGATTCCCGGCCGTTAGAACGGGTCGGAACCGACGGAAATTCAAGTGTTAGTGAGAAATTACACTATTCCAGTAAAGCCGCACGTATTCCTACCTAAAACACTCGAAAACCGTTAATCAGAACGCAAAAACAGACGTGTTATCCGACCAAGATAACATGCCATCCGAACGGGCCACATGCCATCCGACCGGATGAATGTCATCCGATCCGAAATAAATGTCATCCGAACGGATGGGCCCATCCGAACGGATGAGCACCATCCGACCGGATAACTGACTTTTCGACGCTATTCTTGCTTAACCGTGCATCGTTTACTATATCCTTCAATGATTAACGCAGACGTACTCGCAACCGACCCGACCAAGTTGTATTCTCGCTAAATACGCACTGTGAGTATACTTGAACCCTTTTTAATCGTATTTTGGGTGTAACATACGTTTCTAACAAACCGAACTTATCATACGAATTATTCAATCAATCGAATTATCAATTGCGAATGCTAGTTGCATATGTGCTAGGGCTTATACTCGCGACGTCCCACCATGACTAGTATAGTACTATTGCGCCCGACGGGGTCTAGTTTGCCATCGCATATTCGAGCATCGAGGACTTAGTTGGTAGTATCAGCTTTGAGAGTATATATGTCGTGTGTTACGTTCTTGCATATGGAAATTCGCTACACTTTTATCTATTACACTACATATCAAACCTGTATACTCGCCAATACTTTTGTATTGACAAATCTTTTAACGTATGTTGCAGGTTAGATCGCAGACTATATCAAATCAAGCTAGGAAGTCTAGAAACTCAACTAAAATCTAGGTTGTCGGATTTGTATTGTTCGAGAGGACAAGAAATCTGTGATAACTCATGTGATTGTATTATTTGTTAGTATGGGATAACGAATGTATTAAATATTATCGCAATATAGTTGTTATGGATTCTCTTGAGCAATCTGATTCGCCTAGTGCCGCGCCCCGATGATTCCGCCATCGGTTGGGGTCTGACAGATTGGTATCAGAGCCATAACTATAGGAAATTAGGTCAGACTCGACCTAGTCCGGGTCGACGTCTTAGAAATCGACCTAGTCTATAGTCTAAGTACCAACAGGCTGACTCGTACGAACCCAGTGGGGTTTGTATCGGGCTTACTCGATACTCTCGATCGAAATTGCTAAAAGCTACAACTTTGTGTGAACACCGCGTACTACTGCATGACGTCACAGATCTTGACCAATCGTAGGTCACGCACGGTCGTTCTTCGTATCGCACGACCGTTCCATTTCGGTATCTTGTTGCACGAGCTGCTGCATTGATCCTTCATCACCGAGGTTTGGCTGGATCATCGGATCCGCACGGGGTGCAAACTATGGCACGACCATGCGTCACCGGGCTGGCCTTGTGTGCCTTGCACGCCTAGTCGCACCCTCATTCATTGCCGGACTGATCAGCATTTGTCGGAGATGCACGGTCGTGCATTAGGTCGCACGACCGTTCCACACGCCCAGGTCAGTTTTCTTAACAGAATGTTCGCAGCTTCGTCGTTTTGTCCGGAAAGTCCTCGTTTTCGCTATCATCTTGTCTGGTATGCTGTTTTAGGCCTGTAAACAAAAGTGTAGATAATTAAGTATCCGAATGATGGTTTTACGGCCGAAAACGCATAAACTAGGGGTAAAACGGGGGACTAAAATATGTGTAAATTAGCGAATATCAAATCTCCCCACACTTGAACCTTGCTTGTCCTCAAGCAAGCTAAACTAAAAAGCAATAAAAGAAAGAAACAAACAAGAACGAAAATTTACACACTATTTTATTGAAAACAACTATAAACGGTTAGCCGGTTTTTCGAAAGACAACATCAAAAGACTCAAACCCAACAAGCATATGCAAATATATAACGACAACCAAAAAGCCGTGACTTCACATTTAATTGACTCAACATGTTAATCTTCACACAACTCACAATGTTCACACACACTCGGTTTTATTTATGGAACATACATAAAATGTGTACGTGCAACACTCAATGCCTCGTCAATGAAATGTGTAATATCATAAGCTTGTCATAAGTTCTCGTCTCCACCAACTAACATGCGAACAAGTGTAAATCAAGAGGTCTTTACGGGTTGTAACGTTAGGCTTGGGCGAAGGGTATGGAAATGGATATTTAAAGTGGCGAAAACGGTTAAAACTCGGTAGTAGCGTTTAACTAGCAACAAACAATACAACTATACATACAAATGCCTTAAAAGGCGACTATTGCGCAATCGAGCTCATCAACTATATTTTAACATTTAAGCATTCAAAATTGCTCGATTTTTGTCAACATTACCCTATTTTAGGGTGTTTTATTTTCTGTTTTTTTTCTTTCAAACTAATGGATTTATACAATGAAACATAAACAATAACAAGCGCTAGTTAAACGATTATTTTGACCGAGTTTCAACACTAAAAAGGTTTAAAACATAAAAAGGCTAAATTTGGCTAAGTGGGCGATAATGTGGGTAAACAAAGGTAAACGGGAAGGCTCAACATGGTTAATCCTAAAGGGTAATGTAAGGTGGGAAGCACAACACAAAGAACAAGGTTTACAACAAAGGGTAATCTAAGTGCCTCTATCACTTTTACACAAATCCGCACGTTCATGGTCTTAACAAGCATACTAGTGACAAGTTCTAAATTACACATAACATCCGGCTCACTCCTATATCCGAAATGAACAAATATATAACAATATCAAGGCTCAAATATGTTCACGTAACGAAAGGAATGGGTAAAAGTGTGAAAACTATCATGTAAGTCTTTCTTTGTTTGTCACGCTTTCCGGTTTTCTTTTCAAAATTATTTTGCTTGTCGAGTTTTTATCAAGTCCGAAGCTTTCTAAAACACAACCAACCGGTTTATTTACTAAAATATATACACAATACAGGTATTTTTGAATGATTTTTCTGATTTTCTGATTTTTTTTTTTTAGAGGACAAACAAAGTTAACCCCCTCCCCACACTTGAACTTCGCATTGTCCCCAATGCGAGACCCGAAATATAGAGAAAAGGATAATAGTACTCCCCTCAAGATGATGTTGATGCCACGAGACTTCCGAAGCTGTATCTGTCACGTGCTCCGGTCCAAGATTTTATATCCAAAACCTGCAAGTATGTCACATGTGCACCAAAACAGAACAGAAACAGAAAAATCACAAATAAACCATAATGTACATAAATATAAGACTAACATCCAAACAAATACAAGACATAAAGTAAATTGTCTGAAAAATAAAAAAAAAACAATCCGAGGGTGTTGAAATAACAAACAAAATGAACACCCAAAATTTAAAGTACTGAAATAAAAACAACCACCAACAATCAATACCACCGACTCCTACTCGTCACCATCATCATCGTCTCTCGTGAAGGACGGACCTGCATCACCATAACCAGGCGGGTTCCACGGTGGGAACTGTGGAGGATGCTGAAAGTATTCGGGATATGCGTGATGCATCTCCCCGAATAGATATGAAAATCCAGCACTCACTCCCTGGTACAGACTATCCTGGTTCTGCCTAAGCTGATCCTGAGTGACCCTGAGCTGATCCTGACTAGCCCGGATCTGGTCCTGGCTAGTCCTAATCTGGTCGATATAAGTACCATGCTGCTCCTGCGTGACTCGCATCTGCTGGAACTGCTGGTAAAACTTTGGCCACTCCTGATGTTGGTGGAAATCATGGTGCTGCGGTGAATGTGGTGGTGGTGGTTGGTGCTGCTCATCATGCTGCTGAACTTCATGCTGCTCCCCCATCTCTACATCCTCATTTTCCTCCACAGCTGGAGGCAACGGGTCCCAGACCTCGTTGTTCAGACCTCTCAATCTATCCCCCCTATCAGTTTCAACAATCAAACCCATCGCCTTCAGTGACCTGATATCAACAAAAACACCCTCGGTTATCAGAGTGAGACTCTGAAGCACCTCCTCAGTCATCAAGCCTAAGTTGTAGGCTAATTCGGTCACATACTGACCGCCGTGTATCTCACTGTTCGGAGTCCACCCCGAGCACTTCACAAAGTATTCAGCCATTCTTGCGGCTAGGTTTATATGTGCTCCATCAACCAGCGCATAGAGAAAAAGCAAATCTGGTGTTGGACAGTTCCCAAGACTGTCCATGCACCCGCAAATTGTGTGGCTAAACACATGATGCATCACTCGCACCAAAGGGTCTCTCAGTCGTGAAGCCTTCGACATCCTCGGGTCGTAAGGGTCACCTATAGCGTTTTCAGCCCAAAACGCATCCCTTTCTTGATTAGATGGAAAGGTGAACTGATCCGTGAAGACATCGGTATCCATGTCATCCCTTGTATAAATCCCGAGCCTCCTTCCCAAACGACCAACCGACCACGTATGCCATTCTCCACCCAATCTGAAGGTTATCCGATTCTTGTGGTGGAATTTGGGTCTTCTATGAGCAACCGGCTTTTCATAGGCATAAGTTGAGAAGAACTCTATTGTCAGCTCACGGTAGACGGGTCGGTTGATACCGACCAGATTTGCAAGCGGGATACTGATCATGTTATCAAGTCGATTATACTGATTCAGCTCCCTCAAAACTTCCCAATCCAGCCATCGGGGGACTCCGAATTGCCCCCGCCTTGCCCATAAGGCGTCGCGTCTCGGAATGCAAAGAGCCTCTCGCTCATTATTGGGGTCAAATTGAAGGAAAGGGTGATCCATCTGTATGAGGAATAACGTTAGAAAGATGGAAACAGGAAAAATTTGAATCAAAAACAGCCGAGCAGCCAATTATGAAGAAGCTGTGAATATTATCTAGGCATATGGCACGGACGTGCGACGAGACGCACGGTCGTGCGTCGCCGACAACAAGTACTATTGGCCCAAATCTGTCGGAATTGCACGGCGTGCGACCAACGGCACAACCGTGCAACACCGAGCAAACAACAGTTTTTCGAAAACATCCAGAATGGCACGACCGTTCCATTCAAGGAACGTCCGTGCGACACCTGTTCTGCAGATTTCAAACCCCTGAACTTCGAATAGCCTGATTTTCTAAAAATCAACAACTTTTTTGTACAAACAGGGGTCGAAAACATAACCGGATGTTCACGATATGCAAGATTCAAACAAGGGTTAGGGTTTCATTTGTATTTATGAAGAGAACCCTAAAATGCCTTGAAGAATCAGAAGAAATCTAGCCTAGAAAGCGAAGAAAACATGAAATCTACATGAAGGAACGTACCGTGCGAAGTAGGGTGTGAAATCGTGCGAAGAACCGTGCGATTTTGAAGTTTTATCGCTCTGGAACGGCTGCAGATGGCTAGGGTTCGCGAATGAAGGGTTTGGAAGCAGATGGGGGTTTTTATAATGTGCAAAAGACCAAATTACGCCTGCCTCTCGCACGGTCGTGCGACAGCTCGCACGGTCGTGCGTCACCTACATTTTTCAAACCAGCCATCTGTTCTCGGAGATGCACCGGGGGTGCGACTCACCGTGCCGTCCCTCGGAAACGCACGGTCGTGCGACACATGGAACGTCCGTGCAACAGCTGCAGATCAGAATTTTCTGCAGAAGCCATTTTCAGCAACTGTTTCGGCCGTTTTTCACCATTTTTTCGACACACAAACTGTTTAAACAATATTTCAACATAAAATCTTCGCCCGGCACGTATGAAAATTAAACAAACTAACGGAAACTACCTAACATACCTAGATTACGCTAAAATAAGAAAAACAAATAAAAGGACGATTTTACCCTTATAGCGTCAAAGACGCTCCTGCTACATTTTTGTCGGCGAGTCAGTAACGTAGACTCATGCTAAATTTTTATCGGCGAGTCGATAGCAAGACTCCATGCTAAATTTTTGTCGGCGAGTCGATAGCGAGACTCCATGCTAAATTTTTGTCGGCAAGTCGATAGCAAGACTCATGTCCCTACACTTGTTACATGTGCGGGCCATTACCACGCCCCTTTGGATTCTGCTCGGTATTGCCCGGAAGACCACCTGGGGGTCTCTGCGACATCATTTTTGCCAACTGGCCCACTTGATTCTCGATGGTCTGAATGGAAGCCTTTTGACTCCGCATTTCACCTTCGTTGACTAAGAACCGCTCCTCATGCTGCTGATATCGTTTCTCAGCCATTTGATTAGCACTGTTGGAGTTGTTCAGCAGTTGTGCCATCATTTCCTCTAGCTTTGCGTTGCTTTGAGAGGCGTGTGGCTGGGAACTGCTTCCTGAGCCTTGATTATGATACTGTGGCTGGAAGGATTGACCTTGAGATTGTTGTGGCGCGGGAGCATGTTGAGCATATCCGTGTGCGTTTTGGTTACCAGAACCAGATTTCCACCCAAAGTTTGGGTGATTCCTCCACCCTGGATTGTACGTGTTGCTATAGGGGTTATTTTGGGGCCTGATTTGATTGCCCATGTAGTTCACCTCCTCGTGACCTGTAAACATAACACCCTGCTCACACGTACCTGGCACATGTGCAACCCCGTACTGATCACATGATGGTGATTGAATTCGCGAGACATTCTGAGACTGATCAATTCTTGTTGCCAAGGCTCCAATTTGTGCAGTAAGAGCCGTATATGTATCCACAGCATGAACTCCGGAAGTGGATGATGTCTTATTCCGCGCTCCACCGTGGCGAGAACTTGACTTCAACGCAGCTTTCTCTATGATCGCGTAAGCTTCAGTTGGCGTCTTCGTTCCAAGATCGCCTCCTGCATACACGTCTAAACGCTCCTGCGAGTCATAATTGAGTCCCTGATAAAAGGTCAGTACTAGTTGCCTTTTGGACAACCCGTGATGTGGGACATCAATTAAAAGATCTCTAAACCTCTCCCAAGCTGCATGTAGAGATTCCCCGTCGTCTTGCTTGAATGTCATGATACGGTTCCTCAATTTAGTCGTCTTTTCCGGAGGAAAATATTTCTGCACAAATAGTTCTGCCATCCCGGCCCAAGTGGTGATAGATCCTGCCGGAAGTGACAAAAGCCAAGCACTGGCTTTGCCTCGCAATGAAAACAGAAAGAGCCGCAAACGGATCGCGTCCTCAGAAACATCTCCTATCTTGAAAGTCGAGCACACCTCGAGAAACTTTGCGATGTGCCGACCCGGATCATCGTGATCCTTCCCATCAAACTGCACTGAGTTTTGTATCATATTGATGATGCTGGATTTTATCTCGAAACTCGGTGCTGCTACCGTCGGTCGGGTGATGCTCGGTAGCAAGCCTTCTCCTCCGGGTTGGTTTGTTTCATTCAAAGGTCTGTCGTCGTCTGCCATGGTTGCGTTTCCTGCTGCCCCTGAGCCCTCGGCTTCAGCGGGTATTACCTGCTCCTGCTCACCGGCTGCGAGTATCAGCCCAACTGCACGAGATCTTGCACGAAGACGTCTCCTCATATCACACTCGGGTTCGTCTGACGGCTCAATAGGATTGGGAGCGGGGGTATAGGACATCAACCTGTAAACGAAAAATTGACACAATGAATATTTTATTAATAAAATAATGCTATTTTTTTTTCAGCTGAATAGAAACAGAATATTATTAAAAAAATGGGCTGAAAATTTTATAAAAGTCCGAAAATGGGCCCGAAATTTTATAAAAATCAACACAATAAAAATAATCGAATCGGCTAATACAAAAATGATTTTAAGGTGCCGAAAACCCAAAGAATAAATGAATAAATAAATCCGGATTAAATAAATAAATGGAACAAAAATTTACAAGTATACAAAAGAATCACGAAAACGAATAAATCGAATTAAAAGCAAGAAATATTAACAAAAAAAATAAACAAATAAATAATCAAGAAAGTATTCACAAATATTAACAAATATATACACCGATAAAACAATGAATCGGGTCGTTCTTAAAGCTCGCCACATCCCCGGCAACGGCGCCAAAAACTTGACGTGTGCGCGACTACACATATTTTTACTATGAAATTACACACGATTTGGTTTTAAATTTATAAAAGTGATTATTACTTTTACATCAAAACACACACGAAAGAGGCAAGTGTACCCCGTCATATATGTAGTAAAGTATCGGTAAGAACCAAGTATCGATCCAAGGAAATGGGCGGAGAAATAATACTAGACCTTTGTCACTAAACTACCGGTAAAAACATAAGTTTTGTGATTTTTAAATAACTAAAGTAAGCGTAAACAAATACATATAAAAACATAATAGATAGTAGATAAATAGCCTTGCTTAATACACAACCAAAGCATGTCAACTAAGTCGGTTTTGGCACTAGAAGCATTCGATCAATTCTCCAATTTATGAAACAATTAGTATCCCTTTCGGGAATCCTAACATGACAATCATTCGGAAAGTTAAAACGATAAACACACTTTAACCACCTAAAATTGTTCTTTAATGTGCAATTGATAAATGTCTATGAAAATCTCTTAAAAATGAGTTAGTCATCCGTTAGGAGTTTTCTAACCGCACTTAATCAAGGAAAGCAACACCGATAAACACAATGCAACCACCGAGACAAGCATAAACTAGATTAAATCACAACCGAGTTCATTTTACAAATCTTGCACAATAATTCACCAAGATAGCAATTTTGGCCTAAACTACTAACTAAGCTAACAAATCATGGCGAGAATTTATAACGACACCATCTAACCCGTTAAGGTCCTTACGTGATGGCAAGCTCTCTTGATTAATAATAATTACATTTTATTAAATCACAAACCATTTCTAGTATCATGATGCACACATTTAAACCAAGCTAAACTAGTTAACCAAGTTCAAAGTTTACTAATACAAGATTAATTAAGCTTCATTTTTCAACTATCTTAACTAACCAAATACCAATCATCCAACACAATTACTTATAATCAAGAAATCAATATCAATAACAAGGTTGCAAACTAATCATCAAAGATTAACATAGAAAATACTTCAAAGTGTCATTACAAACAAAGATTAACATACTAATGGCTATAATCAAGCAAGGGATTGTTGTGTTTTTGCCCAAAGGCTACAATAATACATAAACATTAATCTAAATGCTTGAAAGATTAACAAAATCATGGAAAGATTAGAAAACCAAACCATAAACAAGCATAAGATTAAGAATCTGGAAGATAACGAAGCTAATCGGCACAATGTGGCATGAATCCGGGTGAAAGCAGAAGCCTCCGGAGCCTGAAAATCGCCTGAATTGCTTCCAAAATGTCCAGAGTTCCGAACAGAATGTTTCTGTTCTGTTTTTATATAAATTCAAAATCGCACGGTCGTGCGTCCTGTTGCACGACCGTTCACTTTTTGAATTATTGGAGGGATGGTGCACCATACTGCATGACGTCACAGATCTTGACCAGTCGTAGGTCACGCACGGTCGTTCTTCGTATCGTACGACCGTTCCATTCCGGGATCTTGTTGCATGAGCTGCTGCACTGATCGTTCATCACCGAGGTATGGCTGGATCATCGGATCCGCACGGGGTGCAAACTATGGCACGACCGTGCGTCACCGGGCTGGCCTTGTGTGCCTTGCACGCCTAGTCGCACCCTCGTTCATTGCCGGGCTGATCAGCATTTGTCGGAGATGCACGGTCGTGCATTAGGTCGCACGACCGTTCCACACGCCCAGGTCAGTTTTCTTAACAGAATGTTCGCAGCTTCGTCGTTTTGTCCGGAAAGTCCTCGTTTTCGCTATCATCTTGTCTGGTATGCTGTTTTAGGACTGTAAACAAAAGTGTAGATAATTAAGTATCCGAATGACGGTTTTACGGCCGAAAACGCATAAAATAGGGGTAAAACGGGGGACTAAAATATGTGTAAATTAGCGAATATCAGTGTGACAGGTGGTGCTTTTATTTTAAGCAAGCGAAAAGTATTATACGGGGACTAGGCCATTGCTTCCGCAAAATCAAAAGTCCCGGAATAATACCCCAGATATCACTAAGCATAAAGACCTAGTATCTCAGAAAGAGGGGTCTTTCAAACAAGATTTCGGGGGTTATCCATATATCCAAGAGATGTTCCCCACGAGATAAGCCAATCCTGATTTTTAGATTTATATCTCGAAAACAATCTACTAAATGTATAAAAACCTACTGGCATATCATCAGTGAAACCGTTTATCACATTTTTCTTTCCAATTCTTTAGCGTGCTGTGAATGTCCACTGATGTACTATCATTTCCTCTTTTTCACAACAAAACTCATTTTTGAATTTTCTCATGTTTTTGGCTTTTTCAAATTTTCTAATGTTTTTTCAAATTTTCTAATGTTTTTGGATTTTCTGAAATTTCTTCTTTCTCCTAAAATTCAAAATCATTTAGCAAAAATTTTGAAAACAAACTATACAAGTAAAGTGACAACTGATTTTCAAGCTTCAATTCGCCATCCACTTGGCATAAACAATCAGAACCCCCCCTGACAACAAACTATTTTCCCATTATGATTTGAAAACACTTAAGTTTGTTTTAATCAAAAATGGTTTTTCCGGAAAATAAGTTTTGTTGATTTTACCACTTGTAAGATCATGGTTATGATCATCACTTTGTTTTCCAATCACTTTGTATGAAAGTTAAATCAAGTTCAACTTAATGACCTTGATCAACCACTTGTAAGTGAAAACCTTCTTCAACCACTTGTAGGTTCACTTATCAACCAAAATTACTTGTAAATTCGAAATATAACAATTTTCAAGAAAACTACCACTTGTAGATCGAAATATCACTTTCGTGAATTTCTCAAGAAAGATGCCGATTCCTGCTCCACGATTACCATCTTGAGAGCTCCGGCAAGTCAGGGTTTTAAGTAGAAAAAGCTGTCACCCAAGCCTGACCAGCCTTGGGTGATTTTGAATCATCTCTATCCCACCATCTTTTTTATTTGTAAAAATATTTCACAGCCTTTACCTTACCATCAACCATCTTTCCAAAGATATGTTTTACTTTTCCATTAAAAACTTTTTCGACATCAAATTCTTCCTTACCAGAGAAGAATTGATCTGAAATCTCAATCTTACCAACTTTGGATTTCAAATTATCTTTCGACAATGGCGGAAAGTTTTCATCGTTCATTTCTGGAACGGAATTCTCATAACTTTTCCCAACAAATGACTCCTCTGACTTTGACGAGTCAGATTCATTGTCAGAACTACTCTCAGGTTTAACAACCCATTTCTGTTTATTCAAATCAACTTTTCTTTTGTAAAAACGTTTCGAACTTTCACCAGTTTTGAAAGTCGAATCTTTGAACTTTTTAAAATGTTCAGTTGGTTGTCTTGTTTTATCAACACATTTCTTTTTCAAAACTGAATTAGAAGTAACTTCCTGTTTTGTGTTATTGGACATTGGACAGTGGACAGTTCCAAGCAATGTGTCCAACTTCTTGGCATTTGAAACAGGTTCTTCTTTCAACTCTTTTCTCAGATTCTTTCACCAGATTCTTCTTTCTTTCAGCGAAAAACTCTTGATTTGACTGTTTTCTGAACAGTTTCTCCTTCTCATTTTTATAATTTTCTGGGGGTATGAAACCTAATCCCTTCTTTTTGAAATTACTGTTATGGTTTGGTTTCTTTTGAAAACCGTAACCAGAACCGTAACCTTTTTCTTGTTCAATCTCTGTTGAATTCTTGAAGTGTATTTTTTAGGGTTTTCAATAAGATTTAAATTTTTTATTTCAGAAATGTTAATTTCCGTTAATTTGAAAACATGTTTGATCATTTCAGTTTTGACACTTCTTATTGGAAATTCTTCATCAGAAACTAATTTGTCAGAATCTTTCAAAGTATATGCAACTTTGAATGTTTCGTCATTCAAATTATTTTTCGAAATCAGAAATTCTTTATTGTAAAACCGTTTGACTGATGAACTCGAACTTTCAGATTTAGACTCCGACTTTGACTCTTCATCCATATCCAACACCTGATCGACCACTTTCTTTAATAACTCAGACTCATGATCAGTGTCAGACGCTGTGAATGTGACATCAATGTTGTCTGGTAACTCATCAATGGTTTCAGACTTTAATTTTATGTTGATCGCCTTTTTTAATCGTTCCTCATTTGGTTTTCTGGGAGAATAACTATTCCATATCGGAGGTGAACACTTGTTATACTTGACATTTGGTTTCTTACCAGCATCTGTATCTTCTGTCTTTTTATCTTGAAAAGCTTCAAGACCTGCAACAGTCGGATAAACCCTGTCAATCAAATAATCACAAGTTGTATAACTCAACAATAATCGTTTGATTCTTTCATTTTCAATCTTTTCGAGTTCCAAATCCTGCTTTAGCTTTGCACAATCTTCAATATACTCATTGATGACCTTCTGCTTCGTCATTAATGTTGAACTCATCATTGTCATAGCAGCATCAACTTCCAAATTTGTCTTGTTCAAACCATCAACTGTTCTATTTAGCACATCATACGATTCTTTTACGTATTTCACATCAAACAACAATTTTTCTTTCAACTCCTCTAATTCACAAATCTTCTTGTCTTTCTCTTCACAATGTTTGCAAGACTCCAAACATTGTAGACAAGGTTTCGTAATTTCAACAATTTTTTCAACTTCGACGATTTTTTCAAGCTCGACGATCTTCTCAACCTCAACAATTTTTTCAACTATTTTCTCCACTTCAACAATTTTCTCAAACACTGGTACTTCATCGAATTCTATTTCTGCTTCCCATCCTTCAACTTCAATCTTTTCAGTTGAATTATCTTCAACTTTTGCTTTCTTAGCTTCCAGTTTTGCCTTTTCTTCAGCAATCCTATTTGTCTCCAATTCTTTCTCAACCACTTTTCTTGCTTCCATTTCCTCCAATTCTTTCTTCAGACGAGCATCCTTTTTTTCTTTCAACATTTCAATTTTATCTGCAAAAAACAAATTAAAACTGAATGAGTCTAAACTTTTTCTAGCATTATTAATGTATTTTTCCTCATCATCGGTATCTTCATCACTTTCTGATGATCTGAAAATTTTCGTTCTTTTTGGCTTAGATTTGATTTCTTCTTCTTCTTCCAATATTCGAGCAACAAGACCTGAATCAGCCGGAATGTATTTGTCCCAGCTAGGACACTCTGCTACTTTTTCATCGTCTTGATTAACAAGATAAGCCTTTTTCTTTTCAACTTCAATGGCACTGGATGATGACGGTTGTTGATCAATTTGATGAAAAATTGATTTTTGATAATAATCGTTCTTTTCTTGTCTTCCGGTTGCTTCCTTATTTTTGCATTCTCTTTTAAAATGTCCCTTTTCTTTACAATGAAAACAGGTGACCTTTGATTTGTCAAACCCTATCGGAGATGCACTCATTTCACGAAAATCATCTATACCGGTGATTTGTTGGAATTTTTCTGCTCTTCTTACAGCACTGGCTAAACACCATTTGATATCCATCAACTCAAGTTCTACAGCATCAATCTGATCATAATCCTATTTGGTGAGCATCGAATTTCCGATTCTTCCAGCAACTAAACTTTCATACGACTCTAACATAGCTACTAGTGATGCCATGTGTTGCTTAGCCACTTCTGGAGAAAGATTTTGACCATTTTGAATGTTCAAAGTAACATTGCATTGCAAATTTGTTGAATTCTGTCGTTGAGGACTTGGTGTTGTGAAATTCGGATCGAAACTTGAATATGATGATGAAAATCCACCACTCTGAGTGACAGTACTACCATTAGTTCCAGAAGAACTATCAGCACTGAAAGCAGTTTTAATCTTTGGACTCTGAGTAGTCTCAAATTTGTTTCCTCTATAGTATAAACTGACATCTTGTTGAGCATTTGGATTACTCATGATAGAGGTTTTCTGAATATCCAATTCATGTTCTTCAATCTTATGAATGAACTTTGCCAAATTCATACTTTCTGATTTTCTCATATGTTTTAAAATCAACAAATGTGTACCCCATTTATTCTGTGGTAACGCATCGGCTAGCTTATCAACCCATTCATCGTCGTCTTTCTTTATTTCCATTCTTCCCATTTCCAGAACCAGATGACAATATCTATCAATTGTCATTTTTGTTGTTTCACCTTCAAAAGCTACAAACATATCAAATGATTTCTTTAGTAAAGCTTGTTTGTTCTTTATCATATCAGCACTTCCCTTAAATTTGTTAATCAACGCCAACCAAATTGATCTAGCAGTATTATTATGTTGAAGCAACACAAAAATATCTTCTTTTACGGATTGTTGGAGAAGACTAATCATCATTTTTTCACTGGTGTATTTTAATTTTTCACCATCTGAATAATCACTGAAAGCTTTTTCAATCCCACGTTCATTTTTTTTTGTTTAACATAATCTACATCTAGCGAACACCATGCATCAAACTTATAAGCTTGCACCCAGTTTTCAAAACGATTTTGCCATCCTTTAAAATCTTCAATGTACATAAGCTTTGGCGGTTTCTGGTAAGTTCCCGTCTCATTCTTAATGTAAACAGTTTCGGCAGTTGTAACTGGAGCAACTGGTGTAGCAAATGCATTGTAAAACTCTTCTTCCATGTTTTGGTAATTATCTTTCACAAATTCTTAAAATTACAGTTTTCAAGCGAAATGCAGGTTCAAACAAAATCAAGTCTCAAACGAAATGACTTTTGGTGCGGAATAACCCTTTGGTGCGAAATGAAACTTTTGGTACGAAATGACCTTCAAACGAAATGATCCTTGATGCGAAATAACCCTTTTCGTACGAAATGGATAACTTTCAAACGAAATGATGTGATTTCGTGCGAAATCAATATCTTTTCAAGCGAAATGAAGTATATCGCGCGGAATGAAGGATCTGAGGTGTATTCCGTGCGAAATGAAGGACCTGATTCAAACGAAATAGACTATTTCGCACGAAATGCTGCTGATGTCATCTTTTCGATCAGATTTTGATAAAATTGATCAAGTTCTAGATCGATTTTAGGTCCAATTCTTTCAAGGATTCGTTAAAACAATGTTTCGCTTATAATGTGTGAAATTCAATCAAATTTGACAGTTAAATCTTGTTAATTTTGAAATAGAAGGTGTAGAAATCAGAAATTTTGATAAAATCAAGCTGATTTGGCAAGAACTCTTCCTCCTGAGCTCTGATACCACTTGTAGAATCGAGAAACGATCTAAACGAGTCTATCAGAAGAGTTCTAATCCATATCAAAGGCGGAAACAATGATACAGACTTGAATATAGCTTGATTTCCTCTTGGAATGTCTTGTATATTGATATAACACTTTTACAGATCAAATGACACGTCGGCAGCAGTTCGGTACCGGAATCAGAAAACATTACAAATGACTCAGCACATCAGCTATTTATAGGAGTGGGTATTTCGTACGAAATGACCAAGATTCATTTCGTGCGAAATGGACACAGTCCATTTCGTGCGAAATGACTCTTTGTCATTTCGTGTGAAATAACTATCCTACACATTTCTCGTTTTTAGTGTCCTGATCAACCTAAACTATTACAAGACTCGATACAAGACGAAGTCGACAGACATATGCACCAACACCTATCGGCGAGTTGTCTGCTCATCTTCGTGGGGCTTGTTTTACCAAGTCTGAGTTGGTCAAACATTGATGCGGGCATGAGATTGATGCTAGCCCCAAGATCAGCTAGTGCATTACGTATGGGTGATCCCCCTATGGAACAAGGGATGGTGAAGCTTCCGGGGTCGATTTTCTTTTATGGGAGTTTGTTAAGTAGAACGGCGGAGCATTCTTCACTTAAATTAACTAATTGCAGTGTTTCAATTTTCCTTTTGTAAGTGAGAAAGTCTCTCATAAATTTTGAATATTTAGGCATTTGAGTGAGGACTTCCACAAATGAAAGATTGATGTGCAATTGTTTTAGTAAATTTATGAATTTCGTGAATTGCTCATCGGTCTTTTGGTGAAGTAACCAACCGGGGTAAGGTACCGGGGGATTCTTGGTAGGCTCTTGATTTGGCGGGGGAGTAGTCTCTTTTTGGGGCATCAGTGAAGTTGCGGTTTGGTTAGACGGGCACTTTTTAGTTGGAGGTAGTGGAGCCTCTTCGGGACCTACGGTACGGTTTCTCAATGTTATGAGATGCACTTGCGCCTTTGGGTTAGTTTCGGTATTGCTGGGTAATGCGCCTTGCGGTCTCTTGGAGAAATTTTGAGCTAGTTGATTTAGTTGTTTTTCAATGTTTTGAATACTAGCTTGTTGATTTCTAAAGTTTGATTCCATTTGTTGGAATCGATCCGAGTTTTTCTTTTCGGTGTTGGAGATGAGGCGTGAAATAGTATCTTCAAACCTCTCTTGTCCCCCTTGTTATTGTTGAGAGAAATTTTGTGACTCATTTCTTGGTTGTTGAAAGTTTATTCGTTGGTTTTGGTTTTGTTGGTTACTACTATTGCCGGGTTCTCTCCAACCAAGGTTAGGATGGTTACGCCATCCTTGGTTGTAGGTACCCGTCAGAGGACCTGATGGTATAGGTCTATTATCACTGTAGTTTACAGTTTCTGTTTGATTATCCATTTCTTTCATACAACTCCAATTTTCATGTGGCCCACCACACCCCTCACAAGTCATAACCGAGGCCGTTTTTGCTATTTCTAACTTTTTGATTTTCGAAAAGAGGGCCTCGATTTGGGCTTGTAAAGAAGTGCTTTCATCAACCTTATGGGCGCCCGGGGCAATAGATTTTGTGCCTCGAGGAGTGTGCCACTGAAAATTATTTTGAGCAATTTCCTCAATTTGATTATAAATTTCAGTTGGGCGACGATTACCTAGAAGTCCCCCGGGGCTAGAGTCAAGTGTTTGTCTTGTGTGTTGCAACAACCCATTATAGAAAGTGGATACTTGTTGCCATACCGCAAGACCATGATGACGACATTTTCTTAATAGCTCCTTGAATCTTTCCCAAGTTTCATATAAGGATTCCCCGTCCTCTTGTGAGTATGTATTAATTTCAGTCATTAATTTAGCCGTTTTAGAAGGAGGGAAATACTTATACAAAAACTTTTGGGCTAGTTCATCCCAAGTGTTTACCGAACCAACTGGGAGGGTGTTAAGCCAAGCCATAGCTCGGTCTTTTAGTGAAAATGGGAACATTCGGAGGCGGATGGCGTCATTCGATGCTCCGTTGATCCGAAAAGTATCACACATTTCCAAAAAAGTTGGTAATATGTAAATGGGGATGTTCGTCTGCAAGCCCACGGAAAGTTGCGGAGTTTTGGAGCATTTGAATTAAATGCGGCCGAAGTTCGAAGTTGTTGGCATCGACATTCGGTGCATTGATAGCGGCGCCAAGATTACCTACCGTGGGTCGTAGGTAATCCATTAGGGTACGTTGATCCGCCATTGGGAGTGGGTCCCCCGAAACTTTCTCTTGGATTTTAGCTTTAAGTCTTTTTCTAAGAAAGCGTTCGGGTTCGTCTAGAGGTTCTTTTATGTCTTTATTGAAACTGGAGCTCATGCACTGCGTAGAAAGTTCAGGTGCGGCGCCTGGGTTCCAAGTCCTGCGATAAAAACAAAAAGATTGTTGGTCAGAAGTCTCACCACGGCCCCGTGGTCGTGGTTACAGTGATTGTTTTCCACATCCCTGTTACTGGAGAGTTCAAGACGGCCTCGTGCTTCACCAACACGGCCCCGTGCTCAGCTCTCTGTAACTCGGAAAATAAAAACTGCCAGTAAGGATGCTAGGCACGGCCCCGTGCTGCAGTCTGCAGAAGCAGAAAAAATATAGAAAAATCCTAAAAAAAATTGAAAAATAAGAAAAACGATTAGGCCGTTGATTCCTAACTTTCTTAAAATCCTTATGTCCCCGGCAACGGCGCCAAAAACTTGATGCGTGTGTAGCGTTATATATATTTTATTGATATTTTAAGCCCTTTTTATGTAACACCTCGGAAAAATCCCGTCCAATATAATAAAGACACGGGTCATAGACTTTAAACGTGTTATAAATCCTGATCATGTTGAAAGGTAACTAAGAAGATTAAAAATGTCAACATGTTAATTATTACCTCTGAGTGACGTTTTTAACGTTACCGAACCTTGGTAAAATAATTATAAACTTTCATGAATATCTGATGAGGACTTCACATGTATCCGGTTAAATCTCATAGTATCTAATTAGGAGTTATGCTCAAAATGTGAGGGGACAAAAACCTTTGTTACTGATTTATAAACATGTCCTAAAAATTTGACATCAGTTTGAGGTCTAAATTAGGAGTTATGCTCATTATCGTAATTTGGAAGCTTTTTATTAATTAAACGGCATAATTAGCATAAAGCATATCTAAACCAAAATTTTTACACCAAACCTTTTACCCACTGATGTAATATAATATTTTGGGATTTTTGAAGATTTTTATTTATTTTTAAACTGATCATGGCATAGGGTTCTTGCTTTAATTCGGTAATTGTCGGTTATACCCTTTTTGCAAATAAAATGAGTTTTACATAACATTTTGATATCAAACTTTTTGCTACTGATTCTATATGATAAATAAAATATTTTGAACTTTATAAACTGATCAAAAACTCAGATTTCCTATTATAACCTGAAAATCGCTTAAAACCGACTTTTACGCGTTTTAAACGCATAGTATGGGTTAAAACTATTTTTGGCATATAAGACTTAATACCTACTGATGTGTTAAGTAAATTTTTATACATTAACAGTTAGAAAAAGTTTTGAACTCAGAATTCTAAATTTGACCTTTAAAGCTTATGTGAAATTACCAAAATGCCCCTACGGTGCATAGTTTGGTTATAAATGATAAATTTCACATATACACAATACCCTACTGATATAACTTATTAAATTAAATATTTTTACTGATCATTTTAGACCTGAACCTCAGATTAATATTTAACCTCTTTTATAATCCTTAAAATGACCAAAATACCCATACGAGGCTTAATTTGACTTTAAATCCATTTTGGGCATAATGGAAGATATCCTACTGATATCATAATACATTTTAAGCATATTTACTTAGGAAACCTGCTCATGACTCATTTGGCTACCCGTTATGCATTTATCGCGTTCGGTACAGTTTATGTAACTAGTTTGCATGAATTAACCGAAACGGGACAAACCTTATCATTTTCACTTCAAAATCCAGAATGTGTTTGGTTTACCCATATTATACAAGTCTTCATACTTTTCGGGTCTAAACCACATTCTTATCCGGTCTTCGCTTAATCATGCGTTTTGAACCGTATACTTTTCTTTAAAACTAACCGGTCTAGGTTTAAACTTAAGTAAGACCCGTTAGGAATCTAATAGGTTATTAAAACCTTCGTTCCAGATTTAGGAGACCACTAAAAGATATTTGCACTTGCTGATTTGTACGGCTGGGATAAATTTGTATAATTTGCTCAGGTAAATACTTTTAACTTATTTTCCCTTATACGGGCTTGGGGTACGGTATATAAAATATCGCTTGGTCGGGTATTGAATTTTTAATCGTATGAAGGTTAAATTATTGAGATAACCCGTTTAATCTGTTTTGTTTATTCTAAGCCTTTGGGGGGTTAATGACCATGTCCTGGATATCCTCGGCTCATTCATTGAAATGGCCACGACTTAAGCACGAGGTGTAGGCATACACCTGCCGGTGCGTATATATAAAAAGATATAACCACCTGTTCGAGAATAACTCGCTGCGGGATTATATCATGTGGTGTGTCTATTAATCTTTAACCCGGTATTCAGCCCGGGCTCCTGAACGTATAATAAACATGTAATTCTTTAACAAGTTTATTTTTAAATAATTATCCCAAGTTATAAAAGATTATTTTGTGCCTTGTGCATTCAAATCAATTTTCTTAAACGTTTTCAAAATGAGTCGGTTAATTGTATTTACCAGTGAAAACTGACGTATTTTCCTAAAGGCTAAGTGCAGGTACTAGGCGGAATAGGCTGTCTACTCCTAACATCAATAAAGAGTCTTGCAAGCTTAGATGTTTATAAATCTGTTGAACAATGTTCCTTTTAACTTTGATCCGCCTGTGGATCTCTTTACAACCGTTTTGTAATAAATGATATTACTTTCAATCGGTTTGTAATGTTTGTATCTTTCGACTTCCGCTGTGTATTAAACTGTGATAAATTGTCTATGATGATATCAACTACGTCACGATACTCCCCACCGGTAATACGTGGAAATATCGGGGTGTGACAGGTTGGTATCAGAGCCAACATTGAGTGAATTAAACACTATCCTTTTTGTGTTTAATCTCAATGACACAGTTTGCACATTCCTCGACTTCCGAGTCTAGACAAAGAACTTAGGACTAATCCTAATTTATTTTATTTTGTCCTTTATTGTTTTCCTTTGTTGTTTCTTTTGTTTGTTTTGACAGGTTCAACAAAATGCCACCAAGGTTCCGTAGAGGAAGACGAGGCAAAGGGCCATTCAACGCCCCCAACGATCACGAGGCCGGGCCTTCCCACCGGCGAACTCCGTCTGTTACAATGAGCATAAGTCCTCAAGAGGATTGGAGGGCATATTTGGAGCCTGCGAGGCGATCTGTCTTGCTAAGTTCATCACCCTCTTACCATCATTCTTTTGGGCCGCAATCGAAGAACGAGCCCGAAGATTCGCATCACTCTTTCTCGCCGTTGCGGTGGTCAACCTCACATCGGGCCTTCCAGGACCCGACCCCATATTTCCAGAGCCGGTTTAAACTGGCAAATCTGATTGAAGAACCAATGGGTCATAACCCATTGGGCCCCGAAGATCATTTCCCTGAAGCTCAGGACATGGAGATGGATGATGACCCGGATCCCGCCGAACCACCATCTGGGACACCTACTCACCCCATCGAGATTTCGGATGGGTCGTCTTTTCATGGATCACCTTATCGTGGTCCAGAAGCTATGAGGCGAGGTTTGCCCAATACGACTGGGTGTTTACTCCCTCCTACAACCCATCGCAGCAGCAGCAGCAGGATCCCTCTGAGGATTCACATTTTGTAGCGGTCACTCCACCGCCACCACCGCCGCTAGAGCAGCAACCGCCTCCGGAGCCACCGAGGCGTAGGAGATCAGGAGCACGGATGTCCGTGCGAGGGGGATTTCATTTCAGCACCCCTCAGCATTCAATTGGCAGTCATTACCCGCCACTACATGAAGACCCACAGATAGGTGGGCCTTCAAACCCCGTCTCCGAGGTGGACTCTGCGCCAGTCGCGCCGCCACCAGTGGGTTATGATAACCCAATTCCTTCATACGCTGGTGTAGCGGCGTATAACCCTTTTGAGCAGCCAGCCCATACTAACTACAACTACGACGAAGTTGACCCATACCTTGTAGCGGCAAACTACAATGCTCTTCATCCTGAGGGGCCCTATGGAGTCCCATACTAGTCTGGGTACCAAGCTTTTGGGTATCCATACCCGCCACCTCCTCAACCTCCGCATCAGCAGCTGCCGCAACCGCCATTGATACCGCCACCGCAACAACAGGAGATTCTTCAGAGGTTGAGCCAGGTGGAGCGGGAGGTTCAAGAAGAGCGTAGGAACCACCGATGATTTCTTAAAGGTCTGGCGAATTTAATCAAGGGAAAGAAGAAAAGTGATTTTTGAAGATTCCTTATTTATTTATTTGTATTGTAATTTCCTTGTTTCAATCAAGTCCCTGCGTGGACATCTATTTATGTATTTAGTCCCTGCGAGGACTTGTATTTTCAGTTTAGCCCCTGCGTGGGCAAGTTGTTTATGTTAAAGTCCCGTTTAGGGCATTTATGTACTCTTTTTATTTAATTATGGAATGTTTTAATTTAAAATTTCATTTTATCATTATATGTATAAATATAAAATATGAAATAAATCAAAAATATCATTCCTTTTAAATGATCTGCCTTTAAATATTAAATAAGAATCTTAAAAGGTATAACCTAGCATGCATGTCATTATAGATCTGGCCATGATGGTAAAACCTGTTTAAAAAGATTCAAATCCTTGTTAACATCTGAAAACATGTTAACACTCCTGGCAGATGTGATTCGTTAAAAATCACACATGTCATCCTTATATTGGATTCTTCCAGATTCCTTAATTAGACTAATGATCTATAAATCATGGGTTCAGGTCATCATTTAAGATGATCATATATGAGACATCCATTAGTGATGTAGTGCCTACGGGCCGTAATAATTATCAAATAAGACAAAAGACAGTTGTAGTCTACGACTCCCTGTCAATAAAAGGTAATGAACTACGTTCAAACCTTAATACCTCGATTCTCTGAAATCATGGCTTAAAATTTTCCTTGTGACTAGGCCTTATGTGCCATTAATAATACCCTTAATACCTTATAATTAGGATAAATTATAATGGAAATCCTAAATAAATATGTTTAATAAATTAACCAAATATGGTTTATAATTGCCATGGTTAATGAATCAGCAAAGGGATGATCCCATAAATAACCTCTGAATAAGATATTGTCAATTGTTTTGTAGCAATCAAGCTACATGGCCGAATCGGAGGAAGTAAACAGTCACCCGAGAGAAAATCATGATACCACTAGGATTAATGTAGCTGGTGCGGATCTACATGCATTAATAGACAATGCTGTTACTAGGGCACTTGACAGACAATTCAAAGAATCAAGTGGTACACACTCTAAGACTCTATCTGTGGCACATAGTAAGCCCCCATCCAAAGTAAATGAGTCAAAGAAGGACGATGCTCGTCACTCGTCGAATCAAAGAAGTGTTCCATCTAAACAGGTTGTGTTCAACCAAGAGCCTCGTGTTAAGGGATGTTCTTATAAGTATTTCGTCTCCTGTAAGCCAAGAGATTTCACAGGAGAGAAGGGAGCCGTCGACTGTATGACCTGGCTCGATGAGATGGATACAGTGGTTGACATTAGTGGTTGTGCAGAGCAGGACGTTGTGAAGTTTGCGTCACAATCGTTTAAGGGAGAAGCTCTAGCTTGGTGGAGGTCACTGATTCAAGCTACGGGAAAGATTCACTTATATAGCATGTCTTGGGAGCAGTTTGTTGCTCTAATCAAAGAAAATTTATGCCCGCAGCATGAAGTTGAGAAGATTGAGACTGATTTCTTAACTTTAGTTATGAAGAATTTAGACTGTCAGGCTTATCTCACGAGCTTCAACACTATGTCACGTTTGGTTCCATACTTGGTTACACCAGGACCAAAACGTATAGCTTGATTCATCGGAGGTTTAGCTCCGGAGATTAAGGCGAGTGTGAAGGCATCAAGACCTACTACCTTTAGGTCAGTGGCTGATTTATCATTGTCTCTTACCCTCGACGCGGTCATGCAGAGATCGCTTAGGAATTCGGATGAGGGAAAGAGGAAGCGTGAGGATGAGAACTCACGACGTTCTGATAAGAAGCACAAAGGGAACTCTGATCACAAGAAGAGTTCCGGGTTTAGAAAGGATGATCAACAGTCGGGTGAAAAGCCCAAGTGTAAAATTTGCAAGAAACGTCATCTGGGAAAATGCAGGTACGAATCGAAATCCCAATCGCAGCCCAGGGCTTGTGGGATTTGTAAGTCGAATGAGCATAAGACGTTAGACTGCAAGAAGATAAAGGACGCGACATGCTATAACTGTAACGAGAAGGGACACATCAAGTCCAACTGCCCAAAGTATGCGAAGAAACCCGAAGAAGGTAAAAAGACCAATGCTAGGGTCTTTCAAATGAATGCACGGGAAGCAGTTCAGGATGACAACGTGATAACAAGTACCTTCCTTATAAATGATGTTTATGCAAGGGTATTGTTTGATTCGGGTGCAGATAGGTCGTTTGTGGATGATAAATTTTGTAAGTTATTAAATCTGCCCGTTAGAACCTTAAGTATAAAATATGAAGTAGAATTGGCCGATGGTACCATAGAAATTGCTTCAACCGTGTTAGATGGATGTTTCATATCCATTAGGAACCACTCTTTTCCATTGTCTTTGCTTCCTTTGAAACTAGCTGGATTCGACATAGTAATAGGCATGGACTGGTTATCTCATAACCAAGCTCAGATCATTTGTGATAAGAAGCAAGTGGTTATCAAGACTCCGTATGGTGAGCCACTTACCATACAAGGAGACACTCAGTATGGTTTGCCTAAGCAAGTGTCTATGCTTAAGGCATCGAGGTGTATGAAGAAAGGTTGTGTCATTTATATGGCACAGGTGACTATTGATGAACCGAAACCCAAGATCGAAGACATTCCCATCATTTCTGAATATCCAGATGTATTCCCTGAAGAACTACCTAGTTTACCACCAGATAGGCAAGTGGAGTTCAGAATTGACATTATTCCAGGAGCAGCACCTGTTGCAAGAGCACCTTACAGGTTAGCACCGACTGAGATGATGGAGTTAAGGACTTAGTTAGATGATTTGTTGGCAAAAGGATTTATTAGGCCTAACTCATCTCCTTGGGGAGCACCGATTCTGTTTGTGAAGAAAAAGGATGGATGAATGCGTTTATGCATTAATTATCGAGAGCTGAACAAGGTTACAATCAAGAACATATATCCATTGCCCAGGATCGACGATCTGTTCGATCAACTTCAAGGAGCAAGTTATTTCTCCAAGATTGATTTAAGGTCGGGATACCATCAACTGAAGGTTAGAGATGAAGATGTACATAAGACTGCATTCAGACCTCGTTATGGTCATTACGAGTTCTTGGTGATGCCCTTCGGGCTCACTAATGCACCAGCAGCGTTCATGGATCTCATGAATCGCGTTTGCAAACCCTACTTGGACAAGTTTGTCATCGTCTTCATTGATGACATTCTTATTTATTCAAAGAACCAGGCTGATCATGAGAAACACCTTCGTTGTATTCTTAAACTTCTTCAACAAGAAAAGCTCTACGCCAAGTTTTCAAAGTGTGAATTTTGGCTTCGTGAAGTCCAATTCCTTGGACATGTGGTTAGTGAGCGTGGTATCCAGGTGGATCCCGCTAAGATTGAAGCTATCATGAATTGGCAAGAGCCGCAGACACCCACAGAGATTCGCAGCTTCTTGGGTCTGGCAGGATACTACAGGCGTTTTATTGAAAATTTCTCAAGGATTGATGCACCCCTAACTTCGTTGACTAGGAAGAATATAAAGTTTGATTGGGGTCCTAAGCAACAAGAATCCTTTGAGATTCTTAAGCAGAAGTTGAGCAATGCTCCTGTGTTGACATTGCCTGAAGGAATAGAAGAGTTTGTGGTATACTGCGATGCATCACACACAGTTATGGGATGTGTGCTCATGCAGAAGGGCAAGGTTATTGCCTATGCTTCCCGATTATTAAAGGTACACGAAAAGAATTACACAACCCACGATTTGGAATTGGGTGCCGTTGTGTTTGCACTAAAACTTTGGAGGCATTATTTATATGGTACCAAATGTGTGATCTACTCTGATCATAAGAGCCTTCAGCATCTGTTCAATCAGAAGGATCTGAACATGAGACAGCATCGATGGATGGAGACTTTAAATGATTATGACTGTGAAATTCGCTACCATCCAGGCAAAGCGAATGTTGTAGCTAGCGCTCTCAGCAGGAAGGAAAGGGTTAAGCCCATTAGGATCAATGCCAAGAGTATTGAACTGAAGAACAGCTTGAATGAAAGGTTATTAGCCGCTCAGAAGGAAGCTGTATTAGAAGCTAACTATCCAAATGAAAAGTTGGGAGTCGCTGCTGAACAGTTATCATATGGAAAGGATGGAATCCTAAGATTGAATGGACGAATATGGGTTCCAATCTATGGAGGACTTCGGGACGTGATTCTTCAAGAAGCCCATAGCTCCAAATACTCAGTTCATCCTGGAAGTGATAAGATGTACCAGGATTTAAAGGCAAATTACTGGTGGATAGGTTTGAAGAAATCTATAGCCACTTATGTGGCTAAATGTCTGACGTGTGCTCAAGTTAAGGCAGAACACCAGAAGTCATCAGGTTTGCTACAACAGCCTGAACTTCCCACCTGGAAGTGGGAAATGGTAACTATGGATTTTATCACTAAGTTACCGAAAACAAAGCGAGGAAATGATACTATTTGGGTTATAGTCGACAGATTGACCAAGTCAGCCCACTTCTTACCTATTAAGGAAACACACAGCTCAGATAAGTTAGCTCAGTTATACATGGATGAGATTGTATCTCTCCACGGAGTGCCAGTGTCTATTATCTCCGACAGGGATACGAGATATACATCGCATTTTTGGAAAAGCTTTCAGCAATCCCTAGGCACTCGATTAAACTTCAGCACTGCATATCATCCTCAAACAGATGGTCAGAGCGAGCGTACAATTCAAACTCTAGAGGATATGTTAAGAGCTTCTGTTATTGATTTAGGTGGAAGTTGGGATGATCATCTTCCGTTGATTGAATTTTCATATAATAATAGTTATCATTTAAGTATTCAAGCTGCACCTTTTGAAGCTTTGTATGGAAGGAAGTGCAGGACGCCAGTTTGTTGGGCGGAAGTTGGAGATGTCCAACTAACAGGACCTGATATAGTCCTGGAGAAGACAGATAAGATTGTGCAGATACGAGATCGTCTTAAAGCTGCCAGGGATAGGCAGAAAAGCTACGCAGATAAAACGCGTAAACCTCTGAAATTCGAGGTAGGTGACAAAGTGTTACTTAAGGTATCACCCTGGAAAGGGGTAATGCGATTTGGCAAGAAAGGTAAGTTAAGCCCAAGATACATAGGACCATTCGAGATCATCGAATGTGTCGGAACAGTGGCTTACAAGTTAAACCTGCCTGAAGAGCTCAGTGGAATTCACAATGTGTTCCACATTTGCAATCTAAAGAAGTGCCTAGCTGATGAATCGCTAGCCATGTCACATAAGGATGTGCATATAGACGAGAGCTTAAAGTTTGTTGAAAAACCTTTGTCGATTGAAGATCGACAGGTTAAGAAGCTTCGAAAGAAGCACGTACCAATTGTAAAGGTTAAATGGGATGCCCGTAGAGGTCCCGAATATACGTGGGAGGTTGAGTCCAAAATGAAACAAAAGTACCCTCATTTATTTCACTAAATCTCGAGGTCGAGATTTCTTTTAAGGGGGTGAGGATGTAACACCTCAGAAAAATCTCGTCCAATATAATAAAGACACGTGTCATAGACTTTAAAAAAGTGTTATAAATCCGGATCATGTTGAAAGGTAACTAAGAAGATTAAAAATGTCAACATGTTAATTATTACCTCTGAGTGACCTTTTTAACGTTACCGAACCTTGGTAAAATAATTATAAACTTTCATGAATATCTGATGAGGACTTCACATGTATCCGGTTAAATCTCATAGTATCTAATTAAAAATTTCAAGAAATGGGATCCTATGTGTTTTCACGACAAATTCTCACCATTTGGCTTTTTCAAAAGACTACAAGACAATGCCATTGCATGGCCACACTCCCAAGATGTCTCAAGTCTGAACATATGGTCCCCTCCTGCTAATAATGACTATAGATTCGAGTACTAAAAGATTGCATGGTCATATGTTATAGTTCTCAAAAGTTTTTGTCTTCTGACCAAGTCTTACGGACCGCAAAGAGACCACCTTACGGACCGTAAGGTGGCTGATCTGGGCGATAAAGATTAAAAAGCGGATACGGACCGTAAGGCCCTTAGCTTACGGTCCGTAAAACCTGTAACTGGGCAGAAAATAGTGGACAGCTGCAGGTTCAGTCGGTTCCACCGCCTTAGATGCATGGTTTTCAAATTCAGGGGCTGCACCAATGGTATTTCATGCATAGGGGACACCTGGGATGATCAAGAAACACTTGTAGGCTTGTGTGGAATGATATTGTGAGATTAAATTTCATATATATAGAGCTCTTGTTGCAACACATGAACTTGCTCATTTCAAAAACATTTCTAAACCTTCTCTGGAGCTCTCTGGACTTCAAGCAAGTTTCCCTAAGCTTCATTTTCGTGCTAAGTACTTCAGTAAGCATCCCTAACCTCTCTAATTCAAATTTCATTAGCTTAATGACCAAAAGTCAAAGCCGTCGTAATTAAGCTTTGACTTAGTGATTAATCACAAATGGTCCATTCATTTTTCGAATTGAAAGTGGCTATGAGTTGGCAATTATGTGGGTAATAAACCCTTAAAAGGGCACCCTCTGATTCCCACTCTAACTAGGTCAATTGTCGGGTCAAACTTAATATCAAAAAGTCAACAGAAAGCTATTTTACAAATAAATTCATAATTAGCAATGTAGAAGCTATAAGAACATGTCTAAGCATGTTCAACCCGACAATTTTGAGTTTAGGCTCGGTTCGGAACCGAAAGTCGCAAAAGTAGACGTTTGCTTTGACTTTCAGTTCTGACCCTATTTAGCTTGCTTTAGAGATGCCTTAAGGTTCCTTTAGGACCATATTACATGTTAGTATAACCCTCTGAGATTATACAACATAGGTCCTTAATAATCTGAATCGTTTGCATGTTTCCTTTAAATGCTTAATTATTGACCATTATGCCCTTTTGACCTTAAAACGAGATTTTTGAAAATATGAGAGGACAAAAACCTTTGTTACTGATTTATAAACATGTCCTAAAAATTTGACATCAGTTTGAGGTATAAATTAGGAGTTATGCTCAATATTGTAATTTGTAAGCTTTTTATTAATTAAACGGCATAATTAGCATAAAGCCTATCTAAACCCAAATTTTTACACCAAACCTTTTACCCACTGATGTAATATAATATTTTGGTATTTTTGAAAATTTTTATTTATTTTTAAACTGATCATGGCATAGGGTTCTTGCTTTAATTCGGTAATTGTCAGTTATACCCTTTTTGCAAATAAAATGAGTTTTACATAACATTTTGATACCAAACTTTTTGCTACTGATTCTATATGATAAATAAAATATTTTGAACTTTATAAACTGATCAAAAACTCAGATTTCCTATTATAACCTAAAAATCGCTTAAAACCGACTTTTACGCGTTTTAAACGCATAGTATGGGTTAAAACTATTTTTGGCATATAAGACTTAATACCTACTGATGTGTTAAGTAAATTTTTATACTTTAACAGTAAGAAAAATTTTTGAACTAAGAATTCTAAATTTGACCTTTAAAGCTTATGTGAAATTACCAAAATGCCCCTACGTTGCATAGTTTGGTTATAAATGATAAATTTCACATATACACAATACCCTACTGATATAACTTATTAAATTAAATATTTTTACTGATCATTTTAGACCAGAACCTCAGATTAATATTTAACCTCTTTTATAATCCTTAAAATGACCAAAATACCCCTACGGGGCTTAATTTGACTTTAAATCCATTTTGGGCATAATGGAAGATATCATACTGATATCATAACACATTTTAAGCATATTAACTTAGGAAACCTGCTCATGACTCATTTGGCTACCTGTTATGCGTTTATCACGTTCGGTACGGTTTATGTAACTAGTTTGCATGAATTAACCGAAACGGGTCAAACCTTATCATTTTCACTTCAAAATCCAGAATGTGTTTGGTTTACCCATATTATACAAGTCTTCATACTTGTCGGGTCTAAACCACATTCTAATCCGGTCTTCGCTTAATCATGCGTTTTGAACCGTATACCTTTCTTTAAAACTAACCGGTCTAGGTTTAAACTTAAGTAAGACCCGTTAGGAATCTAATAGGTTATTAAAACCTTCGTTCCAGATTTAGGAGACCACTAAAAGATATTTGCACTTGCTGATTTGTACGGCTGGGATAAATTTGTATAATTTTCTCAGGTAAATACTTTTAACTTATTTTCCCTTATACGGGCTTGGGCTACGGTATATAAAATACCGCTTGGTCAGGTATTGAATTTTTAATCGTATGAAGGTTAAATTATTGAGATAACCCTTTTAATCTGTTTTGTTTATTCTAAGCCTTTGGGGGGTTAATGACCATGTCCTGGATATCCTCGGCTCATTCATTGAAATGGCCACGACTAAAGCACGAGGTGTAGGCATACACCTGCCGGTGAGTAGGGATGAGCATATGCCACCGAATACCAATCCCATACCGATCCCGTACCGATCCCGATCGGTATCCCGATCGGTATCCACTTTTTGGCGTTTTCGGTATCGGTACGGTATCGGTATTATACAAATACCGACCCTCAAAATACGGTATAATACCGATACCGTACCGATACCTAACCGACATGTTTCGGTATCGGTATCGGTACCTAGTTTGGGTGAAATTCGGGATCGGTATTAGGCGGTATCGGTATCGGTTCGGTATCGGATACCGATATGCTCATCCCTACCGGTGAGTATATATAAAAATATATAACCGCCTGTTCGAGAATAACTCGCCGCGGGATTATATCATGTGGTGTGTCTATTAATCTTTAACCTGGTATTCAGCCCGGGCTACTGAACGTATAATAAACATGTAATTCTTTAACAAGTTTATTTTTAAATAATTATCCCAAGTTATAAAAGATTATTTTGTGCCTTGTGCATTCAAATCAATTTTCTTAAACGTTTTCAAAATGAGTCGGTTAATTGTATTTACCAGTGAAAACTGACGTATTTTCCTAAAGGCTAAGTGCAGGTACTAGGCGGAATAGGCTGGCTACTCCTAGCATCAATAAAGAGTCTTGCAAGCTTAGATGTTCATAAATCTGTTGAACAATGTTCCTTTTAACTTTGATCCGCCTATGGATCTCTTTACAACCGTTTTGTAATAAATGATATTACTTTCAATCAGTTTGTAATGTTTTTATCTTTCGACTTCCGCTGTGTATTAAACTATGATAAATTGTCTATGATGATATCAACTACGTCACAATACTCCCCACCGGGCCCATCGGTAATACGTGGAAATATCGGGGTGTGACATTTTAACACATTAGTCAAGTTTTAAATTTATAAAACACGATATTCTACTAACACTAAACACACATATGGGCAAGTGCACCCATCGTGAGCGTCGTATAGCGTTGGTAAGATATCGAGGTCGTCCAAGGACACAAGAGCATTTAATACCGGTTTATCCTCAACGTCTAATCAAATCAAAAGTTTTAGAAAAGGTTTTAAACATGAAAAATAAAAACTAAAATGCTGAAAATAAAAAATAAAATAAAAACAGATAGACAAGATGAATCACTTGGATACGACTCGCCTTTAATGTAACCTTTGAAGATTTCCGCACTTTTGCACTTTTTAAGAGATTATCTTAGTTATAGTAGTAGGCCCCTCTTTTGAAGGTGACGTTACCCTCAACCCAGTGGTTTGAGTCAGCAAGGATACAATCCCAAAGGGTCGGAATATTGGAAGATAATTAATTAAGTTATTAATGCGTAATGTGGTAGGCCCCTCTTTTGAAGGCGATGTTACCCTCGGCTAAGTGGTTTAAGTCAGCAGGGATACAATCCTAAGTAGCCGGGTTAATGTATTAATAGTAGTTTGCATATGAGGGGTTCAAGCCATTCGCACCCCCGCCATCCAATACCAGTGGGTATTGAAGGAGATCCTAGTAAGCTTGACCTAGGTCCTTGCAGGATCTATACACTGAATAAGGCAAGAACCTTACCAAACCATTCCCTTAACCCCCGACCAGGTATTCAACATATCTCTATATAGACCGTAGAGATATGAATGGTGAAAATCTTTTATTTTATATAGATAGTAAAATAACGCCAAAACACCACGGACAAATGATAAGGAAGTTTCACCTTCAACATTAGAAACTAGTTATTAAAGTCATTAATACAAAACCAAATAAAAAGTGCGAAAAGATTAAAAATCAAAAGTATTACATTAAATGCTTGTCTTCACCAAGTGATGTAAGAAACTTAGGCAAACATGGCCTTTGATTGTCAAGAACTCTTACTATCAATCTTGGATCCCGAGACTACTACACACACTCTAAGGTGGATGATGGATGATGGTGGTGGATGTGGGTGTTGTAGTGGTGGTGGAGTGGTGGTGAAGTGGGAGAGAGGTGGTTTGCCAAGGGATGCCTTTGAAGTGAACCAAGCACCCCTATTTATAGCCTGCACAGAAGCCCGGACACAGCCCCGTGTCCACCCTCTTTCTCTTTCTTCATTAATTGCAATTGTCTGTATTAGGCTCCACACGCCCCCGTGTTCGTTGGGCACGGCCCCGTGTACAGAAGCATATCTGTACTATCAAGATTTGCTAGATTCTGCAAATCTTAGCGTTGACGACGACCCGTGTTGAGTTGGGCACGCCCCCATGCTGGGAATAGAAGCTTCTACAACTTTGTCTTTTCTGCAGGCATCTGGCCACGCCCCCGTGTCCGCCGGGCAAGGGGTCGTGGTCAGCCTTCTGTTTCTTTGTTTTTGCTTAGGAAGATGTTGTCGAGGGGTCGGGCATGCCACGTTCATCCCTTTTCTTGTATTTATGTTAGTTTTTGCTGCATATTTGTTCCTTTTGTTCATTTAAGCTCATTTGGTCCTGAAAATACAAAAGGAAGACAAAATCACACTTTTTCCAACATTAGTACTAAAAAAGGGTTAGTTTTATGCCTCATTTGATGTAATTTATATGTTACATTTTACACACATCACTCATCCCTCCTTTATGGACTCTAAAGCAGACAAACCTAAGCCTGTGAGCTTCAACTACAAACACTTTGTCTCTTGCAACTCTAAGACTTTCACGGGCAGCGATGGGGTGACCGCAATGCTGGAGTGGTTCAATAGCATATAGGTTACTTTCATCAACAGCGAATGCCCTGAACACTTAAAGACTAGGAGTGCAACTGGCGTGTTTCAAGGAAGAGCTCTAGAATGGTGGACAAACGAGAGAAACATCCGCTCCAACAATAAAGCATATGCTTAGCCATGGGCAGAGGTTAAGGAAATGATGATGCTTGAATTCTGCCCTCCGCATGAGCAGCAGAAACTTGAGGATGAATTCTGGCATCTGAAACAAGTGGGTGACGACAACCTTGCTTATACTACCCGTTTTAAGGAACTCGGCATCATTGTGCCACACTTGGTGTCTACTCCTAAACGCATGATCACCAAGTACATCCATGGTTTACCTCCTGCTATGCGTGACGCCATTGAAGCAGCTCAACTCAGCAGTATTAAAGAAGTTTATCATCTTGTAGCAAGTTTGAACAACAACCGTGTCCATGATAAACAATCTGGAAACTCTGCTCCATCGAAACCTGCTAATCAGATCACCCAGCAGCCAAGTGGCAGCAAGAATAAGAAACGAAAGTCTCAAGGTTCTGGTTGTAATGCCATTGTCCCTGCTGCAAATGCAAACCCCACAGGCAATGCTATTGTGCCTGTTGCTGCTAGCCCTCCTGCTCCAGAAAACGCCAAGAAGTACACTGGGATTCATCCCAAGTGTGCCACTTGTAACTTTCATCATCTGGCCAACTCTGCTTGCCGTCTGCGTACCAACTGCAATCGATATGGTCACACAACTCCCTACTGCCGTCAAGCCAACCAGGTCCAGCAAGCACCCCCAGCTCAACCAGCTCAGCAGAATCCCAGACCAGCAAACAATGTGAAAGCCTGCTACAAGTGTGGAGACACTACTCATCTTTGTCCCCAGTGTCCCCAGCTGAACCAGGAGCAACAGCAAGCCGCTTGAGGGAGAGCATTCAACATCAATGCAAACCAGGCTCGTAACAATAATGACGTCGTTAATGGTACGTTTCTCGTTAATAATCTTTACACTTTGATACTATTTGATACTGGTGCCGACAGAAGCTTTGTGTCCGTAGAGTTTGAATCTTTGTTGAACTGTGCACGCTCTAAACTACCTAAGTCGTTCTCTGTTGAGATTGCCGATGGTAAGTCTATCCTAGTTGATTCTATTCTCCGTGATTGTTCTCTGACTCTTAACGATCATGTTTTCACTATTGATCTCATACCCATGCAATTGGGTAGTTTCGATATCATCATTGGCATGGATTGGTTGCGTAAGAACCATGCTGAAATCGCTTGTCACGAGAAGTACGTTCATTTACCTCTCCCGTCTGGTGATACTTTGCACGTCTATGGAGACCGACCTTCTAGAGGATTGAAGTTGATGTCATGCACTCAGGTGAACAAATGTTTACGTAAACAGTACCTTGCCTTCTTGGCCCACATAGTGGAACAAAAGGGCAAGGGAAAGAGCGTAAGCGATGTACCAGTAGTGTGTGATTCCCCAATGTCTTTCCTGAAGATCTTCCTGGTCTTCCTCCTCCTCGATCCGTCGATTTTCGTATTGATCTCATACCTAGTTCGACTCCTGTCGCCAAAGCTCCTTACCGACTTGCACCCTCTGAGATGCAAGAACTATCCAGTCAACTACAAGAGTTGCTCGACAAAGTCTTTATACGTTGAAGTACCTCTCCTTGGGGTGCTCCTGTGCTATTCGTCAAGAAGAAAGATGGTTCGTTCCGTATGTGTATCGACTACCGAGAGCACTAATAAACTCACCGTTAAGAATCGTTATCCTCTCCCTTATATTGATGATCTATTTGACCAACTACAAGGCGCAAGCTGTTTCTCTAAAATCGATATTCGATCTGGTTATCATCAACTCCGTGTTCTCGAAGAAGATATCCCCAAAACCGCATTTCGCACTCGTTATGGGCACTACGAGTTCGTGGTTATGCCTTTTGGTTTGACCAACGCACCCGCCGTGTTCATGTACCTTATGAATCGTGTTTGTAAACCTTATTTGGATTGTTTTGTGATAGTCTTTATTGCTGATATTCTTATTTATTCAAAAACTTGAGCTGATCATGAACGCCATTTACGCCTTATGCTAGAACTTTTACGTGGTGAACGCTTATACGCGAAGTTTTCTAAGTGTGAATTTTGGATTGATGAAGTGCAATTTCTTGGGCACGTTGTTAGTAAGCAAGGAATTCATGTTGACCCTTCTAAAATCGAAGCTGTGAAGAACTGGAGTACGCCTAAATCTGCATCTGAGATTCGTTCCTTCTTGGGGTTGGCAGGTTATTACCGCCGATTCATCTCAGACTTTTCAAAGATCGTCGTCCCTCTCACTTCGTTGACTCAGAAAGAGAAACCTTTTGCTTGGGGTCCCGAGCAAGAGGAATCCTTTCAAACTCTTAAGAACTTGCTTTGTAACGCTCCTGTGCTTACTCTCCTTGATGGGAATGGTGATTTTGTGGTATATTGTGATGTCTCGAACCGTGGCCTAGGCTGTGTGCTCATGCAACGGGACAAGGCCATCGCTTATGCCTCCCAACAGCTCAAAATACACGAGAAGAACTATACTACCCACAATTTAGAGCTTGGTGCAGTTGTTTTTGCGTTAAAGATCTGGCGACACTACCTATATGGTACCAAGTGTGTGGTTTTCACTGACCATAAGAGCCTGCAGCACATCTTTAACCAGAAGGAACTGAATATGCGTCAGCGACGATGGGTAGAGTTGCTTAACGACTACGACTGCGAGATTCGCTATCATCCTGGCAAGGCGAATGTCGTGGCCAATGCTCTTAGTCGTAAGACTCATGTTAGTAGCATTCCCTGTTCTCAGATCACTAGTGATCTTCATGCCTGTATTCGTGAAGCACAATACTCGTCAGCCAACAAAGGTAGTCTAATCGTTGAAATACGAGGTGCATCTACTGATCAACTTGAAACAAAGTCTGATGGAATTCAATACTATCTCAATCGCATCTGGGTGCCAGATCGCGGCAATCTTCGTGAACTCATTATGAATGAGGCTCACAAATCTCGATACTCTATTCATCCTGGTGCTGATAAGATGTACCATGATTTGCGTATGACCTATTGGTGGCCTGGTATGAAGAAGGATATCGCTGCCTACGTTTCGAAATGTCTTACTTGCTCAAAGGTCAAAGCCGAACATCAACATCCTTCAGGTCTTCTAGAACAACCCGAAATCCCTGTTTGGAAATGGGATAGCATTGCCATGGACTTTATAACTAAACTACCTCGTACACCCGCTGGTCATGATTGTATATGGGTTATCATTGATCGTTTGACCAAATCAGCCCACTTTCTTCCTATTCGTGAAGATTTCAAAGTGGAGAAACTTGCTCGAATCTACACTGACGAAATCATATGTCGTCATGGTATACCTATTGACATAATCTCGGATCGTGATGGTTGTTTTACTTCACATATTTGGCAAACTTTTCAGTCCGCTATGGGTTCTCACTTGAATCTTAGTACGACCTTTCATCCTCAAACGGATGGATTGACTGAATGCACTATTCAAACCCTAGAGGATATGCTCCGTTCTTATGTCATCGAATTTGGTGGTAATTGGGATGTACATTTACCATTGATCGAGTTCTTGTACAACAACAACTATCATTCCAGTATTCAGATGGCTCCTTTCGAAGTTTTATACGGTCGCAAGTGCCGATCTCCACTCAGTTGGCATGAGATTGGTGACAAGCAACTTACTGGCCCTGAGATCATTCAAGAGACGACAGATAAGATTCTTCAGATCCGCGATAACTTGATCAAGGCTAGGAGCAGACAAAAGAGCTATGCTGACAAAAGGCGTAAGCCTCTAGAATTCAATGTTGGAGATCACGTTCTGCTCAAAGTATCTCCTTGGAAAGGAGTTATACGTTTTGGTAAAAAGGGAAAGCTTGCCCCTCGCTATGTGGGTCCTTTCAAGATACTCGAAAGGATTGGCAAGGTGGCTTACCGACTCGATTTGCCACAAGAGCTTAGCAATGTACATCCGACGTTCCACGTATCTAATCTCCGAAAATGCTTAGCCGACGAGGAACTTCAGGTTCCCATCGAAGACTTGCAAATAAATGAGACTCTTCATTTTGGGGAGAAACCAGTCGAAATCATGGACCGAGGTACCAAGCGGTTGAGGCGCAACAAAATTTCCATAGTTAAGGTGCGATAGAAAGGAAAGCGTGGCGCCGAATTCACTTGGGAACTCGAGAGTGAGACGAAGACCAAGTACCCACAGCTCTTTGAGCAGTCTTCCTCTTAGATTTTTGGGACGAAATCTCCTAAAGGAGGGGAGACTGTAACGCCCTGTGTTTTGAAACTTTCTTATTTTGGCAAGTCTCGTCCCTGTAATACTGAATGTTGCCTATTTGAGCCTTAAACTATGTTAAACTGTGTGAAACTATGCTCGATGTGATACTCCGTGAAACTTGACTCATGACACTTGGCTCTTATGATACTTGAATCTTGTGATACCTTGAATCTAGACTCTTTTGATACTTTGAAACTTAAATCTTGAAACTTGACACTTGTTATGTTTGATACTTATCAAACAGGAGACTTGATACTTTGATGAAACGAGAAACTTTGATACTATATGAATGCTTACTGAACGAGAAACTTGGATTCTTTATTGAACGAGAGACTTGATACTTGATACTTTGATACTTGAAACTTATTAAACGTGAACCTAGCTTGAACGCAACTTGAAACACAGAAACTTTTGTGTTAACTATATAATTATGTCATGTAATAATTACCCACAATAATACGCAACACAACGCTTAATCTAGCTTGCAAAACGAACCAAAGTCGGAAAACTAGCAAACGGTCTCGGTTGTCTGAATGGACATCCGATCGGATGACCATTCGACCGAATAGCCATCTGACCCCCTTGCATACTGCACCACCTTAGCTGTCCCTTTCAGCTATAAATAGGCCCCTTGACCCTTCATTTCACACTTTTGCCTCTGTCATCCGACCACACGCACTCCCGTTAGTCTTTGGGAAAGGCATTTTAATGCATTGAAAACTTGGGCTATCACTTGGACTGCGTAAACTAGCATGGTGAAACTTTTAGGTAGCGTTTGGTATGAATGAATGAGAGGTGGAATGGAATGAGTGATTACGAGGGAATGAAGAAAAGAGTGTTTGGTTGGTCAATGGAATGGAATCACCCATTCCAAAAGGCATTCCATTCCCTCAAAATTATTCCTTCCACACCCTATGTTTTTTTTTCATTCCATCCCCTCTTGCACCATTAATCAACAACACCACGACCTTCGCCACAACCCACCACCACCACCACCCACCACCCACCACCGACGCCATCGCCACCACCTCACCCCGACAACCACCGCCGCCGCCGCCACCCACTCGCCACCGTTATCACCCACAGCTGCGACCAACCGCCAACGCCACTCGCCGCCGCCGCCCACCACCATCGTCGACGCCACCACCACCGTCACCACCAATCGCCGCCGCCGCCACCAACCGCCACTTTTGCTGCCACCCACCACCAACGGCCACCTTGTCGAGACCACTACTCGTCGTCACCACCGCACCGCCACTCGCCACCACCACCACCACCCATCGCCGCCGCCGACACCCACCACCGCCACCTATAACCACCCACAATCGCTACCACCGACCACCACCACCACTCATCGCTAATTTTATTACTCCGTTTTTCTTGCCTACCGAACAATACACAATAATTATTCATTCCATTCACATGGTAACCAAACAAGACATGGAATGGTTGGTAATGATCCATTGCATTACCTCGTCTATTCCATTACCTCATCCATTCCATTCCTTCGTTCATTCCATTACCCCATACCAAACAAACCCTTATATGTTTATATGATGGATATGAGTTTTTGTAAACTGTTATGCTACGTATTCAAACTTGTATGCTCGCCAACATTTTTGTTGATAGTATTTTAATACATGTTGCAGGTTGATAGTAGCTGGGATTCGAGGAAACAAGTTAGGATGATGCTTAGAAACTCATCTAGTTGAATCAGGAAATTTTGAACAATATTTGAATCTTGATGTATTTTGATGAATTTTGTGGTTGTGGATCGTTTGATTTTAGACAATTTCATGAAACTTAATTAATTCATATTGAAACTAATAGTGTTGTGGAATCTCTTGAGCAATCTGAACGCTTAGTGCCGCGCCCCGATGTTTCCGCCATCGGTTGGGGTGTGACAGTAGGTGGTTTTAATCAGATCTAAAAATGTTCAGGGCCTTTGAAATTTAAAATCCCGCCCAAGAATTGAGGGTATTGTTTGAAAGCTAGAAATCCCGACCAAGAGATTGAGGGTATTGTTTGAAAGCCAGTGAAATCCATCTATGCTTTAGAGCATTGTACATTATGCTTCCAAGTCTTGTAATGTTTAAAAAAGTGGCAAATGACCATTTTTGCCCTTCGAATATGCAAATTATATATAGTATAGATGAGGGAGAGGTATTAATAAGAATTTTTCCCTCTTTATTTATAAAAACACCCCTAAAATGAGGGAGTTCTTTTAAACACTAATTATATTTTAGTCCCTCGTATTATTATATTAAATCCCTTTATTTTTATCTATTCTATATTATAATGCATGAGGGGGGGGGGGGGGGGTATTTTAAGATACCAAAAAAATAAAAACTTTTTCCCTCTTTATTTACTAGTAGGACGCCCGCGTGATGCGGTGGGAGCGACACATCGCATTGCGATACTCGTTTTAGTTTTCTTATTCATATTATATTCATTGTAGCATTATTGTGATAAATATATACATCAAAAGCGAAGTAATCGGGTAATCCATTTCATTGTGTTGTGCATGGTTCGTTCGGTTCGGTTTTTATCCTTAACCAAAGTCGTTGGTTAGTCTATTTTATTAACCAATTGGTTTTTGGTTAATCATTTTGTTTTATTCGGTTAGAATGACGATTTTTAATTTGGTTCATTCAATTTCAATTAATAGCAAAAACCAAACTTGGGATAAAACTTTTGCTTATAAATTTATGAAATTGAGGTATGAATACATGAAGTGAAAGTATAAATGTATGAAATATATGAACTGGAGGTATAAAGGCTAGAAATTTATGAAAATATGAATGATTCGGTTAAGCTAATTTTTGTTAAACGAGAGTACAAAAAACTTGATAACCGGTTTTTGGTTAAGTTGGTTTTCAGTTTTTGGTTGATTTCGGTTGAGTTTCGTCTGTTTTCTGTCTGGTATAGGTTAATGATTTAGTTATTATTGTTCACCGATAACCAGTTTTGGTTAATAACTGATAGGTGCGCACGCGATACGACGGGAAACACATAAATTGCCACGGTATGCATTGTTCGGTTGGTTAGATTATTATCCTCAACCGAAATTAAGGCCATCGATTATCTATTTTATTAACCAATCCATTTTCAGTTAATCGGTTTGGTTTATTCAGTTACATTGACGGTTTTTGGTTTGATTCATTTAATATCGGTTAATAGTCAAAACCAAACTTGGGCTAAAACTTTTGATTAGAAATAAATGAAATCTAGGTATAAATACATGAAATGGATGTATAGGTACATGAAATGGAGTTATAAATACATAAAAGGGGGGTTTAAATATGAAATACATGAACTGAAGGTATAATAACTAGTAATATATGAAAATATGAATGGTCCTGTTTAGTTAATTTTGGTTAAATGAGGGTACAAACAAATCGATAACCGATTTTTGGTTAATTTGTGTTTCGATTAATAAGTTTTCAGTTAACTCAATTTTTGATTGACTTCAGTTAGGTTTCGGTTAACGATTCAGTTATCACTCACCCTTATACACTGTTAATCACGTAACGTACCAATTTTTTAATTAAAAAAACTATAGCAATACTATACTTAAATTAAAGAGAAAAAAAATACTAGTTTATGTGGTAAAAAAAAATATTAACCTACCAAAAAGTTTTGACTGTTAAGAAATCGGGGATGGGGGGGGTTAGTTTTTTTATAAGGGGATAAAGTGTAACTACTACTAACTAATTATCTATAACTTTGTTAAAGATAAGGGTTTAATCACTTGACATTATGTAGCTATTAAACATTCTAGGATAATGACTAAGTACGTTGGGCTTTAATCACTTGTACACTAAGACAACATTTATGTGTACCTTTTAATCCACATGTCAATACTGACCAAGATAAGTATCAAAACGTCAACAAAAATGAGTAGGTCGTCACGTTACTTTTGGATTTTTTTTTAAAACGTTTTAATTTATAAGATACGGTAATAATACGTAAAAGAATTATAAGTTTGTTGTGGATGGAGAAAAGTGTAATTAATTACCCATAATTATGTTAAAACTTAGTGATTTAAGTGTAATAAGATGGGGCATAAAATATAATTATTCTTTAAAAGAACAATTTACCCTCATTTTAGGGGTGTATTTATAAATTAAGAGGGGGAAAGTTCTTATTTTTTTTGGTATCTTAAAATGTCCATCCCTCATGCATTATAATATAGTGCAGTATAGATAAAAATACCCCTAAAACGAGGGTAACCTGGTCTTTTAGACACTAATTATATTTTAGTCCCTCATATTATTACACTTAAATCCCTTTTATTTTTAACAAAATTATGGATAATTAGTTATACATTTTCCCTTCCACAACAAACTTATAATTCTTTTGCGTATTCTTGTCATATCTTATAAACTATAATGTTTAAAAAAAATTCCAAAAGTACCGTGATGACCTACTCATTTTTGTCGACGTTTTGATAGTTGTTTTGGGCAATATTGTTGTGCGGATTAAAATATACAAGTAGATGATGTATTAGTGTACAGGTGATTAAAGCAATGTGTCCTATCACATTTTAAATGCTCAAGACTCTCTACGTTGTTATCATTATTATCAATTTAATAATATTTCAACCCTTTTCACTCTGATTTTCGTTTGATTAAGATTGTTCAACAATTTGTTCCGGCGACTAGATAAAATTTCAAAATCTTGCACATACGGGTTTGATGTGAGTTGTGTTCGTATTCTATATGTTTGTGTATTTACTTGGTTGGGTGCACACACTTACATGGGTTAGCAGGTAGTAAATTGTCATCAAACAAGCTCATTTGTTTTATCTAATTGGTTATATTAAAATAATGTTTTATTAGTTTTCTCCATCTAATAATGTATATACGTAATGAACTGGTATGTGGCCTTAATAAAAAAGAGAAACCTTTAATAGGCTAAAACACACTTGTTTGGATTAGTTTGATGACTGGCCGGTTTTAAAAACATTACCCGGGAGAGATTTGGATTTACACCAGTTCTTTTTCTTTTTCAAATGTTCATTATTCGTAACGACATTCCAAATGGAATTCCTGAAGCATTACATGGTTCATCTCTTTCAGATTAATTCTTTAGGTCTTCTTAAGGTTATCGGTTACACATTTTGAGACTGCGTGTAGGACTATGAACGGTTACTCATCAGATTGATTCAACCTAGGCTAAACGATTACAATCGGTTAGAGTTGTGATGAAGTAATCACAACACCTCTATTATAGTTTCTAAAAGTAATCGCTCGATATGGTAAAGTAATCATAACAAACTAATCAAACTAAGCTATTTGAAACATTAACTATCGGTATCTAATAATATTCGTACATGATAAGTGGTTTATGTTGATTACACATTATTACTAATAGTAATATTGAAGTTGATATAATGACAATAGCATTATTGTATGAATTCTATCTACGTGTAATCACTCTTGTTTACTATTTGTAAACATCTCTTCTAATTCCATAGATATTACTTAAAGTAAATTGTTAAAATCATCCATAGGGTTTGAGCATGTTTGCTAGTTTAATCAAAAAAAAAACTTTTTTTTTGTCATATTGTCATTCACTTTTGGCAATTTGTAACTGGGTTAAAAAATATTGTTTAATAAGGTTATGTTTGAAATTTTACATTTTTTTAAGTGAGGTTACTTTTGTCTTTTGGCTTTATTATTTTATTTTAATAAAAAACATTCTATCTTCTTCATCCCATAAAAGACTAAGGCCCGGCGGGGTGGTTCACTAGTTATAAAATCTATCACTCACAAGCACCAATCAAGTTCCGTCATGTCATCAACCATTTTTCCATCACTCACAACCTTTTTTTAGGCGGGGTGGTCATCACTCACCACCACACCCAACAATTTCCCCCCAACCAACAAATACCCTCACAAAATAAATCATCACTCGTTGAAAAAATAACGAAAATCGGATTTCGTGGAAGATTAACGCGTTGAAGTTTATGCCGGCGGTGGAGATCACGCGTGATGGATGGTGGCCGTGATGCTATAACGCACGAGCCCGCCCCCCTAATGAAACCCTAGTCACCCTCTTGCACCACCACTGCCCACAATACCCTTCAAGCCATTTTACACTCCAGTAGTAATTTTGAGATTTCAACATTTAGCACTCAACAATCGCTTACCAGGTCCAACAGTTTTATTAAAAATACCTAACCAGAATACAAAATCAATAAAACGCACTCGCTAAACCTGTAACCTAACACCGACGAGTTTTTACCACTGGCGAGAGCCGTTTTTCTTGCAAGGTACAAGGTTGATTACAACGTTTTTCGGCGAGATCGGTTTAGGGTGAGCCATTCAGTTTTTCAGTCACCGGCGAGCCGATCTTCAGTGTCTGGTAAGTTTTCTCAACTGTTTCCCCTCGTTTTCTCCGGCGAAGACTTTCTGCCGTTATCTATGATTTGATTTTCACACTTGTAGGAAGAGGCAGAGAGTAGAGGCGCTATCGGTGGTGAGGTGGCAGGGGTGGCGCCCTTCACACCCTCCGGCCTATGCTAAGGTAACTATAGGTGATGGTCGACAAAAGAAGAAGGAAGGAAGGAGAAAGGGGTTTGATGGTCGGATTTGGATCTCACTATGTCCGTCGGATTTGGGTGGGTGGCGGCCGGATTTGGATTGCGGGGAGTGGGTGGAGGTAGTGTATCTTGTCGGTGGTTGGTGTATAGGTTTAGAGAGTGTAGTGATTGATGGATGAAATATAAAAAGAAAAGTAAAATGAAACATTTAAAAAATTAGTATAATGTCTGAATTGCCCCTAAGTTAATGTTATATTTAAACGAAGTTAGCGATTTGGATGAAAATGACAAAAAAATGCCAATAGTGAAGGGCAGTATGGCACAAAAAATCGTTTTGGATGAAACTAGGAAACATGCCCAAACCTAATGGCCGATTTTGGCAATTTACTCTATTACTTATATATCTTTTAGTACTAGTAGGAAGCTCGCGCGATGCGGTGGTGGCGACAGTTGACAATGCGGTACTCGTTTTCTGTTAGTTTATCAATCCTCTAGTGGATTTTCACGCACTTTACGACAGGTACTAAGTTTTAACAATGTTTAAATGGAAAAGTAAACGTAACGATACCTCCAGGTAACATATTAAAAAGGTACTTAGAACTAAAATATTATAGTGAGTTCCTCTGTTTTATGCAACAGGAATTAGGTCAATATCGGTTTGGTTTGTTACGACACTGACAATCGTTATTACAGCTAAAAGAGAAAACCCAAAAAATAAACTCATTATTTGCCCAAAATGATATCACCTTTACGTAGATAAAAAACCATAAAAATGAATACCCTTACTAATATTATTCGATTGGAATCTGTTTGGTTCGTCAGTCGTATAGTTCATGCTACTAAACAAGTACTATACTCTGAATACCACTTCGTTTTCATCAAAATTTATCTGGTAATGTGGGAAAAAATAACACAATTGTATTCAGCCTTTTTTAATAAGTTAATGAACACAAGTATTAAAGAGTAGCAAACTAAACAAATATTAAATGTGTTAAAAACTATTATTGGTATAAGGGGTGAAACTAAAAAAGTATGTGTATATATTATTTAATAATTATATAAATTACTAATCATTTTCATTATATTGACTTAAATCGTTCATTTACATCTTTTTATTGGATTTGAGAATGTTAAAAACTGATTCACTTATTTTAATTTCAGTTTGCAATATAATGCATCTATTTGGCTTGAATTAAAGTATCACATGTACCCAAAATCAAAATATTTAAACTAAATGTTCATTAAGTCAATGGATATCGATTTAGATATGTCCATGTAATTAAACCAGCAAGTTCCCAAAACGGTTGTACTCTATACCAATGTTTTTTCTATATAAATTGACATGTCAATGACCACGCCACCCTAACGGTCCACTAATCAGACCAGTTCCAAAAACTGGTAAACATCATAAGTAATTTAAAATTTTAAAAATATTGTATAACTAACAAAAACAAAATACGGAAGTAATAATTTAACTTTTTTATTTGCAATGCAAAACGTAGGGGCTGAAGTTTAAAATTAATTATTAGATGATATCTTACTATTTTATAAAGGACAAAACTTAAAAGAGTTAATTACATAGTTAGTCCATGTGGTTTGCACAAAATAACAAACTTAGGTACTAATAGTTTAAAATCACATTCTAGGGTATTAACTTTTCATTTTGTAACGTTTGGAGGTATTAACTTCTAAGGTAATAACATAGGTAGTCCCTGTGGTTTGCACAAAATAACATACTTAGGTACTAACAAAATGTGATTTTAAGCCTACAAATAAGCTTAATACCCTCAAACGTTACAAAATGAAAAGTTAATACCCTAGAATGTTATCAGAAACTATTAGTACCTAAGTTTGTTATTTTGTGCAAACCACAGGGACTAACTATGTAATTAACTCAAACTTAAAATAAGTGAATCAGTTTTTAACATTCTCAAATCCAATAAAAAGATGTAAACGAACGATTTAAGTCAATATAATGAAAATGATTAGTAATTTATATAATTAAATAATACATACACGTACTTTTTTAGTTTCACCCCATATATTAATAATAGTTTTTAACACATTTAATATTTGTTTAGTTTGCTACTCTTTAATACTTGTGTTCATTAACTTATTAAAAAAGGCTAAATACAATTATGTTATTTTTTTCCCACATTACCATATAAATTTTTGATGAAAACGAAATGAAAAAACTTTAAATTTTTTTAAAAAGCTTTGAAAATTTAGTCCAACCACCAATTGGGTTCGTTGGTTCAACAATAGGCATGAAAACCAGTGAGCCCAAATGTGAGGACCGTTTCGATGCTCCCGAATGCTTCGACCGACTAATTTGACTCCATATCTCGTGCGGAATCCGAGTATGAAGGTGACATGTACAAGAACACGCTAATTAGACTTGTTTCTATTCAATGTTTGAAGTTACAGAACCGCAAAACCAAATTGACAGAGTTTTCCCTCTGTGCCACCAAAAGATGCAAATGACAAGACTTGACCCACTATTTAGGTGTGTCCCATTCGCATGTACTGTCTAGGACGAATGGAACTTTATCAGGGATGCGCACCTGGGACGGATGGGTGTCCAGTTCGTGCGAACTGGCACTATCTTTACACTCTCGTCTTGTCTAACCTATAAACCTATACAATTAACTAGGACTCGATACATTGACAATTATGAACATGATTGATGGAAGCAATAGACATAATGCATTCACACCAAATGAAGGTGGTCCAGGAGTAGTTGACACAATTACTTTTGTAGCTAGTTTCCGCTCCGACTAGATGGTATGATTTGGTACTGTGAACACCGCTTTGTACCTAGTTTCCGCTCCGACTGGACGATATGATTTGGTACTGTGAACACCGCTCTATGCAAAAATGGTTGTAAGTCATGCTTTGAAGGTTCAAGAGTAGTTGACTGAGCCACTTGTGTAGCTAGTTTATTTCTCTTCTGGTTTAACTTTGTTGAATAGCTTTAGGGGTAGAGCTTAAAGCAACATCCACCACCCAATTATATGCTTTGAGGTGCATGGTTCCAAACGGAAGCTTACTGATACCCAACATTTGAGTGTATATATGAAGTCGCAAGACACCCAATTAGCAGCAATAGACATTCCAATCTGAAAAGATGATGCATAAATTTCCATATCAACTAATATTCATAAGTTAATATGAAAGTATACAGAAAAACATTCTTATAAAAATCTAAACTATTTAAGAGGTTGGAGGAGTTGAAAAAAAAAGTTGAGAAAATTTCAGCCCATCCAAATGTTCAACACAGTTTGACAAATTTTCGTTTTAACTAGTTTTTATTTTATCATTAAGATAAAAATGCAACCAAGAGTCTCAAGTCTCCAAGACCAACCAATTCATAAGTAAACGGGTCAAAGTACCAACTCCTGTATGGACCAGTTTTGTTATTGAAGCAATGCAACTCAAGGCAATCAGGAGCAACGATTTATCACTTGCATCCCATGAACTCAAGGATGTGCCTTTTATGATTCTGGATAAACAAACAAGTTAGTGTGATGTGAAATATAGTAATTTATTTTCGATTCATTTGCTTATGAGCCATTTGGGTTATTTTATATCTTAAACGGGTCAAAGCCGAATTTTAAATAAAAAGGGAATGGGTCAAACAAAGTGTATGTTTATATTATACAAAAATACTGTTCACCCAATTATGTAATTAAACTTACTTGGTAGGCTTCTAAAAAAAAGAACACCAAAAGATTTTTTGGGAAATTTTGATTGTTAACAGATGTTTTAAGTTGCATTTGATAATTAAGTTGCATTTAACTTGTATAACAGATGTTTAACTTTCATCTTTTATTAAACCAAATTGTTTTGTAGTAATACTCAATATACATAAGTATAAATTTTTGTTTGGTGTTAAAACAGTGCAGGTAATTGCAACCAATGACATCATACCTGACACCCAAAGTTAGACGTGCGGGCCAATCTCAGGTTCTTAAGTATGTGATTTCTCAAATGATCTATCTACACAGTATATGAATGAAAGAAGCCCTAAACGAAGTTAAAGAAGTTAGTTATATGTGTGATTTCTCCAAATGCTCATGAATCAGCTTGCTGCCCTTTCACTCGTGCAATGTCTCTTTCAATATTATTGAATAAATGTTTACACTAAGATTATTAATGAAGCAAATAAGATATATTTTTTCAATATAAAACAAAACCTAGCATTGATATCTACATACACTACTTGCCATGTTAGATACAAAATGTCCTTTATTTCAGTGTTGCCCCTTTCAGCACTGGGTTCATGATCAATACTCATCTGAATTGCCTACTTGATCTTAGACAAATCTGCTTGAGAATCACCAAAATTCAATACCCATAATTTACAACCATTGACTAAAATTGTTGTGACTGCAGTAGATCCACCACTTCCCATCCGTAAGCACTATCATGTCTACCTGAATAATTTGTTTAAAATAATACTTAGCCGAATAATATCAATGTAGGTTGATCTACCAGCTTTTTCCTTCAATCTACTAAGTTAAATCCATAAAATAAAACTCAACAACTTAGCATAAAATTGAGGTGGGAAGGGAGGTTGAGAACCAGGTCAAAATGAAAAGACTTTATAATAAAGTTTCAGGATGTAATCATGCAAACAAGAAGAGCCTAATCGTTAAACCTAAGGATTTACTCATGCACAAGGACTTTCTCAATATGTTTTTAAACTTCAGGATGTAATTTACCAAAAAGATAACCAGGAATTTAATTTGTTTTCAACAAAAATGCTAGGATATATTCAACAATTGCCCTAGTAACATCTACTAAAGGGCTATCTAGTATTAAGAGTGCAAAAAAAGAAAGATAAAACATACTTATTCTATCTCCTTCTTATGATATGATTTCGAATATGATCCTGAAGCAATACAGAGCAATATTGAACAACGATTTAGATATTGGCCCATCTCCGTATTTTATAAGCAATTTATATATGACAGAAAACACAGAATAATGTTCATATGTGAGATTCACAAGCAAAAAATACGTACTTTAAAAATCTTAACAAATGTTTATGTCTAACAATCATCTAAAACAGAAAGGGTCAACTGATTGTAGCAGCACTATTTGTGTGCTTCCAAGATATCAAATTTGGAACAATCCTACCAAGCCCTGTAAAATGTATCTGCATACAAAGTAAATGAATATAAGCCTTAATACAAAAATAATATAACTCATAATGCATTTAAAATCCAAAACGAATCCCATGAACCCGAAAAATGTTAACGACTTAGACTACCAAAACGGTTAACTATTCGTAAAATTAGGGCAAGTTTTGGACCAGACAAATAGTGGAAAAAAGAGTTCAATCGAATGAAGAACTCCCATGAACCCTAAAAACGTTAATTTTGTGAGCGGTGTTTACAACAGGGGACTGAATCCTATTCAAATTAGATAGATTAGATGTCGAAGTCTTCAAGCCTTTGGCAACTTTTGATGTAACCACCAAATTAGGTGTCTATGCTCCCAAAGAGGGTGCTGAAATCACCAAATCCGCTTCAACTACACATGAATTAGAAGAGAACAAGTTTGGAATGGAGGGAATTGGTGGATTCAGAGTTGGAATCAGTAAAGACGAGCTCCATTAGGATTCCTGTGACATGACAGATGAGAGAGAGGGTACGGGGGTGAAGATGAAGAAATGAGGCGCTGAGATCTAAACCATGTTTCAAAATTCAAAATTCACAAATGATGGAGCCAAATGAAAAAGAAGCGGCCAACCAATGTTTGTTAATTCATGTGCTTTAAACATATCAATTTTAAGACTATCCACATTCACAATCTAACTCAACCCAACTTTTAATAAAAAACTAATATCTCTCTCTTTCACATACACAACCCAACCTAACTCAATTTTTAACACACATTCATAACCCAACCCAACCTAAATTTTATTAAATAAATATAAACTAGATTTAACCCCCGCGCGCGATGCGCTGCGAATCTACCACGACCCTCATGTTTCGTTTTTGCGCTCGCTCGCCTCTTTAACATGACAATCTTATATTTTTCTATTTGTCAAATAAAAAAGCACCCTTGTACATGACGCGAATATCAAAGCATTTCGTAACAGATATTAAAAACAAAAAACGAGAAAAAAAACAAACAAAAAGAAGAGCAAAAATGACTCAATAAGACCTTCTAAGATACTTCTAATATCCACAATCAAAACATTCCAGCTTATTCTTGTATTTCATTCGTCAACTTCAACATCTTAGTAGCCCAACTATATACTGAAGCTGAACTTGCTCCCATCAAATGGCTGAAGAACTATCCACTTGAAACTTAGTTGGGCGCTTTTTTGCGGTGACGACCCTCGTTTAATTGAGATATACACTCATAATCATCTCCTGGAATCACCTGTTCAATAACTATATAATTAGGTAGGCAATAACTAATATTGCAAGTTGCAAATAAGTTAATTATGTTTCAGATTGATTGGTTAATTTGTTAGAAAACCATGCATGCATGAAAATGGCCACTTTAAGATTTGATGCCACAGTAACATCATAGCGAACCAACCCACTCTCCACGCGATCCTCCCACTTTAAACATAACAATAAGATATAATTGTCTTAGCTTAAAGTGATATCAACCACATATTAAAGTAGTAAGCTTTCAAACACTACCTCTCTAAGGAGCATAGATTCCAAGAAAGCAAAAGAAGGTTCCGTTTTGAAACTGAATTCACTCTCTACAGTTTTTTGGATAGCATATAAAGGTAGTTTCGCCCCTGAAGCATATCAAACCACATGTTAATTTACAGAATTTAAAGTAAAAAGTCAATCTTTTAAAAACTGGACAAGTTTAACTACATCTCATATTCATCCTAATCCTACAATGAGAAGAAAAGATAAGAATCTGATTTTCAAAACACTCTTCAGTTTCAATACAGCACAAAATTCTTAGAACCTGTTTAGCAATATGTATTTTTGCACAACTAACCTATAGAACCTGTTTAACAAGTATAGCTGAATGTTGAACCACATCTGTCATACTTGAAGAATGGTGGAATCCACTTGAAACTAACACTCAACCAAAAAAAAAAATTGTCGAGCTAAATAGTTATTTTGCTTCTTACAAATTTGTATAGCTCAACGCACCGCCAGCCCAGGTCTTCCATTTACCGACAATTCAACTCATCGATGTCGTCGGGTTTTTTGAGTTAACAACACTCATAATATTAGCAAACCAATCAAAGTGGCTAATATCAAATGTGTGGGAGAGAGTGTAGCATACGCTGCCTCCCCTGTCATCATCTCCCATACCACCATTCCGAAACTAAACACGTTGCTCATCCACGTCTCTGTTGACTGTTTTTGGATCACCCGCGATGATCTGTGCATAAACAGCTAATCAGTTATTAATGGGCACTACTCATACCTACCTATATCTTGAATGTTGGAAATGGTTCAATAAAGCCAGAAGATATGCAAGATAGTGATGGAATCATGTTCATCTAATCTAATCATGAGAGAAAATAGCTTTGAGATCTATATGATTAAGCACACAAATGTTTGGAATAATTTCATATATATCCGTAGAAACTTCCTAGATATCATACATATCCCTAAAAATTTCCTAAATATCATATATAGCCAAATCCAATTCTAAATATCATATATATTGCAGAAAAAACTGCAAAATAAAAAATAAAACCAAAAACCACAATAAAAAGTTGTTGAAAATCGCAATATATATCTACACCAAAAAGCTGAGTTAAAATGAGTAAATATGATATTTAGATTTTGGTTTGGATATATATGATATGATATTCGGGAAGCTTTTACGAATCTATATAAAATTTCCCTAAACCTTAACCATGGTTTTATGCCATATAGAAACATGAATTTTGGTTGCATTTTACTTCATGTCATTTGTCCTTAAGAGTTTAAAAACATCTTGTAAACATTTGTAAATGTGAACTTTGAGCCAAAAAAAAACTGTGTGTATGGGTGAACTTTGAGCAAAAAAAAATGTGTGTATGGGTGAACTTTGAGCAAAAAAAACGTGTGTATGTTAATCTATATGCGTTAGGACAATAAGTGATCGATTAACCCCGTGAGCAAGCCAACGGTAACCATCGGTTTCGTATTCCATAGCTTCACCGACATTTTTGCAAGCGGCAACGATACATGTATCCCCTAAACACACAGTCCCATTTTTATCAAACAGAATCCACTTTGTGTTAAGGTCTTTGTAAGCAACACCATGATCATTCATGAACTTGATCCCTTCCGCCACATCAGCAGCAATTCGTATGATCTCTTTCATTTGAATCCTTTTGTTCTTCACCATAATACGATCGCAACAAATATGAATCATCAAATACTCTTATCACACACAGAGAAGGTACATTTTGACTCTTCCAATCGAAACGTTGACTGAATTACAAAGCAAAAATGTATAGATTCATTTAGGGTTCAAATGAAAACACTTGAAGTTTTTCAAATTATACAAACAGTATAACCAATAAGTAAACAATAATCATGAAGATTTTTGAAATACATCACTAATCTGTCCTAAAAATTATACAATTAGATTATAAAAATTACCGAGACGATTCAATTGCTTCAACACCGTAATCCGTCTCGAGCTTGTTTGCCAGAAAACAACTCTAGTGCCTGCACCACAATGTCGATGCCAAACCTCTGAGTAACCCTAAGCAAAACTCTTTCAAATTAGCAAAAACAACATAAGTTAGCCACCATAAAACACATGAGCAGTGGATGAAAGCTTTCGCCAAACTTACCTTACCTCGTCTTAAATCAACTTCTGTCATCTCTGTAGCTCGAATCCACTTCTGCCGATCTGATTTTGTAGCCACTCGATGTTGTTGGATTCGCCTCCAGGTAAAACCATTTCCGTCATCGTCATCGCCAATCACCGCTGTCACCAACAACGAAGGAAACTGAGGAAGAGATATAAGATCTCATGGGGGAAGGGATCAGAGTGAAGAGAAGGATGAGCAGATGAGATGCGGTGGTGTTGGACACGTGTGTAAGGCACAAAACGTGGCAAATTGAGGGAGACTCCGTGCCACATGTACAACCACCTCATTTACACCAAACACAGATTATGCCACATGTACAACCACCTCAAACCTAAACTTGTTACTAATTCATAATATTGTATATACTCTTAAATGTAAAAGTCGGTGGATACCGGATATGACATCAGTTCAAGGACTATACATTAATTAAATGCTAAAAATTGAAAACTCATAGTAAAAGTGCATAGGGTTGGAGTGGTTTTACCTTTGTCTACTGTATGCCTAACTATTTTCACCCTATTTCGATTCCGACAATCTTCGTTTCTTTCCTTTTTGTCAGTTGTCTTTCTTGGGTCATTTTTTTAGAGTTAAATGCTTGGTTGGTCCCCGTGTTTTGCGAAAATTGCAGACTTGGTCCCAATGGTTCACTAATTACAGAGTTGGTCCTAATAGTTGTAATTTTTGCACTCGGGTGGTCCTTGTCACTAACCCATGTTGGATTTCTTAGTTAGATCTATGTGAAATGTCTAGATTACCCCTAAGATTAAAAATTATAAAACAACTAAAGGACCTCTTTCTAAATCTGCCATCTTCATCTCTCTCTCTAACATACAAAACCACATCCACTCTTACCGCCACCACCACAGCCTTAATCCGATCCCACATCGCCTGAAAACGATCCACTGATGTTGTCGGACAGCTACATCAAAAATATTTGTGCACGTTGTCGATTTCGGCCCTGATGTGTGCGTGTGTGAATCGGATGACATTAGATCGTCGTCACCGGATACATTTAATCTGGAAGGTGTCGTTTCTATTCTAGATCGAGCTTCGACCGGATCTGATCTGAATACATGTTGGCCGACGGTCAGATCTGAACTGAATCCAAAAGGTCCGCTTTTTAATGAAGTGAATCTGAATAGGAATTATTATTGGGTATATGGAGATGCGATTATTGCAATTTGATTGTTGTTTTTCTATTGTGTATGTCTCACTCAGTGTGTGGTTATATTGAATTGGATTTCATGGTGTAGTTTGAATTATATGAAACTGGTTATTTGTTTTCTATTGTGTATGAAAGCAACATCATATTTGTGGAATCACAACCAAAGAAAGATACATGCGAAGTGAATAAAATTATGTAATCATTAGGGGATGCAGATGTGAATAAAATTATGTGATCATTTGGAAAGAGGGGATGCAGGTAATGTGTTTTGGGGTTTCTGCAATCTGCATATTGAGTTTAAAATTGCAGTAGCGACGACAGTGGTGGTGTAGTGCTTGTGTGTGATGGTCAGAATGTTTGTGAAGGAGGTTGGGTTGGGTAGTGGTGGGTGGTAATGATGGTAATGCATGGTGGTGGTGATGGCTGGTGGTTTGGGGAGATGGAGGTTGTGACGGAGATGATGATGATGGTGATTTGGGGAGATGGTGGTTTGTGATGGTAATGCACGGTGGTGGTGGTGGTGGTGGTTTGGGGAGGTGGTAGTTGTGGATGGTTGTTAAAGGGTGGAGTGGGAAAGAAGAAGGGAGGGGATGGGGTGGGGTCCACTTATTTTTTTTTTTTTAACCTTAAGGGTAAAACAGACATTACTCACACACTTAACTAGAAAACTTAACAGAGTTTAGTGACAAGGACCACCCGAGTACAAAAATTACAACTATTAGGACCAACTCTGTAATTAGTAAACAATTGAGACCAAGTCTGCAATTTTCACAAAACACGGGGATCAACCAAGCATTTAACTATTTTTTTTATCAATTGTATTTCCTTGGCAAGGCCCAACTTTGTTATTTATTTACACAGACTAATAATAACTATAACTATAGTATAATAAATTAATAGTGTTTCTGTAACTATGTGTTTTAGGGTGATTTTTCTTATTTATTTACAAAGAGTAATAATAATTGTAGTGATAGATTTATCATACGATGGTCGACTTATTTATTTTTTCCATTTTTGTGTTTCGGTATAAATTTATACGGTAACACATTGCACCGGGTGTGCGTGGTTCAACGTTTTTACATCTACTTATCGTTCGGTTTAATGGTTTAGCAATCGGAACATATTTCCCCTTGGTTTTACGTTATATTTTTCCGGTTACTATACTAAGTATCAGTACTGTACTAATACTTTAGCTAACTTACGTTTCAACCCCCTGAACTTTAATAGATTTCTCATATGGATGCTGACTTGGTTATTTTTTTCTATGTTTTTTTATATTTCGACCTAATTATTGCGTGTTAACACGCTACAACGGGTGTGCGTTGTCCAACGTTTTCACATATACTTTTCGTTTTGTTTTAATGGTTTAGCCGCCACACCGTTTTTCAAATGGCTTTACGTTATTTCTTTTAGTTACAATACCGAGTGCATATATTGTACAGCTGACCAAACTCCCGCTGCAACGCGCGTGGTAACATTACTAGTTTAAATAATAATTGAAACAATTATTTTTCTAAAAACAAATAAAAGTTACTTATTTTTAATATAAAAATTAAAAAGTTAAACAATCAATATAATATATAATATACTGGAAAATATATTTTTCAAATGAACTCCGTTTTTAATAAAATTTATATCGTAATGTTCAGAAATTTATTTTAGGAAATACGGTGTATTTAGTTTTGTTATTCAGTTTAAATATTAAAAATTATTTGAGTAATAAAATTATTGGGGGATTGGTAGTTAGAAAATAAAATACAAAAAAGAAAATTAGGTGATAGAACCAATCTAATTTTGACAAGTGGCAAAAAATCATGTACAACCTCTTGCAACCTTGGGTTGCTTGGCCAACCAGGTTGTGGAGAAAAATAGAATTTTTCTTTTTCTTTAATTTATTTGGATAACCTAGGTTGGGAGAAAGTCACCAATGGTGATAGCCTAAGGGAAGTGGCAAATGACCTAAGTTGCCATTCCAATATGTATATTATATATAGTATATATATGAATCACTTAAATAGATCAGCTTGATTGTAAAATCTAATTACGAGTTATTGTTGAGTCTTGCTTTTGATCAACCTGTGAAAGCACCGGATCGATGACGAACATCAACATTGCATTTGATTCAAGACATGAAGAACAATCATAAACATAAAAAATAGAAAGATGTAGAAGATGAATCTCTTTATTAACGAACCAGTCGTCACAGATTACAAATCGAAAGAGTATACATCATCTACAAGTTGGTTTAGATCATAAAGATCTAAACCGAGCTTTCTCTCACTAACACATAGTCACTCTCTCTCTAGAAATGTGCACACACTATTGATGAATATCTAGGGTTTGTGAGAGGTTGCACACAGCTGATCACCAGATCCATTCTCACTGAGATGAATGAATGTGATGGATAAATAGCCAATTATAACCAATACACCCATATATATATAGGCTAGGGCAAAACCCTAAGTCCTGACCATCCATGTCCACAAGCTCGGACAACACAGTACATAACTTTATCCAAATTTGTCAACACATAAGTTCGAACCCTTTAGACTCACTTCCATCTGAATCTAATCAATAACGTTGACTTGGCTTTGACTTTGTTACACATAACTGATAAAACACGGTTACCAGCAGGAGCTGCACTTACAGACTCCCCCTTAACTATTGCTAATAGTTATGTTTGGCATCAATAATCTTCAGTCATCGGATACTGCGCTTACAGACTCCCCTTGACTGATGATGTCATGTTTGCATTCTACTACGGCTGAGACTTGATCTTTCCGGCAGAGCACAACTATCTTCAACCTTTCTAATTAAAGACTTGCTGACGATCACTTAAGACATGAAGTTCAGTTAAAGACTTGATCTTTCCGGCAGAGCACAACGTCGCTTTATGAAACCTGAAGAATCCAACATCGAACACTGTAGATCCTCCCCCTCAAACTACTCCCGAATCAAGTTAACGCGAACCAGCCTACAACCAAATGTAAGAATATCGCTCGGAACCATAATCTTCAAACCTAACCGGCAGCAGAAAGAGACATTGGATTTCCAATCCCCAACCTTGAACACTTCAATCTTCACAAAGACATGAAGTTCAGTTCAATAAGTTAATAACAAACTTAACTTTGTAAAAGTACATCCACCATCTTTATCAAAATCTGCAACCCTTCATGTATGGTTTCATCTCGTCACGAATCTTCATGAATCAATCTCCCATTTTCACAAATCCTGAATTCTCGATGCCTTTCAACTCTGATCTTCCCCTTATCAAGAAGCACCACATTATTTCGAGAACTGACTAGCAATCATCTTGGAAGAGATAACAAGAAACTAATCATCTCTACTCTAAACAACAACTAATAAGGTTGAATCTTTAACTAGTCATCAACCGAGAATCCAACTTCATCACGTCCATACTTGATTGAAAACACGAACATACTTGACAAAACTCCATCACACACGAGTCTTTTTACGCACAAGTTGTCAAAGTCCAACCAAGTCACGATAACAGTCCAAGAATGTCCCAAAACTCAAGTAAGGACCAAATCCGGACTCCGAGAATCTTGAACAGAACACCGTGGACCACAATTTCCACTTTTCATCCCCTCACTTGATCCGGACAACGTAAGTACCCTGTAACTTTCCAGTAATCTGAAACTGACTTCAAATTTCCAAATTACACAACATTCTGACTTTTGCTAATCATCCGGTACCCCCCGGTAACCCGACATAGCTAGAAAAACTCGGAACATGCACAAATCGAAACCTCCGAACTACACAAACTTCTAAACTTAACTAAAAATCCGGTACCCCCGGTAACCCGAAATTCTAGAAAGTTCGAAACTCGTAAAACCTGAAAGCTTTTGAAACCGCAAATCAGATTATCTAAACAGTACTTCAAAATACAAAGACACTCGGATCAAGCAGAGAAATTTCGAATATAACTCATAAATTCGGACTTCAAAGGAATGAAGAAATTCGCACTGTATACTACATTTGTTGTTTTACTCGTTACATTCCCATCTTTGTCTAGTATAAGCAACTTCACACCGGCTCTGTTTTTAGCTCTTGATAACGCAACATAAAGCTAACCATGTGAGAAAACTGGGTATTTCAAATACAATCCAACCCTTGATAGAGATTATCCTTGACTTTTATTGATAGTCATTGCAAAACATACATTTAAGGGGAATTGTCGTCGTTGAAACTTGATAGGAGTTCTTTTATCCGACGATGTCAAATTGATTCGTGGAATAAACGTTCCGGTCCCTATGTTTCCTCCGGATATAATCTCAGCCTCTATAACACGTTTATAAAGTTTAGTAATCCGTAGTCTCGTACCGTTGCATAAACCATTTTGTTGATCGATATTACGAAGCAACATTACAGGTACACCAACTTTAAGGACTAATCGATGATTAGGCAGACCAGAAATTTTAAGACCATTCAGAACATCAGGAGAATATAGTCTCGCATGTGCTTCGTTCTTTGCTTGATCAGTTTGACAAATACTATCAGAACTCAGATACTCCACTTCATCACCAGGAAACGAAGCAAGCAATCTTTCATTAATTTATTGAACAACCTCATTTGTTGGTGCTAGTATAGCTCTTTCAGCAAAATAATCTTTATCTTTGTACAGTTGGAGAGGTGAAGGATATACAAAGTCGATCAGATCTGACATAGGATCCTCAGAGCACTTTATTAACAAATCTTCAGGAATATATATAACCACCTCACAATCGTCACTGGCACCAATTTTTCCCTCCCCCAACTCGAGCAACCAATTCGCAAAAGCTTTAATCTCGTCTATATCAGATGCGTTGGCTCCTACAGTTAACCTCATGTTTTTGGTTAACGTAAGGACCTTGCAAGTACTCCAAATATACGACGACGTGATTGAAGCATTAACGATTTCTCGCCTACTGCCATTTGGTACAACCGGAAGTATCTGTCTAAAGTCACCACCGAAAACCATAACTTTACTGTCACACCCCAACCGATGGCGGAAACATCGGGGCGTGGCACCGAGCGAAACAGATTGTCCAGGAGTTTCCATAACAACTATGATTACCAATTATTTAAAACATCACGTCCCATACCATGAAATAAGTCATTTTGGTTTGAGTATTTTGTATTGTTTTAAGCTAATCTGGTCTTGTTAATGGCATTGTTAGCTTATTTGTCTCAAATGCTAAACCTAGAAGCGAGTTCAAGCTCATGGACAAACGAGCTTTAGCTCCTTTAAGCTCTTTAGACAACCAACCTAATTAACAAGTTTATCTCAATCTTTAAGGGTATTTAGTGAATTGAGCTCTCTTTTAAAGCTATATGTCCGAATCGTATCCGAGCTTGAGTATCATTATGCTTTGACACGGCTAGTGCTTTTATTTCCCACCTCTAGATCTCTCTTATGTTTCGAATTTTAAAATTTTAAAAAACTTTGCATAGGCTAAGATAACTATACGACATCAATACACAAAATTTAAAACATTTTTTGCAAAATTAGTAGGAGAAAGTTTGGTCTTTGGGTATACGTTTAATGTAATTTTAAAATCATATTTTTTATATAAAAAGAAGAAGTTAACAATCACTCGGCTCTGCACATGGCTTCAAGTCCCAACTTTCCCCTCAATCTCAACCGTCCATTTTCCACTAACCACAATCCAACAGTCCACATTCTCAATCCGCCTCACTCAAAACCAACCAATCAAATATCTTCAACAGTTTCATCACACCCTATATAACAAAACCCCCCTTTCACCACAACCACCATCATCACTTTTCAGCACACTTTCATCAAAAACTCCAAACCCCCCAAACAAAAAATGGCACCAAAGGCAGCCGAGAAGAAGCCAGCAGAGAAGAAACCAGCAGCAGAGAAAACCCCTAAACCAAAGGCCGAGAAGAAGATCCCAAAGGACGCATCAGCAACCGACAAGAAGAAGAAGAGGCACAAGAAATCGGTAGAAACCTACAAGATCTACATCTTTAAGGTGTTGAAGCAGGTTCACCCGGATATCGGAATCTCGAGCAAGGCTATGGGGATCATGAACTCCTTTATCAACGATATCTTCGAGAAGTTGGCGGCTGAGGCTTCCAAACTCGCCAGGTACAACAAGAAGAACACGCTTTCTTCAAGGGAAATCCAGACTGCTGTGAGGCTTGTCTTGCCTGGTGAGCTGGCCAAGCATGCGGTTTCTGAGGGGACTAAGGCTGTCACCAAGTTTACTAGCGGTTAGGTTTGGTATGTTTAGATCTGTAATTGGTTGTTTTTAAGAAGTGAAGTTCATATGCTTTATGAACTTTTGTTTTAGATGTTTAAGCATTTTGTAAGTTTTTGTTATTTGAATGAATGAAAGAAGGGGATGTTGATGCTTAGTTTAAGAGCAGATTGGGGATGAGATTATTATTAATATCTGTGTTGAATTGGTAGAGGTAAAGAACAATAATAATTAGTATTATTAATATCAGAGCTGTGTTTGGTCACTTAGGGTTTGTGGAAGAATTTTGTAAAAGTTTAATCTTTGAATATAATGTGTTTGGAGTTGGTTGAGTCTCTTGAACATCACAAACGGGCCAACACCCAATCCAGCACTGTTGCAACTAGAGTTGATTCTCGATTTTAATCAACATGGGTTTTGTTAACAAGTTTTGAGTATGCGTGTAGGATTAGATTGCAACAATGTTAAGCCTTTTGTTTCCCGTGTTAACTGAGTTATGTAACTATGCTGCTTTATTAACTGAGTTATGCAACAATGTTAAGCCTTTTACCCTTGGTCAAGGACCCCAACGACTCTTTATTATCTATCACGCCTGTTGCGTGGCTCACAGAAGGAAGAACCACGGCCCACTCACGAAACCACGAAACTGTGTTCCGTGGGCATGGTGCCGATGTCGGAGAAGGGTCTCACGTTCATGGTACCCGTTACACATTGTTAGTATTATGATCTCATCTTTAATATGTTGTGAACTCTATTACTCTAGCACATGCTTAATCCTAGTATAACTCATACTTCTATTCAAATAATTCGAACATGTTAGGCAGTGATGGATACATGTAGGGGTGCACGAATAACCCGAACCGGAAAAAACCTGAACCTGGGTAGTAGAAAACCGGGTTTTTTTTTAAACCCGAACACGACCCTACCCGCATGGTAGGGACCGGGTATGCATATTCTGTTCAATATCCGAACCAGAACCCGAGTTTTTTCGTACCCGGTTTTCAGCGTACCCAGGTTTCCATAAAACCCGGGACAGCTTAGATACCTTTTATCTTTTGTTTGTCAAATATGCCTGTAAACACGGAGCAGAACAGAACTAATCTCTCCTAACCATAGATTAACAGCACTAACCGACTCTAGCATTTCCACAGCTTCTAACAGGAAAAGGTCTTGACATAAGACTTTATTTGATTAAGATCTCCGAGAAAAATAAGCGATAAAGAGTCATGTTACCTAGAAATGGCCCTTTCCCCATGACCTTGTGTTCATTAGCTACATGGTTAAAAGTAATGAACACAAGTATAGAGCTGTAGTTACCTAAACACCCTTCCTCAATTCATTATTCTCTTCAGTCAAGCAGTAAACGCGACACTGAAGAATGCTGATCATTGCTTGGGCTCGCATCACTTCAATCTTCAAAGTCTCCTTCTCCATCGACGCATTTAAAAATCTCATTTTCCAAATTACTAATGAATTTCAGATACCCTGGAGGCACCGATTTCTCAAGGGTAGAAGCGTCAAATGACGGTGAGGCTGTCAAAGGTTGACTTTCCTTGGCTGAAATCGGTTCTAGTAAAGGGAATTCAACAAGTGCAGATGAGATATTGGTTGTTATCGGATTCTGACTAGTAGATGAATCCTCTGAACCGTTTGCATTGCTTTAATCTGGGTCAGTTTGTTTCGACTTTTTGTTAAAGAAAGAAATTGTTTCGAGCTCCGGTTCGGATTTAAACCTGTGATTCAAACCTGTGCTACTTGGGCTCTCTCCAACTCCTGATCCGAAAGTCTATATTAATGCATGACCCAATCGGTGCGCTTGCCATCTGGTGCCCGCCCACTATGGAAAACCAGTGTCTTTTTTGTTCCAATGGTCTGGGCTTTATGGCGTACGGTTCGGTCCTTCCCGGTTGCCTTCCAATAGACTTGCCGGGTGGAACGGTTCAAACGAGAACCATTTCCGTATTTCCTGTCTACAGGACTGAAGAAGTACCATTCTTGGTCTCTTGAGTTCAATTGAGAAAAGTCTACAAAACCATATATCATAAAAGATCATCATCTTTATCCTAAACATACACATTATATATGTCACATGTACAACAATTGGAACAACAAGCTATTGCTATTGCTACAGGACCTGCCAATACCCCTGCTAACCAACGGGATCTGGTAAATCCCAACTTGCGTTGTGCAGATGGCATTCGAGATGCTATGACAGGAAACATGTAACACACTGTTATGAGTAAGTTTTCTTTTTTAATTCTCATTGCATAAATTATAGTGATAAACGATCTTTAGATCAAACTCCCAACTATGAAGTCATGAACCCGCTTGAGTTTCCGAATTTCTACCAGGGGTGTTCATTATTCGGTTCGAACCAGACCGAAACACAACCAAAAAATGAATAGAATAAAAAATTTAGTTTTAGTTCAGTCTGAAACCAAAACCAATTTTATTACATAAATAATTTTTTTTGCCTTTAAAGTAAATTTCATCAAAATAGAAGCCAAACGTACTACAAATATTTAAAGAATTATGTGCATTTATTTATTTTATTTGAATTCCCTCATTGTTTATACACGGTACCCTTTCATTCCCGTTATTCACATCGACAAATACTATCGACATTTGTTCGACGATTAGGACTTCAAGATTTAGCGCTGCTCCTTCTCGCCATCCACCTCTAGCCTCCGCCGATTGATTTGTGGTCGTGAAGACATTCATTTTCTTAATGAACGAACACGGATAGAAAATCTCGTTTGATAAGTGTTCATGAACTCGTTATTTCCTTAACGAACGGATACAAAAAAGACTTTGTTCGTATTCGTTCGATTCTAATTTTGAGGAAGTAACTTTCTTTAACCAAGGTGATTAGAAGCTGAATAGTAGTTGTTTTGCTTCATACATTTTTTCAAACAGTTGTTTTGCTTCTTACATTTTTTTCCAAACAGCTGTTTTGCTTCATACATTTTTTTCCAAACAGCTGTTTTGCTTCATAACGAGTGGAGGGTCACGAATGGCCGAAAAGTTTTTTTTGAACGTCCAACTTAAGCAACGCCGGGTACTCCGTACGCGGCACCCATTGGCCGAAAGGTAGCCCTATGGCAGCCCAACCTGCACGCACGGAGCCCCTAGCCCACCAAGCCACCAGTTCCGGAGAAAACCCGACCCTTCACCCGCCCGAGGGCACGACAATGAAGAACCGGTAAAACCCGGAGGGATCAGGAATCGAACTCAAGACCAAATGCCAGGAGTCTTCCCTCATTTCCCATGACCACGAATGGCGGAAAAGTGTGCAACTGAATACCAACAAAGCTATTAAAGTAAAGTAACTTTAAACAATAAAATTTTCGAAAGAAAAAATCAAGTTTTATTCAATAGTCAGTCATTTACATATTTGACAATGCATCAACAACCTAATGTCTTTAAAAACAATAATAGAACGAACTAGTAATTTATAGTACAAATGTTTCTCTCTTTTGATTAACGATTTAACATCTACCTTCACAAGATTAATTTAAGTTGTCATTAATAAATAAAAGATGAGGAGGTTCTTTAGTAGTTACAATCCACCAATGTTGGGGCGGAGGACAAATTAACGACCGGTTGTTGTTTGTCCTTAGCGGCGGTTGTTTGTGGTGCCGGAAGGTTGAGATCCAAACCTAAACATAATGCATCATTGTTAGACTTCTGATCATGCACCACCATGGTGGTGACCGGACTATACGGAACCAAAGACAAGGTGGTGGCGGTGGCGGTGACCTGTCCGCCTTTGTTTCGGCCACCAGCTACGCGGTGTCGCCTCATGTGGCCGCCCAGCGCTTGACCGGAATTAAATTCGGTGCCACAAATTGAACATTCGTGAAGCCTGGAGGAGGCCTTCAATGAAGTGCGATTATTTAATTGAAAAGAGAGAGAAGATGAGGAGGAGGCATAATATTGGTCATTCCTAGGGTAGCGGTTTTCGCATTCTGGTGGTGGCTCATTGTTTTCTATGACAGCCGTGTAGGGTAGCGGTTTTCGCATCTCTTCATTGTTTCTCGGCTTTTTATGGCTGGCTCGATGGCCGCCGAGAGCTTGAAATGACGGAAAGGTTCGGCTGCATGTCCTGCATTCGTAAACAAACATACCGGCTGCTCCGGTGGTCGATGATTGTATGAACCTTTTGCTGTTAAATTTGAAAATTCCATCATACTCGTCTTTGTGTTTTCTAGACGTCGAAAGGTCTAATGACAGACCTTTCGACAGGAGGATGAGGGACTCTGCGGTGTCCTCATCTTCCGCGGTAATGCTATCCGCGGGAAAACCAGAAGAAGACAGCGACGTTAAATCATTGTTGGAGGATGAAAATGTGAAACGAATTGGGGATTGTGGCCTTTGACGCTTGGTGCGTTTGCCTTTAGCGATGTTGGTCACATCCTTGGGACCATCATCATAATCATCGTCACCACCAGCAGCCACTGCTGCTGCTGCGGCGGTGGTGGCGACGGTGGTGGTTTGTTCTTGGGCAGCCTCCATGGCTGGCTAGGTTTATGATTACAATTGGAATAAGCACTCAGCCACCTAAAGATAGAAAAATTCATGGGCAGAAAATATAGGGTGGGTTAAGAGGAAGTAATGCAAGTAGTAAGAAAGAGGTGGTGAGGCATATTTATAAATTGTTGTGCATGTGAGTGGGAGATGGAGAGAGAGAAGTGGTGAATAGTGGATGGCACACAAAATTTAATAAATTAAAGGCCAAATCTTTTCTAAGACCATCCTGTAATGGTGCAATGCAAAATGCCAACTCAGCCAGCCAATTTGGTTTTGAAAAACAAAGAGATTGTACGACCATTAATATTGTTGAAGGGAATACAAGTGTGTTGCTTGTAAAAATTTATGATATAAACATTAAGCAAAGTGACATAGGATTGTTTGGTCAATATATCACACTTTAACTATTTATTTAAAATGTTGAACTAATTATCTTATTTTCATGACCTCTCTTCTCTCTAGACCACTACATTTTTTTGACCGAATGCGAATAAATCCGCAATGAACAAGACCCTATCGGAGTGTGTTACCTAGCGTCGTTGGCCATGTAAGCAGCGCTTTGGGTGTGCACACCACCACAGGAGGGCGGGTGGTGGCATGGAAAGGACCGCGGCGTGGGGGTCATCTTTTGACCATTGAAGTGCATAGGGTGGTGCAACGTGACCATGGGGAGGAATTAAAATAAATTCAGAATAAGTCATTTTTTTTGCTATTTAAACCATTTTTCAAACCAAAAAGTCACTCTTCCCAATTTTCATTCTCAACTCTCATTTTACTCTCAAAAAAAATTATTCTTTCTAGATAATATGAATCTTTCATCATCATGAATATCGATATAATTATGAAGAAGACGAGTTCTTAATGGAGGCGTGCAAGGATACAAGCTATCAATCAAGTTTATAGCTAATGTCGCTTAATCAAATTCTATTTCTCAAATGTTAACAAGACGACCACATGTTGAACGAGATCGTGAGGCCGCTAATGAACTATTAAAAGTTAGTGGTATTAACTTCTATTATATTTACAGGTTGAGAAAGAAGCTATTCTAAGGCTGTACAAAAGAAGTAATTACAAGAGAATATTCAGCTCTAGAGATATAATCTTTGACTAGGTTAATTTAGGTATGTTATGGTGATTATGTGCAGAATTATGTGATGCATAATTTAGGTGATTTGATGTTGACTTGCTATCCTTGACGACTTGCTATCCTTGACATGCCTCTGCAAGATGGAGGCTCAATTGGAGACTCCAATCTTGGAGCGAAACTTGATAAAAAGCCGTCTTAGCGGTTTGGTGAGGGCGTCCGCAGGTTGATCTTCGGAGTGGATGTGATAGACCTTTAGTACGCCGGCTGCTACTGATGTGGTGTAAATTACACATCTTTTCCCTTGTATTTTGTACATTATTTTAGTTAATTTGTATTCATTTTTGTATGTTTATGGCTTGTACTTAGTTGTATATGGGTTTTACAGGTGTTTGTGTGCAGGTGGAGCAAAAACAAGCTAAAATGTTAAAGAAACGAGCACACAGAATAAGGTTTGAGCTTAGTGAAGGATTCTCATGGAATGGAAATGGATATTTGAGAATATGAGATGATGGAGAATTGAATTACGAAGATGTAGGCGAAAACGGTGAAGAAAACGGAGTTGAAACAAAGAAGTTATGACGAAAACGGTTTTCTGCGTACAAATGCTCGTCGCGCAGTGCGGCGACAAGACCTGATGCAGGTCGCGCGACGCGAAGATGAACTTGATGAGCGCGTAAATCTTCTCCTTTGACCCTATTTAAGCCCACAATTAACCTTAATAAGCACCCAGACAACCCTAGATTAACCAAGAAGCTGAAAACGGAGATTTTGAAGATCAAGAGAGCCCAGGAGTGAAAAATTGAAGCGTGGGATCGAATTTTTCGGGTGTTAAGCATCTTATTACTTGGATCTTTCGTTTATGTTCTTTTTACCATGTTTACTAAACTCTTGAAGATGATTTTACTTGTTTGACATTGTTTCTATTTGGTTTTGGATTTTTTATGTGGATTTAATTAATAAAGTATACAAATTTGGTTTCAATGCTCTAATGTATATGCTTGCTTAAGCTTAATTGAATCTTTATCATATATTTCACTTGCGTTCTTATGGATGTCTTCTATGTATGAATTCTTGTTAGGTCATGGACTGTGTGTTAGCGGCTAGTTTACGGTTAATTGTATACGATTTCCCGTAGAAACTATGATTAAGGTTTGATTAGGATTAAGTGTTCTGCCAATCTTCAATAGCCGTGAGGTGAGAGGTTGTTAGTTAGCCTCGAGTGATTAGGTTTCTAGGTTAGATTCTTCGTGAGAAGATCCCCTAGTTCACGATCTCTGTCTGCTAGCTAAGTTAGAGTATAAACCGTAGTTTCCCTTGATTTTCGTGCCGTGAGGTAGAGTGTCTAAGGGTGCTTTATTATCACACTAGGAGAGCCTGTGAAGGAGTCCTTTAAACCGGTAGTTAAACAACCTAGTAGGTTGCCATAGGTGTCTTCTCGAGAAGGGTCGAGGGTCCTATTCAGTTATCCTTTAGGTTTAGTATATGAAGATCCTGGTTTCCACATTAGTTCCAAAACCGATAGAAGATGTCTTGCAAGTGTAGGATTCAGACCTAGATATTGTGTTTCTCATCATCTGATCACATCTCAATCTTAGTTTGCGTGTCTAGTCAGGTCTAGTTTATTTTAGTAACTTAGTAGTTTGTTAGAAAACCCCCCAATCAACAAAACAATTAATTCGAGTCAGTCTAGTAGTTAGCCAGTCAAGCCTAGTAAACGTAATTAGTAGAGTCTCGTGGGTTCAATACTCGGACTTACTTAAGCTTTACTACATTGTTCGGTACACTTGCCGGTTGTGTGGTCTAGGTTTTAGAGAGTCTTAATTTATAAATTTAAAACTTAGCATGTCTAGTTTAGGTTTAAATTAATTAGTTTTTAATTGACCACTTCAAGCAGATCAGCTACCCTTTTCTCGAACGAAGTGATAATCAAGTGCCACATGCTTCATCCTTGAATGATACATTGGATTGGCGCATAGGTATGCAGCTCCCATGTTATCACAATAAAGACTTGGTGGAGAAGTGGATCCGATTTGGAGTTCTTGTAGAACATTTTCACCATTACGCATAACCATTCACATACTTGACTAGGAAGGTATATTGCGAATCACATCTCTTGTCCAACGTTCAACAATGTATTTCATGGGAAATTCATTAATAGCACACCATCTTAAAACATAGAGAGCATGACGACACAACAAACCATATCGCTCAAAGTGCTTACAACTTCATAATATTGTCAAGTCTTCCAAATTAAAATTGGCCTGCAATAGCCAATTAAGTTTTGTTATTATGATCATGTAATAAGAACTGTAACCAAAACATATAACCACATAATGCCTTATATTGCATATCTAATGACTTAATAAGAAAAAAAACTTATAAACACACAATGCTTTATATCGTAGGTGTAATCATGTAATAAGCTTATAATGCCTAATATTTCATAGAATACCTAATATTTCAGAGCATGATGACACAACAAACTATATCGCTCAAGCCTCAAAGTGCTTACAACTTCATAATAAGTCTTCTAAATTAAAATTGACCTGCAATAGCCAATTAAGTTTTGTCATTATGATCATGTAATAAAAATGTAACCAAAACATCTAGCCATTTATTGCCTTATATTGCATATCTAATGACGTAATAAGCAAAACTTATAAACACACAATGCATCATATCGCAGGTGTAATCACGTAATAAGCTTATAATGCCTAATATTTCATAGACTACCTAATATTTCAGTTATAATCACATAACTAGGTGTACACCCGTGTGAATACACGGGTTTGTTCTAATAACGATCGTAATCAAATACTAAAAAACATATTATAATAAATTTATTTAAATTCTTTGTGTTTAGTTACATATGTTTATAAAACAATGTTAAATGTTTATTGTTTTAGTGTACATGTTTGATATAGAAAATAAGGTAAGTAATTGATAATATTTTGTCTAAAATGAAAGCATGACCTAATTTTATGTTGTCTAATAACTTCTTATATATGACCTTATTTTTTTTTTGACACATTGTTAGTGTAAAATTCAGTAAAGGTCCATTGTTATTGTATAATTCATTAAAAGGCCTATTCAGTATAGATTCTAAGTACCCTGCTCCATATCAAGTACCCTCGCCAGCCCTAGGCCGCTCCCCATACCGAGTAGTCTTAGGAGAAGAACCAAATTATGTTAGGATATACTTTTATTTTAATGAACCCCAAAATAATAACCCAATTGGCAAAGGCCCAATACCAACCGTAGTTCTTCTTCTTGCCCCTCTTATTGATCAGTTGTAGAATCACAAAGTCAAACACAACTAATCCAGATCAATAAAAGAAATATGTATAGATCATAAGAAGGCTGACTGGGGTGTACTACTAAAATATGAAACCAAAAGAATAGTTGAAACATCTATTGACTAATTTAAAATTTAGAAGAACCTGACTTCTTGTAATATATTAATAAATATTTTTGCATGCAACCAAAAGAATAAGAAAGAAAAAACAAAAGCAATTCATTATTCGGAAATTCAACATTGTGATTTCTCTCTTTTGTATACCATATAATTTTGTATGTTGTTGGTGCCTAATGTCTATGCTATCACAGGCTACATATGTACCAAAATGCCTTGTATAACTTTTCATATAAGAATATAAAAACAGATCATTAAAAACCAATCTTTTAGTCATAAACATGCTTTTAGAATATGAAATCGCTGAGCTGAGATTGTTTCTCATTTACCGAGTGCTTGTTGAAAATATAAGCGCTATCTTCCACTCCTGCATTCAAGAAATTCATCCGGTGCCTGTAAAACATCCATAGAATAGTGAAAAGACGTTGTCCCATAATTCGAGTTGACTTCGCTTATTCAAGACTGATGTAGATAGTGATTGCAATTTAGCTCCACATTTTCATTTATTTTTTTTGTAAAAAATTACACTGAACTTAAACAATTTTTCCCTTGAGCCAAAATAACTTTCATCAAAGTCAAAGTTAAAAAGTCAACTGCTGATAAACAAAGTTCAAATGGGCTACTTGATTGCATCTGGATTATCTAAACTACTAACATTACTGAAAAGTATATGAATTGAATCAACATATTGGAGAGCTTTAAAAAAAGGAACAATTTTAGTAATTTAATTCACAATAAAAAATTATATGTAACATAAAAAACTGTTATGATAAATGTGAACCATACCAAGCAAAGTGATCTTCACAACAAACGGAGCCCGCGATGATTGAAATTCCTGCTGCTTTCCTGAATATTCAAGATTTAGAAACACATGTTATGAGTTGTTAAGACATACATATTCTTGGTTTACGATTACGAAGCGAAAACAAAGTTCTATATTTTCATGAAAATAGTTACATACCAGGTTGCGTTGTACATGTCATAGAACCTGTCAAAGGCTTTATCAAAGCAAAAGTGACAAGCAAGAAGATCTTTGATATCAGTCACCTTACAACTTGATTTACAGCATTTAACCTATGACAATCACTAATTAATCACCATAACCCACAAAACATATAGAAGAATTTCGGCAAAAGAAACACAATTTATATGCAAAAATGCGGCAAAAAACACTCACAAGACGGTTGAGCTTAAATGAGTAATACTTTCTATGGGAAGGATGCGTCCGGATATGCTCCAGTAAGTGTCCTGCACTGTATTTGTACAAAAAAAAAAATCAAATGCTGTTATAAGAAATATAGCAAGTTCAGATTATAATTGTAATCACATTGATTATTTATAGAAGTCCTTCAAAAAAATGTATAAGAAAATCTGTTTGTGGGCTGGTCCGACCAGACCCGACCAGTCCGGGTTTGTTAATCGAACAACCCAATTCCGTACACCTGTTACTGAACATTGTTACTGAAACGCTTATACTATTTGGCTTTTATATATGTATAATTGTATATATATGGGAGATATGACAGAAGTTGCTTACCTATCACAAAATGATATTTTACAATCAAGGCGTGTTGCCAGAGTAGATACCCTATGGCAGGCGTTGCATTTGGCTGCTACAGAATTCTTGCCGATTTGGTGGCATTTGTACACAAGGAAAAGCCGTATAACTGTCAAAATATGATGCAGTAAACAGGTAACAAAATCTTAATTTTTTTTAAAGTGTGCTTTGAAATAATAGGGTAGAAGAGTTACATGCAAATCTCGAAGCGATAAAAAAGCATAAGCAAATACACGAGCTAGTGAAGAAAGAATATATAAAATATTATAATGAACCTTTTGTATAGTTCAAGAAGATCCTTGGGTATAACATTTGATCCATTTGAAGATGATGATACCTGCATAGAAATTAAGCAGTTTATAATGTTATCATATGGTTGACGAAAACGTCTTAGATTCAAAATACCAAAGTACCTGGTTACCAGATGCAACTAATCAAACAAAACAGTGGGACACATCATGCAATGATGCATTTATGCAATAGTGTTTAACATGTGTTTGTCTAAGCTTTATGTTGTACCATTCATAAGTAGATAGGCTGATCTCCCTGTTGACCAGCGATGACGGTTGAAATCCCAAATGTCTCCTCCACTTTCAAAAACTTGTAATGGGACTTTAGGTCCACACGACAACAACGGCTAAATCCTGACAGAAAACAATAACCGTGTTAAACGCAATGTTTTCTTGGAATGTTTTAAAAATTACATATATCCACACTAACACCCATAAAGTTGTTACATTACATACCTGGAAGAGTAAAGCAGAAAATGTGGCTCGTCCATGACGTGATGTGCTCTCACCTCGCTCCTGCAATACCTGCAATACAGGTTCATCTTGTAAAGCTATATGATAAGATGGTAATATATAATATAAAATATAACAGCAGTACTCATTTTTGGATCGATGATTACCTGCAGGACAACTGCTGTAGAAAATAATGCCAACCCATTACGGATGAAAATTGCAGCAGGTCCTGGCAGTCCGCATACAATATGAGCAACTAATCCCACCACAAAAGCTGTCGCCAACACCTGTATCAGTGTATTACCAACAAAAATTAAAATAAACAGTAGCACAACACAAAATGTATAGACCAGATTATTTGTAGTTACCTGAGCAGAACCCAATCCAAAAACGTATTTCTTCATGGAACTCAGCCTTTCAACAGAAAGCTGTGAACAATAACAATACACAGTTTCAAGTTTCCCACTCTTTTTTCTCAATGATCAGAATCCCCATTTGGTTTGAAGGTTGTAAATCTACATTAAATACACAAACAAACATGGACACATAATAAGATACTCATATCATATAGCACAAAACACATGCCTAAATTCTTTACCAATGAAACAACTGAACAATCCAATGATCCATTAAAGAAAAAGTTAAAACTGCCAAGACAAATCAATCCTTCAGATTCTGGTAACAAATATTACCAGCATAACTGTCTATGCAAATAGTGTGAGTGTTGAAAGTGATGGTAAATCAAACTTACAACCAAAATAAAACCCTACATGATACAATACCACAATATTAGATGTGTAAACAATGACGATAAGTTGTATTATGGAAATTATACCTTTCTTGGAAGGGTTGTAAGCAATCCTTTGAGAAGTAGGTGAACTTTCCACTTGCCAGCCTTGAGAATGGCTCCAGACGATCCGACGCTAGAATCCGGTTAACCTCGTGTAAGAAGCAAACTTCCTACAACAAACAAAAAGCGAAACCACAAAACCTGTTAAGTAACCAAATAAAAAATGAGAAACATAGATGTCCGAAAAAGAATATAACATTTCAAAAGTTTAATGCCAGCAAGAGAACATAAAACGGCAAAATGCCATAAAACTTTTCTATCACCATGTCATGCCTGGTCAATAGGACCAAAGATTTTTATATTATCATGTTTATCTGATGCTGATAATTTCCACTACAGTAGTTCAGTAAAAGGGTACTACTACCGATCACAATTGTCTAATAACCTTGGGTCCTAGTAAACCTATTTCAGTCTTCTTTTCCCTTTCCAATGGATTCAGGATTTATTAGCATGTTGGTTTGGGTTTGATCTTTCTTTAACTGGAAATAAAATATCCATTTAATTTGAGATCTGACAAACTAAAATTCAATATGAATTCTGTTTTTTTTTTATAAAAGAAAGTAGCCTTTTGGTGCCAACAAAGTAGTTAATTTGGTGGACCAAGTTATCTGGTCCTTTATTCATACGAACAATGAGATTGCTTTATTCTTATCATGCTTTTTAGGATCTGAATCTTCCTCTTTTTCAGATACAGAGATGGATCAACTTTTTGTTACAAATTCTCTACTTTTAGCAGTTCATAGGAATCCATCAATTTTTTGTTCACTAAAAAAGATCAAATCAAATATGCTACTCCCAAATCAATCAGCTCTATCACAAACACCAAATCCGAACCACTTTACCCAACCTAAATCCACTTAAACACTGATTACATCAATAATTACACAATGCTCTCTAACCAAACACAAATCAGTTATGTTAAAAGAATAATAACCTAATCAGTTAAGTTTCCCCTTTCAATGGATTTATTATAATGTCGGTTTGAGTTACATCTCTCTTCAATTGGAAATAAAATATTCATTAAATTTCAGATCTTACACTTTAAAGTTCATAATGAATTCTACTTTCTTTTTTTTTCTTATATTTTAAAGTAGCCTTTTGGTGGACCAAGTAATCAGATCATTTATTTATACAAACATGAAACTGAGATTGCATTTATTCCTATCCTATCCTTGAATTTATTCCTATCCTTGTCTAGGATCTCAAATGGTTTACGACCCTAGATCTACCGAACAACAACCATCTACAGCTTCCTTACCTACACCACCCCCACAACACCAGACCCCTAGAAAACCCCCCTATGCAAAGATTAGATGAAGAATCTAAAATGATAAATCAGGATTATACATCAAAATACCTTGCATAAGACCAACGATTGGACTCTTGGCGAGTAACCATAAGCCCATTCGGCTCCATCTTTCTACACTTCTGAGTCGACTTCGCAACAAATCCAAACCCTAAAGCACCTTAAATGAAATGAATATGGAAGATGTGTTTTGAGGAGCCATGAAAGTGACGCGGTGCAATTGGGATTAGGGTTTGAGAAGGGGGAGAGTTTGGCAGATCCAGTGAACAGGGTGAACTAAGATGGAAATCAAAACCCCTAGAAAATCATACCTGTGAATAGGCATCAGCAAGTGAATTGATGTTTTTCTTTGTTGGTTGATTTACGGATGAATAGAGAGAGAGAGAGGGAGCAGATCCAGATCTGATCCATAGGGGATTTGAGAGAGAGAAGGAAGAGAAGAGGGGTGTTTGAATTTTGAAATGTTGGATTACTTTGATTCTTGGGTGCGTGTTTGAGGTGTATGGGATGGGTGGGATTCAAATTTTGAATGAAATATCTGGCCGCCCAAAACCTCTGCATAATGAGCTTGTATTTTAAAAGATTTTAAAACTGATTTAATTGAAATGTTTAATAAAGATTATGACATCAGCGAGGACTACGTGGCATAGCTGAGAAGTTGACACGTAGGCATTTCTATGTCATCATCTAAGCTCCCTTAATAGATAGTATAGATAATCACATAATAAGTATAAATATAATAAAAAAAGATTATCTAATCAACCTATAACTAACACGTAATGCCTTATATTACAGATCTAGTCACGTAGTAGCATAATTGTAATCAGAACTTATATAATTACGTAACGTGAGAAAAATTGCTTAAACTAACAGACAAATGCTAAGAATACCTCTATTCGTCCAGGTCCATACTTAGAACAATCTTTTATTAAGAACTTATCATTATCACCATCCTTTGAAACAAACATATTTATGCATTTGCTTAGAGCTCCATAAATTTCTTCTTGTACATAAAATAAATACTTCTTGTATAAATTTCCGCAGCTTGAGCCTCAAGAGGATAATCAGTAAAAAATTCTGGTGCTTTATACCTTGTCTCATGATCATTTTTCCTATGAGTATACCATTGGGATTCCACAACAGTTTCAAAATGACTCAACATTTCAAGAAGCGTTAATTAAGCATTAGAAACTTGACCAGAGAAATGATTTACACATTTAGATCTTGAAGTAGTATACATGAGACCTGACATGGGCTTATCACGATAAAAAGGCAAGAATCCACTTGTCTCTTATCCAGTAAATGCCACAAAGCGAATCATGGTTAAACAGATTAAAGTCAAAGATAAGTGACTCCTATCCTTTCTCAAACCCTTCCGGAGAAATAAAATCAATTCATACGATATTACAAATATGCTGTATAGAATCATCATTGTTTTATAATGCACATCCAAACTAGAAAACAATATATTTAAAAATTAGACAATCAAACTGATAACCACGTAATGCTTTATATTGCAGGTGTAATCATGTAATAAGTATACCTATAGTTAAAATGTTATGCAATAAAAAATCTTAAAATCTTGTAATACTTATAGAGAATGTGTAATCAGTTAATATGCATAATTTTAATATAAAATCTTAACCACGTCGCTGATGTCTACCAAGGGATAAAAAAAACAAACTATAAAATCTTAACCACGTAATCACTGATGTCTACCAAGGGATAAAAACAACAAACAACATAAGGGTCTGGAATTCGACAATCAAAACTTCAACAGTTTCGACAATCAAAACTTCAACAGTTTCGACAATCAACATATTCATAAATCATACCTGTTTCAACAATAAACAGGCCTGAAATTCGATAAAAAACATAAGGGCCTCGAATTCGATGACTGCCAAGGGATAAAACAAAAAAATACCATTATCTTATTATCTTGACTTTTTGTTAATGTTTACAGTTTACTGTATAATCATTGGTGACAAAGAAAACACTCAAAACAGAAAGTAGAATTGAATTGTTTACTTGTTTAGGGCATGTGTATTGATCTTAATCCGACAAAACTTCATTTCACGAGTTCAACTTCAGCCGTTCAGAGCTTGTTCGTCGAAGGGACGATGTTCTGTGCGTGCGTCTGCGTCGTTTCAGTATCCTTTCTTAATTGCCACCCAACAATTCCCATCGGTTATTATTATTATTATTTTTATTATTATTATTAGAGTAAATTACAAGTTTTGTCCTTTATGTTTACACCAAAATGCAGGCGCTGTCCTTAGCGCAAAAGTTGACAAGTTTTGTAATTAATGTTTCAAAATCTTGCACGTTATGTCCTTTAGGCCTAACTAAGTTAGATTTTTTAGTTAAGTTTGGTCATGTGCCATGCACATGAGGTCATACTTATTATTTCACCTTCCCAGGGGTTGTCTTGTAAACACTTATTATTGAGGAACTATATCTACAAAACTTAAAAATAAAAAAATATACACTCTCTCTTTCTCTCTAATGTAATCTGAACCCACCACCACAACTTAATCTCTCTCAACCCACCACCACCACCACCACCCCACAACCTTCACTGCTGCCACCCACCCCACCCCTACCTGATTGCCTCCCCCTGCAACCCGTCGTCCATCACCGTTCCCCCTGTTGTGTTTATTTATAAACAAATTCGAATTTAATCAACCTTAAAATCAATAATTACAAAATCACATATCCTCTTTCTAAATCAATAAAGAAACTACAAATTGTACTCGAGTAGCAGTAGCACTGATCTATTTCAAAATCACATAATACACACTCAAACTTTAAAAGTAGCAACAAATCCTCAATTACCCAATAAATTCACCGAATCATAAAAGATTAACCTGCAATTAACAACCTACCTGTTCTTTCGTAGAAGAATGCGTATCCAATTGAAGGGCTTAGGCAACATTGGAGGCGAGTGAGTGAGCGTGGAGGTCTGGGAGGCATTGCAAGATATCCAGAGGAAGTATTCATGACTGGAAGTCTTTTAGGGAGCGGCTCACGTCGTTGTCTTAATATTTAACTTTCAGACTCGTCTTCTTCACTGGTTGCGTCACCACCGGATCTGAATATGTTCACCGCCCATGCTAGTAGCCCTACCATATCTGTCGCACATATGTGGTTCACCGGTCGGTAGTTCGTTGGCCGGTGGAGATGATCAAACGGAAGTGGAGTCGGAGATTTGGGTTAGGTGGGTGGCCGGAGTTAGTGTGGGTTTCGGTTATTAGAGTAGATGTATATTTCTGTTATGTTGAGTTGTTGAGAGTTAGTTATGTTTGTTGAGATTGGTTAGTTAGATTGGTTCACAAACTCTTACCTCTATATATAGAGGATTTGTATTGATCATAACTCATATGAAAGAAACACAGTAGCCTGATATCTTCTTTATGGTATCAGAGCTCAGCTCTATGAGAAGTTTGTTATCGTTCATGCAAGCTATTGATTTTCTGGTCATCATCTCCGATGACTTTTCTCATTCCGATCACCTTCTTCTCTCCTACTCTGTTATACTCTGTTCTAATTTTCTCAGATCTTCTCTGTTCGGATCAGTTTTCTTCCTTTTTCATGGCTACTCAGCCATCTCCTACATCAACCATGAGTGAAACACTATCAAATTCAAACTATAATTTTCCAAACATCACAAATCTGATGCCAATAAACTAGATGACACTAATTTTCTGAACTGTCAACATCATACACTAACAATTCTGAAAACGTTAGGTCTCCTCCAGTTTTTGAATCAAAATCATACTCCACCTGTTGATACTGATGCTAGAATCGCTTGGGAAAGAACTGATGCATACGTTTCTGCCTTCATCACCACCAATTTGTCTCCATCACTGATACATGTGGCAAAAGGCACTTCTTCTTCTTCTTCTTCTTCTTCTTCAGAATTGTGGCAAAGAATTGAAGATCTGTTTCATCAACAAGCCTTTGCGAATCAAAACCTGTATCGTACACAATTTCACTCTTTAAAACAAGATAGCAAAACTGTTTCAGAATTTTGTGATTTAGCAAAGAATTTTTTTGATTCTTTGCAAGCCATAGGTGATCCGATTACAGAGGATAGTTTGGTTTTACAGATTTTAAATGGCTTACATCCTGATTATCGTATGTTCGTGACCAATAATTGAAATCAAGACCTCAAACCTACCTATTGTCAGTTAAAAGCAAAGTTATTGACACATGAAGTTCATCTAAAACAATCACACACAGCATATTCAACAACGGTTCCGATTGCTGCCATGGCAGCGATGAACATCAATCAAGCTCCACATCTATCAAAATCGTCGAGTTCATCTGTTGTTTGTCAGATCTGTGACAAAATTGGACACAAAGCAGTTAACTGCTATCAACGATTCTCACCGGCGAATCAGTCCGGTAATGGCGGACGTTCAAACGGTGGAAGGTGGAGGTCAAATCGAGGTCGATCCGGTCAGCGTGGTGGTTATCATGGTCAACGAGGTGGATATACCGGTCAACGAAGTGGTAATTTTACCGGAATGGTGGCTGAATATGGTGGTGGTAACAGTGTGTCGCATGTTGGGGGTAACTTGAATGATTCTTTAGGGTTTGACTCACATATATTTGGTACAGCTGATACTAATCAGGGTATTCTAGGGCCTGGCCCAAATAACATTTTTAATCAAACTCATTCTACTAGGCCTCAAGTTAATTTTCAAGCCGATTTTAATAAATCGTTTGGGTCCGATTGCAATTATCACACTCAGTTTGGGCCAACACATTTTGCTCAGTGGGCTGGAAATTCAAGTGGGCCATAATTTGGGTTTCATGGGCCAATCCAAAATAATATTGGACCTAATGGGCAGACTAGTGTGTCATTTGGGCCTAATGGGCCACAGTTTGGGCTTATGGCCGATTTGTCTTGTTTTTGTAATCAAGTGGATTCTTGGGTGCTTGATGTAACACCCCGTGTTTCGAAAGTCAAAGTCAAAGTCAAGATTGAAGTCAAAGGAAGAAAAGATTGCTAATTGCGATCTGTCTCTCCTTGCTCAATTCCTGTTTTGACTTCTTTGACTTGTAAATAGTCTATTTTATTTCGGCTTTAGTTGTATTATGTGGAGTATCTATTAATAATCACATAGTAATCGCTATTTATCGCTGTTTAATCGCTTTATCGCTATCGCAATCGCACTCGCAACTCGAAATTACACATTTTGGTTATTGTTATACGTGTGTGTGTGCCTTATGTGTTACTTGTGCATGATTATTTATGTTATGTGTGGTAATCAATCGAATCGCAATCGAACTCAATCGCAATCGAATCGCAAACGCTAAACAAATACGAAGTAAGGATGCTTGTGTGTAGATATAGTAGTTGGGATTAAAAGTAATTTGACTAGGAAACTCTATCGCATCGCAACGCTCGCAATCGAAATCGAAACAACAAAACTCGTCGCACCGAACACTCGAACAAGGTGACCGATCGACCAGGCTACCAGCCGATCGACCAGCTGATCGATCGGACTGCCGTTCGATCGGACAGCTGTTCGACCGGGCTGCCTAACCGTTCGACCATCCCCTTTCCCCTTTGGGTAACCCTATAAATACCCCTTGTCACTTTCACACTTTCTACTTTTGGCAACTGACGTCCGACCCGTGCTCTTGCTCTCTTTTTCCTTCGATTTCTCGCAATTCCGGTAAGATCTTGTCCCAAATCTTGTACTTCCTTAATCTACACGCACTCCTACACCTTTCTATCTTTTGAATCTTAACTTTTAACCGTGAAATCATCAAGATTCAAGGTGTTCTAGGATGACGTCATCATGTGTTCTTGAAGAACTTCATGTCTTGGCCTCAATCCACCAAGAACAACTTAGATCTAACCGATTTCCACATAAACAAACAAAGATCTTTCATAGATCTAAACATATTCACAATGAAAAGAAGTGAAAGATGGTTTTCAACTTTCTTTCAACTCTTTTACACTCAATGCACTCAAAACCGATAGAATCGGAACTTGTGCCGGCTTACTACTCATTATTGTGGTTGTGTTGGTTCAAGATCCGTATTCTATCCACGAGGCTATCGATTTCGGGTTAACCAAGAACAATCGTCCTGAACCGGTGGACTGACCGAACTTGGGTGGTTCCTGTTCGATCGGGTCACTAGAGCTTAGGATGGAGTTCTGTTGGTTAGCACGATATCAACACATCTCGATAAAACGACAAACTATCAAAACAACCAAGTGTAAGACGAACTGGCTGTCCGATCGGATTACCATCCGATCGAACTACTGTCCGAACCACCTGTACTTTGCACTGTTTTACGCGTCGCTTATCGTTATGCTATCAATCTGTTCAGGCTAACCCTACTCTCTAGCGCTCCCTTCAATCCATCAATCCCTGTGAGCATACTCGATCCCTTTTTGCTTTACGCACTTTTGGGTGTTACATACGTTACTTATACTAAATCACATCGAACACACTACGCAATACTTTAAACACTAACCGTTACCGCATGTTATACGTGACTTAATGAATGCTTGTTTGTTATGTTTACACATGGAACGCTGTCTACCTGCCTTAGCAACGATAGTACTATTAGTTTGGACTCTGCACCCGTTCACTCGGGGGTTGTTAAGGACAATTACCTACATGGCTCACAGTGGTGAGAATGTATCGCGAACTGCCTTGGGCAGTCAACCCGCAGTCATTGGTATCGATAGGTTCATGTCGATAACTAACATGCCTCATTTCACTCTGTGTACGTGCTGGTTATGCGTAACGCTTTCGAACTCTATATGCTATTATCAAACTTGTATGCTCACCCTTACACTATGTGTATTGACTTTTACTTTAACGTATGTGACAGGTGCTTAGGATGCTTATTTGCTTTCTGTGCTGTGAAATCGAGGCTAGGAAAGACCTAGGTCAACAATAAACAATTGTCTGTAATAAGAATCTGAGTCGTCGGAACAGAACAATTTGACTAGATCTTTTCCGTAATAATTGTATTATCTTATATGACATGGTATGGGACATGTTGCTTTAAATATTTGGTAAATATAGTTGTTATGGAAACTTCTGGACAATCTGTTTCGCTTAGTGTCATGCCCCGATGTTTCCGCCATCGGTTGGGGTGTGACAGATTGGTATCAGAGGCATAACTATAGGGAATTAGGCAAGACTCGACCTAGTCCGGGTCGATGTCTTAGAGACCTAGTCTATAGTTAGGAACCAACAGACCGACTCGTACACGTCCAGTAGGGATTATGTGTGAGCATACTGCTATTTCCCGCTACACTCGCCTCTGCTTCACTATCACTGTACTCGAATTTTCAAAATATGAATGAGAGATTAAGTTGAGATTAGGTGTGAAAACCGCAAACTCTCGACTGAATTGCTTGATCAACCCACATTTTTATCTATAAACACGAGAACTTGCGTTGAATCAGGAGTGAAATCCATACTTTGACGCATAATTCTCTCTTATCTTATCAGAAACAGGAACGGAGTTGTTAAGCTAGGGGTGAAACCCTAACCTTGACGATTTGTTCCGATCTTTATTTTGTTTTACAAAGCTCTCACCAAAGTTTCGACGGACTCCAACGACTGAAGATCACGCAGAGACTGAAAGGATACGTTTCATACGCCCAGATTCGAGGCGGAAGCACAAGTCCCGAAGGTCAGATGTGTGCTCAGACGGTCCTTGTGAATAGTTGAACCACTTTGGGTAGTCGAAGTCTAATAGCCGCAGACGATCTATTTCTCGATTTTTATGTGTTTCGATTCTGAGCCCGCAACTGCTGACTCTGATGATTCGTTGATTTTATGTGGTTGTATGTGTAATTACCTGTTTATGTGTTTAAATTTTGGAGATTTATTCGATTTTGCTTTCACTTCGATCGACACGCGCGACTCGCACTGCACTTCTATCTCAAGACGCTGACAAATCGCTAAATTATGGACGACCTTATGCTATGATACGCTTATACTATACTACTCGATATGTTAATCGTGATCGCTATATTCGAACACTCGCGAACTTTAAATGATAGGTTTCTGTATTCTGACTGCCTCTTGTGATTACATGATTATGTGCTTTTGTGGATTCTGTGCTCTACGTGCTTACGTGATTATGTGCTTCTGTGTTTATGTGACTATGCGCCTATGTGTTTATGTGATACATGTTTCACTGTGTTCCTGGGCTTTAGTAAGTATTAGACGTGTGAGGTGAGATTCGATTATGACGTGTCTGAGACCTATGACGATGTCTGTTGCAGACAATGTCAACTGGACCATCATCTGGATCCCGTCACCCAAGACTTTCTCGCCAAGAACAGAGGGACAAACGCCTTGCTGCCATCCTCGCGAAACAAGTGGCCAAGGTTGTGCCCCAGATCGTGAGTGAAATTTACGAGAATGTAAGCAAATCATCTGAGGAGTCGAGAACCGAAGCTCCTAAAGTTGCTACCAAGACTGCTTTCAGCTTCAAGCAGTTCAAGGCTTGCGGTCCGAAGGAATTCACTGGAGAAGATGGCCCGATGGCTATGTTTCAATGGTTCGATTCCATCGAAGTCACTTTGCGCCAGAGTGGATGTCCGGAAAATCTCCGCACTCTAAACGCTACCGGCGTCTTCCAGTCCCGTGCACTAGACTGGTGGATGGCCGAGAGGAACAAACGCGAGAACGATGCAGCTTATGAGCTGACATGGGAAGAGTTGAAGGCCATCATGTTGGATGAGTTCTGTCCTCCCCATGAACGCCAAAAGCTAGAGGACGAATTCTGGAATATTAAGCAGAAAGAAGGTAGCAACGTTACCCTGACTACTCGCTTTAAGCAGCTCAGCATCATCTGTCCCGATCAAGTGAAGGCGTCCGACATGGCGATCAAGAAGTACATCCGAGCCCTACCCGACTGTGTTGCGGATTTTGTGCATGCCGCAAAGACAGCAACGATCGAAGAAACTTACTTGCTTGCCGCCGAAATCAACGACAAGCGGGTGAAATCTGGTTTTTGGGATAAAGCTTCGAAGAACCTGCATCAAGTCACCACCGCACCAACCGCTGAAGCCGCCACCGCTCAACCGTCAAAGTCCTCACGCCGCAAGAAGAAGAACAACAACAGCAGCTCCAGCAACAAGAACTGTGCTGTTACTACCACTGCTGCTCCACTTCAAGCCGTACCGGCCCAGCAGCAGCCCCATCACCGACCAGCACCAGTTACTTATGCACCACCAGCAAAGCGTGCATACACAGGCCCCCACCCGGCTTGCCCGACATGTTCTTATCATCACCCGGTGGGTCTTGCCTGTCGTTTCTGCGCTCACTGCAACATGTACGACCACTTCACTGCTAACTGCCGTACTGGTCCCCGCCAAGCACCAGCTCAAGCCACTGCTCATCAAGCTCTGCTCCCAGCCCCGCAAGGCCAACAAGCAGCTCAGGCACCCGCGGTCAACGCCCGAGTCTGCTTCGCATGTGGTGATCCCAACCACTTTGCGAACATGTGCTCGAACAGGGTGGTGAAACAAGAGCCCCAGCAGCAGCAACAACACCAGCAACAACAGCATCAGCAGCAGCAACAAGCCGCACGCGCCAGAACTTTCAACATCAATGTGCGCCAAGCCCAGACTGACAACAACATGGTCAATGGTACGTTCCTTGTGAATGGTATTTATGCTTCACGTTTGTTTGATATTGGAGCCGATAACTGCTTTGTGTCGTTTGAATTCGAGAAGCCTCTTAGTCGTAAACGCTCCCATCTTCCCTCGACGTTCGATGTTGAAGTCGCTACCGGAAGAACTGTCTCCGTTAATTCTGTTCTTCGTGATTGTACCCTTGAGCTCAACAATCACATCTTCCCAATCAACCTTATTCCGATGCAACTCGGAAGTTTTGACGTCATAGTAGGCATAGACTTTCTTCGCGAAAACCATGCTGAAGTTGTGTGTGTCGATAAGATGATTCGATTCTCGCTCGCGAATGGTGATTTATTGTGTGTTTATGGTGAAACTGCTTCGAAGGGTCTCAAGCTCATGTCATGTGTCCAAGCTAGCAAGTATCTCCGCAAGGAATACAGAGCTTTCTTGGCTAACATTGTAGTAGCGGAGAAGGAAAAGAAATAAAAGGCGATAAACCAGGTACCTGTTGTTTGCGAATTCCCCAACGTTTTTCCTGACGATCTCCCAGGACTCCTGCCAAGTTGTGATATCGACTGTCGTATTGACCTCATTCCTGGAGCCAACCCTATTGCCAAAGCTCCTTAGCAACTCGCACCATCCGAAATGCGTGAACTCTCGAACCAACTCCAGGAATTACTTGAGAAAGGCTTTATTCGCCCGAGCACCTCTCCTTGGGGCGCGCCAGTCCTTTTCGTCAAAAAGAAGGATGGGTAATTCAGGATGTACATCGACTATCGGGAATTGAATAAGTTAACTATCAAGAAGTGCTATCCCCTGCCTCGCATTGACGATTTGTTTGATCAACTACAAGGTGCTACGTGTTTCTTGATGTGTGCAAAATGCAACATATAAATTACATCAATTGTGGCATAAAACTAACCCTTTTTTAGTACTAATGTTGGAAAAAGTATGTTTTTGTCTTCCTTTTGTATTTTCAGGATTAAATGAGCTCAAATTAACAAAAGAAGCAAAAAGGCAGCTAAATCTAACATAAATACAAGAAAAGGAATAAACGTGGCATGCCCGACCTCCCCAAAAGCATCTTCCCAAGCAAAACAAGAGAACAGGAGGCTGAACACCCCCCGTGCTCAGTGAGCACGGGGGCGTGCCCAAGTGTCAGCATAAAAGACAAAGTTGTAGAAGCTTCCATCGCCCACCACGGGGCCGTGCTCAGCGGACACGGGGTCGTGGTCAACTATAAGATTCGCAGAATCCAGGCAAATCTTGATAGTACAGATATGCTTCTGCACACGGGGTCATGCCCAGCGGACACGGGGCCGTGGTCAACTAATAAAGACAAGAGCAATTAATGAAGACAAAGAAGGATGTGGACACGGGGCCGTGCCCACTGGACATGGGGCCGTGCCCGAGCTTCTGTTCAGCCTATAAATAGGAGTGCTTGGCTCAAGCTCAAACCATCCCTTGGCACACTACCTCTCTCACACTTCACCCACCACCCACCACCACCATAACACCATCATCCACCACCATCATCCATTGTCCATCATAGAGTGTGTGAGTCGTCCTGGGATCCAAGATTGATCGTAAAAGTTCTTGACAATCAAGGCCATGTTTGCCTAAGTCTCTTACAACACTTGGTGAAGACAAAGTGTCTAGTGTAATACTTTTTATTTTTAATCTTTTTGCACTTTTTAATTGCTTATGTATTAATGACTTTAATAACTAGTTTCTTATGTTGAATGTGATTCTTCCTTATCGTTTGTCCGTGGTGTCTTGGCATTATTTTACTGTCTATATAAAATAAAAGATTTTCACCATTCATATCTCCACGGTCTATATGGAGGTATGTTGGCTACCTGGTCGGGGGTTAAGGGAACGGTTTGGTAAGAGTCTTGCCATTGTTCAGTGTATAGATCCTGCAAAGGACCTGGGTCAAATTTAGTAGGACCTCCTTCAATACTTAATGGTATTGGATGGCGGGGGTCCAAACTCTTTGATCCCCTCATAAGTTAAACTACTATTAATACTTTAACCCGGCTACTTAGGACTGTATCCCTGCTGACTCAGACTACTTAGCCGAGGGTAACGTCACCTTCAAAAGAGGGGCCTACCACAATATGCATTAATAACTTAATTAATTATCTTTCAATAATCCGACCCTTTAGGATTGTATCCTTGCTGACTCAAACTACTGGGTTGAGGGTAACGTCACCTTCAAAAGAGGGGCCTACTACAATAACTAAGATAATCTCTTAAATAGTGCAAAAGTGCGAAAATAATCAAAGGTTACACTAAACACGAGTCGGAACCAAGTGATTCATCTTGTCTATCTGTTTTTCTTTTATTTTTATTTTTCAGCATTTTAGTTAGTTTTTATTTTCTTAGTTTAAAACCTTTTTCTAAACTTTTGATTTGATTAGACGTTGAGGATAAACCGGTACTAAAAGCTCTTGTGTCCTTGGACGACCTCGGTATCTTGCCAACACTATACTACGCTCACGATGGGTGCACTTGCCCATATGTGTGTTTAGTGTTAGTAAATATCGTGTTTTATAAATTTAAAACTTGGCTAAAGAAAGTGTAAAAGGGCTTAAAATATACTTAAACCTACATATACACCTAACGCACATCAAGTTTTTGGCGCCGTTTCCGGGGACACAAGGATTTTAAGAAAGTTAGGAATCAACGGCCTAATCGTTTTTCTTATTTTTTCTATTTTTTTTAGGATTTTTCTTAGTTTTCAGCTTCTGCAGAACTCAGCACGGGCCGTGCCCGCTGAACACGCCCCGTGCCCAATCATTGGAACTGGCAATCCTGTTTTAAGTCAGACAGTAAGCTGAACACGGGGCCGTGCCCACTCAACACGCCCCGTGCCCAAGATTCAGTTACTGAAAACAGAACCGTAAGATCCCGACGGTTGGTAATTTCTGACACAAACATGAGTGATACTGATACTTTTTACTCTCGGCACTCTTATGGTACGTGGTGTCAAATATGTGGTGGTACCCATAAGGAATTAAAATGTTATTTTCTAAATTATAAGCCCCACTATATAGACCCATCGTTTCCTTGTATCCTTAAGAGGGGCGAAAGTAAAAATAATCCCTATCTCTCCCTCGAATGCTCCCAACCAGATTTTCTAGGAGAAATGCTTCTTGATGAACTATTTCAATTAGAAGATCTAATTCTTAATTGGTTAAAAGAACTTAGGATAGATTTCAATAATTTATCTCAAGATGATAACCAAGAAGAAGTGTTGGAATTGCATTCAAACAACTTCGTTGTCCCCGACGATACTTCTAACACTAGTGAGGACTTGAGCGATAGTCGTCCCTGTGCCGATTGTGCCGTGAAGGACTCCCCATCGACTTCGTTCGATGCATACATAGACCTGAACGATTCGGCATACACCTTCTTTAACGAGAGCCCGGGAAAGGGTTGGACTTGTCCACCTACATATAGCATAGGAATCACCCTCACCGACAACCTCTTGCGTTCTCGTCTCAATCTAGAACAATTAAGGTATCTTAGGCACTTTGGGGTTGTTCCATCTAGTAAGGAACCACCCGATCCGGATATGTTCCTTAAAAATAGGCAAACTCCATAAGACAACTTCTAGACACGGGGTCGTGTCCAGGTCAACACGCCCCCGTGTCCACTCAAAGATTCTCGTCTGATTTAGTGTCAGAATACGGACAAAATGTGTCAGGATTCCCCTGAACACGGGGCCGTGTCCAGCCGACACGGGGCCGTGTGCAGCGTACTGTCGTTTTCTATAAATGCATCCAAGAATCCTACACATTTGAACCATTCAAGGGACAGAGATTTGGGGAATATTCTCACATACCATACTAGGTATTTTCTAAAAGAAGTTTCTCAACACCCTTCTTGTCCTTTCCTCTTTTATCCACTTCCATCTTCTTCAATTTTCCTTCATGCTTCCATTAAAACTTGAAATCTCCATAATTTCAAGCTTTAGTGAGATGTTTGGTAGATTTTTATTCATGGGATCTTGTTAAAAATAGGTTCTACAACAATGTTTTAAGTTGTTTCTGCTTAAAAACGTTTTAAACATCATAAAAACAAATTAAAACTCCAAGATCCCTTGTCCAAAAAAATCTGCAAACATTTGAACACGGGCCGTGTCTGTTGAACACGGGGCCGTGTCCGAAGTAGTGATTTCATAAAGTTGAGCTCTTCTCGGTTTGTTTTCTCAGAATGGCGAGCAGAACTAGCGGAACATCTTCATCACACTCCAGAAACAACCGACAAGGGAGAAGGTCATCAACGATTGAAGATTCTCTTGTAAACTATGTTTACGCCTTAAGAGAGGCCCTTGATGAAATGACAGGGGTGGAAGAGGCATTGGTTGACCGTATTAATCATTTGACGGTGGGACTAGAAGGATGTCTTCGAGAGGTCAACCTTTTGCACCAAAGGTTGAACATTCTCGCTTCTCCTCCTTTGGTACCAATCATTACCCAAAGGGCATGGAATGTGGTTCCTGAAGTCATCATACCGGCCGAGTGGTACGCCATGCATCTGGAGCCCCCTCGGGAAGTGCTACGAGGGATTCCGGTCGGTGTCGCTCCTCCTCCACAAGATGTTGAAGAAAATGACGCTGCCTTCTTCCTCCCAAGAGAGATAGAAGAATGGCTTTAAACGCCCCTCGGCTCGGAGTTCTACAAGACTTTTAGATACCGGAAGACTATTTCCGGAATTTTGGTTCTTATTGTAGAAGTAGAACTCCTTAGGATGATTTTACGTATCACTTGACCTATCTAATTTAGGACTTTTAACTTTTATTTTCTGCTTTATTTTCCATTTTCTAGGACTATTGTGTAATTCTCTCTACGACTTAATGAATGATGGTTTTAGTTAATTTGGTGTTTGGATGGTGTTGAAACAAATAAAATACACTGAGGATGGCAAAGGATAACAAGGGAAACTTGAACCAGCACCCCATGCAGGAAAACAGGGCCATCCGACAATTTTCTTCATTAACAGTAAGTTCAGCACGGGCCGTGTCCGCCCAACACGGCCCCGTGCTGCACAGTCTGCAGAAATGACCCAGTTCAGGTAAACTGGACACGGGCCGTGTTCACCCAACACGCCCCCGTGTCCAGGCTTCTGTTTCTTTTGTTTAATTTTTGTTACTGGCACTTGAACACGGGGCCGTGCCCGGACAACACGGGGCCGTGTCCAGCGCCCAGTAACACAAATTTTTGCTTTTTCACACCTTTTTACACATTCAATCAACCTAAAAACTTATTTTTTGGGACATATTGAGGACAATGGGTAATTTAAGTCTGGGGGGGGGGGGGGATGCTAAAACCTTGAATCTTGCAAGTCCTAACTACAAGCCTTACACAAAACTCTATTGGAACCGCTAATCACCCCAAATTTTTTCAAATTTTTTTTTTTTTTGTTTTTTTTACTTATCTAGGTTTAACTCGGGAAATTCAAGTTCTAAAAAAGGTTATATTTTTACAAATTTACAACCGATAGCGTTGTGATAAAAAGAACCAACATAAGAAAATTATGAAAAGGCATGACAAGCTTAGTTAAAATTTAATTATATATACTTGATCACATAAAAACCCATTCCCACAAAAGTGAGTTTTGAGCCTTTATTGAGCATACAAATACATATCTTTAAATTAAATGCTCATTTTTCGTTTCTTGTGTGAATAGCCGCTTGGTTCTTACAACTCTAGAACTTGCCACGACGATATATTCCCGGTCCTTACCAACTTAAACCCGAGTAAGTAAATGATAGAGGTATTAGGACTAACCCTTTTTATTTCTACACCATTATTTTCTTTTTTTTTTACCACCTACCCAAAATCCCCCTAGTTAACCCCTTTGAGCCTAAACCTTTTCATTTCTTAACCCAAACCAAACACCCCTTCACCCACCAAAACCTTTTTATTTTTAACCCTTTGTTTTAGTAACAAGCTCGGTTTTTCGTTTGACTTAAAAAAAAATTATGTTTTGTTGATGAAGCAAAAGAAATAAACAAACAAGTTCATAAAAAATAACTTGGTTTGAATAATAGCTTCATCAAAATAAAAATTGCAAAAATAAAAAAAAGTCTTTCGAAAACCGATGCTTTTTACGCTTTTTCGCCCTTTTCTACTAACCACTAACCCAACCACCTACCTTTAACCCAAGCCTAACCCTTCACCCAAAAGTCCTCTTGATATTTACAAAGGTATATAGTTAAAAAGGAGGATTGATTGCCTGGCAAGCCTATGGTAGGAGTAATTTCCATGCCGCTCTCGAGTGATTCACTAAAATACATCTTCGGCCGAGTGTTGAGTGATCCCCCGTGAGGTATGTGAACTTGTATATAAATAGAATTTTAAAGAGGCATGTTATGCCCTAATAAGTAATTTATCTTATGAAAATTTTTAAATAAATCATGACGAATAGGATTGTAAATAAATAAAAATAAATCTAAATAAAGAATCTTGGAAATCCCGACACTCTATGACAAGCCCAAAAACCTTCTTTTCTACCAATTCCATTTGGGAGTGTAAAGCCACATTATAAAGAGTTTTGCTTGAGGACAACCAAAGATTCAAGTGTGGGGGTATTTGATGTGTGCAAAATGCAACATATAAATTACATCAATTGTGGCATAAAACTAACCCTTTTTAGTACTAATGTGGGAAAAAGTATGTTTTTGTCTTCCTTTTGTATTTTCAGGATTAAATGAGCTCAAATTAACAAAAGAAGCAAAAAGGCAGCTAAATCTAACATAAATACAAGAAAAGGAATAAACGTGGCATGCCCGACCTCCCCGAAAGCATCTTCCCAAGCAAAACAAGAGAACAGGAGGCTGAACACGCCCCGTGCTCAGTGAGCACGGGGGCGTGCCCAAGTGTCAGCATAAAAGACAAAGTTGTAGAAGCTTCCATCGCCCACCACGGGGCCGTGCTCAGCGGACACGGGGTCGTGGTCAACTATAAGATTCGCAGAATCCAGGCAAATCTTGATAGTACAGATATGCTTCTGCACACGGGGTCGTGCCCAGCGGACACGGGGCCGTGGTCAACTAATAAAGACAAGGGTAATTAATGAAGACAGAGAAGGATGTGGACACGGGGCCGTGCCCACTGGACACGGGGGCGTGCCCGAGCTTCTGTTCAGCCTATAAATAGGAGTGCTTGGCTCAAGCTCAAACCATCCCTTGGCACACCACCTCTCTCACACTTCACCCACCACCCACCACCACCATAACACCATCATCCACCACCATCATCCATTGTCCATCATAGAGTGTGTGAGTCATCTCGGGATCCAAGATTGATCGTAAGAGTTCTTGAGAATCAAGGCCATGTTTGCCTAAGTCTCTTACATCACTTGGTGAAGACAAAGTGTCTAGTGTAATACTTTTTATTTTTAATCTTTTCACACTTTTTAATTGGTTATGTATTAATGACTTTAATAACTAGTTTCTTATGTTGAAGGTGATTCTTCCTTATCGTTTGTCCGTGGTGTCTTGGCATTATTTTACTGTCTATATAAAATAAAACATTTTCACCATTCATATCTCCACGGTCTATATGGAGGTATGTTGGCTACCTGGTCGGGGGTTAAGGGAACGGTTTGGTAAGAGTCTTGCCATTGTTCAGTGTATAGATCCTGCAAAGGACCTGGGTCAAATTTAGTAGGACCTCCTTAAATACTTAACGGTATTGGATGGCTGGGGTCCAAACTCTTTGATCCCCTCATAAGTTAAACTACTATTAATACTTTAACCCGGCTACTTAGGACTGTATCCCTGCTGACTCAGACTACTTAGCCGAGGGTAACGTCACCTTCAAAAGAGGGGCCTACCACAATATGCATTAATAACTTAATTAATTATCTTTCAATAATCCGACCCTTTAGGATTGTATCCTTGCTGACTCAAACTACTGGGTTGAGGGTAACGTCACCTTCAAAAGAGGGGCCTACTACAATAACTAAGATAATCTCTTAAATAGTGCAAAAGTGCGAAAATAATAAAAGGTTACACTAAACACGAGTCGGAACCAAGTGATTCATCTTGTCTATCTGTTTTTCTTTTATTTTTATTTTTCAGCATTTTAGTTAGTTTTTATTTTCTTAGTTTAAAACCTTTTTCTAAACTTTTGATTTGATTAGACGTTGAGGATAAACCGGTACTAAAACCTCTTGTGTCCTTGGACGACCTCGGTATCTTGCCAACACTATACTACGCTCACGATGGGTGCACTTGCCCATATGTGTGTTTAGTGTTAGTAAATATCGTGTTTTATAAATTTAAAACTTGGCTAAAGAAAGTGTAAAAGGGCTTAAAATATACTTAAACCTACATATACACCTAACGCACAACAAGTTTTTGGCGCCGTTGCCAGGTACACAAGGATTTTAAGAAAGTTAGGAATCAACGGCCTAATCGTTTTTCTTATTTTTCTATTTTTTTAGGATTTTTCTTAGTTTTCAGCTTTTGCAGAACTCAGCACGGCCGTGCCCGCTGAACACGTCCCGTGCCCAATCATTGGAACTGACAATCCTGTTTTAAGTCAGACAGTAAGCTGAACACGGGGCCGTGCCCACTCAACACGCCCCGTGCCCAAGATTCAGTTACTGAAAACAGAACCGTAAGATCCCAACGGTTGGTAATTTCTGACACAAACATGAGTGATACTGATACTTTTTACTCTCGGCACTCTTATGGTACGTGGTGTCAAATATGTGGTGGTACCCATAAGGAATTAAAATGTTATTTTCTAAATTATAAGCCCCACTATATAGACCCATCGTTTCCTTGTATCCTTAAGAGGGGCGAAAGTAAAAATAATCTCTATCTCTCCCTCGAATGCTCCCAACCAGATTTTCTAGGAGAAATGCTTCTTGATGAACTATTTCAATTAGAAGATCTAATTCTTAATTGGTTAAAACAACTTAGGATAGATTTCAATAATTTATCTCAAGATGATAACCAAGAAGAAGTGTTGGAATCGCATTCAAACAACTTCGTTGTCCCCGACGGTACTTCTAACACTAGTGAGGACTTGAGCGATAGTCGTCCCTGTGCCGATTTTGCCGTGAAGGACTCCCCATCGACTTCGTTCGATGCATACATAGACCTGAGTGATTCGGCATACACCTTCTTTAACGAGAGCCCGGGAAAGGGTTGGACTTGTCCACCTACATATAGCATAGGAATCACCCTCACCGACAACCTCTTGCGTTCTCGTCTCAATCTAGAACAATTAAGGTATCTTAGGCACTTTGGGGTTGTTCCATCTAGTAAGGAACCACCCGATCCGGATAAGTTCCTTAAAAATAGGCAAACTCCATAAGACAACTTCTAGACACGGGGCCGTGTCCAGGTCAACACGCCCCCGTGTCCACTCAAAGATTCCCGTCTGATTTAGTGTCAGAATACGGACAAAATGTGTCAGGATTCCCCTGAACAATCTTCACCGAGTGTACAATCTTCACCGATCATAGGAGCCTACAACATATCTTTGATCGGAAAGAACTTAATATGCGTCAACGCCGATGGGTAGAACTTCTCAACGATTATGACTATGAGATTCGTTATCACCCTGGCAAAGCGAATGTCGTTGCCGATGCTCTCAGCAGACGGAGCTATCTGCTCAGCATTCATAAAACCCGAGCCCAATACGACCTCGAAACTCTCATCCGCGAAGCCCAACATGCCTGTTTTAATGAACGCACTCTGAAGAAGGAAAGAATCTACCACGATGGAGCCCAACTTGTGAATAAGCCGAATGGGATATTCAATTATCTGGACCGAATTTGGATCCCTAAACGGACCGATTTGCGAAAGATTTTGATGGACGAAGCCCACAAATCCCGGTATTCTATTCATCCCGGTGCCGACAAAATGTACCAGGACCTTCGCTACAAGTACTGGTGGCCGGGCATGAAAAGGGATATTGCTCTCTACGTTGGGAAGTGCCTGACTTGTGCAAAGGTCAAGGCTGAACAGCAGAAACCCTCTGGCTTACTCGAACAACCTCCAATCTCTATATGGAAGTGGGAAAGTATAGCTATGGACTTCATAACCAAGCTTCCGCACACGTCATCAGGTCACGACAGCATCTGGGTTGTTGTTGACCGTCTAACCAAATCAGCTCACTTTTTGCCTATACGGGAAGACTACAAGGTAGAACGATTAGCCCGAATCTACACCAATGAGATCATTTGTCGACATGGGACGCCTCGCGACATCATCTCTGATCGTGATGCTCGGTTTACCTCGCAACTGTGGGAAACGTTTCAAGCTGTTCTCGGTACTGCGCTTAATCTAAGTACCTCATTCCACCCTCAAACCGGTGGTCAGACTGAAAGAACGATCCGTACTCTTGAAGACATGCTCCGTTCGTGTGTCATAGATTTAGGTGGTAATTGGGATGCATACCTGCCATTAGTCGAATTCTCGTACAACAACAATTATCATTCCAGCATACAAACGGCACCATTCGAGGCTTTATACGGAAGAAGATGTCGATCGCCTATTGTGTGGCACGAGATCGGTCACTCGCAATTAACCGGTCCTGAGCTATTGCAAGAAACGACCGACAAAGTCCTCCAAATTCGAGACAACTTGTTGAAAGCTCGAAGTCGACAGAAAAGTTACGCCGATAGACGACGCAAGCCACTTGAATTTGACGTTGGCGACTACGTACTCCTAAAGGTATCACCTTGGAAGGGTGTGGTCAGATTCGGCAAGAAAGGGAAACTAGTGCCTCGATATGTTGGACCTTTTAAGATTCTGGAAAGGATCGGAAAAGTCGCCTACAGACTCGAACTACCGGAGGAACTTAGTAATGTCCACCCGACTTTCCACGTGTCAAACCTCTGAAAGTGCCTGGCTGAGCATGATTTAATTGTACCTCTCGATGATCTCCAAGTAAACGAAACACTACACTTCGTGGAGAAGCCTGTCGAAATCATGGATCGCCAAACCAAGCAGCTCAGACGCTCGCGCATTCCTATTGTGAAAGTCCGATGGGAAGGCAAACGAGGCGCAGAGTTCACTTGGGAACTCGAAAGCGACATGAAGGCGAAGTACCCGCAGTTGTTTGTTACGGCTTCGGCCTAATTTCGGGACGAAATTCCCTCAACTAGGGGAGGCTGTAACACCCCGTGTTTCGAAAGTCAAAGTCAAGATTGAAGTCAAAGGAAGAAAAGATTGCTAATTGCGATCTGTCTCTCCTTGCTCAATTCCTGTTTTGACTTCTTTGACTTGTAAATAGTCTATTTTATTTTCGCTTTAGTTGTATTATGTGGAGTATCTATTAATAATCGCATAGTAATCGCTATTTATCACTGTTTAATCGCTTTATCGCTATCGCAATCGCACTTGCAACTCGAAATTACGCATTTTGGTTATTGTTATACGTGTGTGTGTGCCTTATGTGTTACTTGTGCATGATTATTTATGTTATGTGTGGTAATCAATCGAATCGCAATCGAACTCAATCGCAATCGAATCGCAAACGCTAAACGAATATGAAGTAAGGATGTTTGTGTGTAGATATAGTAGTTGGGATTAAAAGTAATTTGACTAGGAAACTCTATCGCATCGCAACGCTCGCAATTGAAATCGAAACAGCAAAACTTGTCGCACCGAACACTCGAACAAGGTGACCGATCGAGCAGGCTACCAGCCGATCGATCAGACTGCTGTCCGATCGGACAGCTGTTCGACCGGGCTGCCTAACCGTTCGACCAGCCCCTTTCCCCTTTGGGTAACCCTATAAATACCCCTTGTCACTTTCACACTTTCTACTTTTGGCAACTGACGTCCGACCCGTGCTCTTGCTCGCTTTTTCCTTCGATTTCTCGCAATTCCGGTAAGATCTTGTCCCAAATCTTGTACTTCCTTAATCTACACGCACTCCTACACCTTTCTATCTTTTGAATCTTAACTTTTAACCGTGAAATCATCAAGATTCAAGGTGTTCTAGGATGACGTCATCATGTGTTCTTGAAGAACTTCATGTCTTGGCCTCAATCCACCAAGAACAACTTAGATCTAACCGATTTCCACATAAACAAACAAAGATCTTTCATAGATCTAAACATATTCACAATGAAAAGAAGTGAAAGATGGTTTTCAACTTTCTTTCAACTCTTTTACACTCAATGCACTCAAAACCGATAGAATCGGAACTTGTGCCGGCTTACTACTCATTATTGTGGTTGTGTTGGTTCAAGATCCGTATTCTATCCACGAGGCTATCGATTTCGGGTTAACCAAGAACAATCGTCCTGAACCGGTGGACTGACCGAACTTGGGTGGTTCCTGTTCGATCGGGTCACTAGAGCTTAGGATGGAGTTCTGTTGGTTAGCACGATATCAACACATCTCGATAAAACGACAAACTATCAAAACAACCAAGTGTAAGACGAACAGGTCAACCAGGACGGAGTGCCATCCGAACGGACTGCTGTCCGAACGGACAGCCACCCGGACGACCGGCCACCCGTACGACTTGCACCTTGGCCCCACACTTAACCATTTTTGCCAACACTTGAAGTCTGGATGTTGAACGAATTACTGTCCGATCGGACTACCATCCGATCGAACTGCCAATCGAATCATGAGACATTTAAACTTCAACATTTAAACAATTTTCAACATGTTCAATGCACAAAGGATGCCACCCGAACGAACAACCGTCCGATCGAGTGACAACCTGCTGTGAACTTGTTTCTCACTGAAGTCCCCAACCGAACGGGTTGCCGTCCAATCGAACGACCGTCCGATCGACCGACCTGAAAGGTAGAGATACTTCAACGTTTTCAAAATGCTACAACGAAAACTTCAAAAGTCAAGCCATCATACACAAACACATCCTTCTCAAAGGAAGAAACAATCCACTCGAACAGTCATCCGACCGGACGACCGTCCGAACGGACTACCACCCGCACGACTGGCTGTCCGATCGGATTACCATCCGATCGAACTACTGTCCGAACCACCTGTACTTTGCATCGTTTTACGCGTCGCTTATCGTTATGCTATCAATCTGTTCAGGATAACCCTACTCTCTAGCGCTCCCTTCAATCCATCAATCGCCGTGAGTATACTCGATCCCTTTTTGCTTTACGCACTTTTGGGTGTTACATACGTTAC